>JBBNAA010000030.1:0-1200000 GCA_037974945.1 Mucor circinelloides | reverse complement strand
CGGTTCATGCGGATGCGAATGTTCTATGTATTTGTATTTTTAGGTAAATGAAAGTGTCTCGTCGATCAATTCCTTATATTACCAATATAAACTCCAGGAGCAATGGGTATTAGAAATCCGTCCAACTCTTGCTGCTGATCCCCAATCAAGCCAAAACAAGTTTCGATTTCTAGTTTATCGTCGTTTTGAAAGAATTGATAGTAGTCTACAAAGCGCTCGTGCATGTCAAATGCGTTGAGCAGATGTCTGTTGAGCTGATTCAGAGTGATGGTTGGTGACACTAAAATGTCCCTTGAGCAGTCTTCGTTTTCAGCATGAACAATGATGGCCTGAAATGTATGCTGCTGCTGCTGTTGTTGTTGTTTATGGCTGGTTGTCATGGTTGCAAGGAAAACAAAGGGAAGAAGAAGAAGAGGAAAATAAGAAAAAGAAAAACAGAAAAAGGAGAGGGTATTTATTACTCTATTTGAATATATACATTTATGTTCACATTTGTCGATATTTTTACTAGAAACAATCATGTCTTTTAAAGAAACAAGCACCAACTTGATTTGGGTATATTTATTCGAGATTCCTTTTTGATACATGGATAGAACTTTTTTTTTTTTTTTTTTTTTTTTACCGCATTGTTCATGGCTACACTTAAAGATATACCTATTGTTGAGGCCATTCAATGCTACATGTTGTATGCTTACTGCCTAGCTCTCTGTGTCTGGATCAATGATAAATCAAACGGCCTGGACTATATGAAGTTTGTGATTTCCAGTGTTTACAAAACACCGTATTCATCCTCCTTTTTCCGTATTTGTCTGTTGAACGACAGCAAGAAAGGAGGGAGCGTTGTTTGTGTTGGCAAAGTATATGTGGTAAACGACATGGCAAACAAATATAGGAAGAAGAAAAAAAAGTGCTACGCTTTGCCTCCAATCATCATAATGGTGGATCTGCTTTCAATGACAGCAAAACAGTGATCGACATGACAACAACCATATGTCTGATGTTGTGGCAAGCCGTGGATTGCATCGATGGCTAGAGCCAACATCACCTCCAAGTAGATCAGTCTGATGCCAAGCAGCTCCGCATTAGAACATGACGCCGATACACTGTATTAGGTCTTGGGCTTAAACTACAACATGGCCAACGAAACTATTTGGATTAGTGTCACTAAAAGCATTACATGATGGCACCTTACATTACGTCAGCTCAATTTATCGAATACACACACACACCTAAATCAAGTAATTCACATTATTTGGTAAAAGGGCTATAAAAAAATGTATCGACGATTTGTTCTATTCTTATTTTTTTGTTCCTTTCATTCTACCTTTATATATCAATCAACTAGTATACAATCATGAGCAGTTATTTGTGGAAAAAGAAGGTCCAAGAACCCGAAGTGCAACTACCGGAGCGAGATGCCAGAGTATTGGAAAAGTATACACACAAGATGAAAAAGTTTGATGAGATGATCAAGGTGTGCTGCTGCTGGATTGGTTACGATGTGTTGCTGGGTAGGTGATGTGCTTTGTCTTGCAATAAAGTCAGTAGGATTCATCATCGCTTGTAATAGAATTCATCCCCATCTTTGGTAAAGTGATATCCTTGTACTTTGCGCTTTCTTTGTATCGGTTGGCGTGTCAGTGTGATCTACCCAGATCAATAAAGCGAAGAATGCTGTATCATGTCAGCATTGATTTCTTGGTAAGCTTTCACCAGTAGAATTAAGGCACACATTACTAAACAAGCCCAAAAGCTTGGCTTAATACCAATTTTAGGCATCCTCTTGGATATGTTGTACAGAGCGCACAGCAAAAATGCTCGCATCTTGCGAAGATTCTTGTACGAAAGAGCCAGACAAGGTGCTAATAAGGCAGAATCAGCGGCACTGAATGTGGGGAAAGAGCATGAAGACACCCATTTGTCAGATCCAACTAGTGTTTTGATGGAGAAAGATCAACAAAATCAATTATCCAAAACCAATTAAATAAATATAAAAAAAAAATTGCATTGCGAGTGATTCTGAATAAGAGTAGGCTGAAATGTTGAATCTCAACATGATGTACGTTTGTCGTCATGTGCTTTTTTTTAATGTGTTTATGCACCAACGTTTTCCATTACACCTTAAAGATACATCTTGACTGGATCTATTCAACACAAAACAGCATGGACTAAGGGAATCAGCATCATCCCTCCAATGCCTCCGTTCACTCTCCGAATACGCTGCTGCTGCCGATCAAACATTTAAAAGGCAAAGCGAAGGCAAAACTTTTTTCTTTCTCCAATACAACATAAACTACACATAATGCAGTCCATAGACGAAATAGTTCAAGTAAGCAAAGAGCCTTAACACAATACCAGCTGTTACTCATCTGCAGCACTTTAAGACTATATCATCACATTTATCCATCTTTGAAGACGCCAGCACTCGAGAACGTCCAGCCAAGCGAAGGGCCATGGAAGCTGTTAAAAGAGAAACACTGCATGTCAAGAACAGAGCCGACGCATCGACAGCAGCCATCCAACTACTAAAACGTCTTGAAGGCTCGCTATTTATGTGTAGCAATAGTGCAATTGAGAGTGTGCGAGAGCAAACAGTGGACATTTTGAAAAGGTAAGTTAGCCAAATGTCATCCATTCATCTTGTTAATTAACAAAGAAATCAGCCTGCTCGATAGATGCGAAAGAGGAACAATTCCAAATTCTATAGTAGACAGTTTGCTTCAACATGTACAGGAGCGCTTAAAACTAGAGACGACAGAGGAAGTTCGAGATGCATGGATGCTGTTGTGTGCGACATTACTTAGCAAACTGACGCCTGCAAAGATACCTGTCAAAACTGGTGAATTGTTCATGGACGTCATGGACGTCGCTGGCAACGACCCTTATTCCGAGATTCAAAAGCAATGTGCAATTCTCATTGTCTTATACGCTAAGGATCAACCCAAGTCTGTGGATTATGCTTGCGAAAAGATGGTTAGACTCGTTTTGCCCATGTTGTTGCATAAACATACAGCAGTAAGAGTCAAAGGAATCAAGGTAATATTGATGTAAACTTTCTAGTGGATGATGTATTTAGTGCGTTTGAACTTGATACAGGCAATGGAAGCTGTGCTCACTGCATCACCAAAAGGATTACATTTATTGTTTGAATACAATGAGCAATTGGATAGACAGCCTGTGGTCCCTGCATTGATCTACGACAATTCCGCCCTGGTGAGAGATAACTTATTTATCGTGCTGGGTAGTTTGCTGTGTAGCTGGAGCCCTCGCGACAGGTATCAATACGGAGAACGCATTTTACCCATTATATTGTCAGGCACATTAGACGATCTTCCTAGTGTGCAGTCTACATGTAAAGCAAGTTTATCCAATGTTGGGAGAATTTGTACGCAAGATTTACTGGATGCGGATATTATCAAAGAGATGCCAGCCGATGACAATCAAGTCATTACCACTGGTAAAGATGAACTATGATGGTGCGTACAAAAATATGCTGATACTCTCCAATTAACAGGCTTAAAACATTTGGTGCACATGTGCTATGATCATAGTGTTGTGTATTTGCTGCAAGGAATCACTGAATTTATTACGGTTAAACAAGAGACAGGGCTGGATTCGCTCAAGCTCTTTTTGGAATATGCATCTGTGGATGATTTGGTCAAATCAATGAAGAAACTTGCTCATTACTTGTTTATTGCCTACGCTAATCACACTGAATCCACAACCGAAGACAAAATATACGATATTCTAAGTTTGATCCTTAAACAACTGCCATCACCCGAGATTTATTTAGACGCAATTCTTCCACGATTAGACAGCAAATCTTTGGCTGCAGAGACAAATGGTTACCCTGGCACTGTTACAGCCAGAGTGGTGCTGGCATTTTTAACACATTTTGTCAACACAGTGACGATAACTGACTCTATTCGACAACGCATTCCGGCAGTCATCAATAGATCTTATTTGACTGAATATATAAAGAAGGAAAAGTTGGATGATCTAAGATCAGCTATTGCGTAGTAACAATTACAATTATAAAACTGATAAAATAAATATATTTGGTGTGTAAATATAATAGAATGTGGCCATTATTGCAAGGTTTTTAAAATAGTAGCAATTAAAGGAAATGATGTATAACAGAGTAATAGTAAGAGCTTACACAGCATGTTAAAACTGGTACTTGGCAGTTTCCAGCTGCCTTTCTAGTGTCCGTTTAAATCAGAGCTAGCAACTCATTACGCACCATGCCTTGTGGTAATATATCACAACAGCTATATTTGTATGAATGCACAGTTTAAGTCGAGGGTGCCTCTGCAAAGCAAGTTAAAAACAAGCCTACAGCTGCTACCTTAATCTGTAATCACGCACTAGAAAGCTATACAACTCTATAGAACGAGCCCACGCACCCTAAGCATGCCCCTGGCTAAAAGAAAAAAAAAGTAGGGTTATCCCTTTTATTATATTGATTGCAATCTCTTTAATTAACACTAAAGTGCAGTGATAAATGAGAAAGGGGTATCCTGTTTGATTACAAAATTTGATTGTCAAGCTCGGCAGCATGACAATCATGTACTAATCACGCACATTCTTATTATCAAAAAAGCATAATCCTGATGAAATTTACAGTATTATGATTTTTTAACATGATCTATACAACAATGTTATTACTACTGTAATAGACATTAGCGTTGCTATATGATACATAAACAACGCTTCCTCTCATAAAAGAAAGTAATCATTCTTAATGATGCGATCGTAGAATTCTGCTTTAAATTTGTATTATATTATTACTCTTCTTCTACTAATTAAATTGCTGTACTACTCCTATTATACTATTATGCATCTGCATCTAGATAACAAAGCTGCTCCTTATTGTACAAAGCTGATACACTGTGGATCATCCATCACGTCATCAAGTTTTTTAAACTTGTTGTGTATAAATAACAAATGGATAGATACTCCAATTAATCAATTATTTTCATTCTTTCATCGTCTTAATTTTTCTGATTTTCCTCTGTTCAACTAATTCCACCACCATTCGCCTTTACAAGGTAACGTACTACATGGCCAATGTCATGTAAGCTCAATAGCCTTTCCGAAACCTCAGCAGGCGTCGCATTATGTTGTAGTACTACTAGAAAGGGATAAAACCTCTAAGCAGTTACTGGAAATTATTTGATATGATCAACGACACAAAAACACCTTCTCATCAAGCAACGCGTTCTTATTTCGTAAGTATCCTCAGCATATTCTACAATGTAAGCAATGTATAACACATCAATCCTGTTTCTATTTAGTTTCTTTTACCAAAGACAGCGATGCAATATGTCGACCATCTCTTGGTGTAACAAATCGCTTTTATCGCAATCAGACTACCAGAAGTAATCACGGCGACAACACCAATAATGTTTTGAGGATTGCAGCAAGACTTTCTTGTTAGTATGTTTGTAAATCATCAGGTAATTTGAACGAATCAGGTATTATTATATAATTATCAATATCATTATTGTGCTAAAGAATCAACTGATACAAACTATTATACAGTGCCCAGAGCTCTCTGGAAACTATGTAGACTGTGATTTATCAAAGGACAATTGTAAATTAAAATCAAAATAGAAAGTACCGTTTATTATGATGAATAGAATGTGGGTATTTATAGCACTAGATTCAGGGTAATAGGAACTGATGGATAAGAATCTATTAGATGTGACAGTAGATGGATAAGAGATGATGTCAATATACTATATGGTATGTTTCAATGGTAATTTTGCTATAAGGTATGTTTCATTGTTGTCATCTTGACAATTCAAGGTACGATTATCTGTCAATCTAATGCTATATACGGATATTGTAATTCTGATAGATCAGACTGCCTGGCAGCATCCTGATGCTTCTACACTACTACTAGGAGATATTCACCATCTGATTGTTTATTGATCTGCAAAACAAGAAGATATGGAACAACTGCTACAGCTCATGTATTTGATGGGACTACTACAACTATTGCCGCTGTTGACAGTAGAATATCGACCAAACAGCATAATGGGCTATTCCTTGTATTGAATACATTGAATGCTAAAAAACCTCTACAAAAAAAATTATTGAAGACTGCCATCTGTAGAGCGCAAAAAGATATTTGAGCGAGAAACAGCGGCTCACGACGCTATTATTCGGATCTTTGTCTGAGCATCTGGTTGTTCCGATATTGGCACGATGATAGAATCCGCAACCAAATGTGCGAAAGAACTTGGAAAACTTGTTTTGTCAAAACCTCGGAAGAACAGGTAAAGTTAAAACTAATAGCCAAGCTGTTGTTGTGTCTCGTTCTACGAATAATACTAACAGAAGACTACGCTATGCATCTCGTAGCACCATTAACGCAACTAAAGAGCTCTGTGAAATAATCGCAAAAGACGTGAATCAGGTAAATAACTCACGCAATATGCATATGCTGCGGTCGGACAACTGAGTATAGTATCTTGAAACTAAGTTTTTCTTGTAGCACTTCGATGCCAATAAGAAGAAGGGATACCTGCTGAGAAACAAGCGCCCAGTATCATATTACGCAGAGGAAATTGTAGTCCAAGACAGTATTCATCGCCAATGTCGCATACCAGAACCTCCTCAACCTCATGTAAGTTTTTACTACTGGCACAGCTGCAGAAACATAGGTAATTGATTCAATATTGTCATAGTTCTTTTCTTACGGCATTAATGTCAGCATTGCTCGCCATCGTTTTAAGCGTGAGGTAATTCAGAGTCTGCAAGGTGTTGATGTTGAATTATCTGTGATGGAGCGATTAGCTCTAGATAAGATTTTCTTGTTGAGGGGCAGCAACAGCAGCGAACTCGCAGTGCTTAAAAACACCGAAGTTAATCTGATCCAGGATCACAAAAACGAATTATCTGAACAAGAAGACAACTTTTTGAACGACGTTATCTCACAACTAGTTAGTACATTATTGAGAAACTCTATTAATTCAAAAATACACATGTCTAACAATTTTTACTTGAATTTTCAGGAAACTGTCGACAAAAATACAGTAAAGCGTTACGTGAATGGGCATCATCTTTCGCTGAATGAAAGCGTAGCTGGAGATGTCGTCCTCTCGCTGTAAGTGTTATCAATTGAGCATCCACTTTTTAACATCATCTAAAACTATCTTTTCTTCCAATTAGATTGAAAGGATATCTTGAAGGCATAAACTGGAACAGAATGGACGAGGATATGTTTACGAAGTCAGCTGTCGATCCATTCTTCGATGCTGCGTTTGAATCTGGTACTGCTCTTGCTACACCCGGGTAAGCTTACAACGTTCTCATACCTTTAGTAGATACCCACAGCTATATTCTCTAACTTGAATTATTTATTCTTTTATAACAGCCACTGCAGTAGTCTTCCTGGGAGCAGCAATAATTTTAAGCCTCCTGGCATCTGTTATAGTGCTTGTAATTTTGATCTTTTAATTTGGGAGATAAAAATTCCCAAGTCAAAGATCAATGACACTTGCAAGCTTGCTGGAGAGCTAAAGATCATGCTACAAAGATTGGTTCAAGTAGGATTTCAAGATCCCGTAGTGTTTCGTGTGGTAGTGCAAGGTACATTTGTTTCCAGAAAACACTGTCAATTTTCTAAAATATATATACTAAACCCAAGTTATATATAGGATTCGACTGCCAAGTATACAAACTGGTCATGCCAGCACCTGCCGTTTTTCTCTTGCAGAATATTGATGGTTTCAGTCTGCCAGAGTCATTGAATGACTTGAAACTTTGTAAAAAAATTCTACCAGCGTTGAAGCATTTGGAAAGTGAAGCAATGAAGCAAGTAGTTTCATTAGCTGATTCTTTGTAAAGATATAATTATTGTAGATAATAAAGCAACCCTTGTTTTTGCTCGCAACGCTATAGTTTCTTCTTCTTTCTGGTACCGCATTCTATATCTTTTCCTTTCCCTTTCATATCCCATATCCTATACATTCTTCCTTATATTGTATTAATATCTTTCATTTTCTTTCAGTATTATATATTCCATAATTAAAATAATTCCCAGTTCATTCCTTTTGTGGAATTTATAACTTGTTATAGACACAAATTCACGAAAAAAAAGAATAAAAAAACAATAAGTCAACTTGATAAGGTAAAATAGGTTTATTATCAAACTGACAGTTGTAGGTGTATGTAAAACAGACTGAAGAAGAATCTCTACTGTCCAGATAGATTATCCTTCTTATATACTATAACAATAGATAAAAGTTCTACTATTAAGGATTGACAAATGAGTCATCATCAATGCAGATGATCAATTAACATAACATCGATTCATGCTGAAAGAGATCTCAGCAAGTTAAACACAATTTAGCTTTGTTTGGATGAATGGATAGACTCTTATTCGAACAAGTACACTGATCTGTTCTCCTTCATATGAGGATTATTAGTATCGATCTGGTTGCATGTACAGTATTCTATAGGTACAGTCTCTTAGTCTATATTAATAATATGTGTTTGAGTGTATATCATTGCTCTGTATACATCTTAGCGCATATCTTCTGGATACATGGCATGTCTATAGCATGTCATAATGTGCATGTCCATAGCATAACATATATTATTGTACAAGTCTGTAGTAGTACATACAAGCATCAGTCTATAGCGCCATCCATGCTAATGGTGCCATCTATAGCCTATGTTGTATATATGGGATAAATCTGTATCGCACATCTAATTAAGTGCACATAACCGTTTATATCAAATATGGTAACTAAATGAACCGTGTTCGGAACGCCGATCATAATAGTGGATGTATTATTCCACAAATGGACGAAAATAATAATTCTTGGCAGACACTACAATACTACTAATAAGAATGATAGCTACAGTATTGTACTGATATATCATAAATATTGGTTGTTTGGGGTACTTTGCTTGACTAGGAAACGTTAAATCTGGGCTCGTAATAGATGATCCAAACCAGCAGTAAAGGAGAATGTGAAAAATGATCCAGTAGTTTTGGATGAATATTTCTTTATGATTTACTAAGCGAGTAGATGCTGCGCGGTGCTTAACTTTTGTTTCTCATTTAATTATTCTCTCTACGAAGGTATTGTTATTATTGGTATCTTCAAAAATATGCCGGGTAGTGCCTGCTTGAGGACAATCAAAATACGTAATTTTGAGTTATTTGATGAAGGGAATATCTATCCGATGTCTTTGACTTTTAGATTATGTTGGGGCTAATCTGGAGGAGCTACCGAATGGTCTTCGTTTGGTTCAAATCTGATGAGTTGCTGCGGAGATATTTGCAAAAAACCATGTCCAGGAAAAATTCATGATTTCGTCAATTTTCGACCTATGGAGGCAAGGCCCAAAATCATAACTGAGTTTTTTGGTCGGATGATCTTTATTGATTTCTCCACGTATAGTCAAGCTAAAGCCTCCAGTAAAGACTCAAACGATAGAAAATGTCTTGCTCTACAATAATGACTAGTAGTACAAGCAATGTTTTGTAGACAGAGATAAAGATATCATTGAAAAACTACCAAAATTTGACGAAAAACATTTTGTCTCTTTCAAGCATCTAGCGTTGGCCAAAGCAATTAAGATTAGTACCATTCGATGCGCTTCTAAATTCTACACAAATTTGATATATACTTGACTGTATGTTTACTATCAGCAATTGCCAGCTTTAGGCCATGACAGATTTCACGAAGGATAATATATCTTTTAGAACAATAGAACCTTTAATCTCAGTTTGATATCAGCTACCCTATACAGAGAAAACTTGTGACGTCAAATGTGCAATTCTTTGCTTTTGCACTCCTCCGTTTTTCCTTTTTTTTCTTCCCCCGTTTTAGATACTATTCTTACAGCTGCGGCGACAGCAGTTCTACTACTGTTATCATACTCACTTTAAAGTTGTTGGAAGCAATAGCAACAAGCTCATCAAGCATCATGTCATCAGTGTTGCCATAATATGCTAGTCAGTAAATCTGTTGCTGCTGAATAGATTGTCTAGCACTAGTAGTTATTAATTCATTTTCTTTCTTTTTCAGAATAGGTACTCACTGCTTTAAAACAGACAAGACGGAGACAAAAAAGACACAACAACTCGAGTTACTGCTACAGCTACTTCCTTGGAACCTTTGACGTCTTTTAGAATAATTCAGTAGGTAACGTACATTGCTACTTTCATTGAACTGCACCTAACTGAGCTCTATCTTATTTTATTTTTAGTACTGTAGACAATGGTTTTGTTTGGTCTCAACTTCAACAAAATATCTGGCGTTGCATGTTTCTGGTTCGATACTATCTGCAATTTATTGATAGTGCTGCTGCTCTTCTGGTTGGTACTACCTGCGAGTTATCTGTGGTGTTGCTTCTCTCTTTTGGTTTAGTGCTATCTGCAAGTAGTCATCTGAAGTGCTGCTTCTCTCTGTTGGTTTTGTACTGCCTGCAAGTCGTCAGTAGCAGCAATGCGATTCTCTGAACTGGTGGTATATCCAAGTCTTATATACTACTGGTTCGTATCTCTGGTTCAATCGTCGATCGGGTAGGGTTTGATGGTGCCTGCTGCTCAATAATACCTTACTGATTATTACACAACTATGATAGAATATAGGCATCAAGCACAAGGCGGTACTCCGGGATATTAGATACAGAACAACCTGTTGCGAGTTACTCATCATCATCAAGTAAGTATAAATAGCGTAGATTGCTGGATACATTGCTGACTATTATTATTGTATCACTTTGATGTGATGTGTAGGCCACAAGTATAAGGTCAGGACGAGGAGTAATGGATGACTAATGATGGATACTGGAAGCAACCAGAGCTGATCACAGTCAATTATTAGGTAAGCACTACTGTATATAGTAATATGGCATTGATTGTTCAGGAATGCAAATACTAATTATATTATCCTTTGGATTCTGTTGTATAGGCAAGCGTATAGCAATAATCATGGAACCTAATACTGGATGCTGCAGGATATCAGTCAAGTTATTATTTTTTTTGTCACGAACAACCATAGCAATAGTTGTAGAGGCAAACCATTACTTATTTTTGATTGTTTATTTTTCTCCCCCTTATTTGCATTGGCTCTCTTTTTTCTTTGGCTTTTCGCCCTTATTTCTTTTAAGTTTTATCCGCATGTTATGTTATTACCCCACTATTTTTCTTTCTTTCTATGTTTCTTTGAAGCATATCTTTTTCTTTTACGTTGAGTGAATGTGCCTATCACTGAAGCTCAACAATAACAAGATTCCGAGGCTAGGATTAGATAGGCTGGTCCAAACTTAATTGTTGTTTCTACTTACTTAGCGGCAGTTGAGGGTCTTAATAAACACAATTCCTCATGTTAGGGGTGTAGTAAGGCACGCTCTAGCACCTGAGGGGTGGTCTAATTGAAATACTACCTAATTGCATTTTTGGGTAGTACTTCAAATTCCGCCTAACATCGTTGCAGAGGAGAACTATGGCAAAATTTTTCTAGGTTTTTCTTATATATGTAGAGGTAATAAATAAATATAGCTTTTCTACGTTTCTGGGCTGTTTCATGCGTTGTTTTTGCTAATTTAGGTTATTTAGGGCGGATAGTATCTGGAATGACTGATGTGTTGCTTTCAAACCGGATTTCAAAAAGGATATCTTTACTCGATTCACTATTATTTGTTGAATTCCTGCTAAGAATGCTGCTACAATTGCTCGTGAATTACTCCACGTCTTTTCACTATTTTTGCAATGGCCAAAGATTTTGAAATTCGACAGGGACTCTGAATGACCTAGCGAGGTTGTGGAAGCAATGGTAAACATCAGTGGCATCGATAGAAGGCTCTTTCTAATTTTTAACGCCTTAAGAAACGCCATTGCTGAGAGTCAGATTAAACATCATGCTAAGACAACAACGACGGCTAAGCTCCTCAGAGGAAGGCGTGATCAATAGAAACATTACATTCCATGGGTGAATTATTGTATAAATGTGAAATATGCTAGCTTGCACAAATCTCGGCACGATACACTTATGTTTAATTGCCAGCAGCCAAATGGTCTTGCGGACTATTTAAAGGTCGAACCAACTCCTTGTTCAGAATTGGCTGATCAGAAGGTTATCGATGAGCGATATAGATTTGTTCAGGATGTTCTTATACCTGCTATTTCTAAACATGTTCTGGAGACTCAGACAGCTGATCATGCAAAGTTTGCTAAGAAGCACAAGATCATTGAGAATTCTAATCCTATTGGTAGTAAGGTGATCGTCAAGAATGTGCATTGACAGAACAAAAAACTTGATGAACGGTATTATGAAGGTCTCTATTAGCTTATCCACAACGTTACGGATAACGGCGCTTATACTTTGATGGATCAAACTGGTGCTCTTTTGAGTAGAGATGTACCAACTCATCATACTGTGCACAAAGCGGCTGTTAACCCTAAGCCTATAACCGTACATGAATTCAAGAATGAGCATTATGAAATTCAAGCGGTTATTAATTATAAGGGAACGCCAGGTAATTACCAGTACTTGGTACAGTGGAAGGGATTCGATGACTCTATTGAGAACAAATTGGAACCTGTTGAAAATTTCAACTCTACCAAGCATATTGAATTGTATTGGGGTAGAAGAAATGGTGAAAACGCTGCTGGAAAGCGCAGAGTTACACCTCCAACAGTAAATTGGAAAAAGTTTTTTGCCAGTCGCAAATCAAAGCAAACTGCGCAGAAAGCTAAACGGTCTTAAGGGCTGAATCTCTATGGTATTCGATCTAGTCTTTTTACCTTATTCTATTATATTTTTTTTATGCTAGGGTTTTTAAAGTTTTTTTAACGACGGATGCTACCCATATTTTGTTCTTTGTGAATATTTGCATTCATATACGTATATATTTCTATATTCGGCATTTGTAGCTAAGTTGTGCTAGAACTTAATGTTATGGGACAAATCAATAAATTCGCTTGATCCTGGAAGGGGGCTGTTGCGGCCAGCGGGATACCTGAGTTAGAATAACTCAATTGTAATCGGATCATGATACTTCATTTGATGCTACTGGATCTTTAGATAGAACCTCAAGATAAGGAACAAGCTACTACTTAGTTGTTGTTTGAGAACATTCTAAATAGTCTGTGCTTAATGAGAAGAGATTTGGGAAGATTACGACATGATTGAGACAGTGCCTAACTCAACCTAAATTCTAGATCAGACCATCGTTCCTGATAAAATGCTGTGTTGTAAATATATGTTTGGCACACCTGTCAAACATCAGGTTATTATCAAACAATAAGATAGATTACTGATTGATGACTTAGCGATTATGATTTAATGCAACAAAAGATATGCTTAATTCAATTGATAAACTTTTAGTTTTCGTATCTCGCTTAATTTTACAAGTGTTTATTTTATTTTTATAGTGTCGCTACTTGTATCCTTTCTCTGGATACAACAAATTAGATACTTTTTAATGATGGAAATTATACCACTGTAGAAAGAAAGTGCAAGTGAAAGTGGGTTTTAAAGAGTACAGAAGCAAAAGGAAGAATTTAAAGGGTGGTGACAAAGGGGAGGATGAATGATGCAATTTTTTTAAAAGAGAAAAAAGTCATAGAGAACTGGTTTTGGCAACTATACAGCTTCGGCTACTACTGCAGCTTGAGCCATTACTCGATCCTTTAAATCAAGCAAGACGGCAGTTGTTTCTCCAGAAACTTCGAATTCGTCGATTGACTTTGGAAGTGAAAAACCACCAATATCAAGTAGAAGAAAAACGGAAGATGCTGGCATTATCATCTTGTAGATTGTACAGCTAAAACCTATGTAATCAAAAGGTTTAGTGTGTATACTTCGGGAAATTGAGGACAATGTAGTCTCAAAGCATGTATACCTTGTGCTACAACGCCAAATGCTTCTGCATTCTCAATCTCTGCAGCTGCCATTCTTTTCTTCGCCATGGCTTTTAGCTCTGCCCCAAGCTTCTCTGTATCGTCCAACTTAGATCTGGGCGTCTTGACTTCCTAAATCAATAAATCAAAGCTATGAGCACTATAGCAAATATCCGGTTTTATTCATTACTTTCACAGAGGAAAGTAAAATGCCTATTATTATGCAAGGAAATGATGTGAGTTAGAAAATGCTACTGCTGCTGTCCCCTGATTAGCGGATAATACAAACATTCCAAACTTACCCGTGCCGTACAAGCTCTCCTCCAGGCTGAAAGACAGCATCCAAGAATAAATCAATCGCCATCTTTACAAACATATCCTCGTCAATTGTGCTCCAATTCATTGACTGGTGAAAAGTAGCGACCCTATTTGCAAAAAACGTTAGGTTCAGCAAAACTAAACAGCAAAAAGCCAATTGATGAGACTTACAACGGCAGCATTACTTCTGCCACAGCACTATCTTTTTGGGAACGATGCAGATAGAGGAAGCGCTTTACTCTAGTCTTGTCGGTAGCAGTTCTCTATAAATCAGGTATTCATTATCATACTTGTGAATTATTTGTATTTAGACGTATTTTTAATATACAAACCAGCAGCGAGGTACAGGCGGCAACAAGCTGGGACTCTTGTTCAGGCAGTACTTTTTGGTGATTGTCAATTAGATTGACGTCCGAGTTTTTGAGCACAGAATCTTTTGTTCCTCTGGTGTCTGATTGAACAAGGAAGTCGTTTTCAAGAGCCAAGCGCTCCACCAAATCCAGCTCTGAATCTTCATTTCAGCCTTCATTGCTACCTTACTCTTAAAACTGTGGCACTCCACGCTAACGTTGATGCCATAGCGTAGGTACTATGAGAGCGTTCAGTAAATTAGACAAATCTTTATAGCTGTAGTAGTATTAAATACTCACATGAGGTTGTGGTGGTTGTGGAAAGCGAGGATGGCAGTTACTCTGTCCAGCTGTAGCTACATCAGCGTATGAGACTGAGCGTGAGTTTCTCAACAAATAGCTCTTTCCCTGGATTTTGTTGAAATGCTGAAATTGGATTAGCTTAGATAGTACATGAGTATTTGTTGCATAAAAACGTGTGTATGTTGTGTCAGATGCTTACCTGATTTATTTCGCTTGCAATGGCATGGTAGAGCTTTTTTGTTGCGTTTTTTGCTACTGTCAAGTGTCAAGGACTTGAACTTGGACTTTAACGTGGAGGGTTTATTATTAAAAGAAAGAAGATGATTACTTGATAAGGAAGATAAAAGATAATTCACAAAGAGATAAGTGGAAATATGATAAAACTAGATGCTATTATTTATACTTGAAAGAGGATGCGGGTAAAACCGCCGAGACATAACATGACATGATGGGTAAACGTAATAATTCCTAAGCATGATTCATAATCATGATTATTAATCATGACACGTGGACTAGACATAAGAGGAGGCTACTTGACGTTGATAAGTACTTGAATTGCATGATATTCTCAAGATATAGTATTGTGGAACTTGATTACTACTTAATCCATGATTTAAATTCCTGAAGGCTAATAAGTGATGTATCACTTCCAAACCGGATCTCAAAATACAGTAAAACATTTAGTTTAAGCACAGATCACATCAGTTCATAAAATGTCAACATGAAACTTGATTCAGTTACTGATTCACTCATCGTATGTTCAGGACAATAGATTGTATCTATTGTTCTATCACCCAGATCTTCCCATTTAACACCTTATCCTCACATCAAATCCCTCAGTTCGAGTAGTATATAAACCCTCTTATTTTCCAATTTAATAAACGATATTCTTTACCTGATTAATTTCATACTCTTTTACAAATAATTTATTTCTGATAAATCAATAAGGGCCGATTTTCGTTGACTGAAATACTTTAATCGCATGATTGCGTATAATGATGCCTTGATCTGGTCTTGGTTCATAACTGTTACTATATTACGGGATGCCTAGAGCAATTTTTTTTTAATATTGTTGCGTCCAGCGGTGATCTATCAGAGTTACAATATCCGCATCTAGCATTAGAATGACAGATGACCGTACCTTGAATGGTCAAGATGACAACATTGAAACACATTTTATAGCAAAGTTACCATTGAAACATATCATATAGTATATTGACATCTCTTATCCATCTACTGCCACATCATCTAATGGATCCTTATCCATCAGTTCTTATTACCCTGAATCTAGTACTATAAATACCCATATTCTATTCATCATAATAAACAGTACTTTCTATTTTGATTTTAATTTATAATTGTCATTTGATAAATCAAGCGGGACACTTGAGTTACAATAACTCAATTGTAATCATCGGATTATGAAATTTTATTAATACTAGATCTTTCCATAGAATGTCAATATAAGGAACAAGCTACTTAGTTGTTTGAAAGCATTCTAAATGGTCTGTGCTTAATAAGAGATTCGGGAAGATTACGGCATGTTTGAGACAATGCCCAACTATGCATAATTCTGGATCAGATCATTGTTCGTGATAAAATAATGCTGTGTTTAAAATGTATGTTTGACACCACCACTTGTCAAACATTAGATCGTTAAACAATATATAAAATGGATTGATGGACTTATTAGCGATGATTATGATTTAATACAAAAGGTGTGCTTAATTCAATTAATAAATCTTTAGTTTTTGTATCTGGGTTACTTTAAAAGTCTTTATTTTACTTTTATAATATTATCGCTACTTGTATCTTTCTTTAATTACAACAGTGCTGATATATTCAAAGTTGCTTCTTCTGGAGCTCTATGTTACATTATTGAAGGTCGTCGTGGTTGGATCATACTGTCTTGTTGCTGAGTACTTTGTGCAGTATAAGGCGTAGTACAATAGAGGAGGGATACTTTACTTCTTAATGAGTGTTGTTTTCAAGACTGGGCAATTGTAGCTTATTTTTTCTTGTTTCATTTATGCATTTCAAAATGAGGCAAGCATCTATTCCCAGCTAAATTGTTGTGAACTCTCCAAGAATGTTTATTATCTCGACAACGTGACACTTCCAATACGATGTTCTCAGCTAAACTTAACCTCATTTTCATCCTACTACAATAATAGTTTTAGGTTATTATCCCATACTGTGTATGGGATCTTATATCTATCTGGTCATGGATGTTGCAAACGATTTTCAATTCTTGACTTTTGGGCTTTTAGACGATCGAACATCGAGATTTTACATATTGATGCTACAGCTTTGAAATTAGCATGTTATTACAACGAAATTTTGTGGAAATAAAGAAACTACAATAAGATTTTCGATGGAGTGAGTTGTTGTTGAGAAATTAATTAGTTGTGAAAAATGCAAGATTTGAGAAGATGGTACTAGTAAAAGTCATTTGATTTATATGTGAATGTTGGTTGTATGTCTAGCCAAAATTTTTTTGGGTAATTTGATTGACGAGGACGTGTTAAATTTGAGTTGGTAATAGACAATGTGAAGCAGTAATACGGGAAAATGCGAGAAATGGTCCAACTTTGGATGAATATTTCTTTATGATTTACTAAGTGAGTCAATGTTGCATAGTGCTTGACTTTTGTTTCTCATTTAATTTTCTATACGATGGTATGGTTATTATTAGTATTTTCAAAAATATGTCGGGCAGTGCCCGCTTGAGGCAAATCAAAATACATGACTTTGAGTTATTTCATGAAGGGAACGTCTATTAGGTGTTTTTGACTTTTAGATTATGTTGGGTCTAATGTAGAGCTATTGAATGGTGTTTGTTTTGTTCAAATCTGATAAGTATTGGCAGAGATATCACATAAAGTTATGTCCTTGGAAAATTGGCCATCTTTGACCAAATTTACAGGTAAGAGTAAGGCAAAAAAACTAGCTCATGATTTTTTGGTCAGACGTTTTTGCTCATTTCTCTACGTAGAGTCAAGCTAGAACTCCCAGTAAGAGCTCAAATGATAGGAAATTTTTTGCCTTACAATAATAATGAATGCTACAAGTAGGTTTATTTTGACAGAGATGGAGATATTATTGAAAAAGCATCAAAATTTGACAAAAAATGTTCTGTCGCTTTGAAACGCCTAGTGTTAATCAAACCAGACAAAAGTAATACCATTCGATGCGCCTTTGAATTCTGCACAAGTTTGATATAAGCTTGATCAAGTGTTTACTATGAACAACTGCCAACTTTAGGCCATGACAAATTTCCTGAATGATGAAATTGCATTTTGATCAGTAGAGCTTTTAATCTCAGTTTGATATCAGCTACTATATACAGAGAAACCTCGTGACGTCAAATGCACAATAGTTTGCTTTTGCACTCCCCCGTTTTTCCTTCTTCCCCCGTTTTTGATACTATTTTTACAGCTACAGCAACAGTTCTACTACTATTATTCTACTCACTCCAATGTTTTTGGAAACAATAGCAACATGCTCATCAAGCCTGTCGTCAGTGTTGCCATATGCTAGTGAGTGTATTTGTTGCTGAATAGATTATTCTCTAGCACTAGTATTTATTAATTCATTTTCTTTCTTTTTCAGAATAGGTAATTACTACTGCTTTAAAACAAACAAGACGACGACGACGACAAAGACACAACAATTCGACTTATTACTGCTACAGCTACCTCCTTGGAATCTTTGATATCTTTCATAATAATTCGGTACATAACGTAGATTGCTACTTTTATTGAATTGCGCCTAACTGAACTCTCTTATATTTTTTTTTTAGTAGACAATGGTTTTGTTTGTTCTCAACTCCAACAAAATATCTGGCGCTGCCTGCTGTTTCTGGTTCGATACTATCTGCAATTCATTGATAGTAATGGTGCTGCTCTTCTGGTTGTTACTATCTGCAAGTTACATGTGGTGTTGCTTCTCTCTTTTGGTCTGATACTATTATCTGCAAGGCATATGAAGCGCTGCTTTTCACTTCTGGTTTGGTAATATCTGCAAGTCACCATCAGTAGCAATTCTTCTCTCTGGTTTGGTACTGTCAGCAAGTAATCATTAGCAATGCTGTTCTCTGGCCTGGTGGTATATTCAAGTCTTATATACTGCTGCTACGTATCATTGGTTCAATCGATTGGGTAAGTTTTGATGGTGTCTGCTGCTTAATAATACCATACTGACTATCCAAATTTGATAGAATATAGGTATCAAGCACAAGGTGGTGCTCCAGGACGACATTAAATGCAGAACCTGTTGTGAATTGTTTATCAAGTAAGTATCAATGACGACGTAGATTGCTGAATACATTGCTGACTATTATTATATTATACTATTTTGATATGATGTGTAGTAGGCAACAAGTATAAGGTCACGACGACTATTGATGGATGATTAATGATGAATACTACTGGATGCAAACGGAGCTGTCAACAGTCAATTAGGTAGGTATATATTATTATGATATGATGGCGTTGACTGAGGAATGCAATACTGACTATATTCTTTGAAATATGTATAGGCAGGCAAATGGGAGGAATGAACATGGACACCACTACTGGTGCTGGATGCTGCAAGGGATCAATCAAGTTATTTTTTCTGTGGATGACAACAGCCAGAGCAATAGTAGTAGACACAAGTTATACATTTTTATTAGCTTCTTTTTCTCCCCCTTTTTTTCTTGGCTTCTTGCCCTTATTTTTTTTTTAATTTTCATCGGCATGTAATGTTATTATTACTCTCACTATTTTTCTTTCTTTCTATGTTTCTGTGAAGCATACCTTTTTTTTTACGTTGAGTGAATGTGCCTATCACTGAAGCTCAACAATAACAAGATTCCGAGGCTAGGATTAGATAGGCTGGTCCAAACTTAATTGTTGTTTCTACTTACTTAGCGGCAGTTGAGGGTCTTAATAAACACAATTCCTCATGTTAGGGGTGTAGTAAGGCACGCTCTAGCACCTGAGGGGTGGTCTAATTGAAATACTACCTAATTGCATTTTTGGGTAGTACTTCAAATTCCGCCTAACATCGTTGCAGAGGAGAACTATGGCAAAATTTTTCTAGGTTTTTTTATATATGTAGAGGTAATAAATAAATATAGCTTTTCTACGCTTCTGGGCTATTTAATGCGTTGTTTTCATTGCTTAAAGTGATTTGAACACAATGTGGAATTTATAGCTAGTTATAATAGGTACAAATTCACGGAAAAAAAAGAATAAAAAAAACAATGAATCAACTTGATAAAGGTATGGTTTATTATCAAACTGACAGGTGTAAAAATAGACTGAAGAATCTCTACTGGCCAGGTAGATGATCCTTCTTATATATTCTAACAATGGATAAAAGTTCTACTATGAAGGATTGACATATAAGTCAATTCAGATTAATTAACCTAGCAATTCATGCTAAGAGAAATCTCAGTGAACTAAGCATACTTTAGCTCATCTGGATGAATGAATAGACTCTTATCCGAAGTACCCTGATCTGTCCTTTGTATGAGGATCACTACTAATATCGATCTAGTAGCATGTATCCTATAGGTATATAGTTTTTTCTTTTTTTTTTCTCGTGAATTTGTACCTATAACTAGCTATAAATTTCACAGCTTGGTTAAGATTAAATGGCTTATTTTTCGTTTAATCACAATCATCATATATCATCGCATTACGATATATATATTACCTTGAATTCCTTTTGTCTTTAATCACTATGATTTGAGCAAATAATATACTATACATAATCAAAACACAGTTAAGCTCAGAGCATGCTATTATCATCTTTATTAGTAATATTACTATTTGTACAATAGATAATTACTGCCTTCACATCTTTTACTCTTCACACAACAACAATGAAACATAACTCTTTGCAGTTTCAACTGTGTATTTTTTGCACGGATAGCCATTATTCAAGTTTGACAATAACGTATTTCAATGACTGAAAAGATGAAGCTTGACAATTATTATCTGAAAACGACTACAATCTTGGAGTCAATAATTATAATAATCATAAATTACTGCTAAATGCGCCTTAAGAGCTTCATATATATCTACAGTAGCCTCTATATACCATTGGTGTTGTCACATTACATCCATGCAGAGTTAGCCACTGAAAATAAAAATTGCCATCATGCATAGGCTATTTCGCTCGGATCAGCAGCATTAGTGGCAGCAGCGCAGCTTTGCCTGGATTTAGATATCTTTCGCCGCGCTCAGTGAAAAATTCCATTATCCACAATTTACGCAATTCATGGCCAAAAAAAAATAAAGTGTTTTAGCGTTTTTGCCAAATTCGGCTATATAAGTTGTGCTCAACGTACCCTACTTTCTAATACATCTATGGGTAGCTTTTTACGTCGCATCTAAAGGTACTAATTACATAAAGTTTTTCAACTAAAATTGCCGAGTAAACCTCAGAAATATAAAAGGTGATTTATTGTTGAGATGGCGAGATTTTACATACAAAGGCCTCACAAAAGAAGCTTTACAGGCTGCCCTGGGTCACCAGATATTATATAAACTATAGTGGAAGTCTTCATTTTTGGGGTCAAAACCACAATTGAGTAGTTTTTGATGTTTTGGTAAAGGGGTAGCTCATGCTCTTCGATTTATCTTGATCGATGTATATTTGGTCACAAGAAAAATGAGAAAATGCATCAGCAAGTAACTGCCAAATAAGAGCAACTGTGTGGTGCTATCCTGAAGACTAAAAACAGCTTCTAGCCCAAGATATCACTCATCAAATGTGTCCAGTTTTGGCTGTGTTTGTAGCTTATTATTGAGTAGTAAGGGACGACAGTGTAAGTATGCTAACTATGTACCTGAATATGAATTGTTCCCGTTGATCTCTGATTTGAACTATGATGGAACGAAAGTGTATATTATCGATCAGCCGTCAAAATCAACCTTTGTTGTATTTGGATCACGATGCAGCACCCAGACTAAAATAAACGCTAATCATGACCTTAGACAATCACGGAGGACAATCATCACCTTGTTGACCAACAAGCACTAGAGAGCCAGCATAATACTTGATTGGGCATTTGTTCCTCTTGTGTATTGTAGCTATGGAAATGCATCAAATATCAATGTGATTCAAACATTCAAACGTTTCTGATATCTGCAAAACAAACAAAAACGATGCATTTGCATCTCATTAAAGTCGTATTTTAGTTACAAACTCGAGCACACATAAATTAAATATATGAGCAGTTTGTTCAGCCTCGGATAAGCTTCAAAGAAGTCTACCTCCCAATGAGAATCTTTTGGAGGGCAATATATATATTTTTTTTTTTTTTTTTTGCCAAGAATGTTTGGTCAAAGCTTATTGTGTTCGCCTTGTACAACATCTTTTGCGGAAAACGTTATAACCCTAAAAATTGTTTCTCGTCGTACCTTTCTTCCTTTTATTGTTCTGAAAAAAACAAATGACTACTGTAGCAATTAATACAAGAAAATCACGGCCCCTTGGTTTACTTGAAAAGTATCAGCTCTCCAAACAATTAACCAAGGCGTATGGTAACGTTGTTTTGACAGCCGAGCTTGAACACCCTATTCTTTACCACGGCACTAGTTCAGCAAACGAGCAAGAGAAATTGTATCAACTGAGCTTTGCTCCAGCTCTTACGCGTATGTTGCAAGCTCATC
The DNA here is from genome assembly GCA_037974945.1 of Mucor circinelloides. Taxonomy (NCBI): domain Eukaryota; kingdom Fungi; phylum Mucoromycota; class Mucoromycetes; order Mucorales; family Mucoraceae; genus Mucor; species Mucor circinelloides. The sequence goes on along the minus strand of JBBNAA010000030.1, from coordinate 1,177,489 downwards.
CTCATCTTTCATTAACTGTGCGTGACAAGACAGAAAGCACTGCTCATTTCGTTCAACTCGATACAATCAACTTGGCAGATAACGTGCAATTGACCAGCATCACATCATTACAAGACCTTATTGCAGAGCAGACAGACACCGAGTTTGATGTCGATACATTGTTACCTCTGTGGCGTTTAAAGATCATGCCTCACACATCAACTAGCTGCATTGTTGTATTGGCTGTACACCACATCGTTTTTGACGGCATGAGCTTGACCACTTTCTGGGGCGACTTCTTGAGGGAATTGAATGTCAAGGAAGAATCTCAAGTGGTTGACAAGGAGGAGGGCTTGGTCATTCATGTAAAGGAAGCAGCGGTGCCTCTTCCTTATGAGGAATCAGGTGCTCCTTCTTTATCCCTTGCTTGGGATGTTGTTCCTGTTTTGTGTCATTCTTTGATCCCCAAATTATTGCCGACTGCAATTGCTCGTTATGTCGATCCTGTATCTTATGACGGTTGGAAAGGAGATTTTGCTGCAATTGATGGTGAAGCGCACAATACGGATGTAAGATTGATCTCTGTGCCTTGTGACATTTGGAAGCCTATTATGAGCGAATGCAAACGTCAAGGAATCTCTGTTCATGCCATCTTGTTTATGGCCATGATGTTGACATGGACACGCTTGTATCCTGACCAAACAACCGAAGTGTCTACTCCGATCAATTGCCGTGGATTGTGCAACCCACCTGTTCCTAATAACCAGATAGGCAACTTTGTAGGTGCTTACACGAGTATTTGGACAGGAAAGCAATTACAGCAAGATATTTGGTTACTAGCTAAGAAATACAATACTGATTTGAACAAGAGCAAGGTAGATGGAGCCAAGCAACCTCTGTTCCTCAAGTATCTGCCTGAATTCCCGGCATCTTACTGTGATTTTTGGTACGATAAACGAAAGAGCTCTGCACTGGGTAGAGCAGGTGGCATAGAGTTATCTGATCTGGGAAGATTTTCATGTTCTCAGCAAGAAGGCACCGCATGGAAAGTCAAGCAACTGTATTTCTGCCAGAGCGCCCAGACATTTACCAATGCGTTTACCTTAAACTCAGTAACCACAAACGATACCTTGTTCTGTACCCTCTCTTGGCAAAAGAACTCACTGGATGCTACTAAAATCAACAAGTTTCATGATACTTTTATTGGCATTTTAAAGAATCTTCCTTTGAAAGAATTAATAAATTAATGTTGTACTATGGCAACGCACCCTTTTATATTTTTTTTGTGCCGGAGACCGTAAAAATGGTTGAAAAATTCTTGTTGGGAGTATTCTCCCTTTTTCTTCTTTCTTTACATACTTTTTTTTTTTCTTTCTCACTCTCTTCTTGTTAATCTAATATAATATTGTACAATGCAAACCATTAAATGTGTTGTAGTTGGTGATGGTGCCGTTGGTAAAGTAAGTTTTTAGGCCTCATGTCTCATGTGGAAATCTGTGCTTGAATGCTGAATCTCATTTCAAATAGACATGTCTTTTGATATCATACACAACCAACAAATTTCCTTCTGAATATGTTCCTACTGTAGGGCGAGATAATAATCACACACATACACACATGCACGCGTATTTATTTCATGTATTCTGAAACTAGGTTTTTGATAATTACGCTGTTACTGTAATGATTGGAGAAGAACCTTACACTTTGGGTTTATTTGATACTGCAGGTCAAGAAGATTACGATCGTCTGCGTCCTTTATCCTACCCTCAAACGGATGTTTTCCTTGTCTGTTTCTCAGTAACCTCACCTGCATCCTTTGAAAATGTGAAAGAAAAGTGGTTCCCTGAAGTTCATCATCATTGTCCTGGTGTACCTTGTTTGATCGTAGGCACACAAATCGATTTACGTCAAGATCCTGCCGTTTTGGAAAAACTCACAAGACAAAAGCAAAGACCCATTGCCTTTGATGCCGGTGAGAGATTAGCTCGTGAATTAGGCGCTGTTAAATATGTCGAATGCTCTGCACTGACACAGAAGGGTTTAAAAAATGTATTCGACGAAGCTATTGTTGCTGCACTAGAGCCTCCTGTTAAGAAGAAGTCAAAGAAATGTAGCATCTTGTAGTTGGTAAAATTTAAAAAAAAAAGGGAAAGAGAACGAGAGACAGAGAAAGGAAACACATGGAGTGATAGTATATGACGAAAAAAGAAGGGAGAACAACCACTACAGTCATCCTTTTCTTTTGGGATCTTTCTTTTTTATCCCTTCTTACTTTTTTAACTACATTTAATATTTTTGATTAATAAAGCTCATATAAACACCTCATTTGTAACAAATGTGCACATACACATCAGGGTGCTCTCCAATTAAGAAACATTGTAAACAACCTCATTATCTTTGAATTCACATTTCCACGTGTAACATGAGTGAAAATGATATTTCATCATCATCGCTCTTGAAAACCTAAACTGTAAATCCGTGCAATCTGGCTTGTCTGGTCTCCAATGTGTGTGTTTTTTGATTTGGGCCATTGCATATATACAGGAGTTGATCGCTGCCATGGCAACATATCACTGCATATGTAACAACATGCGGCACTCTGAACCGAATTCAAGCATATTCAATCATCATTCGCTTGATAACATCCTAATATCATTCAAGAAGCCAATGCACACACAAGGACTAGCTTTTGTCCGAGCCGCAGGACAGTTAGCAGACTTTTTTTTCCATATAGCCTAGCTAAAATTTCTTCCCTTTCCTCCTCCTTCTCTCATTTTGTTTTCTTTCGAACTATCAAAAGGAAATATATATTCACATATACAAAATGGCATCATCAAGAGTTTATATCGGTCGACTTGCTCGCGATGCTACTAAGCGCGATCTCGAGCGTTTGTTCAAGAACTATGGTGACATCCGTGAAATCAATGTAAAGACTGGTTTTGGTTTTGTTGAATTCAGTGACGAAAGAGATGCCAAGGATGTTGTCTATGATTTCCACGGTAAAAGTTTCCTTGGTGAACGGTAATGGAACGAATGCGAATGTGTATAGATCAGCATCTCATATTTCACTGTAGTTTGATTGTTGAAATCGCTCGTGGTGCCCGTCGTAATGATGAGAGACGTAACAATGGAAATGACCGGTAAAAATGGAATTCTAATGTAGCACTGCCAAAACAAAAAAAAGCTAAATTTTGACATGATTTTAGTCGTCGCTCTCATTACAGATTGATCGTTGAAAACATCGCTTCTGGAACAAACTGGCAGGTACGCATCGTTTCTTCTTTCCAAAGAAGCCTATCACACATAAACATTATCCCCTCTCTCTCTGTCTTTGTCTGTTACTGGATTCTCATCATGCCGCTGGCTTTGTCCTTTCTTCTTCTTTTTCTTAAATTGCGGAAATTACCACTCCATAGGATCTCAAAGATATGATGCGCAAGGCTGGTGAGGTTACTTTTGCTGACATCTCTCGTGATCGTCCCACCGAAGGGTAAATTAGACTACTATATTTAAAAATTAGACGCAAATGCCGCAATGCAACATGTAGAAGCTAATCACTTTTGTCATAGTATCGTTGAATTTGCTGTTCGTGATGATATGGAATACGCCTTGAAAAAGTTGAATGATCGTGAATTGAATGGTCAACGTGTTACTCTTCGCGAGGTATGCCTTTTTTTTTATATAGTGGATTTATATGGGTTGAATTAATGGCATCTAATACATGTTTACAGGATACTGGTCGTAATGAGAGAAGCAGTGGTCGCTCTTCTACCCGTCGCTCTCGCTCTCAATCCAAGTCTCGCTCTCGTAGTCCTCCTCGCCGCCGCAGACGCTCTCCTTCTGAGTCTCGCAGCCGTAGCCCTCCTCGTCGTAGAAGACGTTCTCCCTCTCAATCTCGCTCTCGCTCTGCCTCCAGATCTAGATCTCCTCCACGCAAGAGAGAGAAGCGTGATTCCTCTGATCGTGAAGATAGCCGCGATAGAAGAAGAAACAAGTCTGAATCAAGATCCAGATCTCGCTCTCCTGCCAAGTCTGTTGGTTCCGCCCAATCCCCTGCTAGATCTCCTGCTCAATCTCCCGCTCGTAGCGAGGGAAGGTAAGTTGTTGGATGACACGTTGGCTAGATCGATATAACTTACATTGATAATTCTAGTGCTCCTAGAGAAGATTAAGCTTTAGTGTACAACTTTTTTTTTGTCTTCTTTTTTAAAGAAGCAAACCTAAAACTCTCAAACTATATTTACATAAAAAATCTCTTTCTCTCGCTCTTATTTGTTCAACATTCAAAACCTTAAAAAATAAAAATTCGACCTTTCTTCAGCTGGACAAATATGTTTTCAAATTACCTAAATCGATTGTAAAAGACCTGACAAAGTTTGCATTTTTACTGTAACTGACAGATTAAGCTGTAGCTACCCTTTTCAGTCCTTAAAGTTAATCGCAAAGACAACCAACAGTGTCATTAAATCATCGCCCCTTGCAACAAAAGATGCAGCAGCAGCAGTGGAATCCGTCCTGACCCTCATTGACACATCCGCCATCAACTTTACCGTCCAGAGAAAAGCATCTACTATACCCAATGCAGGTTAGTAGGCTCACATCTCTAAATCAAAATCAAGACACTAATAGTGAAAGCAAAGGCATAGGCGCCTACCTATATGGGTCTACCCAAAAGAAGGGATCCATTGTCTGCTTTTATCCAGGAACACTGTACATGCCATCCGAGCCTATTCTATTTGTGAGCATTGCAAATCAATACATTCTCAAATGCGTTGATGGCATTTACGTCGATGGTAAGCCAAAAGGATTGTCGAAAAGAGTATACAAATCGCTGTACAGGAGGGAAAACTGGCCAGGAGCAATACAAATCAGCGATTGGACATGGATGAGTGAAGAAGACTCCAAATTGAGGTAATCTGAGCAGTGATTTACCACATAAACTGGGTATTTAATATGCATCATCAGCAACCCTTTAGCATTGGGGCAATATGTGAATAACGGCACATCTACGCATGAAGCAAATGGTATAGTCTACAACTGAACATTTTGATTAGTACCCTTTCTTATACATGCATAGTATGCTATCAAGAGATCGACCTTCCTGCAACGCTCCCTCACAAACTTAGACGATTAATACCCAACATGTATTGGGATGCTTATCAAAACCCACTGTCTAATCAGATGCGAATCGTTGCGTTGGTGGCACTACGAGATATCCGAGATGGCGAAGAGTTGTTTTCTACCTATATGGATGTTGTTTAATTATGGTTAATAAACAAAACAGGACAATCAATATCCTTTGGATTTAATAAATCAAACCGATCAATTGTTACGGCTGCGAGATATGTGTTTAAATGCAAGAGGCGTATATGCCGACGGTCTTTTCTAATCCTAATATCGTTTAGAATAAGCTCTTGGCTGCATTCCCCCTATTTCTTATCTATAAAGTCTATAATAGAGCACAGAAGGATCTCACCTGGTTAAATCTTCTTTGAGCATGACCCAAGCAAAGCGTTTATTGTTCTCACCAAGTCTTACAAGACACAATGTCTATGTAAGGTTGCACCAACGAGTACATAAATATGGAGTAAGTGAATAGTTTCCAGCATGACAAGGCTATGCACTCAATTTTTTTTTCATATAGTTTGCATAGGCTTTAGTTAGTATCTGCAAATAATAGTGAGCAATCTCTCACCAGTAATTCAATCATGCATAGCTACTTTGAGCTGATCTGAGAGATCCAGTGGATATGTGGTGCATATAAGATACATAGGTCTCTGTAAAAATACCCATACCCCAGAGTAAAAGTGGTGCTAGTTCACTTTGTGATCTTGATAAATGAAACGCTGTTGCTCTGTCAACGAATAGGTATTTTCAATGCTCAATATTCCTTCTAGCTTGATATGAATCAGATAGAATAGGAGCATGGCCTTATATAGTGCACTGTCAATTAACGCTATATCGAAAAGTGCCTATAGCATCCGTTAAAAAGAACAACCCGTCAAAAACCGCTTTATAAGCAAAATGTGAATTTCCATTCTTAGGTCAGCGAGAACATGCCCATTTAGGTGCATATTTGATTTTTTGTGCACGCATTTAGACATTTTTATCTCTTTTTCTTCTCGCATCATAGATTGATAACAGACGTTTCAACAAGAAGCCAACACTTATAACCTGCTTTAGTATGATCAACTCAAGTCGTTGGGCAATCAAGAGTCTATTAAGGAACTATGCCTGTTCTCAACGAGTACAAAAATGTGGGGTAAGTAGCATTTGTCCTGACACATGCACATTGTCTCACTATCTCGAATTAACGCAGCTTGCACAGCTCTCGGTATATGGAACATGTCGTCAGGATATATATATTCCAGTCAATTAACAGATTCACATATGTCTAGGGCAACTCACCAACGTCGTCAACACTCGTAACAGAACAGCAAAACAAGAGTGTTTTGATGACATTGAATAGGCCAAAGAACCTGAATGCTGTCAATGCAGAGATGATCTCCATGATCTACTCTAATCTAAAGGCATTTGAAACAAATGCTGATACGATAGATATGGTCATCCTTAAGGGCGCCGGGAAAAACTTCTCTTCAGGTGGAGATGTCAAAAGTTTGTATACAAAGGCAAGGATGTTGTTCCGTATGCTAATGCCAAACAGCTTTTCTGGATGGTATGCTGATACCTCAGAAACACCAGGATTTGAATACACTACTAGATAATACATGTAAATCCCTATACAGACTCTCAACGCTCAAGATACCAACTATATCATTGATGAACGGGCTTACAGGTAAAGTGTTTATAAAGTAAAATTGTGCTTCCAGGCTGACAGGCAAAATTATCGTAGTTGGGCTTGGCGCTGGCTTCAGTTACTGCACTGATTTCAGAATTGCAACAGAAAATACACTGTTGCTTATGCCAGAAACAACCATTGGCCATTTTTGTGATGTATCATCTAGTTATCACCTTTCTCGTTTGAACGGATATTACGGTAGATATTTGACACTATGCGCCGAGAAAGTCAAAGCAGAAGATTTGTTGTCAGTTGACACTAACGGAGACACCGTATGGTTCAATTATTCATATCAATTCAATAGACACGCGGGAATTACGAGCCATTTTGTCCCCTCTGAAAGACTTGATACTATGGTTAGTCAATTGACAGCTTTGCAATCACCAACCTCGAATGACATCAATCAAGAAATCAGCAAATTCACAAAAGAATTGCCTACTGACACTCGGCTCACCACAACCCCATATATCTCACAAGTAGAAAAAGAAGCCGTTATAGAAAACTGCTTCAAATATGACACAGTAGAGGAGATCATTAATGCATTAGAAGCTGAAGGATCTAAATTTTCTTTGCATTGCAAGAACAAGATATTATCAGCCTCACCAACAGCTGTCAAAATCACTCTGGAGCTTTTACGCAGAGCATCAACCCTGTCTTTGGCTGAGTGTCTAGTATTAGAACGCCAACTGTGGGCAACAGATTTAGTAGGTGCATTGATAACAAGTAGTATCAAGACAGTAAAATTAATTTGTCTTTTAGGGCACCCATGATTTTGTTGAAGGATGCAAGTCAATGCTTGAGAAGAGATCACCCAAATGGAGCCCACTTCAATTGCAAAACTATCAGGCACATTTACAGCGTTTTGAAGAGGCGAAATCTTTTGTACCCCTAAATCTTAAAGCATAGGATTTAATCATGTGAATAAAATAGCCGACACAGATGTCATGATGTAATGCTTGCTAGATTTCGACTATGCGAAATGCCATGATGAAATGAAGATCGCTGGATCTCGATTCAGCGAAATGTCATGTGTACATCATGTAAAGAACAAATGCAGTAGTATTGAGATTCTGGTCCAGTATCACGCTCTTAAAAGTTAACGAATCTGTAACGACACCAGCTTTGAAGATACTTCTCCCTTAATAAGAGTTGAAAAAAAAAATGTACCATTCAATGACGCATTAGACTCAGATACGTACTTAAAGGTGAATTTTAGAAGACATGGTTACATGCAAACGAGAGCTGTACGAGCCTTTGTCTTATTGCAATTCATTGCATCTTGTCATATGTATACAGTATATATAAATGAGAAATGAACAATAAACCCCCCCTTTATACAACAGCATTATGAATCGATTTATTCCTTCAGTAAAAACCAAGCATCAGATTAAGGTAGCTTGCTATCTTGGTTTACCAAGTCGAAATGTAAGACATTATCAAACACACACGCACATTTTATACCCAAACTTAACATAAATTGCTTGTCAGTATTCTTATGTCAAGGTATGCTGATTCAAAAGACAGGCTCATTCTAGTATTTCTCATTTGAATCTTGATCTATTCAGCAAAGATTGCCTTCTTCCAGCCTTTTGACCGAAAAGAAGAACAACAGTATCATCATGACACTTAATAATCCAAGATTCTTGAACGCAGCAAGTCCTGAAATGGTCGAGATGTTATGCTCTAGCCTCAAGGTATAGAGACGACAGCCTTGGTATCATGTATGCAATCTAAACCGATCTGTAGGAAATTGAGAGAAACAGTGCAAATATTGATACGATCTTTATCAGGGGATCAGGGTCCTCTCTTTCAGCTGGCGGAGACCTTCGAGGTATCGTATTCACTTGCTTCGTTTAACAAGCAGATCTTTAATATCAATGTAGTGATGGCAGCTGGAGCGCAGCAACCCGATAAATCCGACTTTCTACACAGATATCTTGACTATATATTCAAATCGCTGTTCCAATTAAAAATGTTAAAGGTGCCTACCGTTTCTCTTATGAATGGAACAACAGGTAGCTATCTATTTGACATGATTTATTGATAGTCGTATACTGATCAAAAGTATTTAGTCGGCTATGGTGCTGGTCTCAGCTTTTGCAGTGATTTTCAAGTCGCAACGGAGAACACTGTCCATATGTTGCCAGAAACTAGGATTGGTCATTTTTGTGATGCTATATCCAGCTATTCTCTCTCTCGTTTGAAGAGTAATTATGGTCTCTATCTTGCATTGTGTGCCGAGAGATCTAGAGCCGAGGATCTCATGTAAAGTATAACATGTCATATCTCTATAGACTTGATAGTTAAAATTTCAAACATTAGATATGCTGGCATAGCAACGCATTTTATACCCTCCAAGCGCCTTGATGCCATGGTGCATCATTTGACAAGCCTAGGCACTTCAAACAAGGCTAAAATCAAGCAAGAAATGAACAAATTTACCGAAAGCCTGCCTTCAAGTGATCGCTTAAGCACAACGCCAGACATTTCTCAGTCTGAGAAACATGCTCTTGTTGAGCACTGTTTCAAATACAATACAGTTGGCGAAATCATAAATGCCCTGGATAAAGAAGGATCTCGATTTTCACTAGCAGCAAAAGACAAGATTCTTTTAGGGTCACCATTAGCTGTCAAGCTCACCTTGGAGCTTTTGCGTAAAGCATCTGATCTGTCCTTCAAAGAATGTGCTTTATTGGAACGAAAATTGTGGACACTCAACATTGTAAGTTAATGTTATCACTAGAATGTAGATTATTGCTTAGTGAACACAATAATAGGGAGCCCACGATCTGGCAGAAGGTTGTACATCGAAGTTAGAGAAAAGACTGCCTGTATGGTACCCTCTTCAAAATGACAAGTCGAGCTTTGATATTGATATACAAGGCCGCTATTTCGATAAATTAGAATCACTACCTGAGTTAGATTTGATGTCTTGATGTATGCTACCAAGCACATCCACAGACAATACGCTCACTGAGTTTTTTTTTTTTTTTTTTTTTTTTTTAGCATAGCAATGAACAACCAAATATTAGGATAAAATCTATTTTTTTATTATGAAAATAATATTGTGTTTACATTCTAAAGACACCAAAGTTTGTCTTTTCGATGGGAGCATTCATTGATGCACTGATAGCTAAACCAAGGACTGTACGAGTATCGCGAGGATTAATGACACCGTCATCCCACAATCTGGCACTGGAGTAGTAAGGATGGCCTTCGACTTCATACTTTTCACGGATGGGTGCCATGAACTTTTCTTCTTCCTCCTGTGACCAAGTCTCTCCCTTCTTTGCCTTACTCTCTCTTGTGATTTGAGCCAACACATTAGCACTTTGTTCGCCACCCATGACAGAGATACGAGCATTCTATTGATGAGGTTAATAATCGTTGCAAACAGGCGGAATCAATTTTTTTTACTTACAGGCCACATCCACAAGAAACGAGGAGAATAGGCACGACCACACATACCATAGTTACCAGCACCGAAACTGCCACCAGTGATTACAGTGAACTTGGGCACCTTGGCGCAAGAAACAGCATTAACAAGTTTGGCACCGTTCTTGGCAATACCACCAGCTTCAGCAGAAGAACCAACCATGAAACCGGTGATGTTTTGTAAGAAGACAAGAGGAATACCTCTTTGAGAACACAATTGAATGAAGTGAGCACCCTTCAATGCAGACTCAGAGAAAAGAATACCATTGTTTGCGACAATACCAACGGGGTTACCGTGAATATGAGCGAAACCTGTTTGTCGATCATGAGTAAATTGTACATTTATACAAGATGCAGTCTGATAATTTTACCTGTAACAAGAGTGGTACCATAGTTTTCCTTGAATTCGGCAAATCGACTGCCATCAACAATACGAGAGATGATGTTCTTGCTATCAAATGGCTTTCTCAAATTATCACCAACGATACCACCAATTTCATCGGGAGAGTACAAGGGCTCTTCAGGTACACGCAAATCCAATTGAGGCTTCTTGGTTCTGTTCAAAGTACCTACCACTCTACGAGCCAAAACGAGAGCATGTTCATCATCGAGAGCGTAGTGATCAGTGACACCAGAAGTCTTACAATGAAGATCAGCGCCACCCAAATCTTCGGGACTGATAACTTCACCGATGGCTGCCTTAACAAGAGGAGGACCAGCCAAGAAAATGGTACCTTGATTCTTGACGATGATACTTTCATCAGCCATGGCTGGTACCTGTATCATCATTTTTCTTTAGTTGTTTGTTACCATGGCAACACTTGATGTTCAACTTACATAAGCACCACCGGCAGTACAAGAACCCATCACAGCAGCAATTTGAGGAATGCCTTGAGCCGACATGTTGGCTTGGTTGTAAAAGATACGACCAAAATGTTCGCGATCAGGGAAGACATCAGCTTGTCTAGGAAGGTTGGCTCCTCCAGAGTCGACTAGTATATACACACACACGCACACGCACAGACGATGAGTTGATTGTGGAATAAAGAACAAGGGATCTGAATCACTTACCGAGATAGATACAAGGAAGGTTGTTTTCCCTTTGCGATTTCCTGAGCACGAAGATGCTTCTTGACGGTGATAGGATAATAAGAACCGCCCTAAAAAAAGTAAAATGCGAAATGATTGTGAGAAAAAGAGAGCTCGAGTTTAATTTTTTTTCTCATGTTACCTTGACAGTTGGATCGTTTGCAACCACCATACACTCCACGCTGGTTTGAACTCAGGTTAGAGATTCCCACGGGCCATTTGGTTTATTTCATATCCACTTACCCATTCACGCGTCCGATACCAGTAATGATGCTACCAGCTGGAACATCATCCTCGTATAAGTTGTGGCCTGCTAAAGCGGAAAGCTCAAGGAAAGGAGAGCTGTGTCGTACAGTTAAAATCGCTGTATTTGCAGTCGAGACAAACAGTAGTAACTTACTTGGGATCTAACAAACGGTTGATTCTAGAATGATGGCAATGAGTATTCAGACTTAAATCTCTCCTTCTTCATCTTGATGAATTACCTGTCTCTGGGAAGCATCTTCTTTCTAGACAAGTGTCTCTTACGAGCAGCTTCACCGCCACCTAATATCCCAGCAAAAGCGATTAATGCCTCGAGCATTGATTCTGATGTGTGTCCAACTTACCAAGCTTGATCTTTTCTGTAGTCAAATTCAAGTCATCCACCAAGCGTTGCATCTTTTCTGCGTTTTCCTATATTCAACAGCACATGAACATGGCTGAAATCCTTGTCAAATCAAAAGGCTTACTTTGAATGAAGCGCTGGCAGTTTCGACATTGTTTGGCAATACAGATGCACTGTCTTCATGGATGGAGTGGAATTGACGAAACACAGAAAAGGAAGCAGGCTTCACTGATCTGGTTAAATGATGACGAGTGTGTTGGATGATTCTTTGAGATAACATGGTTGAAAGAGTAAGGAAACAAGAAAAAAAGAGGTACCAAAAAGATCCTTACCTTTTTTTTTATATCAATCCAAGCATTAGTTTTTCCCACGGCATTAATTGGAGAAGCAACAGAGCTTCTTTGGCCTTGTAGGGCAAAGGTGACACCAGATCTCCAGTGCTGGGCTAAAGGATGAATACCTTCGTCATGGTTTTTATGTGTGAGAGACAATGTCATTCGGCTCAGTATCTGTCATAATTTGAAGATCAAAGGCTCTGATCTGTTGCATGAATTATGCCATCTTATTGGATCATCTCTTGAAATCAAGCTCTGGTGGTGAATTGTATGGGCAATTGGGAGGAGACAGAGAGAACACGCTTTATAGCTGAAACGAGCTCAGGGGAAGAGAAAAGATGTATAGCCGGTTGGCTAGTAATGCCATAGCATACATTGTTTGTATCATCATTGCAGCGTAATATTCCAACAACATAATACTTGCTGTCATTTAGATCAGCCATAAATACGGCCATTTATCGCTTATTTCGAGTGCTCAATCTTTCATCAAGTATATCTTGATTGATGTTGGGTGAAATAAAGGTATGCCGGATGCATTTAAACATATTTTATGCGACATTCACTCTGATAGCTTTAATCTCACGTACCAAGTTAATAAATGTGCCCATAAAATGACAGTCAAGAATATCTCATGATTTTAATCCTGCTGCTGTGCTGGGGGATGTCATTTACCCTCTTTTTCAACACCACCCAAACAACAAACAATGCCATCTTCCTGTCAAGAGATTCGACAAGAACTTATTGAATGCATGCTCAAATCAGACTGTGTATTAAAGAAGCGAAACACAGTGAAAGAATGCTTTAAAGAAGAACACAAAGCAGATGTGCCAGATGAATGTCTAAGCATCAAAAAGAGTTTTGCAGAGTGTAAACGTGGCATGGTACAGTATGCAATCCCTCATTCTACATGACCTCATAACACTAACCCTAACCCCATAGATTGATCCTCGTATGCGTATGCGTGGTAACAAGACACAATAATACCAATTTTTATCAAACAAACAATAAAAAAAAGCGTTGTTTATTCATCCTGTTTTACGTTTAATATACAACATCCAAGGTATCCTCGCTCTTTTTCTCTCTCTCACACTCACTCTTTCATTCATCTACAATTTTAATCTTCGCCAACAGGTACTTCTTCTTCCAAATAACGAATCAGTTTGATTCTCATTTCAGTTGCATCATCACCACGAAGAATATCACTCACAAAGTGAGCTTCTACTTGCATTTGAACCTACGTCCATTTATTCAGTTACCCTATTCATCCCCCCTTCTGAAGCACGCAAAATTCCTTACCATCTCGAGCGCACCACGCAATACACCACAATACACATTGGAGTACCATAATCCACCTTCCAATGCTTCATCAGGTAATTCAACGAAATCAGTCAGTGGATTTTCATCAAACACAAGCGAGAACTCTTTATTGTCGCTTGACCAATTTGTCACTGTAGGTGTAATATTGAGAAACATCTTGAATCCCACCTAGCATTGTACACAAAAATAAGTGCTAGTTCTCGGTCTAAATAGCATGCTCGCTCTTACCTTTGAAACAGCTTCAGCTGTATCTCTAAACTCTGAGCAACGACCGATGCCGGATCTTGCCAAGAAATCCTCAATCATACGTTGGCCAATGTTGTAACCCCTAAAACAGATGATTTTGAATAAGGGTTTGTCTCGATGAATAAACATCAGGGCACGTCTTACATCTTTTCCAGCTGCTTATTGACTTCTCCATAATCCTCAAAATCCTTGACTAGTTGAACCACCATGGAGCCGTATGTTAAAGTGAACAGCTCGGCGTTCTATAATTGTGTTGTTGGATGATTAGAAGGAGCATACATCCACGCGCGTGTTCAACAACGTACAATCTTATCTACTTTGGATTTCCAAACTTCTTCACCTAGAGCTTTGTATTGTTTCACTGCTGGAGTAGAGGACATGGTGTATATATTTATTTGTTTAAAACAAGGTATTTAAAGGAGGGGAAAAGAAAAGAAAAAGAGCAAAGCGTAATAAAAACTCAATTAGTGTGTGTGTGTGTGTGTGTGTGAACCACAAGTGACACTCGAATGATCATCATCAACCAGCGACTTGAGAAAAGGCGTTTGACATTGTATTCACACCCCAATTCACATTCTGAACAGCTTCCGTGCTTGAATCCATCGGTTTGTGCTCTTGTTCATCCTTCCAGAATGCAATTTGCGACAACACATGTCCTTTGACGATTTTTGTGTAAATCCAGGTAAAAATCATCATGAAAAATGTGGCCAAACCAAACAAAATGTACCCCACCATTTGAGCATGACCGATATCTGTGCTCGTCAATACAACAATCAGCTTGACGACAAAGGCTGTGATTAACAAAAGTCCCCAAGTTACAGTCATGAACCGCATGTCATGTCGAAATTTAGCCATGTTGGTGTATAGATAATCTAGTCTTTTTCGGCCTGAAGCATGTCTTGTGGAGGACGTGAGACGCTGATCATCGTTTTTCTGTAAATCCTCGTCTTCAGGTCTTGGCATAACTTGATTAGCCATTTGAAACACCAATGGCTTGAGCTCAAACGAGCCAATCTTTATAGGTATGACAGAAATAACACAACAGATACCAACCAGCAGTGGTACAATGCCCTCGCAAATAGCGCCTGTTTTTTCATCTGGTTCCGCAATAGACTATATAGTACAGCACTGTTAGAATTGTGTATGCTTAGGAGATCACCTTGTATTACCAAAATACCGGATATAAGAAAACTGACACCAGCCACACACCCGAGTGGGTCAAATGTACGATCCTTCAACATGCGACTACATGTCCATCTACATGAATACATGGGCTCGTCTCATGATATTTTATGACATTACTTACATGACGACAATAGCTAATGGCGGTGCAGATGCTACAATCATGGCTAAAACCTGGCCAATGTGAGGTTTTAAAATGTTGTAAATCAATATCGGTAAACCAACGCTCCATAAAATGGCCAAAAAGAAGTTCAGGATAGGTCTTCCCTTCATGAAGCTAAAGCTGAATATGTCTTGAAGATCGCCCAAGTCCATTGGAATTTCTTCGTCTCGTCTCTGTGGTGCGTATTTGTACTTTCCAACAAATTCGTCGCTGTCATCCTCCTCTTCTTGCTGCTGCTGTGCCTGAGGTTTGTTGCTGGGATGTGTTGTTGTTGGAGTCACAGTTTCATCAATGACGGATGAATTCTGTCGACTGTCCAGCAGTTTACCTGACGATTCCGACCTAATTTGATTGTCTTTGCTGCTGAATGGCCAAACCATAGCTTGATGATAATGATAATGAAAAGAGAGAGAAAGAGAAGAAGAAAAAAAAAAGATTTGCTGAAAACAAAGAAACAGAGAGCAGTAAATGAAAGGATCGTCGGCCTATTTATTCTTCCGTAAATTGTAACAGTAAACAATGGCTCTTTTGATGGTACATATATTAAATACTTGTTTGAAAATGCAAAAAAAAAACACTTTTTGTTCTCTTTCTGCTATGCTTTATATCGCTGCTTTTCTATGGTGCTTCAGCACAGCATGGGTGACAACAGCAACCACCATCATGAAGCGAGCTGTTCATGCGGAATTCCCGGATTACTCACTAAGATACACACATCCACATCTATGTGATACAGGCACTAAACAGGTATGAAGTGAGAGGTTTCATTGTGCGTTCATCAACTGATGATGTAGAACATAGACATCTGGCTATTTTGAATTGCCCAATGGAAAGAACTTTTTCTTTTGGTTCTTTGAGAGCAATGCTGACCCGGCTGACGACCCTACGCTGTTGTGGATCAATGGCGGTCCTGGCTGCTCCTCCATGATGGGCTTATTTATGGGAATTGGGTATTTTTCGCTGATGATCTGAGAAAAATGCCAAGCATTATCTATTTTAACCATTTATAAACATAGGCCATGTCATGTCAATACCAGAGGTGATGGACTATTGCTCAACTCGCACTCATGGAACCAGGTAGCCAACGTCATTTATCTCGATCAGGTAAATTATACAGCAGTGTGCACATTCTTTTTTTCACCAACAAACTCCCGTAGCCAGTCAATTCCGGCTACTCGTACCAAGAAAACAACACTGCGGCTCATATTGGCGATAGTAACACGGCTGCTCAGGATGTTTATGTGTTTCTGCAATTGTTTTTCAAGGAATTCTCGCGTAAGACAAGCTCTTGATACACCCAAAAAGCAAACTAATCTTTTTATACAATGTAGAATTTTCTGAGTCGGATTTTCATATTGCTGGTGAATCATGTAAGCTAAGGTTTTGTTCACATATGCAAATTAGTTGACATCGGAATCCACGTTTGCTAGATGCAGGGCATTTTTTGCCTGCCATTGCTACTGTCATCACAGAGAAAAACGCAGAGACACCACACGCACCCATCCAGCTAAAGAGCCTCCTCATTGGCAATGGATTGACAGATCCCTTGCAGCAATACAAGTATTACAAATCAATGGCCTGCGAAAAATCAGCTTATGGAACCCTTGTATCGTCCTCTGAAAAATGCAACGAAATAGAATTACATCAAAATGAATGCCAAAAGCTGATAGAATCATGTTATAAAAATTCAAACATCACCACATCCTCCTCTTTCTTCACGCAAAAGTCAGCAGACACCTGCCTTTTAGCATCCAAAGTATGCAACGCACTTGTTGTTAGGCCCATCTTGGACGGCATGAAACTAAACATGTACGATATCCGGGAGAAATGCCAAAGTAGGTGTTGATACATTCAAGTCGAGAGAAACATCCAGAAACTGACATCATTTCAATACCAGACGGCCCCTTGTGCTATGATTATCTTGATGCAGTTAAAACTTATCTAGATCGTCCGGAAGTCAAGAATGCATTGGGTGTCAGATCATCCGTTTCATTTGAGCTGTGTACTCCTTCGGTCAATATGGATTTTCAAATCTCAGGTGATTGGATGAGACCCTATGTCAATCAAATACCACCTCTTTTGAACAGCAACATTTCGGTATTGGCCTATGCTGGGGATGCGGACTTTATGTGCAATTGGATGGGTGTACGTGCCTGGACCATCAATGTGCCTTGGAACGGCCATCTCAAATACAATCAGCAAGAGGACATCGATTGGTATTCAAATGCAATTGTTGCTGGTACTATCAGATCAAGCGAATCTTTGACATTTTTGAGGCTGTTTAATGCCGGCCATATGGCGCCGTACGATCAACCTCAAGTGACATTGGATATGTTTAGTCGATGGATTTCGGGTAAAATATTACAGAATGATGATCATCAACTTTTTTTTTGAGTTTTTGCCCTATAAAACACTCCAAAAGGATCTATATGTTCCTGATACTACATGAAATACTTTCAACTGGTGAATAATTACGCACATTTGATACCTGCTGCTCTTTTATACTACCACCTCACCCACTCTGACATTGCAACATTGGAATGGCGCATCTAAACAATCAAGATGCTTGCTTTGAAACATTGACAAAGCAACTTTTTTTTTTTCCATGGAAAATTGTTACAAAACCCTTCTTACTCAAGTTGCTCAAATATGGAAATCGCTTTGGAGAAAGCATACATAATACCCGCATGTTTTTCAGTTGGTATTTAAGCTTTTCCCAGGTTCAGGGGAAAAAGTTAGCTAGTAGCAGATCAATTATCAACTGCTATTCTTCGAAAATTTCTCTATCTACAAGCGTAATTTTACGAAAGGATCTTCTTTTCAAATATACACAATGTTGAGACACAATGCAACTTATCACCCTTTAAACTATACACTAATTCGAAACAAATAACGCAAATATAGACTACCTAGTCAATCGGCGCTCATCCATGATGGTTTCAAGGCACGTCTATTTTTTTCAAATGTATATAAATGCCTGCTGAATCCAGATCTCGTTCTTGTCCTAAACATAAATCCTATTACACACTATAAACAAAATGGACTCTCTTGATATGAAAATGCCAGGATTCATGGTCTACTGCGTAGTAGTAGCCTGTCTTGGTTCCTTTAGTAACGGTTGGGTTATTGGTTCTGCCAATGTGCCTGGTGAAGTAACTCATGCCTGTGAAAATGGTGCTGCTCATGTTGCTAGTAAAGCGTTCCCAGATTGTCTTCCCATGAATACAGGTCTCTGGGGTTTTGCTGTTGCTTCTTTCTGTGTAGGTGGTCTCTTTGGTGGTCTTTTTGGCGGTCAAATCCAAACAAAATTCGGTCGTAAAAAGACCATCATCTTTAACAATATTGGTTGGATCATTGGCGGTTTGTTGATCGGCGTTGCTGTCAATCCTGCCATGTTCATTATCGGTCGTGTTTTCTGTGGTCTCTCTTGTGGTCTTGGTTCGCTCTCTACTCCTACTTATGTTGGCGAGATCTCTACTATCAAGGCTCGTGGTACTATGGGTACCTGTAATCAATTCGCTATCGTTATCGGTATCTTGCTTGCTTCTGTTATTGGTCTTCCTCTTGCTTATGTTCCTCTTTGGAGAATCAATTATGCTATTGTCGCTATTCCAGCTATTGCTCAGTTCTTTTTGATGGCTGGATGTCCTGAATCTCCTCGTTACCTTATTTCCATTAACCGTATTGAAGAAGCTAGAGAAGCTCTCCAAAAGCTTCGTCCCAATGCCAACATTGACAAGGAGTTTTTTGGTATGGTAGAGGGTCAATTGGGTTTGGCCGCTGCTGAATCTCTTACCGGCACTGATATCAAGCCTGGGTTTGATGAGACTGACTTGAAGGATAATTATAATGAGGAACACATTGAAGATGGTATCGAGCTTAAAAAAACTCCTACAGCCATGTCAGAAGGTCCTGGAGGTGCTGCTGGTGTTCATGATACTTTGAGTATGGTTGGAATCTTTAAGGACCCACTTATTCGTCGCATTGCTTTCACAGTTATTGCTCTTCATATTACTCAACAGCTCATTGGTATGAACGCTGTCATGTATTATTCGACCACCATTTTCAACATGTCTTTTGATGCTGAAATGTCCATGTACATGGCTATTGTTACTACTGCCGTCAACTTTGCTTCTACAATCTTGTCTTTGATCTTGATTGATCGTATGGGTCGTCGTCCTTTGCTTTTGATTGCAGAAACTGGCGCTTGTATCTTTTCTGTTCTTTTGATTATTGGTTACGTGTACAACATTGGTGCTCTTTTGATCGTATCCGTCTTTGGTTATGTTGTTGCCTTTGCTATTGGTGTTGGTCCCATTCCTTGGATGATGACTTCTGAGTTGACTCCCGTGTATGCCTCATCTGCTGTCGGCTCTGTTGCTACTGCTGTCAATTGGGCCATGAATTTCTTGATTGGCCAATGTTTCCCTCTTATCTTTGCTGGTATTAAGGGTTATTCATTTGCCATCTTTGCTGGTGTAGCTGCTGCTGCTGTTGTCTTTACTTACTACTGTGTTCCAGAAACCAAGGGTCGTTCAGTTGAAGACATTGTCATGGACTTTGAAGTCAAGAAGGCTGCATAGTTACTCGTTTCCTTTAGTTTAAATCATCCCTTTATCTATTTGCATATACATACTCTTATAAACAATACACATGTATCTTCCTCAATTGTAAATACTAAATAAAAAGCAACTTTTTTGAAAATGTAAACTAATTTGAGATTTTCTTCTATATACGTATACTGCTGTCCAGAATGAATGTCATGATGGCAGTTTCTATTGCAGATTGCTTCATCACTAAGCATCGCAAAGTAGAGATCCGTAATCGTTATTGCAGAGCGTTGATACTTGAAGACAGCCAAATCAGATTTGATATATACCTAGTATTGGCGGTTACATAAGACCTTTCACCACCATGTCCATTGATAGCAGCAGATTGTTGTACTCACAGTGCTAATATAGTTGTTATACTTATATTATTCAAATATCCGTTTAGTTTCTATGCGCACGTAAATATCGTATTTTGTATGATTGGGTAATATTGGATTTGGGCCTGGGCTTGTAAAGGATAATATGTCAAACTTTAAGCACAAAAGAATCAATTTTAAAGTATATTGATTCTGTATTTCTGCCAAGTGAGCGAAAGCTAAGTACCATTATACTTTTCTTTCTTGATTCCTTGTACCATCATACATGATATATTTCTCCTATGAATAGGATCCCACCATTCTGCAAAAACAGCGATTTTTATAGCGTCAACTGATTGCAGTACTGAAAGGGCTACTACAATTGTTTATGGAATACTACAGCAGTCGTATGATATCTTCTGGCAGGTAACTTCTTGTTCTTATATAATGGAATATGCTACAACAAAACCACATCTCTGTTAAAATGAGCAGCAGCAGATCAAGCAGCGAATAATGAATAATATTAATTAGTAGTTATTATTACTATCTTGTGTGATGATCACGCATTAGTTTAAAACTTCAATTTATGTTTGCAACTTGTTCAGTCGTTAAACTACTAGCTTTTTCCGTGCCGGTTATTCACTGTGTACGCTGGCAAACCAGCATATAATATATAATTTTCTTTTAAAATTCGATAATATTTGCATGCTTTTGCAAGATAATAATATCACATATCTCTCCAGGTACTATGCACCCTAAATAAGATAAATTAGCGAAAACAATGAATGAAACAGCCCAGAAGCGTAGAAAAGCTATATTTATTTATTACCTCTACATATATAAAAAACCTAGAAAAATTTTGCCATAGTTCTCCTCTGCAACGATGTTAGGCGGAATTTGAAGTACTACCCAAAAGTGCAATTAGGTAGTATCTCAATTAGACCACCCCTCAGGTGCTAGAGCGTGCCTTACTACACCCCTAACATGAGGAATTATGTTTATTAAGACCCTCAACTGTCGCTAAGTAAGTAGAAACAACAATTAAGTTTGGACCAGCCTATCTAATCCTAGCCTCGGAATCTTGTTATTGTTGAGCTTCAGTGATAGGCACATCCACTCAACGTAAAAAAAGGGGTATGCTTCACAGAAACATAGAAAGAAAAAAAAATAGTGAGGGTAATAACATTACATGCAGATGAAAATTAAAAAAAATAAGGGCAAGAAGCCAAGAAAAAAAGGGGGAGAAAAAGAAGCTAATAAAAATGTATAACTTGTGTCTACTACTATTGCTCTGGCTGTTGTCATCCACAGAAAAAAAAAACTTGATTGATCCCTTGCAGCATCCACCACCAGTAGTGGTGTCCATGTTCATTCCTCCCATTTGCCTGCCTATACATATTTCAAAGAATATAGTCAGTATTGCATTCCTCAGTCAACGCCATCATATCATAATAATAAATACCTACTACCTAATTGACTGTTGACAGTTCCGTTTGCATCCAGTAGTATTCATCATTAATCATCCATCAGTAGTCGTCGTGACCTTATACTTATTGCCTACACATCATAGCAAAATAGTATAATAATAGTCAGCAATGTATTCAGCAATCTGCGTCATCATTTATTATACTTACTTGATGAACAATTAACAACAGCAGGTTCTGCATCTAATGTCGTTGAGCACCACCTTGTGCTTGCTGCCTATATTATTCTGTCAAATTTGGATAGTCAGTATGGTATTATTAAGCAGCAGACACCATCAAAACTTACCCAATCGATTGAACCAATGATACGTAGCAGTAGTATATAAGACTTGAATATACCACCAGGCCAGAGAACAGCATTGCTAATGATTACTTGCTGACAGTACCAAACCAGAGAGAAGAATTGCTACTGATGGTGACTTGCAGATATTACCAAACCAGAAGTGAAAAGCAGCGCTTCATATGCCTTGCAGATAGTATCAGACCAAAAGAGAGAAGCAACACCACCACAGATAACTTGCAGATAGTACCAACCAGAAGAGCAGCAGCACTATCAATGAATTGCAGATAGTATGGAACAACCAGAAACAGCAGGCAGTGCCAGATATTTTGTTGAAGTTGAGAACAAACAAAACCATTGTCTACTAAAAAAAATATAAGAGAGTTCAGTTAGGCGCAATTCAATAAAAGTAGCAATCTACGTTACGTACCGAATTATCATAAAAGATATCAAAGATACCAAGGAAGTAGCTGTAGCAGTAAGTCGAATTGTTGTGTCTTTGTCGTCGTCGTCGTCGTCGTCTTGTTTGTTTTAAAGCAGTAGTGATTACCTATTCTGAAAAAGAAAGAAAATGAATTAATAAATACTAGTGCTAGACAATCTATTCAGCAACAAATACACTCACTAGCATACGGCAACACTGATGACAGGCTTGATGAACTTGTTGCTATTGTTTCCAGAAACATTGGAGTGAGTAGAATAATAGTAGTAGAACTGTTGCTGTAGCTGTAAAAAAATAGTATCAAAAACGGGGGAAGGAAAAACGGGGGAGTGCAAAAGCAAACTATTGTGCATTTGACGTCACGAGATTTCTCTGTATATAGTAGCTGATATCAAACTGAGATTAAAAGCTCTACTGATCAAAATGCTATTTCATCATTCAGGAAATTTGTCATGGCCTAAAGTTGGCAGTTGTTCATAGTAAACACTTGATCAAGCTTATATCAAACTTGTGCAGAATTCAAAGGCGCATCGAATGGTATTACTTTTGTCTGGTTTGATCAACACTAGACTTCTCAAACAGGCAAAACGTTTTTTATCATTTTTTGGTGGTTTTACGATAATATCTCGATCTGTATCAACATAACCTTGCTTGCAATACTAGACATTATTGTAGCGCAAGACGTTTTCTATCGTTTTAACTCTTACTCGAGGCTCTAGCTTGACTCCACATGGAGAAATGAACAAAATTCATCTGACCAAAAAACTCAGATAGGATTTGGGGACTTACCTTCATAGGTCAAAAATGGACGAAATCAAGAAACTTCCCTAAGCAGGGTTTTTTGGCTATATCTTTATAAAGACTTGTCCGATTTGGACAAAACAAAGACCATTTGATAGGTCTACCTAATAGACGTTCTCTTCATGAAATAACTCAAAGTCGTGTATTTTTGTTGAGTTTACCATCAGCGGGATACTTGAGGAGGAGCTAGAATGACTCAGCTATAATTAGATGATCATCATATTTCATTGACGCTAAATCTTTCCACAGAGTGTTCAGATAGGAAACAAGCTACTAATAAGTTGTTTGAAAACATTCTAAATGGCCTGTGTAGTCAAATAAACATTCAATAGCTCAAAAAATGCGTAAAGCGCGCATCGGATCCATCCTGCAATCTAAAGACAATTCATCATTTTTATACTACATTCCTCGATTGAGACGAGCGTACAATTTGTTTGATCACAATGGTTGTTATTCCTTTCAAGACGTCGTCTACCACCAAGAGACAACTTTTGAGACAGCAAGAGTTGGTGGTGTATGTATATTATATCGAAGAACTTCTGAGGAGAATACATTATCTGACCATGAAGGCAAATTAGGTACGTGCTATGTATTATCTAATGCTTAGGATATGTAAACTACCATTCTACCTAGTTGAGTAGTGATGATGAGCCTTGAATATAAAACCGTCTTTAAAGGGGGAGTAATAAACTCAATATTGCTGCTTTCATGTGTAGACAACCATGTGGAAATAAGCAATAATAATATAAAATCTGCGCCCATTGCCTACATCTCAAGCACCATTTTGAAGATGACACACATTCTCTTGTCAATGTTTTAGTTATTATTCATGGTGTAGAATGAATACGGTAATTAGAACAGTGTGTCATTATTGATAGCGAGTTACCTTTTACCTTATGCCAGCTCACTTAACTTGTGAGCCTTGGCGTTGTATGCCAGTATAATTATCTATGTATTATGATGACAAAAGAAATCCGAAAAAATTAGCATTACTGTGATCCGTTATCATGAAGTTTTACCAGAGCGCATAACTGGGAAATGCTGTCAGTGCTGAAATTATCGCTGTTCAATGAATGATTAACGAGCTTACCTTACATTTCTTTCTTTCTTTTTTTTTTTTTTCATTCATTCGTATTCATTTCACTCCAAAATCATGAGTTTGTCAAAAAGATATGGCGAGTTGTGCAGCATATAATGATGAGTGCAAACACTGCCTAGTGGAGATAATTCCAGATGATGATTTCCAGCCAACAGTAAAGAAGAAACTGTAAAGACAAAGTACTAGATATTATGATTTCCAACCCATTGAATTAACTTAAATTGATGTGAATAAGCCGAGAGTCAGCGCTTGCTTTGGAAAACAGCTCGCTCTGTGGCATCATATCCTGCTTCTCAGAAAATTGTATCAGCGAAAATGCAGAGAAAAATCAACAAAAGAGAAGCAAAACAACAACAAGTGTAGGAGGAATAAAACACTGTAGACCATCGAACAGAAAATGTCCAGCTTACCAGCAACGAGATCAATTAATAAGCAATTATTGATAGTTGCTAGTAAAGGCTTGTAAATTACTTTTCAAACTTATGTACACTGGTTCGATGTTCGTGAATTATATCGTCTTGATACATCTCAAAGACAGGTTGCGAATGCCAATTTTAAATCAGACATTCTTCTACTATGCATCTAGCCAGTTAATCGGTTTTTATCTCGATGCATGTCATCTTTATGACCAGTTGTTGATTCACTCTAATCCAGAATATTTCACGCTCTTCAGTCATACCCGTGATTGTCAGATTGTATGAGACTCTTGTTAGATAACATATGAACAGCGATTTTCATAAAAGAGTCTTCAGATAGACTATGAGACAATTGGGAAACAGGAACTCCCTCTTTAGCAACCCGGAATGGTCATATAAGCAGCAAAAGACATGTGTCAACTTCATCATACAGCAGACTTTGGAGGACATTTTATCAGCGTGAAAGTTGGATATAGAGAATCCTCGGAAGCTAACAAACTAGTAATTGTATTTTAGAATAGTGCAAAAAGTAAAGTTGCATGGAGGAAATAGCAAAACCCTGCTTTAAAGTACAATTTCGCCGAATTAAAGTGAATAAACTTTTAAACGAGGTGTATTATGTAAACTTTATTTACATGAACTGAATGTACATTGTTGTTGTCAATACAAGTAGGCAGAAAACACAAATAGTTTGCTTGCCAAATAGCTTCCCAGGAGCGTAATTATCTATTCATTTGGTCCAATTGTACATGTCCACTATCTCATGTTTGTTAAACAAACAAGGCTGATCCCCATATTCAACTGCAAGCGGTAATTTAAAGCAACTAAATATGGTTTGAAACATGCACAGTCAATAAAATGATCTGGATGACGCCCTGAATCTTTATTCATTAATCGTTAGGGGCGTAGTAATTCGATCATCACATGTACCTGCAGTTTACGCCAAAAGCAAGGGGAGGCGCCAATCTAGCAAAAGACAGCATGTAGAAATTTTTTCATTGTTGGAAATTCAAGGTAAATGTCGGGGAAACAGGGCAAAATTTCAACATACAAGATGGTTACACTTTTTATCCAGGGTTGCCGATTGCTCTGTACATGTGCCCCGAAAATCAGAAACATTACGTTTTTCAAACCATCAAGGTTTCGCATCAATAGAAAACATGATGAATAAATTGAAAATTTCAATCAAACGCAAGGGCATCCCTTTTGTCCACTTTTTATCTATAAGGATTTGGTCGAAATGTCTATACATTTGGAGCGGAAGCACCGTTTAAAACCGGGACAATTTCCCGTATACAAGCGATGTACCTAAAGTTGAGCCGTAATTTTCGTGTATACGTCACAAAGCACCATTGAAGTTCTCTTAAATATGGCCTTTCCCTTCAAAATTTACCCCACAAAACACAAACAACCACCCCTTTCCTCCACTCTGACTTTTTTGTAGTCGCTTTTCTTTTTTTTTTTTCTTTTTATATTAAAAATGTATCGCTTATCAGCACTCAATAGAGTGTCTAACGCAATTAGACCCTCTATCAAGACAATTCCTAGAGTTGCTCGTCAATCAGTCGTTCGTGCTTCAGTTGCACCTTTCCATACCAACAAAGCTCGTTTCGCCGCACCCGAGACAAATGATGGTTTCTTGCATGGAAACTCTGCCAACTATATCGAAGAAATGTATGAAGCTTGGTTAAAGGAACCTTCTTCTGTACATTTGTCTTGGCAAGTGTATTTCAAAAACATGGCTAACGGTGTTTCCCCTGGCCAAGCATACACCCCTCCCCCTACTTTAGTTCCCTCTGCTAGCGCCCGTTTGCCTGTTTTGCCTGGTGACGGTATTGCTGGTGCCAGCGGTTCCTCTGAAGTCATCGACCACATGAAGATCCAACTCTTGTCCAGAGCCTATCAAGTGCGCGGTCATCACATCGCCAACTTGGATCCCTTGGGTATTCAACATGCTGATCTCAACTCATCCACCCCTCCCGAATTAGAACACACCTACTACGGTTTCAAGGATAGCGATCTTGATAGAACTTTCACCATTGGTCCTGGTATTTTGCCTGCTTTCACCAAGTCTGGTGCCACTCTTACTCTCCGTGAGATTATCTCTCACTTGAAGAAGATTTACTGTAAGTATTTGAACAAAGGGAAATACGGAAAGTGAAAAAGAATGTGTGTGTGTGTGTGAGGCGTATATTCTACATGGTTGAATCAGTAAACTAATTTATTGAATAGGTGGTTCCATTGGTGTCGAGTACATTCATATCCCTGACCGTGCTCAATGTGATTGGATCCGTGAGCGTATTGAAACACCCGAGCCTTTCAAGTACTCTGTTGAAGAGAAGCGTGTTATTTTGGATCGTTTGACTTGGTCTGACAGTTTCGAGCGTTTCGTTGCTTCAAAGTATCCTTCCGAGAAGCGTTTCGGTCTTGAAGGTGGTGAGACTTTAATTCCTGGTATGAAGGCCATGGTAAGTAATTTGACTTGATTTTTTGTTATGGCCCAGAGAACAAGTATTCAAGATTGTTGTTGTTTTTTTTAGATTGATCGTTCCGTTGATCTTGGTGTTGAATCCATTGTTATCGGTATGCCTCATCGTGGTCGTCTCAATGTCCTTTCCAACGTTGTTCGTAAGCCCAATGAGTCCATTTTCTGTGAGTTCAGTGGTGCTCTTGAGCCCTCTGAGGAAGGTTCTGGTGATGTCAAGTACCATCTTGGTATGAACTATGTTCGTCCTACTCCCTCTGGTAAGCGTGTCCATCTTTCTTTGGTTGCCAACCCCTCTCATTTGGAGGCTGTTGATCCCGTTGTCTTGGGTAAGACCCGCGCTCTTCAATACTATGGTAAGGATCCCAAGGGTGATCACTCTATGGCTGTCTTGATCCACGGTGATGCTGCTTTCGCTGGTCAAGGTGTCGTCTATGAAACCATGGGTTTCCATGATTTGCCTTCTTACTCTACTGG
Source organism: Mucor circinelloides (assembly GCA_037974945.1). Classification (NCBI taxonomy): domain Eukaryota; kingdom Fungi; phylum Mucoromycota; class Mucoromycetes; order Mucorales; family Mucoraceae; genus Mucor; species Mucor circinelloides. Next base: position 1,149,947 of record JBBNAA010000030.1, on the reverse strand, counting down.
TGGTACCATCCACGTCGTCGTCAACAACCAAATTGGTTTCACCACTGACCCTCGTTATGGTCGTTCCACTCCTTACTGTACTGATATCGCCAAGTCTATCAACGCTCCCATCTTCCACGTCAATGGTGATGATGCTGAAGCCGTTACCTATGTCATGCAATTGGCTGCTGACTGGCGTCAAACCTTCCACAAGGATGTTGTTATTGATTTAGTCTGTTACCGTAAGCATGGTCACAACGAAACTGATCAACCCATGTTCACCCAACCTCGCATGTACGAGGCTATTGCCAAGCAAAAGCCTGTTGCTCAACTCTATGAAACCCAATTGAAGGAAGAAGGTTCTCTCACTGATAGCGATATCAAGGAAAACAAGAAGCGTGTTTGGGATATTCTCGAAGATAGCTACTCTCGCAGCAAGGATTACAAGCCTACCTCCAGCGAATGGCAATCCAGTTCATGGCCTGGATTCAAGTCTCCCAAGGAATTAGCCGAAGAGAACTTGCCTCATTATCCTACCGGTGTTCCTCTTGAAAGCCTCCAAACTGTCGGTAAGGCTTTGAGCACCCTCCCTCACAACTTCAACATTCATCGTAACTTGAAGCGTATTCTTCAAAACCGTGAAAAGTCTTTGAATGAAGGTAAGGATATTGATTGGTCTACTGCTGAAGCTTTGGCTTGGGGCTCTCTCCTCGCTGAAGGTAAGCACATCCGTGTCTCTGGTCAAGATGTTGAGCGTGGTACTTTCTCTCAACGTCATGCTGTTCTTCACGACCAAAAGGATGGTTCCAAGTACACTCTCTTGAACCACATCAGCCCTGAACAAGGTGCTCTCTCCATCTCCAACTCTTCTCTGTCTGAATATGGTGTCCTTGGTTTCGAATTGGGTTACTCTCTTGTCAACCCTGACTCTCTCGTTGTCTGGGAAGCTCAATTCGGTGATTTCGCCAACACTGCTCAAGTCATTGTCGATCAATTCTTGGCTGCTGGTGAGCAAAAGTGGCTCCAACGCACTGGCTTAGTGTTGTCTCTTCCTCACGGTTATGATGGTCAAGGTCCTGAGCACTCTTCATCCAGAATTGAACGTTACTTGCAACTCTGTGATGATAACCCATATGTCTATCCCTCTGCCGAGAAGTTGTCTCGTCAACACCAAGACTGCAACATGCAAGTTGTCTATGCCTCCACTCCCTCTCAATACTTCCACGTCTTGCGTCGTCAAATCTGTCGTCAATTCCGTAAGCCTTTGATTATGCCCTTCTCTAAGTCTTTGCTCCGTCATCCTCTTGCCAAGTCCAACTTGGAAGAATTGACTGGTGAGACCCACTTCCAACTTTACTTGCCTGAAGAACATCCTGAGCACCTCGTTGAGCCCGAAAAGATCACCAAGCACATCATGTGTACCGGTCAAGTCTACTATGCTCTTTTGAAGGCTCGTGAGCAAAACAAGATTAACGATGTTGCCATTTCTCGTATTGAACAACTCAACCCCTTCCCCTATGAGCAAGTCAAGGAACATGCCGACAAGTATCCTAACGCTGAGATTGTCTGGTGTCAAGAAGAACCCTTGAACATGGGTGTCTGGCAACACGTTCAACCTCGTATCACTACCTCTTTGTCTCAAACCGAGCACCACGCTGGTAAGTCTCCTCGTTATGCTGGTCGTGCTCCTTCCGCCTCTGTTGCTACTGGTAACAAGAAGAAGCATTTCCAAGAAGAATACGGTCTTTTGAGTAAGGCTTTGACTGGTGATGTTCTCAAGCCCAAGGAGGTCACCCAAGGTGTCCCCATCTGGTAAACAAATCTGATCTGAAAAAACTCGGTATACAACAGATAGTTATTTCCAGTTAGAATCTCTTTTTGTGTATTCTGTTTTCTCTGTTCAATACACTTTAAATGTAACGTTTTTATCATAATTATTCATTAAAATATCAAAAAATTGGAAAACTACATGCTCATTAATGCATTTCTATGCGGGAATTGATCTTTAATAGACTCGTGTAGCATGGAAATAGACTTTTCGTCCATATACTCGATCTTGTTTTCCCCTTGAGACGAGGTACAGGGCAACTCAGGCGCACCAATGCTTTTGTTGGAGCCTTCGAGCAGATCAGTGTGAATCATTGATCTGAAAACCAACTTAAACGGTGAAATCAGTGCGTATACCAGCTCTTTTCTTTTTACAGCTTTGTGTGCTGCTCGCTTATATAGATCAAGCAGACCAGAGAAAACTTGATCTTGCCATGTTTAGGATACATCATGTGCTGTATTAAGGTATATAATGTGCAAGGGAAACTATCGCGTGGCACAACAGTTGCTAAGCGAATAAAGCCAACAAAGCAGATTTGCATAAAGACACTCAAGTATGACATCTTGAATAAAAGAAAAAGAGCATGTCTTTTTTTTTTTTTTTTAGCAGTGCTCAATCTCTCATGACAGCACCACACTCATCTTATACACGCAAAAACGACTAGATTTAAAATGAATTCTTCATAGAAAGCACAGCATTACACAAATCTATTTGTTTGGAGTGATGTTGCACACACAGCACCATTCTTCTTTTTCCTTGATGAAATGAATAACATGATTTGTTGAATAGGATAAACTATTGGGATGTACAGCATTAAGGAAAAAATCTCCCAAAGGATCTTTGTTTGTATACATATATATCAAACAATAAGAGAGTGACGCAAATCGAGAAATCCATCCCTTGCTTCTTGTCCAAGTTGAATTCTCAACTCGTCTTGATCTGGTTTCTCTCTTTCTTTCTCATTTTCTTCTTCACTTTCTTTCTTTCTCTTGTGCCTTTTTTTTTTCATCTATACACATCTACATATATAAATCATGGTAAAGTTCAGGTAGACACATTAAAAGTGAGCACGTTTGCTGAAAGCATAAATAGACTGGTTCAACACTTACCGATGCTGAGATCAACCACTGGCAAGCCAAGTTTGAGTCTCTTACAAACGGTAACGGAATGACTGCAGAAACCTTGAAGGAAATCTATAAGGCTGCTGGTATCAAGGTTACTGATGCTGAAGTCCAGTCTCAGGTAACCATTAGTAACTAAATCCTTGAAAGCGGAACATTTCTCACCATGCAAACACATTAGATCCAAGCTGCTGATGCAAAGGGTCATGGTAAAGTTGATTTTGATGACTTTTTAGCCGTCATGACCAAGGTAAAGAGAAAGAACAAACCCCCCCATCCCTCCCTAGGAAGAAGCCCTTAACTTTTAGATTCTTACGTTTCTATATGATTTTACTAGCAACACGATACCAATGCTGAAGAGGGTGTTGCAAAGGTTTTTGATATGCTTGATACTGATAATGACGGCCAGCTCAATGGCGAGGATTTAAAGCGCGGTGTTTCTTTGTTTGGTAACATTTTACAATTTGGAAAAAAAAAAACTCACACCACAATATACTGATCTATTTGAGTATATAGGTAACTCTGTTACTGAGGCCGATATTGAAGAAATGATGGCATCTGCGGATGTTGATGGTGACGGTTTGATCAACTATGAAGAGTTCTTGAAGGTCATGGTAAGTAGCACTCTTTGTAGTGTACGTTGGATCAATCTCATTGTGTTTTGTGTAGACACCCTCCAAAGTTAATGGCCAATCTTTGTTTTAAATTTAATTTTATTACACTAGTACTACATTGTGTGATTTCTCAATAAATTTTATATCTTTCTCCTATACATAAATATGCATCATGATAGTGGGTCTCCTCTTTGCTTTGAAGACTAATGACCTTGGGTCTTTGCTATTTCATCTAAATGTCATGAGATCCTTTATAGTAGTATCAAACTTATATTAGACTCGAGAATCTATCGGCACATGATGATTTCCATCCGGCTCAGAGCGATTGACAGTTGGACTCCAGTTTGGCTATATAGATATTCAATCACTCCTTGTAGTAGAGTACCAGGTTTCAAACCGGAATTCGATAAACAGACAAGATCACTGCTTTGCCTTACGTAATTCAATGATTAAGCAACTCATTTTATATAATCAGAACACATCTTTTCTTTTATTTGCAATCATATACGATGTTTTAAATGCGAGGGCCTGCATTACAAGTTTCAGGGCTAGCTTCGTCATGGAAGGTCTTGAAATTGTTTACAAACATTTCAGCAACATTATTGAGAGAAGCTTGGAAATCATCAGGAGCACCTTGCCAAGCCTTTCTAGGATGTAAGATTTCATCAGGAACGCCTTCTACAGCAGTTGGAATAGCGAAATCAAAGACTTCATAAGTTTCAAATGGACCTTGAGTCAAGCTACCCTTGTGAATAGCATCCAAGATGGCACGCGTGTATTTGAGTGGACAACGTTTGCCTCCGTTCTTGGCTGAATTACCTACCCAGCCTGTATTGATCAACCAAGCATCAGCTGCATGAGCGTTCATCTTTTCAGCAAGCATGGTAGCATACTTTTGAGGATGCAGCACCAGGAAAGGTGCACCAAAACAAGCACTGAATGTAGGTGTAGGTTCGACAATACCGTCTTCTGTACCTGCTACCTTGGTAGTGTAGCCGCTGATGAAATGATACATGACTTGGCTAGGGGTCAGCTTGGAAACAGGTGGAATCACACCAAAGGCATCACAGGTCAAAAGAATAATGTTCTTGGGGTGGCCACCCATGCAAGGAATCTTTGCGTTAGGGATGAAATCTAAATGATGGCCCGTTTTCTTTAGTATCAAACTAGTCTACAACACGTATGCCAACCAACTTACCAATGGGATAAGCACATCGAGTGTTCTCAGTCAAAAAGTCATCTTCGTAGTCTACTTGACGAGAGTCTTCGTTCAGAACCACGTTCTCAAGCACAGAACCAAATCGGATAGCGTTGTAAATCTCTGGTTCCTTCTCTGCGGATAAATCAATGCACTTGGCATAGCAACCGCCTTCAATGTTGAAAATGCCTGTATCACTCCAGCAGTGTTCATCGTCTCCGATTAAACGACGTTTGGGATCTGCACTAAGCGTAGTTTTACCAGTACCTGTTTGTTTATCATGCATGGTTTTAGTACGGGTTTTCTCTCACGGTATGATTATAGTTTGCTATTTACCGGATAGACCAAAGAAAAGCGAAACGTCGCCATCAGGGCCTTCATTAGCAGAGGAATGGAGGGAGAGAACACCAGCTTTAGGCATCAAGTAATGCATGACAGTAAAGATCTATATATATGTGATAAATAAATGTTACTACCTTTGGCCAATCATGTCATACTCTCTCTCTCTCTCTCTCTCTCTCTCTAAGCACTTACACCCTTTTTCATTTCACCAGCATACTCAGAACCAAGAATCACCATCTCATGACGTTTGAAATTGACCGAGATGGAAGTAGTTGAAGTCATACCAGTAGTATAACGATTAGCAGGGAATTCACCTGCATTAAAGATGGTGAAATCAGGAGTACCAAAATCCTCCAGCTCTTCTTCTGTGGGTCTGATCAACATGTTGCGCATAAACAAGATGTGATAAGCTCTAGAAGCAATCACTCTGATCTTTTTGCGGTACTTGGGATCCCAACCAGCATAGCCATCAAAGACATACAGACGTGGATGTGTGTTCAAGTAATCGATAGCACGCTCACGATTGATCAAAAAGACTCGTTCACTCATCTTGGTATTGACAGGTCCCCACCAAATGTCTTTACTAGTAGCTTCTTCCTCTACAATGCGTTTATCATTGGGACTTCTACCCGTCTTTTTACCAGAATAAGAACACAAAGCGCCAGTGGATGAGATGACAGTGCCCATTTCATGAGTCAATGCTTCTTCATAGAGTACAGCGACGGATGGATTGTGCTTGATAGTGACCTACGTACAGGGTGTTAACGATGGTTGGTATGATGGTAACTTGTAACTTGCCTTATCATAATCAATACCAGCCATGGTATGCAAATCTTCTTCTACTTTTGTATGAACTCCAGGAGAGCCAGGTCTTGAAGAACCAGGTCTACCAGGTGAACCAGGACGATAACCAGCAGTCATTTGTAATGTATAAATGTGTATAGAGAAGAAGAAGAAAATAAAAAGAAAACCAACTTTTGAGTTGATTTATACATGTAAATACTCACACACACACATGTAAATAAACATACGAGGAGGGACTCCTGTATTTGTTGGTGCGTTTTACATGAATTGACGTCGTTTGGATCCAAACGTTGTAACGGCTTGAATTCTCTCACTGCTCCCACGTGACACTTTAATTCTCTCATTTGCATAAAAGTCGAACTCGCTTGTAATATTCAACATAAACAAATATGTAAACATCATGATGAGAATAAGGTTTTTCTTTTACGGTTTTTTTTTTGTATATTTTTTCTAATGTTGGTTTAGATTATCATCAAGATGGTGTTGTGGAAATAAGAAAAATGTCATAAATAAAAAAAAAAAGGTGTGGTTATTTGTAAATTAAAAAAGAGCTTATATAAGGTATATATATAAAATGCTAGATGGCGAGGAGAAGAAGGAGAAAAAGGAGAAGAGAAAGAACAATGTTATAGGGGTAGGGCTTTTTTTTTTTTTTCTTTTTTTGCTATTTTGATTGTATAGAGTGCAAATGGTGTTGTTGTTGTTGTTGATAAAGCATAACATATATAACATAAAATGTGTTATCATAAGAGATTGGTTGTGTTGGAATTTTACCATGGGTGTCGATTAATATCAGCAGCAGCAGCGGCGGCAGCAGCCATACTGTGCTGCTGCTGTTGACCATTTAAATCTGCATCTTTTCTATCTTCATCTAGAGAAGATTGACGGTAAGGTTGCAGAGACGACATGATGCTTGGCGTGTATACTTTTCCAGGTGACATGTATGGGTGATGTCGAGGACTAGCTACTCTGGGTGTTGACATGATCAAACTTTGTCTACGCTCAGCAGATGTGGATGTCGATGCAGTCGATGAAGATGCCGTGGTGGTTGTGGTTGTAGCATTGCTATCGTATTCACCACTGCCACGTGAAGGTGGTAAATGGAAGGCAGAAGCTTTATTACCTAGAGAATGCGTGTAAATATATATATATATAAAACTTCTCAATCAACAACCACGCACCTGCTTCAGAGGATGTAGGAGATGAAAGGGTACCAGGTAACATTGATTTATGTCCTGCATGTATACATGTACAAATAAATAATCATGAATTTTGCATGAATTTTGTAGAAGATGGGCTTACCGTAGAGCGAAGACTCGTCCTGTTTTCCTCCTCCATCATCAAGTAACTCATCGGAAAAGTACATGCGGTTGTTGGATCCAGTATGAGATGGTTTGTCTTGGTGTTGTTGGTAGACGGAATAAGGTCCATTGGAACTGGTGGTGTTGCTATTGTAACCGCTGCCCACGAGACCGCCGATGGATTGCCTGTTGCTACTACCGCTGTGATTATTATTATTATTGTTGTTGTTGCTGTTGTATTCCACCTGAGAAGACAGTATAAACATATCATCATTGGGATGATTCATCATTGAACCATGAAATCCTGCATTTCGATAACCTAAAAAGAGACATGAATTAAGGAGACGTAGAGAACACAGGAGAAGCAAGACAAGAGATAAGGAGAAGGAGGTAAACAAAAAGGGATAATTAGTAAAAGCATGAATATACGCACAAACATAAAGAGCCATTTAAGCGGGCACATGAAAAAGACAACTTACCTGAAGTATTACTTTCGCTGTTATGACGATCCCAGTTGGTTGGCGATGTAGAATTGAGTCCGGAAGCATTGGGTGTAGCAGTCGATGGAGATGAAGACGAGTTGAAGCTACTATACTGTTGTGTCCTGTAGCCATTCAAACCGTTCATTCTACTGGCATTGATTGGATTATGTAAAGCAGTTGCATATAGAAAGACGCTTGGATCATCCACAAACAATGGATACAGTATCTCTTGAATCTTGTACTGAGCGGCCAACAGTTTGGCTCTTGCAAAAGTGATCCAAACACCCTTCAAGTGCATTGCTCCCACCTTAACAACCACACGACCTTTTTCGTTCTTCAATATACCATCACGTTTACCACGAGACATACCAGCAACGTTGAGTAGTTTGGTACCATTGATCATATCATTGTCTAGTGTGCGTGTATTTATGTGTGTTTTTGGGATTAGTATTTGTTTATGTGTAGATGTGTTGATGTACTTGTTACAAACCTTGACGTCTGGCTACACAAATACCGTTGGCATCTACTTGGTAGCAAATGGTGCCTTCATCTTCCCATAATGTGGTGGTGAGTTTGGGCCGAGCGACCAGGCTATGACGAGCTTGGCTTGGCATACTTGAAGTCATACCATAGGCCGAGTAGCTGGTGCTCTGCTGCTGCTGCTGCTGCTGCTGATGTTGATGATGATGGTGAGAAGAAGAGGAAGGAGACGAAGCAGAAGACGGCTGATGGTGATGATGAGATAGATGAGGACTATTATAGATTGTATTGGTTGTTGTGGGCGAAACAAAGTAATTTGGTGAGCTGTTGTAAGCAGACATTAGATTGGTGTTGGGCGAGTTGGTATAGTGTTTGTCGATAGAGGGCAAATCCATGTTTGGCTTAATATGATGCGTAGGCGATGTGGTAGCTGTTGTTGTAGTAGTAGTAGAAGAAGAAGAAGCAGTGTTATTATCCGCATGATTTGTATTCATCATGGATGAAAGAGGAGGAGGTGGGGGAGGGGGTGAAGTAACAGTGGTACTATTACTACCATGATGAGTGCTACCTCCAATGTTATTGTCGTGATGATGATTGTGATTCCAACCACTGCTACTATTACTGTTTGGTGTAGCCCAACTATGACTTGTACCTGTTGCAGTAGCAGCAGCATGATTAGAGTATGGACCATGGCCATCCAAACTTGAGCGATGCTGGATCAGATCTTCGTTCACTACTTTATAATTGTCGTTGGATGATGAAGATGGATAGAGTGATGGCATAGATGCAGGTCTTCCGAGTGGATGTGCATTGGCGTTCTCACGTGATAGATTATCATGATTGTACTGATGGTGTGAATACATGATGCTGTATAATCAAATGCTTTAAGATGGAGTCTTTTAAGGTGCTTCAAGAACAAGATAATATATATATATATATATATATATATATATAAAGCAAGAGAAAAAAGAAAGAGAAAGAGACAAAGGAAAGGAAAAGGAAAAGGAAAAGAAAAAGGGTAAATATTTATTTCTAAAATGTGTTAAAATAAACTGCTGCTTGTGCTTATGCTGCTGCTGATATGGTGATGATGTTAATGATGATGATGATGCTTCCTTGCTTCTTGTTGTATATTCATGCAAATTTCCACTGACACACTTGCTTACTCAGAGAGACATTTTAATCTCTCGAATAAAGGGGGAAGGGCAATTTCGAGTGAAAGAAAGCTTTAATATATAAATGAACCAAAGATTAGTTTTTAATTTTGACAAGTTGATCCATAAAGGAGCCTTGTTTCTCATGGTTTTATTAGATCAAGGTACGCTTCTTTATCATAATAACAAGGAGGTCGAGATACAAAAAAGATATACAACATCAACAACAAGTCGGAAGAGGAGGCTATTATATAGAATAATAATAAAATAAAGGGGGCATAGGAGAAGGGAAAAAGCATCCGTGTTGTGTGTATTTCATATTGGATGCAAAAAAAGGGAGAGTTGTTCTATGAAGGCATATTACACTATCAAATCGACATATACATAAAGTGCTGTATTAGAGACATGTCCTTGGTTTTGATGGCAGTGAGTGAGAGTGCATTTCATATTGTATATGTCTAGTTGTATTGTATATAATTAGACGCATGAACAAGGAGAAGCAAAGGAGGAGGGGGTTATATTCTATACAGTACTCTTTTTTTCGTCTTCCTCTTGCAAGTGATGATGGATAGTGCATTAGATTCATGCAAGATCATGTAGCGCGTTTTGCAGTGTATAGAGACATTCGCTGTTTATTTATATAGTAAAAGACTGACATGTCTTTATAGCGCTCAAATTAATAGTATATATTACAAAAGGAGACAACATCAATATATTATATTGCAAGATTGTATTACAATTTAGGGGAACACTCATGCTGTATATTGGCGGTTGATTTCGTAGCACATCATGTCGACATCATGAGCATCCACAGATCAAGCTGGTACATGTGAGATCTGGTGGTGGTGGTGGCAAGAATGAATAGTCTCTACATTCTGCCTTGATAGAGACACATCAGAAAAAAAAAAATCAGGTACGGATTTAGCATCTTTTTGACAGCTGTATTTGGCACTGTAGTATCACCCACTATTTCAAATATGTATACGCTTCGTCCAATACAAAATCTTACTCCTATAATTCATACATGTATAATTGACCATGGCGCTTATTCGCACATCATTTCATGTACAACATCTCATACGGAAAATAAAGATCAAATGGCACGATAATCTCGAAAATATGAGTCTAGATGATGCGTATACAGCACTAATCTATTGAATACTCCATTTGGAATCATTGCCAGTAGCACAAAATTACATGATCACTGTCCAATATGGCACACGTTTTGATTCCATTTGATGTTGCTGAAAAAGCAAGGTAAAACCTAAAAATAGCGGATTTGGAAGGTTCTTTTCAGCGTTTGTATTTTCCGCCCGTCTGTCTAGAAGAGGGTGATAGCGTCGCCGCGGAAATGACTCACAATTTCAACAAACATCATGAAAACCCTGAAGAAGAAGCATCGTGGGAGATATTGGAATAAACAATTCGATAGGCGCCATGCCTCCACTGTTGCACACATTAGATGCTATCAAACAGATAATCTTAACTCCAACCACATTTTCTGTCAACTTTTTGGTTACCTAAATGACAAATCAAAACTGCGATTCACACCTTTTCTTTTCACGAGCCTTCAACCCCATTTTCAACGTTTGATAGGCTGAAAAATTTGTTGATCCCCTTTGATTGAATGTGAAATCAACAATTGTTAAAAATAGAGTCAAAATCCCCCGGCTTTTTACAGGTAAAAATCGGGTAAAAAACGTTCTTGAATGTGATGGATTGTCATGAAATGTAAAATTTTATTATGATTTGGTAAGAATGCAATTGGAGATTTTTTTCAAGTTGAATAAATTAGAAGAGTTTTTGTTCACAAGTATATGAATTGTGTGTCTAGTGTGATTGAATTGATATGTATATATAAATAATAAGTTTGCAGGTAGACCAGGCAGTAGATCAGGTATTAGAAAGAAAGAGAGAGAGAGGCTTGTTTACTTGGATTTAGTGTAAAAGAGCACATCATTCTTGCATTCTTGTGCATATGCAAGAGCAGCAGAACCACCAGCAACAGAGAAGACAACCTTCTTGGTAGCAACCATACGAGCAATTTGAGAGAGCATATTGAGAGAGATGTTTAGATAGAAACTTTTTGAGTGATTGAATAAAAAAAAAATAAAATTAAAAATCTGGCCTCTTTATATATGGATTTCAAGCCCTGAAATTATTATTATTTATTTAGGGTTACTGCCCGATGGAAGGCAGTGGAGTCAATTCATCCGGGGAGACATTTCCTTAATCGATGGTGTGAGTCAGTTTTCAGATTTATACCAATCAAGGTTTGCTATGACTAAAAATTTACATCAAAGGGGACATGCTCACATTTGAAACGCCTATCAACCCTATGTATTCAATTGCTTTTTTGTTTACAAGCATACAAACAACAAAACAGCAAGCATCACGAGATGAGAACAGAACAAAAAGGCATATATCTTTGTCTCGTTGGATCCTTGCCTCTTTTTTTTTTTTTTGTTTCTTTTTGCCAAGATTGAATAAATTTTTTTTTTATCTGATAAAATCTCCACACAAGGCATTTGATTCAACCTCAGTTCTATTGTTGTATTACCATCACGATGCTTTTTGGAAGAAATAACACTGATTTGGCATCGATACACAACTTCTATGTATCTACAAGCTCAGGCTCTCCTGATAAACCTATCGCTTACGGGCCTGGATCCATTATCAATGGTAAATATAGAGCATGCAATCCTATCTTATTTTTTTTTGTTTTTGCAAACGTTGATATCGTAATGTTAGGGTCATTGATGATCACAGTTGATAAGCCATTATCTGCTAAAAGTATCCGTATTGTCTTCAAATGCGAAGCAATGGATAGCTCCAAGCGAGAAAAGACCAGCGTCTTCTCTGTGGATACCGTCATTTGGGGAAATCCAAAGGAATCTGCTGCCAATGCAAAACTATCTCAAGGAAGCCACATGTACTTATTTGCCATTCGATTGCCTCAAGTCAACTACCCGCCTTCTATGCACGATTCTCATTTTGGCCATCGTATTGGCTATACGTTGCAAGGTGTCATTGACCTTGAATCTGAACCTCATTTCACAGCCACTGTACCAATTCTCTATCTGCCCTTGGTCACTACCAATCTGCCTACGTCTAAAATGACTCAAGTCTTTGAAAAGGAAAGCAAGAAGATCCAGGTCACTGCAGAATTAATTAAACCGGCTTACTGTCCAGGTTTGTATAGATTGGATCCAACAGCATACATGATAAAGTATGACGAAATTTCTCACACTCTCTCCATAATAGGCGACCTTTGCACTGTCAAAATGATCACCAACAATAATTCAGACTCAAAAATCAGCAGCGTTCAGGTGCAATTGCAAGCAGTTGCCACAACGTTGAATCCGAATCATTCCGCCGCCACAGTTGAAAATGAGTATATTCACAAGCAATACAACCTGCTATCCGAGTCCTTTTATGTGTCTATAGCAAAGCAAGCACGTGATCACCAGGACATTTTCAAGTTCCATATACCCTCTCATCTAGTGCCTACCTTTACAAACAAGATGGGCAAGTACATTGACATCGCTTACCGAGTCGAGATCACGCTGCCAAATCAATCCAGCGGTGGCGCAAGTAGCATCTTTGGCAGCCAACAGCAGTTGGTAGCCAACACGATTACGTTGCCTATCACTATCGCTACCGTGCCTCCTTCTTATCCAATCCAGATTGACATTCATGAATCTTGCAACAATGACGAACTGCCTACGTTTATACCAAATATAGAATCACCTTTGCCTAGTCCTGTGCATTATCCTGCTGACCGTGCTTATTCTGTATCACCTTCAAACTCTTTTCAAATGTCAACAGATATGGATATTTCGGAAGAAGATGCTGATTTCGTTTTAAACAGAAACGAAAGCCAAATTGATGCTTCAGGTCATCTGATGGTACCAGATGCTGCTGATGCAAGACGTAAATCATCCTCTTCTGCTTCTTCAGAGTTGTCTGAGAATGCGAGTACCTTGGCTAACAGTAGATTTGAAATTGTTTCTTGATTGAATAAATCCCATATATCTATATATATAATTCTATCCATAGGGTACAATAGCATATTATTCAAATCAAAAGCTAAAAGATATCATATGAAAATAAAAATTGGCCATGCATTCATATCTCTATGCTACCTGTTGCCAAGCTCATTCCGTGCATAGCCTATAGATAAAGTGCCACTTGTTGAGACAAAAGATAGTAAGGAACAGTCAACAATGTCCACAAGCATAGCATAGGTCCAAGATGAATAGCACTAGGCTACTGCCTATTCTTTTGATTCTGTATTTCAAGCTTGCTGGCTACAGTTTCAATCACTGGATCATTTGAGCTACTATATACATTTTGACAAGGTTCAACACCAATCCAGTGCCAACTAGAGTCTTTCTGTATATTGAACCAGTAACTCTCAATCATCATCATCATCCTCTATAGCTGCCCCCCCCCCACAAAACAGATAAACTGATCCACTATTGTATATCTAAATTTTTATTGATTTCAACTGATTTATAAACCTCCCATCTTCTTCTCGATAGCTTGATCGATGCTTTCTAATGAATTTGCGAATTGAACCTTCTTCAAGTTACGCACAAGTGTCTTTGGTAAGCCGAGTTCTTGAGCTTTGTTGTTGGTTTCCAGGATATCCTTGACGGATACCTTTTGTGTCTCTGAAAATTTGCGTGCAAGTGTGCTGGTCACTGTTTCTCTCAAAGTGTCTGAAGGTCCATCAATGTATTCAATGATAGCCATGGGTGCATTGTCGCCGTAACGTTTACCGATTCTTTGAATACGAGTGTATCCGCCTTGTCTGTTGGCAAAGCGAGGAGCAAGTTCGTCGAATAATTTAGGCATAGTGATATCACGACTCTGTGTAAAGCAAGGCTAAAAGTTAGGACCCTGTCTATCAAGCTATAGCATGAGATCTTACATTGAGGTAAGCAAGGGCTTGCTTCTTTGCTTCGACATCGCCCTTTTTACCAAGGGTGATGATGGAATCAGCAATGGGCTGAATGGTCTTTGCTTTGGCAACAGTGGTCTCAATACGACCATGCTCAACCAAAGAAGAAACCATGTTTCTAAGCAGCGAGTTTCTGTGGCCAGAGGTGCGGTTGAGACGACGCAAATGTTTGCCGTGGTGCATTGCTGTATATGTTGTATATGTGTGGAAAGAGAAAAATGTCAAAATTTAGACCCTGGGTTGTAATTCACTCTACAGTGCGAGTAAAAGCCCCCCCTCCCTTCACCCCTTCCTTGCCCCACACACACACACTATCCAACTCAATGTGACTAGGTAACCTTGGAGGATGGTAAGATTACAAATGCATTCAAATCTATTAAAATGCACTTTATCCGTACACCATGCTCGCTAAACATCTACTACGTTCAAATTCAAGTCTCTTGTTCAAGCAATCCTTGCTAAAACGTAACTATTTGTACCGCAATGGCTAAATGTGACACTTACCCATTGTACTGTAGCTACTTTGGCTCGTTCATTTGTCAGTTCACCCACATCCCACTTTCAAGAGAAAGATGAGCTTCACAAGGGAGATCACTACACGCCTGTTCCTGGCCGTAGCTTGCTTGAGCTTGAGGGACCCGAGACAGCCAAGTTTCTGCAAGGTTTAATGACAAACCATATGCCCAAAATCTCGCCTGGTGGTGATGGATTTTATGCTGCATTTTTAACACCTCCTGTAAGCAGATGCTCCATCCCGTCTCGAGTTGCAACTTGCTAACTTCACATAGGGCCGTATGCTGTATGATACATTTATCTACCCTGTCAATGTGGGCGTCAATTTCCCACATCCAAAGTTTATCATTGATTGTCCCAGTGCCACCAAAACCACATTTTTACGTCACCTTAAACGATACATTTTGCGAGCCAAGGTCAAGGTGAGAGATTGCTCAGAGGAATACAAACTGTGGCACATTTGGGGCCCTGCACTCAACAAGGAAGATCCTGCTCTCGTCAAGAAGGAGAAGCGATTTTCAGACATTGGCTGTATGGATCCTCGCATCCCTGGATTTGGATATCGAGCCGTCTTGCCAGCAGATCAAGATGTTCAACATATATTGCCTGCATCGGGTCAATTTGAGGCATTGCATGAGGAGGAATACACAATCCGTCGTATGCTTCAAGGGTTGCCTGAAGGACCAGACGACCTATGGCCTGAAGTATCTCTGCCTTTGGAATCCAACTTTGACTACATGAACGGCGTGGATTTCCGCAAGGGATGTTATGTTGGACAAGAGTTGACTATTCGCACATTCCACACAGGTGTAGTTCGCAAGCGTATTGTGCCTGTTCAGTTGTACAACAAGGATGAAGGGTAACTCCTCTATTTGATGATTTCTGTGTGTGTTTTTTTTTACTGACTAGAATTTTTGCAGATCTCCATCTGTTCAAAAGGTGGATCGCAATGCTGTTTGGCCATCTGTGCTTGAACCTCAAAGCGACATTAAATTAGTAGACGGCACCAGCAAGAGAGGCGTAGGCAAATTCTGCTCTGGCGTTCACAACATTGGTTTGGCCTTGATGAGATTGGAACACATTCAAAACGATGAAAAGTCATTCACATCAGTGAAAGACGAATCTGTTCGCTTGAGACCCTTTTTGCCTGAATGGTGGACTGAAGAGAAATTGTAGTCTGCTGCATTTGAAACAGTCAATGTTGTTGTAATAAAAATTTTGTACTTGTATCCTTAAAAACTTTTTTTTTTTCATTACTCTATCATTTTACAATGGGTAAAAAGAATTCTGAAGATTACAGTGGACGCTCGTCTAAATCGCAAGGCCACAAGAGCGCTAGCACCAAGAGCCATGGAAAGCCTCAGTATGTATGTCTGTACAGCGGCAATAGGTAGTTTGCTCACATCATGTCAAGCTCTAGTAAAGGATCTCGATACGACAAATATGCAGATGCCAGTTTGATTGCTCCCGGTACAGAGCAAGGACAAGGTACCAATTGATAGAGCGTCTATATCAACAAGGTACTTAGATAAATCATAGTTGAAGAGGGACATGTTTCCAGCATTCCTATGCCTGTGGCCATGTGGGATTTCAAGCATTGTGATCCCAAGAGATGTTCCGGTGTCAAGTTGGCTCGTTGCGACATGTTAAAGACACTCAAGCTAACACAGCGTTTCCGCGGTATTGTTGCTAGGTAATCATTTGTAGAGCATGTCAGATCACATACTTACACAAGAGACACCACACTAGTCCTATAGGTGAAAAGGTTGTTTCGCCCGCTGATCGCAAAGTGGTTGAATTATACGGAGCAGGCGTTGTGGATTGTTCATGGGCTCGTGTAGATGAAGTTCCCTTCTCCAAGATCAAGGGACCCACAGATCGCCTACTGCCTTATCTTGTAGCCACAAATCCAGTCAATTACGGCAAACCATGGAAACTGAATTGTGCAGAGGCATTGGCAGCCATTTTTTACATTACTGGATATCCAGAGCATGGAGAAGCATTGCTGGGCAAATTCAAATGGGGACATGCATTCAAAAAGGTCAATGGCGGATTACTGTCGAGATATTCAAAATGTAAAGATGCTGCAGAGGTACTTGAAGTGCAGAATGAATACCTCAAAAAGTTAGAAGAAGATGAACGCATCAAAAAGGAAGAATCCCTAGCTCAGCAAGATGGAGACAGCGATGATGACGATTTATTATTCAAAAATCATAACCGCGATAATGCCTTTACTGCGTTTGCTGACGATTCAGAAGAGGAGGATGATTCTGACGAAGAGGAAGATGATTCTGACGACGAGGAGGATGATTCTGAAGAAGAAGAAGAGGAAGACGATGACAACATAGACTTGATTACAGACAACTTGGGAAACACTTATATTCGTAATCATTAAATTAATGCAAAACAAATAAACAAACAGCAATTATCTCCCACACATACAAGAAACGAGAATGCTTTATGAGATATTTTATTTACATATAGTATGTATACATTTACAACTTGGACTTGTCACCAGCAAGTTGCTTGAAGACAGTATCAAGCTTGGTAGCCAACATCATTTGACCCTTGATCTTGAGCTTACCAGACATATAAGCCTTTTGACCATTTAATTTACCAGAAGCTAATTGAACGAAATCGGCATCAGCAATAGAGATAATAGCATCAGCCTTGTTGGCGCCCTTTCCCTTGATAACAGATCCTTCCTTCTTGAGATCGACAGTGAAAGTCTCAGTCTTTCCTTCGGCGTTCTTTACGACAAACTCAAAGATACCATTGACTTGCTTGATCAACTTGGCCTTACCGTCAGCAGGGAGAGCATCGAGTGATTGCTTGAGAGTAGCAAAGACTTCAGAGCTTTGGAAACCGGCAGTTTTGATATCAGACATGTTTTTATATAATGGATAAAGAAAAAAGAAGAAAATCGACAAGCAGGCATGCAGATGGCTATTTAAATACGCCCATAAATCAACAAAACTTTCACATGTCTATACAGCACACCGGCATTTCAATCGTAACCCTTCATTCTCCACAGTGTTTAACGATTGATGGGAAAACTGGAATTTAAGGTTTACTCCACATTTGAATACTTTTAACATATGAAAAAGACTCATCATTTATTCAACTGTCTAAACTCTCTCAGCGACCCAGATTGCAGTCTTACAACCTTGCATAATTACACCTTTGAGCACGGAATGAAAAGGAGCTCGTTGAGCATCATGAGCTACTGCGATATCGTGATGTTCCAACTCTTCATCTCTGAATTGAGCTACCGTCTGTTATAAAAGGAGTTACTTTTGGTATCATCACATACTCCAGTATCACTTGTTACCTTGCTGAGATCAGCCAAATCTTGGTTGGGATCCTTCATGGCTACTAATTCTCTCAACTGATCATCATAATGGTTTCCAATCACAGTTTCTACCGCTTCAGTACAAGCCATAGCAGCTTCTTTACCCAAAAGCGCAGTACCCGCACCTACAGCATATCCAGCTACTTCCCATAAAGGTCTCAACAAGCTTGGTCTCACACGATGTTGCCCAACCAAATGATCAAAGCGAGCTAAATGTTCCTTCTCTTGGTCCCACATTTCTTGCAAGATGGGCCTCAAGTTCTTGTCTTTACCCAAAACTGCAATTTGACCTTTATAGATGTAATAAGCGCCTACTTCGCCTGCTTGGTCAACACGAATCATAGGATCAAGATATGCACGCTCTTCGTCTGTTAATTTGCGATCACTCAACCCTTTGCCGTTTCCCGTGTAGTTGTATAGAGTGCGTTTGCATAGATGTATAGTGTTGCATGAAAGCTTTTTGCTGGTGATGGCAGTTGCTCGGAGCATAGTAAGAATGGCGTAAATGATGTAAGATGTATTTATTTTAAATCTGATAAACGACCCCCTCGCCTTTATTATTTGTGTCCAGGCTTTTTTTTTTTTTTTTTTTTTTTTTTACAATGCCGAGTCGGTCTTCTATCCAATCATGGAATCCAGTGATTCTGTCAAATATCATGAATGAATTAATGCAATCTCATTTTTAAGCTCTCTGCAATTGCACAATCAAGAAGTGTCTCTGTAGTTACTATAGCATAGAATCTCCTTTTATCAACTGGTTAATTTTGGTTTGATTAAAAGTTCTGGGTTATTTGCTATAGTGTCATGAAGAATAAATAGTGGTGGATTTCACTCATGCAATGTGCAAATGTTGTCATTACATACAACATGACATCTTGAAAGTAAAATCTCTATGGCAAATACCATCTATAGCGAATGGTACAATCGAGGCAAAATAGTACACATAAGTCTTTCCAACATCTCAAATACTCAAGCCAGCTGCAGACTTTTTAGCAATTTACCATCTGAATGAAGCTTCTTCCCCTTGAATTCAAATTGGCTGTTTTGATATGTCTATAGCATAACAAATACCACTGTACAAGTCTGTAGTACATAGTGTACCTGTAGCTAGTATTATCGATATAAGCACATGTCTCATAGTGTGGATCTTCATGTGCACATCTGAAGCATATATTGCATCGATCTTGTTGGCATTTGACTAAATATGACAGACATCCGTAGTCGATGTGTGGATACAAGTATAAGTCTATAGCGCCATCCATGTTAATAGTGCCACCTATTATAAAAGATGCCTTATATGGTATAAATCTGTATCGTACATCTAATTAAGTGCACAACATAATACATAGTTTATATCAAGTATGGTAACTGGATGAACTGTCTTCGGAATGCAGATCATAATAGTGGATGTAGTATTCCACAGTATACGCTGGCTCAACAAAAGTGTCGTTATGTAGTATGATGCTGTTATGTCAAAAGTCAAAGATAATTAAATCTGCCAAAGAATTACACTTTTATTCACAATGCATCCAGAGGATGCATTTATATACTTTTCATTGTACTAGGGTCTACAACAGTATAATGATGAACTATCATACCATGCGATTACTATCTACCAATAAGTGACATGTAAATCATGCCTCTCATGATTTACCCAAAGGTTGTTAAGAATAGCCTAAGACCTTGAGTGTGAAACTTTACTACCATATTTGATATAACAGATGCTGTACAACTATGGCATCTGGGCATAATAATAGTTGACATATTTGAATGTGTTGTAATTGACTTGGTTTTAATTTGGATAAAGATAACACACACTTATGACAAACATCACTACTGGGAATGGATACACTGTGATCAAGAGTGATTCATTTACATAATGTGTGCGATAAGGATGTGTCTTTACTTTGGTATTTTTTAGTACAGATTGTTGGTATATAATATGCATTTAAAAGGTTTAGTATTTGATTCAAATAGCATGAATGTTTATGAGTGGTATTTGATGGAATTTTGTATTTGAGTAGTAACATTGCTTTGAAGGAGCTATTCCATTACAACTATTAATATGTTTAAAAATATGTCAGGTAGTGCCTGCTTGATGAGGCCAATTAAAATACATGATTTTGAGTCATTTCATGAAGGGAATATCTATTAGGTGTTTTTGACTTTTAGATTATGTTGGGTCTAATGTAGAGCTATTGAATGGTGTTTGTTTTGTTCAAATCTGATAAGTATTGGCAGAGATATCACATAAAGTTATGTCCTTGGAAAATTGGCCATCTTTGACCAAATTTACGGGTAAGAGTAAGGCAAAAAAACTAGCTGATGATTTTTTGGTCAGACGTTTTTGCTCATTTCTCCGTGTAGAGTCAAGCTAGAACTCCCAGTAAGAGCTCAAATGATAGGAAATTATTTGCTTTACAATAATAATGAATGCTACAAGTAGGTTTATTTTGACAGAGATGGAGATATCATTGAAAAAGTATCAAAATTTGACAAAAAATGTTCTGTCGCTTTGAAACGCCGAGTGTTGATCAAACCAGACAAAAGTTATACCATTCGATGCGCCTTTAAATTCTGCACAAGTTTGATATAAGCTTGATCAAGTGTTTACTATGAACAACTGCCAACTTTAGGCCATGACAAATTTCCTGAATGATGAAATAGCATTTTGATCAGTAGAGCTTTTAATCTCAGTTTGATATCAGCTACTATATACAGAGAAACCTCGTGACGTCAAATGCACAATAGTTTGCTTTTGCACTCCCCCGTTTTTCCTTCCCCCGTTTTTCCTTCCCCCGTTTTTGATACTATTTTTACAGCTACAGCAACAGTTCTACTACTATTATTCTACTCACTCCAATGTTTTTGGTGGAAACAATAGCAACAAGTTCATCAAGCCTGTCATCAGTGTTGCCGTATGCTAGTGAGTGTATTTGTTGCTGAATAGATTGTCTAACACTAGTATTTATTAATTCATTTTCTTTCTTTTTTAGAATAGGTAATCACTACTGCTTTAAAACAAACAAGACGACGACGACGACGACGACGACAAAGACACAACAATTCGACTTACTGCTACAGCTACTTCCTTGGTATCTTTGATATCTTTTATGATAATTCGGTACGTAACGTAGATTGCTACTTTTATTGAATTGCGCCTAACTGAACTCTCTTATATTTTTTTTAGTAGACAATGGTTTTGTTTGTTCTCCACTTCAACAAAATATCTGGCACTGCCTGCTGTTTCTGGTTGTTCCATACTATCTGCAATTCATTGATAGTGCTGCTGCTCTTCTGGTTGGTACTATCTGCAAGTTATCTGTGATGGTGTTGCTTCTCTCTTTTGGTCTGATACTATCTGCAAGGCATATGAAGCGCTGCTTTTCACTTCTGGTTTGGTAATATCTGCAAGCCACCATCAGTAGCAATTCTTCTCTCTGGTTTGGTACTACTGTCAGCAAGTAATCATTAGCAATGTTGTTCTCTGGCCTGGTGGTATATTCAAGTCTTATATACTACTGCTACGTATCATTGGTTCAATCGATTGGGTAAGTTTTGATGGTGTCTGCTGCTTAATAATACCATACTGACTATCCAAGTTTGACAGAATAATATAGGCAGCAAGCACAAGGTGGTGCTCAACGACATTAGATGCAGAACCTGTTGTTAATTGTTCATCAAGTAAGTATAAATAATGACGCAGATTGCTGAATACATTGCTGACTATTATTATACTATTTTGCTATGATGTGTAGGCAATAAGTATAAGGTCACGACGACTACTGATGGATGATTAATGAAGAATACTACTGGATGCAAACGGAACTGTCAACAGTCAATTAGGTAGTAGGTATTTATTATTATGATATGATGGCGTTGTTGACTGAGGAATGCAATACTGACTATATTCTTTGAAATATGTATAGGCAGGCAAATGGGAGGAATGAACATGGACACCACTACTGGTGGTGGATGCTGCAAGGGATCAATCAAGTTTTTTTTTCTGTGGATGACAACAGCCAGAGCAATAGTAGTAGACACAAGTTATACATTTTTATTAGCTTCTTTTTCTCCCCCTTTTTTTCTTGGCTTCTTGCCCTTATTTCTTTTAATTTTCATCTGCATGTAATGTTATTACCCTCACTATTTTTTTTTCTTTCTATGTTTCTGTGAAGCATACCTTTTTTTTTTTTACGTTGAGTGGATGTGCCTATCACTGAAGCTCAACAATAACAAGATTCCGAGACTAGGATTAGATAGGCTGGTCCAAACTTAATTGTTGATTCTACTTACTTAGCGACAGTTGAGGGTCTTAATAAACATAATTCCTCATGTTAGGGGTGTAGTAAGGCACGCTCTAGCACCTGAGGGGTGGTCTAATTGAGATACTACCTAATTGCACTTTTGGGTAGTACTTCAAATTCCGCCTAACATCGTTGCAGAGGAGAACTATGGCAAAATTTTTCTAGGTTTTTTATATATGTAGAGGTAATAAATAAATATAGCTTTTCTACGCTTCTGGGCTATTTAATACGTTGTTTTCATTGCTTGAAGTGACTTGAACACTACAGTATGCGAAAGTACATGTCAAATTGTGTAAACAGCATGTAAATTTGAAAGTTTGAAGTTTGACTAAGATCTTGTATGCTTATTGTGTAAAGCAAGCTTGTTGACAGATATTTAAAAGCTTTTAAATATGTACTTCTTGCGATAACTATAAAGCTCTCGCGGGGCAAAGGATAATATTATTCTACTTATTATCAAACCATTATTGCTACTACTGTAGTACTGTTGTTCTTTCAGATAAGTTAATATAGACTAACTCGATAATACAATCCAACATAATAATACACTTTAGCCAGACCTCGAAGAAGTGCAGTAAAGCTTTTAATGCGAGAACACATCACATTGCTGCAGAGCATATATAAATGAGCTATGATTAGCAAACTAAGTTGTTACAGTAGTTTTGATGTAACAAAAAAAGAAATGATTTTTGCTTCTTCTACAAAAGACATTATTAACAGCTATAATGAGTGTTCTTTTCAAGACTGATGATTGTAGCTTTTTTTCTGTTTCTATTATGCATTCCAAAATGAGCGAGGCATGCATCTCCTCCCTGCTAAGTTGTGCACTCTCCAATGCCAGCAGCAGTTATTATCTTCTGGAGGATGACAAAAAAGCATTTCTAATACCATGTCCTCAGCTAAAAAGTTGCCTCATTTTCATAGTACTACTACAATAGTGATTTATCAGAAATAAATTATTTGTAAAAAAGTATAAAATTAATCAGGTAAAGAATATCGTTTATTACATTGAAATATGAGAGGGTTTATATACTATTCGAACTGAGGGATTTGATGTGAGGATAAGGTGTTGGATGGGAAGATCTGGGTGATAGAACAATAGATTATATCTATTGTGATGAACATACGACTAATGGATCAGTAACTGAATCCAGTTTCACATTGATGTTTTTTATGATCTGATGTGATCTGTGCTTGAACTAATTTGTTTTAGCTTAATTCGACATCCGGTTTAGAAATGATACATCATTACCCCACACCAGCTTGGAGACAGTCTGTCGATAGCGAAACCATGAGATAGCACGTCTTGAACAGTGCTTGTGATGTAAGTGATAAACCGTGAAAAAAAAAAAAAGAAAAGAAAAAAGAAAAATGAATTTTGTGTTCCTGAAGCAGGGATGTAGAAGTTGCTGCATGATGGAATCATTGATTCGCCAGTAAAAACCTCTATACATTGAAAAACCAAATATATCAAATTGGAAAAATACTAATGTACTTTGCAAGGGAAAAAGGCAGAATCTAATTGCAAGATATTTATGTTGTTGGTGTTATTGGTCGTCTATTTTCAATCAATCGTGCATGTCTTTTAGTAGATCTTTCTGCACGTGTTGCAACCTTTCTTTTGTTGATTGATTTAGGTGCTTTTTGTTTCTTACCAGAACCTTTCTCTGGTGCACCTACTCTAGACCAATAGAGTTTGATTGGTTCCTTTGAATCAAATAAATGTGGAGGTTCCCATGAATCATAACTAGAATCGTATTCCTTCCAGTGAACAAGATACTCATAGTTGGGTGCCTTTCCTCTATGCTTGAGGATTGCTTCAACTTCGTATTCTTTATCAGCAGGTTTTTCAGGAAGTGGATTTTCACTAATAAGTTTAATATGCGATGTGGGAACATCTCTTGACAGAAATGTATCTGTTTTGTCTTTCAAAATGTAGCTACCATTTTTTGTATAGCCATGAACATAGAAAACACCTTCGTACTTAGGATCAGTTTTACTATTTCTATTTTCTACATTCTTAATCATAACTGAAGCTCCTATGGGGAATGGATTCTTTAGGATTTTGTGTCGCTTCATAAAATAGGCATTATCAGCCTTCTGTGTTTTAACTATCTGCTCTCTGATAGCAGGTACTAGAATTTTATCAATTCTCTTGATCTTATCTTTCAATGCTTTGATGTTTAATGTCTGCTCTGGTAGACTCATTTCCACGTCGTCGGAATAGTCCTTCAATTCATTAGGAAGTCTTGCAAACATGACTACAAAAGGTTTCATACCATGTAACCTTGATTTATGCAAGTTTAGGCTGTACGCTGTACCATCCAGGTACAAATCCCAGTTTTCTGCACATCCATCAAGCATTTTGACAATGATTGCCTTACTGCTTTTGACCGCGGCTTCACATGCGCTGTTTCCTAGAGGGCAGAACGGTAAAGAGAGTCTTTGCTCTATCTGTGCATTGGTAGCAATGCTTTCCAGTAGCTGTGAACTGAATTCCTTTCCATTATCATGCGAAAGAACCTTTGGGTAACCAAAAAGACTAAAAATTGAGACAATTTCCTTGGCAACAGTTGTTGCAGTCTTGTTTGGTAATGCTCGTAACACAATGAATCGTGAAAACAGATCCATTGCTACCAATATGTAGTTGTTGCCTCTTGGAGTAGTAACATCAAAGGTCCCTAAATCAAAAACCCAATGATCTCCAACTGAATCTGCCGTATGATTCTTTGGCGGGTGGTATACATGCTTTCCTATATTGAATACTCGACATTTGCTACAGTTCTTGACATATTGCTCAATGTCTTTTCTAAGACCCTTCCAATGCATTTGGTATTCCTCATGTATAACCTGCTCCATAGCAGTAATTCCATAGTGTCCCAATAAGTGAGATTTTTCTAATAATTCTTGCTTTTGCTCTTCATTTTTTGGTACTTCATAAATATCCAAATGAGATGCATAAATGAATAATTCTTTGTTCTCCTTATTATTGGAAGTGGCAGTATTGAGAGTAATTGCACTGCTCTCTTTCTCACTATCATGTATAATTGTGTTGCTGTGACTATTCTCAGTGTCATTGATTTCGGTACTCTTCGTACTCTGATTATTCAGGTCTGGAATAATGTCCTTTGTTGCATTGTCAATATCCTTCTTCTGCTTCTTTGCATTGTGAAGATTTGTATCATTAATAGACTCGGTTGGATCTAATGTCCTTTTTGTAATAGTAGCTCTTCTAGCGAGAGAACCACACCCCTCCAGCTTCTTTGTACCAGGAACAAAGATGCGAGAAAGACGATCCGCTAGAATATTGTCCATACCACAAGTGTAGGTAATATCGAAAGTAAATTCAAAAATCGTTTCATAAAAGTTTTCGATCATGCGAGTAAGTTTCTCCTGAGAATGCAAGTACAATAAACCACGATTGTCCAAGAACAAATGAAACTTTTCACCCCATAACCATTGACGAAACTTGGTGAACGCGTAAACGACAGCCAGAAGTTCTCGTTTGGTAGAACCATAACGTTGCTCACTAGCTGAAAGCTTACGGGCAATAAAGCCATTATAGTAGATACGTTTGTTGATAACCTGATACAGACAAGCACCAATGCCATATGCACTAGAATCAGTGACAAGACAAAATGGATGGGCTAAATTTGGTGCTGAAATAATAGGGCTACTAACTAGCAATTGTTGAATATTGGTCATAGCAATAGTGTGTTCCTCTGTCCAAACCTTGTTGATATCAGGTGCATTTTTGATAGCATCCAATGGGGCAGTCAAGGTAGAAAGGCGAGGTAAATTACCTCGAAAATAATTGATGAGGCCTAAGCGAGATTGAAGCTCTTTACTATTGGCGACCCTGGGGTCCCAATCCAAAACATTGCTAACTTTACGAGAATCAAGGGCCAACCCTTTCTCGGATAGGCAAAAGCCTAAAATATTGATGCTACGCTGAGCAAAATGAGTCTTTGCATGATTTATCTTGAGATTAGCCTTTGTTAAACGATCAATAACCTGTTTAACGTATTTTAAATGCGTTTCCATGTCTGATTCTGTGTGTACCGTGATATCATCGATGAAATTAGTAGTCACGGAGCCTAAATCGGAGAATAAATGTGTCAAATGTCGTTGCACAAATGAACTGATTGGTAATAACCCCATGGGGCAATTTTTAAAACTCCACTGCAAGCCAGTTGTTGGATCAACAAATGAAAGATACTTGCGTGATGAACTCATGATACGAAAACTATGGAAGCATTGAGACAAGTCGAGTACTGTGAAAATAGAATGCTTCGACATCTTTCTATGTAAGGTGCTAATCAGAGGTAATGGGAATCGATCCGACTTGTCTGGATCTAATGCGGCATTGACAGCTCTGCAATCCACTACCACTCTATAACTGCCTGCAGCATATTTGTTGAGCCAGCGTATACAGTAACCAGCACAGCGAAAGATAGTATAGTAATTGAACAAGACGCAAATATACTGAAGTTTATTAATGAAATTAAAGGGCTATTTATACTAAATTTATGAGTCATCACACAAGACAGTAACAAATGTTATTTACTTGCAGCTGAATCTGCCCATCAACTGAGATGTAATCTAGTAGCATATTCCATTATATTTGGAATAATTACCTATCAAAGAGTGCCTTAATCTTATATAGACAGTTGTGGCGATTCAGGCACAACATAGCCCCCCCAGATTAAGCAATCTTTGATAATATTCCTTGAGAAATACAAAGAATATACAAGATAATACAATTTCAATAAGAATAAACAACTATCAAAAGTAATCGTAATATAGTGATCAGTCAGTAAAAAACCTTAAAACCTATCATAGGGAAAAATACTAGGTAAAAAGACTTGATCATCATTACATTTAGAAAGCCTTTTAAGACCTTTAGCATCAAGGCTACCATTTCATTGTTATCTTTGAATAGCATACTGTTTTGAGTAATTCTATCACCGTATCGATCCAACGATATCCAGATCAGACTCTTCACACAAGCAATGTAGTACCTGTCAATGTGTATCTGACTATTGGAGTATTGTAGTTACCGATCTTTAGCAATATTACACAACAAAATCATTTCAAGACAGAGTTACAATCCGTTCAATGTGCTATACATTGTCCAATGAAATCATACACACAGTATGCATAGCATTTGTTAGATACCAATGCCTCATAATTGTGTCATCTGTAGATCAACCGAAGTTGAGAGATCATGTGAAAATGTCCCTTTCATTTGTATACAGGATGGATACATAAGCAAAGTCAGAGATTGTAAGTATGCAACGAGAAGGTTCCTTTGCTTTGTTTCGTATATCAAATATGCGCAGGTGTTCCATCCTTTGAAGACATGTAGTAAACAAAGTGGCTTGTACATCATTGCAAATCGTAAACAAATACAAACAGAAAGACCCTTTTAGCAATACCTATTTGACCGTTTTACACGTTTTTCATTTCGAAAAATCATGTACTATCACCGAAGCATATAACCAACCCCCCCCCCAGAATATGGTATGCGAAAGAGCAAGAACATATTCTTCTAGACGAAAGAAAGCCAAAGCAACATATAGAATAAATATTCTGTACCAATGGATTAGACCAAAATCATCTAACAATAGTGGAACCTGCTGCAGTTACAGCACGACAGGACGACTTCTTTTTCTAGTGTAGAGCAGACGTAGAGAAACGTAGCAGGATTTATACATAATACCAACGTTCAGACAAGACTGTCAATGTACACAGTGCTAGCAATGCCAATACAGGAACCAGTGAAGGTGTGTCAAACAATCCACGAGTGAAACCATGTCAAACTATTACCATTCTATCCGACAAAGCAGGAATAGCAATAACAACAGGCATACAAAATAGATGTGCACGAGCCAACAAGACGAACCAGTTTATAGAAACGACACTTGCCTTAGATCCAGCATGATTATTCTGGAGTTCAACTATAAGCGAGCAACTCAATCAAATATGGATATTCTATCAGTACACATTCAAAGGCGTTACAAGCCAAAGAATCATTGTACCCAATACAGCATCATCATATCCAAGCAACTCTATGATGCTATGACGAGTATCAAAGAGGAAACTGTTGCAGTCCAAAATCAGCGAGCGATGTCTAGGTACTACTACTATACTTGCATGTATCCAAAGCTATACTGTATAGCTTAGAAATGCTTGTAGCACCAGCGACGCAGTTCTTCAAAGTAACATCAGAAGTTACATGACAGAATGACCAACAGAAACCAAGATCTACCTGTAGCAAAGATATCCTAAATGTGCGACATATCACAGAATCATTTCCATGGAATAATTTACTAACAAGCAGAAAAACATTGATCTCACTAAGCGATTCCTTGATCACCTAGAGACAAATCAAGCTATTGAAGATTTAATCAGTCAGTCGCCAAACCCAATGACAGTGGATCTAAACCAGCTATGTGCAATGAACGAATGCAACGAATGCAACGAAAGTACCGATATCTTCTATAGTGGTAACAGCATATATAATACGATACGATATACCATTCACAATTATCTTGGTAATTATTATACCAAGTAATGAAGAATTCAATTTATAGCTACTAGTTGAAAAAGTGGATTACGTTTGTCCCAAGTACATTATTGATCAACTATTCTCAGGAGATCTTAAACCACACTATCAACGACAGCAACCATACAATCATCATCTTTTTCCAAGTACAGTGTGCTCAGTAGCGTCAGCAGTATCACTTGTCAAGCAGCATAACAGCAGAACTACAACCAACTATACACGATTACAACGATTTAAATTAGCTGAAAAACATTGCACCCAAGGCATTTTATCCTCAGTGAAAGTATTCATATCAACCAAAACGTAGCCAAAGCCACAGATAACAAAACGATCTAGAAATGAAATCTAAGCAGCAATACATAATATCTACCGCAAGTAATACAAGTTGGAAAGCAACATCTAAGCAACCTTCTTCTAGTAGTTGTTTAAGGAACAGCACACATATACCATTCACATGCAAAAACTAATACTAATGTTTGAATCAAAGATGTTCACCTTCGAATTTCAATGCGAGCGTAAACAGCAATAGCAACTTGTTTACTTGAGGTGTTCAAACTTTAGTAGACTATCACCATTGATCGGTAGAATGAGGATTTAACAAAATCAATAGCACGTAATGAGAGGCGATCGCTATATCACACACATCATTCCAAAAAGTACCATTACAAATATCCAGCATCATTCGCGATTCATCAATAGCAAATGTGACCAAAACAATTCAAGAATTTAGCTCAAGATGGCGTAAACAGCAATCAAGTAAGGATTCACAATAGCAAAGCATCAACAACCATATTGAAGATCCCTCTACCATTATATCACAGACGAGTACGAACTTTTCTTTCTATACCACATTTCCAGCTATTCAACAATCAACTCAAGTATCCATCAAGACATTTCTCATCCATCAGCTTCCTTTAAAGCCGAAGATCAAGTCTTTGTAGTACTCTTTGAAGAGATTGAAGCTTGCTAGAAGTCAATTCGAACCAATATCACAGAGAATGAATCACGAGAATTCAGTGTCAATAACAGCTTTTGTCAATCGTAGACCAGTTCAACCCGACGAAATAGGAAACGAAACCACTTGTAAGTACTTCAAGCACCCATGTAACCTCAAGAGAGCTCTTCAATTTTTAGCCATTTAGATGTTCAGCGTTAAAAGTGTAGGCAACCACAGAAGCAAAAAACTTCCTTCCGTAGCTAACATACCCAACTTTTCTTTACCAACACTATGACCAGAAATATATAGATCTCAATCGAAATGTACAGCCAAAGCAGCAACAGTAACCTAGCAACTATCCATACGAAGAAATAGCATTTGTCATAGACAGACAATACCAAAGGGATTCTTGATCAGCACGCGTTTGAGAAGCAAGATAATCGCCAATTTCAGTACACAAAAAGTTGACAGCAGGGAGAAAGTAAGCAGTTATGACAAGGAACCAGGTAAGCACCAATAAACAACAATAAGTATCAGACTTATTCTGTTCAAAAAAATGTTGAGCCAGCGTATACAGTAACCAGCACAGCGAAAGATAGTATAGTAATTGAACAAGACGCAAATATACTGAAGTTT
This sequence comes from Mucor circinelloides, assembly GCA_037974945.1. Taxonomy (NCBI): domain Eukaryota; kingdom Fungi; phylum Mucoromycota; class Mucoromycetes; order Mucorales; family Mucoraceae; genus Mucor; species Mucor circinelloides. The sequence continues at coordinate 1,119,365 of JBBNAA010000030.1, read as the reverse complement.
ATTAATGAAATTAAAGGGCTATTTATACTAAATTTATGAGTCATCACACAAGACAGTAACAAATGTTATTCACTTGCAGCTGAATCTGCCCATCAACTGAGATGTAATCTAGTAGCATATTCCATTATATTTGGAATAATTACCTATCAAAGAGTGCCTTAATCTTATATAGACAGTTGTGGCGATTCAGGCACAACAATATTCACCTGTGCTAGTTTTCTTACGCACACAGAAGATAGGTGAATTGTAAGGTGTACCTGGTGGTGCTGGTTGAATGACACCATTCTTAATCCAGGTATTCATTTGTTCCTTGATAGCAGGTAAAAATTTCTCTTCAAGAGGCCATTGAGGTTTGTACATTTTATTTTCATGATCTTTCAAGACATGCAATTCTAAAGTGCTACCAGGTATATTGCAATACGCCTTAGGGTCAATGTTCTTGTTTGCCTCGATGTAGGGCTCAATTTCTTTCATAAAATGTTCCCTCTCTGCCTCTGTACCATAAGGAGAGTCATTAGGAATATAAGGATTTGGATCAATTGCTGGAATTTCAGGGTTATTATCATCATCCCAATCCATAGCCATGTTGGAGATAGTAATACCTATTTTCATAATTAAATCCATGCCAATGACCACATCAATGTCACTAAAGATGTCGAAAATCTCAAATTTTGAGTGACATTGACGAGAATTATATGTCAATTTAATCTCATCTTCTGTAGAACCAATTCTATCAATAACAGTGTCCTTTTTACAAGTTTTTATAGTGCCATGAATATTTTTATTGATATTGACTTTTAGTAATCTAGCTAACTTTGGTGAAATACAACTGAAAGAGGATCCCGTATCCATGAGAAAGTATGTGCGCACCTTGACGTCCTTGTTCTCTAAAGTAATAGGCAAAATAATAGAGTTTTTATTTAGTAAATTGCGAGGTGGTTCATTCAAGTATTGATACTCACAATCTTTGATATGCATTGCTGCAAATGTCATGTTCTGCTCCTCCGATTCATTATCGGTATCCATGTTGTCGTCAGACTGGTAGCTGCTTTGCTCCTTGGGAATTGGAACCACTGGCTTCTTTGGCTGATTGCGAAAACGAGGTTGGTTGTGCTTCATCTTGCAAACAGACTTGTGGGCAGGTGTCCAATTGGGTTCCTTGCAATCATGACAAATACGAGTGTTATTGTCGCCAAATTTCTTTTGTGCTGCATCGATACGTCTCTTCATATTGTCAGATGCCTTGCAATCCTTGGTTCTATGGTTGCGAGCATTGGGATGGTACACGCACTTTTTGATTGGGTGACTATTGGTGACAGTATTGATGCTGCTGTTGAATCCTTTTTCAATAATAGGATTGTTGGAAATGGTTGAGGAAGCTGCCTTTTCTCTCTCCCATTTTTCCTTGAATAACGCGTTGTAGATTGCAGTGATCTTGTTGACAGCGACATCCACGGTGATTTGTTCTCTATCTGAAGTGGTGTTCAATGAAAATTTGGTGTAGTTGGCCAACTCCTCTGGAAGAGACTTGATAAGGTAACGGACGACACAATCCTCATCTTGGATATCAGCTTGGTTGCGAAGTTGTTGGAACCTGTCGATAAACTGATTGAATGATTGCCCTTGCTGATACTCGAGCCTCTCCAACTGCTCTCTGGCCTCGTCTCTCATGTCGACAATCGACTTGCCATACTTGTTAATCACAGCGTTGCGAAATTCAGACCAGGTGAGACGACCTTGCTTTGCAACCAAACTAGCATACCAACGAGCCATACCAGTGGAGAGCTTAGCTGGAACAATCCTTTCCCAGTTATCATGGATGGACAGACGATGAGCTTGTAAAACGAGTTCAAAATGATCAAGACAATCATTAGGAGTAGCAAAAACCGCACGACGTTTGTTGAAGAAATGACCTCTCCATTGGAAATAAGGGGTCTCATTGGGTACCAAGGTACTTTCAGTTCTTCCAAAAACTAATTCATAGGTACGCTCAGCCGTCTCCAACTGATTGCGCAAGACGCCTAGGTTTTCTGGGACAATGGATCCTTGAGAACAGCCGATACTCTCAATAGTAGTCTTGAAAACCATCAATCGCAACCGCTCAATTTCGTTCATGAGCTTCAATCTCTCGTCGCTTGAGATTGGAGTAGCAAATCCTATATCAGTCAATTTAGAATTTGTAAGTTCATCACAGTTGCCTCTACTAAAATTTTCTCTATTATAGTTACCTTGAGGAACTGGAATATGGTAAAATGTGGGTGCATTCGTAGCATTCAACCCACTATTCATGACATTAACAGCATTCCCTTGAACACTTTCAGTACTAGCCATGGTACCACTCTTAGCCTCGTTCCCATGAACGTTACTATTGGTAGGAAAAACAAAGTTACTAGATGCATTACCATTAATGACATCCGTATGAACAGCCGTCTTGGTTGGATTCCCATGAATACCATTGACGCTGGAAGGACCAGAAGAAGATACATGGGATGAAGAACCAGCATCATCAACCTCCATTGGAGTAGCAGTAGTAGAAACAGACTGGGCAGCAACAGGAGCAGCTTGAGAAGTAGAGTCTACTTCACCAGCAGGAACAGCGGAAGAAACGGACTTGTCAACCTTGTCACCAGCAGCAGAACCATCAACAGTAGCGGCCTCTTTGGCTGCAGGAGTTGCTTGACCAGTAGTATTCTTGGTAGATTTTGGAGCCATTGTTTAGAGTTTCGAGATATGGATGTAAAAGAATAAGGTAGTAATAAACGAGATTTGTGTATACAGATTAAAAAATGATTTATCAGAAATAAATTATTTGTAAAAAAGTATAAAATTAATCAGGTAAAGAATATCGTTTATTACATTGAAATATGAGAGGGTTTATATACTATTCGAACTGAGGGATTTGATGTGAGGATAAGGTGTTGGATGGGAAGATCTGGGTGATAGAACAATAGATTATATCTATTGTGATGAACATACGACTAATGGATCAGTAACTGAATCCAGTTTCACATTGATGTTTTTTATGATCTGATGTGATCTGTGCTTGAACTAATTTGTTTTAGCTTAATTCGACATCCGGTTTAGAAATGATACATCAAATAGTTTCAAGTTTTCTCATATTGTGTATGAGACCTCATGTCTGAACTTGGATGTTGGAAACGATTTTCAAATTTTGACTTTTGGACTTTTGGACGATCAAACATCGAGTTTTTAAAGATTGATTCTACAGCTTTGAAATTAGCGTGTTTAAATAGCAAAATTTTGTGGGAAATGTGAAACTGAAATTGGATTTTGAATAGAATGAGTTGTTGTTGCGATATAAATGAATTCAAGATTTAATGAATTTTGAGCAGATGCTCCTAGTAAAAGTCATTTGATTGATATATAAATGATAGTTATATGTGTAGTAAAAGTTGTTTATGGTACTTTGTTTGACTAGAGAGTGCTGTATTTGGGTTTGTAATAGACGATTTGAAGCAGTAAGATGGGAAAATGTGAAAAATGAACTAACTTTGAATGGATATTTCTCCATGATTTACTAAGTGAGTTGATGCTGCGTAGTGCTTGACTTTTGTTTCTCTTTTAATTTTCTATACAATCATATGGTTCTTACTAATATTTCCAAAAATATGTCGGGTAGTGCCCGCTTGAGGCAAATCAAAATACATGATTTTGAGTCATTTCATGAAGGGAATATCTATTAGGTGTTTTTGACTTTTAGATTATGTTGGGTCTAATGTAGAGCTATTGAATGGTGTTTGTTTTGTTCAAATCTGATAAGTATTGGCAGAGATATCACATAAAGTTATGTCCTTGGAAAATTGGCCATCTTTGACCAAATTTACGGGTAAGAGTAAGGCAAAAAAACTAGCTGATGATTTTTTGGTCAGACGTTTTTGCTCATTTCTCTACGTAGAGTCAAGCTAGAACTCCCAGTAAGAGCTCAAATGATAGGAAATTTTTTGCTTTACAATAATAATGAATGCTACAAGTAGGTTTATTTTGACAGAGATGGAGATATCATTGAAAAAGTATCAAAATTTGACAAAAAATGTTCTGTCGCTTTGAAACGCCGAGTGTTGATCAAACCAGACAAAAGTTATACCATTCGATGCGCCTTTAAATTCTGCACAAGTTTGATATAAGCTTGATCAAGTGTTTACTATGAACAACTGCCAACTTTAGGCCATGACAAATTTCCTGAATGATGAAATAGCATTTTGATCAGTAGAGCTTTTAATCTCAGTTTGATATCAGCTACTATATACAGAGAAACCTCGTGACGTCAAATGCACAATAGTTTGCTTTTGCACTCCCCCGTTTTTCCTTCCCCCGTTTTTCCTTCCCCCGTTTTTGATACTATTTTTACAGCTACAGCAACAGTTCTACTACTATTATTCTACTCACTCCAATGTTTTTGGTGGAAACAATAGCAACAAGTTCATCAAGCCTGTCATCAGTGTTGCCGTATGCTAGTGAGTGTATTTGTTGCTGAATCGATTGTCTAGTACTAGTATTTATTAATTCATTTTCTTTCTTTTTCAGAATAGGTAATCACTGCTTTAAAGCAAACAAGACGACGACGACAAAGAAACAACAATTCGACTTACTGCTACAGCTACTTCCTTGGTATCTTTGATATCTTTTATGATAATTCGGTACGTAACGTAGATTGCTACTTTTATTGAATTGCGCCTAACTGAACTCTCTTATATTTTTTTTAGTAGACAATGGTTTTGTTTGTTCTCCACTTCAACAAAATATCTGGCACTGCCTGCTGTTTCTGGTTGTTCCATACTATCTGCAATTCATTGATAGTGCTGCTGCTCTTCTGGTTGGTACTATCTGCAAGTTATCTGTGATGGTGTTGCTTCTCTCTTTTGGTCTGATACTATCTGCAAGGCATATGAAGCGCTGCTTTTCACTTCTGGTTTGGTAATATCTGCAAGCCACCATCAGTAGCAATTCTTCTCTCTGGTTTGGTACTGTCAGCAAGTAATCATTAGCAATGCTGTTCTCTGGCCTGGTGGTATATTCAAGTCTTATATACTACTGCTACGTATCATTGGTTCAATCGATTGGGTAAGTTTTGATGGTGTCTGCTGCTTAATAATACCATACTGACTATCCAAGTTTGACAGAATAATATAGGCAGCAAGCACAAGGTGGTGCTCAACGACATTAGATGCAGAACCTGTTGTTAATTGTTCATCAAGTAAGTATAAATGATGACGCAGATTGCTGAATACATTGCTGACTATTATTATACTATTTTGCTATGATGTGTAGGCAATAAGTATAAGGTCACGACGACTACTGATGGATGATTAATGAAGAATACTACTGGATGCAAACGGAACTGTCAACAGTCAATTAGGTAGTAGGTATTTATTATTATGATATGATGGCGTTGTTGACTGAGGAATGCAATACTGACTATATTCTTTGAAATATGTATAGGCAGGCAAATGGGAGGAATGAACATGGACACCACTACTGGTGGTGGATGCTGCAAGGGATCAATCAAGTTTTTTTTTTCTGTGGATGACAACAGCCAGAGCAATAGTAGTAGACACAAGTTATACATTTTTATTAGCTTCTTTTTCTCCCCCTTTTTTTCTTGGCTTCTTGCCCTTATTTCTTTTAATTTTCATCTGCATGTAATGTTATTACCCTCACTATTTTTTTTTCTTTCTATGTTTCTGTGAAGCATACCTTTTTTTTTTTTACGTTGAGTGGATGTGCCTATCACTGAAGCTCAACAATAACAAGATTCCGAGACTAGGATTAGATAGGCTGGTCCAAACTTAATTGTTGATTCTACTTACTTAGCGACAGTTGAGGGTCTTAATAAACATAATTCCTCATGTTAGGGGTGTAGTAAGGCACGCTCTAGCACCTGAGGGGTGGTCTAATTGAGATACTACCTAATTGCACTTTTGGGTAGTACTTCAAATTCCGCCTAACATCATTGCAGAGGAGAACTATGGCAAAATTTTTCTAGGTTTTTTATATATGTAGAGGTAATAAATAAATATAGCTTTTCTACGCTTCTGAGCTATTTAATGCGTTGTTTTCATTGTCTGAAGTGATTTGAACACAGCACTATGCGAAAGAACATGTAAAATTCTGTAAACAGCCTGTAAAAATGGAAGTTTTCCTGATTTTGGATAATAACGACAGTTGCTGTAAAGACTTACAACACCAGTAGGGTTGCAGCGGCATATACAATCAATACTAAGGCATTCTTTAATAGATAGTTATTTATTTAATGGAATACTACGCTACCAGGTCATATCCCAGTTTATGATGAGCAGATGGAGTTCCGGATTATTAGTAACATAGCTAGCCTATCGAGAGCAAGAGATTGCACCACTTTTCTGAAGTAAAGTGGATCCAAACGTCTTTGTTGGAATAAACTAAACTAGGTTTCCGTCATAAAACTTATTGTGTTCATTACACTAATTGTTAATCATATTATGCTACTTGCCCCAAAAAAGCATAGACAGAGCGTTCTTGTATCAAAACAGACATGCATGCGACATGCTATAGACGTGCCATATTATATCCTGATATGTGCTGATAAAGATGTATAATACAGAACGATATACACTCAGAGAACACGTACTATTGAAATAGATTAAGTAAGCTGTGCATATTAAATACGTGCTGATAGGTCGATATTAATAATAATCCTTATACGAAGGATAGATCAGGGCACTTCTTCGGATAAGAGTCTATTTGTTCATCTAGACAAAGTTAAATTATGTTTAGCTTGCGAATCGATATGTCGATTGATCTGAATTGAATTACATGCCAATCCTTAATAGCAGAACATTTATCTATTGTTATAATATATAATAAGGAGGATCATCTACCTGGCCATTAGAGATTCTTCAGTCTATTTCACACCTGTCAGTTTGATAATAAACCTATACCTTTATCAAGTTGGCCTATTCTACAACTTTTGTATAAAAAAGATAGGATCTGAAGAATCTTTCACTTTTTTTTTTCTTTTTGTTGTTGTCGTCGCAAACATAGTTATAACAAATGCCAACCCAACTAAAGGGTATTTAGTAACGCTCTCTTCATATGTTCATGGCCTCATGAACTAAAGAATTAGTAATTGTATTTCTGAAATGAGATAAATGGTAATACCCTTTCAAGTTACCTTCGAATGCATTGATATTTTTATATCTATTATTGTTTTATTCTATTTTTCAAAAAATCAAGAAAAAATGGCGCCTGATAAAGAAACATTTAATCAACTACTAAAACAAACTAATGTAGAGAGGTAACTTCTTGATTTGCAACGTGAATCTGAGCGATACAAACGATTAAGACAAACCTCAGAGACTAGAAGAGTACAGCCAAAAAGAAAGCATAGAATACTTTCTCCTGATAAAATCATAGTACTTGAGATTTTAAAGGGTTAATTATGCGGAAAAGACTCTTCCGTGGATCATGAAATAGAAACTCATGACTGGAAGTGAATATGTGTCGCATTCTTGTCTCGTAATATCATCATCAACTTCGGCAATGATGCTCAGCTTGAACTGATCAATGTTACGCTCCATCAACTGAACAGCAGATTCTAGTTAAGCAATGAAGGGTCGGATCGAGATATAACAAGCCAACATAATGCTAGTAAAAAGGTAATACAAACAGAATAACATACTACGTAAAAACAAGTACAAACACGTTTCAGCTCTACAACCATGTTGCTAGCCAAGTTTTTTTGGAGAAGGTCGAGCCGTATAGCTATATGGATATGAATGAAAGGAGTCAAAGATGGTCATTCTCGAAGAAAAAGACAACAAAATATTGAGAAAATGCTTGAAAAGGATAGTCGTAAAACGCAGGCAGAGATCTCAATTAACTATACTATCTGCTCTGCTTATACATCCTTTTTTCGGTTCTGCCTTGAAGAAAACTCCCATCACTCTGAGAAAACTAGCGCCTGTTCCCAGCAAAAGAAATTATTCCTCCATCTACATGAGACACAAATGCTGGTAGAACGTAAGAAAAATATGTATTTGCTTTAAGCTTTCTTCGGCATTGAAGCAGTAATCGAAAGAAGAGCAATTCAGCTTGCTCAAATTCCGCACATTATTCTAAATGTAAGTTATTCGCTTGTTAGAGATGCACATACATATTCAGGCTTACTCAACTTACACACTATTTCAACAGATGCAATAGATTGATTCGATTCACTCAAACAAAATTACTGCTATGGTGGATTACGAAGAGTATCTGGATTGCCATGCACCGGAAGAGACCGAAGCTCTCAAAAACATATGCCATCGTTGAGCATCAAAAACGTTCAGGTGACGGTCGTCATTGGGTTTATATCAAGGATCACCAACAAAATCAATGGTGGAAGCACAACGACAAAAGAGTTACCATGGTGAGCAATTCTGAAGTATTGAGAAAAAAGCGAGAAGCGTTTTTCCTTTCATATGCGCATGAAGATAATGTAAGAGATTTTACAAGAACGATTCTCTTGGAATAGACATTCATCTTTTGCAATGAAATTTACTGTCAGGATGATTAAATCCACAATTTACTATTTGTACTTGATCTGATTGACGACTACTAGACTCTTGGTTAACTGATTTTGCAAGCGTTGCAACATCGAGATTTATAATTCAGCCACAGCATTTAAGTGGTTTCCGTGAATACCTTTCATATTGCTTTGCTTGCCGGACTGACGACGTGTCTTTTGAAACAAATAAAAAGAATGAACTACGTTTCCTGCACCTGAGTAAAGTAGTCGTTACATCAATTTGCGTTGTAACCCGGCATGTCCAAGTTACTGTGTCTCCTTTAAATTCCTCATTGGTTCCCCGGGTATCTCTGATGACTGATGACATATAAGCATCGACATAAATTTCACATGTGTTTTCAACAAGCAATTAAGCATACAGTTCAATACAAAAAGTTTCCCACCTCTTTTTTTCATCTTTTTCTCTTGTTTCTTTCATCCTCCCCCCTACTCTTAACAAGAAAATATGCCTGAATTGAAATCATTTACTAGAGCTGAAGTAGCCAAGCACAACACTGAAGATGATTGCTGGATCATCATTGATGGTGCTGTTTACAATGTTTCCACCTTTGCCCAATTGCATCCTGGTGGAAGCCAAATCTTGATTGAATTAGGTGGAAAGGATGTTACAGGTAAGAAGACCAGAGATTTAATTTATACAAATATAGATGCACATTTCTCATATCCACGAAAATCAACAATGTAGATGATTTTTATGGTCTCCATCGTCAAGAAGTCTTGATCAAGTACGCTCCTCGCCTTAAGATCGGAACCATTGAAGGTGAAGTGGCTCAAGTCACTATTCCTGCTCCTGGTGACCTTTCTGCTGTTCCCTATGCTGAACCTAGCTACTGGATGGGCTTCAAGAGTCCATACTTCAAGTATGTAGATGCCATTGTACCTTTTTTAAACCCCATTATTTTACTAACTGTCAAACGCATTGCCTTTTAGCGAGAGTCACACTACATTCCGCAAAGCTATTCGTGCCATCTATGATGAAATCAGACCTGAAGCTATCTTGGCTGAGGATCAAGGCACTTATCCTTCCAAAGAACTCTATGCCAAGTTAGGTGAAGCTGGTGTGTTGGCTACTCAGCTTGGTCCTGGTGAATTTCTTAAGGGCATGAAGCTTCCAGGTGGCATTCTTCCTGAAAACTTTGATTACTTCCACGAATTGATTGCTCATCAAGAGACTGCTCGCCTTGGTGCACCCGGCTTTACTGATGGTATCTCTTCTGGATATAGTATCGGCCTTCCTCCAATCTTTAACTTTGGTAGCCCTGCTCTCAAAGCCCGTGTTGTGCCTGAAGTTTTGCTTGGTAAAAAGCGCATCTGTTTAGCCATCACCGAACCTTACGCTGGTTCGGATGTCGCTCGTATTCGTACCACTGCTACTCGCACTGCTGATGGAAAGCACTTTATTATTAACGGTGTCAAGAAGTGGATTACTAATGGTGCTTTCTGTGATTATTTCACTGTTGCTGCCTCCACAGAAAAGGGTATTACCATGTTCTTCGTTGAGCGTGACGACAATATCGAAACAAAGCAGATCAAAACTTCGTATTCTCCTTCCGCTGGTACATCATACATTACTTTTGAGAATGTGAAGGTTCCTGCAGAGAACATCCTTGGTAAAGAAGGCAAAGGTTTCCAAGTAATCATGTATAACTTCAACCATGAACGTTGGTATATTTGTGGTGCTGTAACAGGAGCAACAAGAGCTATCATAGAGGATTGTTTCAAATGGGCAAACCAACGCAAGGTCTTTGGTAAACGCCTCATAGATCAACCTGTCATTCGCAACAAACTCGCTTCTATGGTTGCTCAATTGGAAGCCGTTGAAAACTGGTTGGAAAACATTACTTATCAGATGTGCAACATGTCCTACTTGGAACAATCTGTCAAGTTGGCTGGCCCTATTGCATTGTTAAAATATCAAGTTACTCGTGTTTCTCACAATGTCGCTGATGATGCTTGTCAAATCTTTGGTGGTCGTGCTATTACCAAGACTGGAATGGGTCGTACTGTCGAAGCATTCCAAAGAACTTACAAGTTTGGTGCTATTCTTGGTGGTTCTGAAGAAATCATGGCCGATCTCGGTATCAGACAAGCCATGAAATATTATCCTCAAGGCGCCAAGCTTTAAGAAACAAAACACTTTATTTGCTGTATCAAATACCTGTTATTTACTGAATAAAACTAAATGCCTGCTGATTATGTTGTAAAAAATACGTTGTTATATTTACAATCAGTGTACTTGACATTTGCAAATTTCTGATCTAGCTCTTTCTTTTGCAAACTCCGACGTTTTTTTTTTGCTTTTGTGCAGTGGCCTGACAATCTTAGAAATTCTAATTCATCAAAATAAGGCCATAGCTCACTAAAACTGGATTGCTTGCAAACAGATCATTAATTAAAATAATGGCCATTAATTTTATTCATCCAAATGAAAAAGTGATGTTCAACTTAAAAAAAGGTATTATGTCTAACGGATCTTGGTGGTGAGCTTGATGGTATATTGTACTTTGATTCTTTTTGGTACAGTGCCGAAGGAGGTAATCGGGTAGTATTCGTACGTCTAGGCGTTGTGGATCCATAAATTTGATCAGGTCCAGTACCGGTGGAAACATTTTGATGTTGTAAATGATGAGTGTTCCTCAGAGACGAAGCATGCGAGGGCATGCGTTCACTTTGAGAACGGATAATAGATGGCTTTTTATAGTACATCTCTTCAGGTTTCAACCTCGCTGCTCTTAATTCCTGCAATTCCTTTCCTCTAGACGATAATTGCTGCGTTTCTGCTGGTTGCCATAAGCGACGAGTGCGAGATGAGTTTTTACGATTCATAATCTGCTCTTGTATTATATGATGTTCTGTGCTTGAAACGCTGGCTAATGTTGAAATGGGTGTACGATCATCATAAAGCCATGAAGGTAATGGTTTTGTATTGATGCTTTGATGATACTCTCGAAGAATTCTAGACACATGTGTTTCTCCTTCCCAATCATCGTCATCTGACTCTAAAAGAGGAAGACAACATGAATCTCCTTGAAAATCACACCATTGCACAGCACCATCTATTTACCTGGTCCATCATCCTCTACGGAATTCGACATGGTTGCATGAATAATTCTCTCCCAAAGTTTGCCAGATTTGTTTGATTCTTCTAATTTCAAAAAAATTTAGCATCCAAGCTACCATGTATGATTCAGCACATTTTTCTTACTCTTCTCTGCTATCAACTCCTTCCATTTTTCATTTTCCTTCATTTTACCCCATAATTTCTTGCCATTCGGAGAGGCTGTGTTGCTGAGATCAGTCAGAGAAGAAGAGCTTTTAAGATGTGATGCGTAATTATCGAAATAAATGGACTCATCCTCATCGTCAGCTGGTCGTTCTTGTTCGTCATTGCAATGTTTTTTGACGTCTGGTGTACTGCTACTTCTAAAAAAGCTCCATTTACCGCTTTCCATTGAACTATCCGAAGCTTGCCGTGTTACAGTGGTTGAGGTGGGATTGGAGTCCACAAGGTCTGGTACATCTTGGTCGTCCTGTCGACTGTTCCAATTTGCAAATGAAGTTGTGGTGCTTGAGCAAAGTGTCGGTAGCTGTGGTAATCTATTGCTTGAATTGCACTTGTGTCGGGCAGGATACAGTCCTACATCCTGATCGCAATCTTTGCATAGTACTATAATTGTCGAAACTCTATAATCGTTTCGCAATCCCATTGTGTTGTTATGTTTGAGTGAAAGAAGAAAAAAGAATGGAATATTACGGGAAGGGGTCAGTTTTATTAATTATCTGCTTTTGAAATGTATGAAAACATCAAAACATCTATAAACCGAGGCCTCGAAAAAAAGGGGTAAAAACAAAATACAAACTTCATTGAAATGCTCCTTGAAATCATTCAAGAGCCCCCTTTTTTCTATTTTACAACAATCAAATCCAAATAAATTTGCCAAGAGAGCAAAGGATTGAAGAGAAAAGGAGATGCTTCATCTTCTTTATGGTTGGATGAACAAATGAAATTGAGACATTTGCCATGAGAATGAGCAGTAAAAAAAAAAAAAACAAGAAAAAGGTCCGTTCGGCCGAGTCAAATGATAAAGAGCATTTACATTTTTGGATACCGAATGGTCTGGGCGCCTTTGTATGCATCAGTACACAGAGAATAATGACAGGTTTGCATGTAGCACAAACCACTGGCAAGTTTCATTATCGTCTCATTGATTAATAGTCATCACCGTAAAGGTGGTGATGAGCAAGCAAAATGGCAACTTCTCTTCATGGCATGTCCATTATCACAAGCAAATGGTATATAAGAAACGGGCTAAATCAATCGCTACAATACTGTATATCAATACTAAACAACCACAATGGATCCCAACGACAATCGAGATATTGTACATTTGCAATACACTTGCTACATGTGTCGAGGCATGTTTGTTACTGCAAGACAACTCAACCAGCACTTGCAGCAAGAGTATGGACTCCCCATCACACGCTATGATAGACCTGAGCCTCAACATATTGAAATGATACCAACAGATCAATACGTTTTCCTCAACATGATGCAACCCGATTACGACAACATCCCGCAACGTGCAGTTTTTGTCCTTCTTCGCCACGCCTGTAGCTTATGTCACTCTCATTATCCAACCCTTGAGCAGCTATTTCGTCATGTAGAAGTACATTTTAAGACAGAAACTCAACGTGAACATGATGATGAGGTTGCTGCACTTGATCAAACTTTTGAATTCTTTGCCAGCCGTCCTTTCCCTGAGCATATCAACTTTAGGCCAAATGCACCAGCTCCTAATCAACAAGATAACACTAATTCTATTGAGAACGAGAATGAACGCCCTGATGTTAATGAAGACGTGATTAATGAAGAGGGCTGCAATGGTAAAGATAAAGGCTCTAAGTATGTTGAAGAAGAACTGGATAACTTTCAGCAGAACATTGAGCATCGTCTTCCAAGTGTGCACAATGAAGAAAATGTGGATAATGGTCTTAGCAAAGAGGGTATAAACAATAATCAGCAAGACCTGAATCCACAAGACATGGACAGGGCAGAGGATGATGGCTTTACTGGTAGTGCGATTTTCAACGATGGTGGTAGAGACATTGCGCTGAATGCTTCTACCAACGCAGACGATACCACTCTAAAGGATCAAAGCATATTTGTTGACATCAATCTTCCAGAAACTGATCAAGATAGCGAATGCGCAATGGCAGGATCTGATTTTACTAGTAATAGCAGTTCCACTAAATCCAAAGAAAATGAAATTTTATAAATGCTCTATAGAACCATCTTTGCTCCTTTCACTGTCCCCGAATTACCTTTTCATCGCTCAGCAGTCAAAGCGATGTCTATCATAACTATGCAATAAAGGAATGCTTATTTAAAAAAATGATAATGGTATATGAGATTGTATAAAAGGGGTAGTTATTTTTGCATCCAAGGATTTGGAAGCCGAGAAACATATATAAGTTAAATTGAAAGGAAATAAAGACTTTGTTAATTGAATCAATCACATCTGTGTATGCTGCATTATAATTATTACTATATCAATCATTAGTTCTAACGCAGCGTTTCGAACATACAGCCAATATTCCAGATCATTGAGACGTTCCGAAGCATATTGTTCATAATTGCTATCATGATCTGGATACAACTGAGTTGTCCTACATAACGCATAAAGCCTTGGGAGCGCAACAGTTGTGTATATTCATATGCTAGGGTGCACCACACAATACCATCATGACATAAAAGTATTATTCCCCATAGATAACTCCACCTTAGTGCTAGCCTATTCCTAGCTCCTCATCTTCTTCCTTATTATCTTGATTTGCCGAATCAGGGCATGATACAACAGCCGAAATGTATGCATCAATGCCAATCATTTTGGTAACTGCAGTTTTTTTTTCTTCCATTCTTAATATTGCGCATGGTATAACTAGGTGCTCTGCTGTACTCAATAATCATCGCTTCAATATTCTTGATCATTGGCCAACGCAATAAAATGAAAAACGATAGAAAGAGAAAGGGAAGCAAAAAGTTAAGCAACTTCTCTAAAATAGCCAAAATGATTTTAACTTGTCGCCACCAAGCCAAATCTGTTTAACAATGCACACATTGTACCACTCTTGACTTCACGAAGCAAAACGTATATATATTGTATACATCTTTGTTAATTCGATTCATGCTGTATACAATCCAAGACAACTTCCCTCCCCATGGTCTGAATCATGGGGGCAACAACGGGTTTGATCCTCTTTGGTGTAATGCATGGTATTCGCTTTAAGGCAGCGTTTAAATGAATTTTAGTAGTTAAAGCAAACTTAGGCTCTGAACATATGAAAAAGACCTTGGTGAATACCTTTTAGGTGGGCTGGCTATGTTTGCAAGGAATAGAAAAAGAAAAGAAGAAGTCTCTGCAGACAAAACTTTTATATTAAATTGCTAATAAATTGACCCACATTGTCCGTTTGTAACAAAACAAGCTACACCCTGCATTCATTCAACAATGCTTTTTCGTTTGAATAAACTCGATAACCTAAAGCTATCATTTTGAAAATAGTGCAAATAGTAATAGTTTTAGAGGAAGTTGTTGATAAATAACGGGGAGCATGTTCCTATTGAACTATACCGTATCGAATCTGATCTCTCAATGAACTAAAACGCGCAAATATATATATACTTCTGAAGCTTAAACTAATACCATGTGGCCTTCCTTTTTTTTTTCAAGGTGTAACCTTACGTTACCAGCTTTATTCTGTCTTGTGTGAAAACCATAGTAAGGATACCAATTTTCGGTTGCACATTTACGTTATATTTTCCCAGGTATGTATTTGTAATAAAAATCAGAGCAGTGCCTAGGAAAAAAAAAAAGCTAGGGATAAACCATTTGATCAAGTTGTGTTGATCAAACTAGACCAGATGAACTCTGCTGCTTTCACATTTGAACGTATGCAAAGCGAACGCAGATCAAGAAAGCGCAGGATTGTACTGTAGTATCTTATCTCAACTAATTATGTCTATTATCCTCGGCTGGAAAACTACAGGTTGATTTATTCCTTCGATATGATGATCCCATTCTTCTCCACAGATTGACACAACTCTAAATCCGTTGTAACTCTAAAATCCCGTCTTTGTTTGATTCACCAGGGCGATGTTTAACACATTAAAGGGAAGAAGCTGGCAAAATTATTTTATATGCCATTATCCGAGTGATGATTTGCAGTAGTATACTTCTTGATTTGGTAGCCTTAACAATGGCGAACATGTTAAAATATAATAGTGTGTGAATTTCCAGGAAAATATACACACTTTGACGGCTTTTCAACATGGAATGGAACGAAACGAAGCATTTGAGGTATAGTTGTAGGAGAATTACAGAGAAAATCAAAGCAATTCCTTCTGTTCACATGTAAATGACAGCAGTGGCATTTAGATTGTTATTCTACAATATCCCTTGATTTTACCAGATCCTCATTTTTGTATGTGAAAACCCATTTGCCTGTTTTAGAGACACCACTCTAAAATCTCGATTTTTTATATAAAATTCCTTCACACCCAATAATTCTCTCTTTCTCTCTCTTGTTCTCACTTTTTCGTCTTTTCATTCTTCTCTTACATACAGCCATAAAACCAAGCGATCAGAATTTAAATGGATTACAATGTCATTCAACAATCAAATAATTCACCGTCCATATTATTGTCGAGCAACGGAAATAATATGATGGAGCCAAAGACTATTTTACCAAACAAATGTAATCATTACTATAACTTAAAATTTACCCCACACTTACACAGACAAAAACTATCAATTTAGGTTCAAATTGCAGAGATAGCAACGTAAATTGCAACTGTAAATATGCTTTGGATGCATTACCACCAGAAATCCTAACATTTTTTTTTTTTTTTTTTTTGTAGCAGGAGGTCCTTGCAGTCATTGTATATCAATTGGAAAATCGGATATTTGCTCAAACAACGACACAACTGTTCTGTTGAAGGATACGAACCAAGATAAAATACTAGAATACAAGACGGATAAACAATCTTCAGCCATCAAAGCACCCAAGCGAGGTTATAAATCGCATGTTCCCAGTGCTTGTAAATTTACAAATGAATTTTGTTGTTGTCAATTCAATACCAGTGTTAACATGTTTATTCGAAAATAGGTGTAAATTGTAAAACAGCACATTTAGCATGTGATGGTAATCATCTATATACCCTTTTCAACCAAAATAAGCCATTAAACAGGACCTTTTATAGTATCTAGACCTTGCAAAAGATGCGTCTCGCTAAAGAAGGAAGATACGTGCCAAGATATGCAGCACAAAAAGAGAGGAAGACCAAAGCTTCGAGAAAAGAGAGTCTATTCTTCCAACGAACACACATATGAGATTTTATACGGTACAATTCAGGAACCAGCCATCATGATGAAAAACACATCTAGAAGCATTATACCAAATCAACAAGTCCCTCCATTTAAAACAAAAGCTCCTTCTCATCCGCAACAGCATCAACCGATCATACCATCATCTTCAAGCAACACCAAACGCTCATCCATCATTTCGTTTGTTCATGAAACTTTTCAGTCACCACCACCATGTCCATCACCTCCTAAATCCACTGCAGCCACAAGCTTGCCCATTTCCCAAGTAAGCCCAACAGATCAGTCTCCTCTGATAATTGACACAGTGGCGGCTATACCCACCGTACAGCTCTCATCAAATCCCCTTACATCGCAGCCCTTATTCTTCAACAATCATACCAGTTCGCCTGCTGCCACCTACAATCCCATTTTAAATCCATCACCATCGCCACCCACCTCCACATCGACAACAGCAGAACAGCAAACACCGAGCTCGCTCACCATCATTCTGTCCATGGAAGTATGTTGTGCAAAAGTATCAGACGATACCATCAAATGCTGGGGCTACTATCCACAAGAATTAGCACATCGATCTCTCTATGATTTCATATCAAACAAGGATTCTGATCGGCTCGCTCGACTCCATCGACTGTTGATAGACAATGCCATGAGTGTCATCAAAAGCAATCAGCCAAATGACGTAGCACCGTTACCAGCTACCGAAAGAACGACCTCGTCTTTGTTTAGCAATACAGATCAACAGCAATTGAGTATCATTGCCAATGGTTCAAGGTCATTTTCTGACACTATTCATATAAAGAAGCGTTCAGGCGAGTATGAACTTTATAAAGTCGTTGTATACCTTGGCGGCGGGCTTGGTGCTGATCTGTACGATGCATCGACGTTATCCAAACAGTACATTGTTGCTCAGTTTAATCGCCATGAGTATGAGGTTATCGTGCCACCACCACCGTTACCACAGCCAATACCAATGCCAACAACAGCAACAACGGCAGCAGCCATAGTGGCAGCCACATCAGCAACATCTCAAGCGGATACAACGAGCTCAGTATCTACATCAAAAGATAACGCTTTGCTATCCACAGATGATTTTGCTCCTTACTACAGTAACAGCAATATTCAGCCGATAGCAGTATTCTCTCCCATGTCTCCCCTGACACCGACCTCGCCAAGCAACAGCAGTATTACAAATTTTGGAAATAACAATACCACATCGACTAGCTCTGCAACTATCCATAGACCTAATACAACGAACTTAGATTTATTTAGACGGGATTCAAGCTTTAGCAGCAGCAGCCCTACCACAAGCAATCCCAAGTTTTCCAAGATCTCCTCTGCGATGCATCCTTCGCTATCACCCAAATTCAACATTGCGCCCATCACCAACACTAGCAATAGTCTGTTTCATCGATTCCAATCTTCATCTTCTGTGTCACAGGCTTCTCCAACCACCACAACGCCTGTGCACATGCAGAGTAGTTCCATGACAGTGACACATCCCACGCAGCAGTATTTCTTGCAAACATCCAGCAGCACGCTGAATGCTGCTGCCTCTGCTGCTCAAAACAAATCGAGATCCAATATACCTTCACAAGAAACTACTGTCGTGACATCAGATAGAAAGATGGAAATGAGTATTCGATCTCTGTTATGTTGAGTTTTGTAAATATGTGTAATAAATAGTTAAAAATAGCTGTTTGCATGTCATTGGCTTGTTTTCATCTACTATTGGCCTTTCTGTTTAGAAAAACACCTCACTTGATAGTAATAATGAAAAGCCCCGCCACTGTTGCTCCTCTCCTGTTCTTCCTGCCCCGCCCCCGCTCATCCTCTCATCATCAAGTTTGTTTAAATAGCCTTTCTAACAAACAAATCTTGCTCTTCTTTTCTTTCTTTTCTCTTACTTTTTTTTTTTTTCGTCTTAAATCCAAGCATATACACACCATGGCCGAAGGATTCGTTTCAAACATGAACACTCACTCCAAGTTGTCTGCTGAAGAGTACAGAGCTCGTAAGGTTGCTCTTATCACTGGTAAGTTTTGCTAGAGATTGTGGATTCTCGACCCTACAGGGCCCATGTGTTGTTCTAGCGACTAAATGTTAGTTTGACAGGTGTCACTGGTCAAGATGGTTCTTATTTAGTCGAGTTTTTGTTGGAAAAGGGCTATGAAGTCCATGGTATCATTCGTCGTTCTTCTTCTTTCAACACTGGCCGTATTGAACACATTTACAGAGATAGACATGAAACTGGTAAGTGAACAAGAAAGAAAGAGAGAGAGAGAGTGTGTGTGTGGGGGGGGGGGGGAGGGGATATGTGAAAGAGCCATTTTCCTAATATCACAATAGGTGTCAAATTCTTCCTTCACTATGGTGATTTGACTGATTCCACTTGTTTGGTTCACATTATTTCCAAAGTACAACCTACCGAACTTTACAACTTGGCAGCTCAATCTCATGTCAAGGTTTCCTTCGATATGTCTGAATACACTGGTGATGTCGATGCTCTCGGTACACTTCGTCTCTTGGACGCTATTCGTACCTGTGGCCTCAGCGATCGTGTGCGTTTCTATCAAGCATCTACCTCTGAGTTATACGGTAAGGTAGTTGAGACCCCTCAAAAGGAAACCACCCCTTTCTATCCCCGTTCTCCTTATGGTGTTGCCAAGCTCTATGGTTACTGGATCGTAGTCAACTACCGTGAATCATACAACATGTACACCTGTAACGGTATCTTGTTTAACCATGAAAGTCCTCGTCGTGGTCGCACATTTGTGACAAGAAAGATTACTCGTGCAGTTGCAGATATTCATTTGGGCCGTCAAGATTGTTTGTATTTGGGTAATATCGATGCTAAGCGTGATTGGGGTCATGCTCGCGATTATATCGAGGGTATGTGGCTCATGTTGCAACAAGATGAACCTCAAGATTTCGTCTTGGCTACTGGTGAAACACACACTGTTCGTAGTTTTGTTGAGAAGGCTTTCAAAAAGACTGGTCGTACTATTGTTTGGGAAGGCGAAGGCGTCAATGAAGTTGGTAAGGATGCTGAAACTGGTAAGGTGCGTGTGCGCATTGATCCAAAGTACTTCCGTCCTGCTGAAGTCGAATTATTGTTGGGTGATCCTACAAAGGCCAATACTATCTTGGGTTGGAAGCGTAAAGTTTCATTTGATGAGCTTGTAAATGAAATGGTCGTCGCTGATATTGAAGCAGGCCTTAATTCCTCTACTTTGATGTAAAAAAAAATTTAAATTAAAACCTTTATTGCTTTCGTTGTCTAATTTGATTGCTGGTACCCTTGTAAAAGACTAAATTTTTAATTAAAGGTTTTTAATGATCTGCGTTAAATCTGCTACTAATATAGCCTTTCTTTATTTGAACAACGCTATTCCACATTATAGCACCAAAAAATTGGTGAGATATATTCGGTTTGATACTGATTTGATGCGTAACTTGTATCTCCAACAAAGGATTATTCGCTGACCATGTGCATAAATGGGATTTCACTGCAACATGTTGCTCAAATACGGAAAAATTCAGGTAAAATGATATACTGTAGCCGCTTGAAACCCATTTTCTCAGTATATTGTGGTCGTATATGATAGAGTTGGTCGAGATGTGTCCATGACAATAGTCAGAGCCAACTTTAACAATTAAATTATCGAATGGTTGCAATTTTAGGTGTAATTCCACCTATTTTTGAAGTTCATTTTCTCATCATCTCACCATGTTTCTTGAGCTCAATTAGCGCTAGGCCCAGGATATACCTTAAGTATCATTTCTAGCCAAATTGCAACAACCTTTTTTTTTTTTCTCGTCAAAATCTAAAATATCCCTTGCTATTACAGGCAAATTCTTTCAAAGTTCATTTCATTGCCTTTTTCGCCTTCAAAACGAGGATTTTTACCAAGGTATATTTTAATCCAAAATGATGGCAAGAGGGCCAGATTGCTCATTTGCCTATTTTGGTAATTAGAAGTGACCATTTCTAGCAAAAGCTTGTTTTCAGTTTTATTTACATACCTCTCTTCAAATTTAATCAATTAATTTGGGAGCTTTATCATTCAATAGAGCGTGTATTACTCCATAGATAAGCTTAAAGCATGTTTTGCTTTGAGTGGGTATTACAAGTGCTACAAGCAAAGTTGTCTAGAATGTGTCAAATCGCTTCCTGGTAAGCCAGATCAAAAATGGCCAAATTCACGCTCCGACAACAAACAACGAACTTCATTCAGATGGATTTATGCTGTTTAAGATTGTGGTTGCCCACTATTACGAACATTACTGATATCTAGAGCTGTTATACTTTTTGTATTTCTACTTTTTTAATTACATTTTATTGGTATTTTAACGGATGATGAAGGTGTGTTTGCTTGGTGAGTGGGATCAATGTATAGTACAAATCTAATTAAATTACTTTTTGGATGCCTTTGTAGTTTTCTTGACAGGAGCAGCCTTTTTGACGGGAGCTTTCTTGGTAGCAGCTTTAGCAGCAGTCTTTTTAGGAGCGGCATCCTTCTTTACAGGAGCTTCTTTTTCCTTGACAGGTTCCTCTTTTTGTGCCTCTGCCTCCTTTTTAGCAGCTTGTTCACGTTCCCATTTTCTTTGCTTGACTAATTTACGGTGTGCCTTTACTCTCTCCTTTGCCTTTTGTACTCTAGCCTCCTTCTTTTCTTTTCGTCTTTGTTCTCTTTGCTCTTTTTCGGCTTCAGCCTTTGCTTTCTTGGCTTCAATCTTGGCCTTGATCTCCTCTGGCAAATCTTCTCGCTCATTGTTTTGAGGTTTGGGCATGCCACCATGCTTCTGTAAATATCTGACACGTCTCTTGTGATCTTTGCTCTTCAAATGAAGCTCGACATGTTCAACATTCTTCAAAACTTTATCAGGGCAGATTTCACATGTAAATCTTTCGACGCCCTCTTCTTCTTCTTCCTCGTCCTCTTCTTCATCATCATCTAATCCATCAAGCTCTGCTGCTTCTTCCATATCTTCATCATCTTCACTGTCGTCACTATCGTCATCAGATCCAGCTTCATCAGCTAATTTGTTGACAGTCTTGATCAATGCCTTTCGTGCTCTCTTTTTGTATCGCTTTGTTTGTTCATCATCAGAGTTGTCAGGATCGCTATCACTGTCAGACTCAGATTCAGAAAAGACACCAGCGAGTTTCTCTTCCTTATCATTAACATCAAACTCTGTATCTGCAATTTGTTGCTTTTCTAATTCTTGACGCACACGCTTGAACATTTTTGTATTGAAAGGATGTAATTAGCTTTGAAAAAAAATCAAGAGATGGCCATCATATACTCAAATTCTTGCAAAAGAAAGAGTGTCACAGTGGCGGCGCTGTCAAATGTGTCTATAATCGAGTGCTCAGATACAGGAACAAGACCCATTAAATAGTTCTAGATCGCTTTGAATCGCTCTAAATCTTTACGTTTAGATTGTTTATTGGAATATCAGAAAAAAAGACACTTAATCCTGCTGATCTTGTAGTAATGGCTTTTTATCCATCTTGATTTGTTCATCATCCTCATCCTCATCCTCATCAGATCCTGGATCAACCCAGACATGCCATATAACAGTGCTCATACCCACCAAAGTAGCAATGAGAGCACTCATCATCAATGTACTTTGAATGGGACGAACCCCATCTGGAGCACCATCTAAATCCAAACCATCTTTTCCAGCAGCATTGCCAGTGCCTGGTTGACCAGCTGCAACGCACATATCAATCCATTCCTGAGGTAATGTCATGGTTTCCTGAGCTAGCTCGGGGGCAGTAATGAATGTAGCCGCCAAACCTGCAGGTAGATGCCAATCAACATGGCAATGGAAGAACCACACACCTGGATTATCAGCTCTGAATCGAATCACTACAAATCCCTCTGAAGGAACGCCAATCGTATCACGGTATGTAGGGTTGCTAGGTATATCAATGGTTTGATTAGAGTAAATACCGCTGCCACGAGCAATGACCTGGAAGGCATGGCCATGCAAATGGACTAATTTGAATTAGTAATCATGCTTCTGCTGGCTATATCACATAGTAAACTTACAAGGATGAGGTCCATCATCAAGATTGTTAATCACCAGTTCAATCACTTCATTGAGTTCAAACATGTGAGTGATACTCTGAGGCCCATACACAGCAGTGTTGTTTGCATATTCACCAATGCTTAAAAGAGTGTGCAGACTAGGAACGAGAGGAGTCAAGTAAGGGATACCGTTGATGACGCCATGATTGAGTCCATCTGTGTTCTCCATAAAATCGATAGTAAAGTTGATTTGACGATCCACTTCCAAAGCAGGAGCCTCAATCAAGGGAGGAGTAAAAGCATCATCATAGTCTCCTTTTTTCAAGCTTGGATCATCTCGAGGAGCAAAAGGCTTTTCTTCATCATAGTAGATGGGTGCTTCGACATCTACATGTGCTAGGTTAGTATCTTGATCTACGCCAGGAATGTGCACAACGTACCCATTTGAAGATCATCAGGGATATAATCAAACATGACAGGTGCCATGTTTGCATGAAGACGATAGTTCATCTCCGTAGTGTTCTTTGTCTTGACAAGAACAGATACACGCTGTCCTGCTGCCATGTACACACTACGAGCATGCTTGGCTTGAGTTCGAACCTATATCACATATACAATGTTAAGAATTGAGGGAGGGAAGGAGGAGGAGAGTTATGATGACAAATCAAGTTTCAAACTACTTACACCATCTACTTCAATCACTTCCATTTCATGGTCATCTATACTCACACCAAAGGTAGCGATGCCAGACATGTTGATAATGCGAAGTCTATACGTCTTTCCGGGCTTGAAATGAAATGTTGCATTGACATGATCATTGATTAAGCCAGATTCTAATTTGCGAGAAAGGGGGATCAGATGAGGATCAGATAAGCGCATACTATAACTTACGAGGAATAGGTTCTACACCGTCTAAGTTATCCTCATTCATGTATTGTTCCAGGTTTGTATACGAATCTTCATGATACCAATCTACACATGATACAGAAGGAGCGGGGTTCAGTTGAGGGGAATAACGGATTTAGAGTTGAGTACAATTACCTGAAACTGTAATGATTTCATCTTGATCATACTCGAATGGCTCGTTTGGATCATAGACAATCAAGGGCACTCGAAGGCCATCCATGTATTGTACCTGCGGATGTGGAGCTGATGAGTCCTATGTGTGAGCTATGCCCTGTGGTGATTCTACCTTGAAATGACTGTGTATCCAAAATGTGCCAGCTTGTGTCACTGGAAACTCGTAGGTAAAATCATAGTTGGGAGGAATTGGGCTATGCAGTTGCAAACGCAAGATGAGTAATCATGCTATATGTAAGCGGCTGTTATATCTACCATTGAGTCACCATGCCAGCGCCATCGTAGATGTTTGTGCGGTTGTTCTGGTTGATGCCATGTGCATGAATGACAGTGGGTTCGTTTAGTTTGTTATGTACGTGAATCACAAGTGTATCATTGATGTTGAGTTTGACGGGAGCAGGTCTATAGTATGTCCACAGCGTTAGTTTCTAGCTGACTATGCACACAGAATACATACGGCCACTGATCATTTATGCTAATTACTCGTCTCTCATGAAGACCATCTGGATTTACATTCTTGTACTCGAGACGCCAATCATACACCACCCTCTCTGCCAAAACAGAAGAGAGCGATACGGCTGCTAAGACATAAGATAGCGTAGCAAAGCACTTCATCTTTGAGCTCTGTTTGTTTCAACTAGTAGGAAAAAGAATAGGCGCTATCAAATCTCAAATAAAGTTCCCATCATGTTTGATAAAAAGACGGGTCGAGGACTGTGTTTCCTTTGTATCAGGAAGATCTGATAAGAATTATCAACTGATTCATTCACCCACGACGTTGGCTGGGAGAAAGGGCTGAAAATCTTTGAAACATCGACTCATTTCTGGACGCACACACATACACATTCGCACAAAATACCCTGCTTGTCTATTAGACACATCCTTTCCTTTCTTTTCCTTTTCGAAACACATCGTCAAATGGAGATTAATAAGGCATTCTTCCATTACATTTTACCAAAGATCTACAATACAAGCATCTTGTCTACTAGTTTATTGATTTACACTCTAAAAAAGAATCATCATGATACGGGAATATTCATGCTAGGGCTTCTCATCGGCTTACTCATCCAAGCCCTATTCACAAGCTTCCATTCTTCGCTGGCAAATGCTCTGATTCACTATCAATCCGAAATGCATCTTGTCTTTTCCAGTGTGCTGTTCATTTGCACTACAGCGCTGGGCTTTGACATGGTCAAAAATCAAGAAAAGCAGAAACGTTCCAGCCTATTGACACGTTTAGCCACCTTGTTGACGCCCATCATGTTTGTCCTGAATCAGGGCATTGACATTAACCTCTATTTAATCAGAAATACAGTAAGTTGCTCGGCCAATACCTTTTGATCTTGTCTAAATGGGTTTCCAATGTGTAGAGATTGACCTGGAATGCAGCCATTCTTACCTTTTTGACAGCCGTCTTTGTTTGCACTCTATTTAGCGTTGTATTCTTTGCAGTAACATGCTACTTTTCTCATTGGATTCAGCAATGCGTTTACAGCATTGTGGTCTATTTCACTGGCGCCATTGCATTAGCAAGCACCTTTGGTTACATTGAATTGATCCAGCATCCCGTCATTGTGAAAGGGCTCGTTTATACGCTTCGTCAATCTCAAAAGGCATCCATGGGAGTGGTTCGGTAAGCACTCGGCCACAATCGAAACATACTTCTACTAACACTTTTTTTCTCTATAGACGTCTTTTTAACGCAGCTATGGGCGTCAAAGACACAGAGGCTACAAATTGGATAGGTACAGGATATAGTCTTTATTGGTTCTGTGTTTCTTTTGGCTTAATATACAAGAAAATGAGTCGCAAATAATAAAAAATGTAATTACTTGGTTGCATATAGCTGGGTATACATTCGAATAAGACTTTCATAGCCTAATTGATCGTTGCATCTTAATAAATTGGCAGCGTCGCAATTGAGAGGTGAAGAAGGTTCTGGATTAGTCAGTAAGAGCGAAATAGCCAATACAGTTGATTTCAGTGTCCAAGCTGGAGACCAAGCAGTTTTTAATATATCCAAACAAATCTCGCCAGTCTGCGCAGAATATAAGGTTAGGATAGACCCCAAAAATTATCCATTGTATGTTGTTACCTTAAAATGTATGTTGGGGTGACATATTGTGGTCACGAATTTCACAGTGGGCGGATGAATTGGGTAGTTGGAAGGTACTTGGATAGAGAGTTCAAATTGGCCGCCTATACAATGGGATCAGTATAGTACATGACGCACTTCTCCTGCTATCTACCTTCATAGGGTGTGTCCGATAATCCTGCAAGTATCGCTCTCCATTGCAACAAGTCGTCGTCTGATTCAGGAGCTAGTTCAATGATCTCTGGATGTGATTTGGCTTCTCTGTCAATCTCACGTAGCTCTTTTAATAGTCGTCTAGATACAGCGTCCATGATATAGTGTTTTAAATGCGAAAAAGTAGAAGGAAAGAAAGAGAGAGAGAGAGAGAGAAATTGCTCTGTTAGTTTGGCCCCCCACACATAACCTATTTGTAGTTTGTCCTTAGTCATTTGAATTGCCGTCTTGGGATTTTGCTTTCATCTTGATGGAATCTCATGGGTATGCATAAATCATCACTTTTTCTTTTTTGCGATAAGCCAAGTCTATTGCGAATCACTGATCTTGAGCAATGCTCGGCACTTGTTGGCTCTGTTTTTCAATGGCAAAGATAAGGGCTATGTATAACATGATAGTCAAAATATTTGGCCATCATGGTCGACACTTCTCACACACTCATTTAGATTGATGTGACTTTAAACCGCACTCGAATAACACAGGTTCAATGTTGAATCAGCTCACTTGTTTCTCCTGCTTGCAAACTGCACAATGACTGTATTACTACCTCTCCATGTCAATAAACTCGGTGCTCTCGAAAAAAGACACACAAGCTTTATAGAGCAAGCTGTCAGCCTGGCCATTCAGCAGCAAACAAACCTGGTTATCAGTATCTCTTGCGATGAAATAAAGGCGCATGTTGATTGTATCGATGCCATTTGGGAGCAAATACAAGCATTTCTGGGCACCATCTATGTCATTCAACTCAATACGTCCTACAAGCAGAATGAACCATTATTCGACTGCAATGTTGTCTTTGCTGATATCTGCGGATACTCTGTGTATCTTGAACCCTACATCAAAACTGTGTGTGTCTCGTCCGAGAATAGTAAAGGTAAATCGAGCTGGTTAGCCAAGACGCATAATAACTGATCGCTACAAGTGTAGATATCCAACAGCAATATCCATCGCTGCAAATACATGTACTCACCAGCGATGATCAAACTGAGCAACCATCATTAGAAGGTAACACAGGACCTATTGAACCTCTGGTATTTCAACGTGTAGCTGTCGGTGGTACATTTGATCATCTTCATGCTGGCCATAAAATCTTGTTGACAATGACAGCCATCTTGGCAAAACGAAGCATGGTAGTGGGTGTTACGGACGACTGTATGCTATTGAAAAAGAAACATCGTGATTTGATTGCGCCAACACAGCAGCGAGTGGAATACGTCAAGGCCTATCTTCAACGTGTCAAGAGAAGCATCGCATACGAAGTTGTGCCAATCACAGATCCATTTGGCCCTACAGTAACTGATCCTACCATTGATGCTTTGGTTGTCTCCAAGGAAACATTGAAGGGTGGTGATTTAGGTAAGTGCCGCTACCATGAAGATAGGAGAAGTACTCATGTTTTATTGTGTTGTTACAGTGAATAGTGAAAGAGATATGCGCGGATACCCTCCTCTGGAATTAAGAATTATTGATGTGATCTCATCGGAGAATGCTTCTGTTCAGGGCAAGGATATGGATGTATTAAAGATTAGTTCGAGTTGGATTAGAGAATATATTGCCAACAAGAAGAGTGGTAATAGTAATAATAAAGAGTAACGTTGGATGTAAAAGTGTACAAAGGGTACTGAGCGTACATTTGGGATTGGTATATGATGTTGGTGTCTAGTTGTGTGTGCGTGTGATGAGCGTTGTATGCGTGCAGTGTAGTTCCTGGGTATCCTTATCCTCGATCTACATCGTAAACCCAAGCATAGAAACTAGCCATCTTTTGATCAAACAAGTCGATTAGTCGATTATTTAAATCTCTGTATACTTTTTGCAATCTATATCGAGTCGATAATTCGGGTTCTTCAGCTGCTGAAATATATGGTACGGGACGCATTTGCTGGTTATTGATAAAGGCACGATGACGAGGTCTTGGCTGAACAAACAAACTTCGATCCATGGTAGTCTTTTGTAAATGGCGGTTAATGGCAGGGCTAGTCGACTCTGCTTGTTCCTCTGGAGCGGTGGTAGTCGAATTTCCAAACATGCTACTTTGGTACGGATGAGGATAATGCATCTCCAAATCGACAGAACTCGACAGCAATTCTTCTTCTGTCAAATGTTGCTCGTCCTGATAGAAATTACGCTCTGCAAAAAATGTTGGATCAATGTCTAGAAATCGAGCTAATTTCTGAAATGATCCAGATGGATTCAGCAAGATGTCTTCTGTTCGAAGCACGAATAACTGAGATGGGGCAAATTGTTGCAGAAATGGCACCAACGCAGGATAGTACATTCCTTTTGCCAATGAGTTGAAGGCGTGTGTATCGTTGGAGACCTTCCAGGACGCTCTAATTTCGCTCCCTTGATGACAGCTGACGAATCCCTCCCATCCAGTTTGCGTGCTAGTATGTCCACATCGACGCAAAATGGGTAATTCCAGATCAATCAAAGTTTCAAATGACAAGTTGGAGTTTCCTAATTCTAAGGCAATGTTGCGGGGTTGGCGTTCCCTTCTTTGATGTTGAGTAACATGCAATTTACCTGATTTTTCATATAAATACTGTGAATACGCTCTTGCAATGGGTTCTCTTAAGAAGAAGACGAGCTGTTTTACATGTGTTAGTACCATGCATCGAGTTCTTCTCTCCCTCTCTCTCGTACCTTGACATGTGGCAAAGTGTCTTTGATGCGTTTTGCAGTCAAATGGCTGTTGTACAGATAATGTGGTGCATTCTCTCCTACAATCCAGTTTCTAGTCTCTTCCATAGTGGCCAGCACATCATCTTTGAGAAAAGGGAATTGAGATATATATGAATCAAATGCATTGGCTTCATCGAACTCTTGTCTATCAAATACATGATTTGCTGTAGGTCCGCTGTTATCGACGGAAGCAGCTGCCACTTGAGGATGCTGCTTCAGCATGCGAAATACATAGGAAGCGCCGGCAAACTCACTTCCAGCAAATATGAATGACGGGACAGGCTTTGCACAGGACTTTGAGTGTTGAGGCGTGAAATGAGGACAATTTCTTGGGTAGTACACTATTTGAACTCATTTTAGCATATGAAATAAGCTTTGTTTGTATAGGCTCATTTACGTTTGGGATGGTGCGTTGGATGCGACAATGGTTGATTTGTAATGTAGCCTCTCCATTTGGCTGGCACCTTTTTCGAGGTGAATGGTAAAAATATTGATTCATCGTCGTTTGGGTCGACCTTATTCCATGCCATTGTGGTTGTTTGGATAATGATGGTGGTGGCAATACAAGCAGCTACAAGCGAAATGATGAAATACTGCCACTTAAATATGATTCGCACTTGTCCAGATGGCAATGTCTGAATGCGGCCTCCTGTTACAAACGCTAAACAAGCCAGTAAAAAGTTCTTTATAGATGAAGAAGCATCTCCATGTGCTAAAGTGGTGTTCTTCATGATATAAGAAAAAAAAAAAAGAGAAACAAGAGCAAGAGGGGAGAGAGAAGAGGAAGGGGAGGGGGGGAGCTTTAACCATCAAATTTAGAGTTTATATTTTTCAAGTGTAACAGTAATCTCGCACCTATGTATTTGGCATACAGTGATTTCCATGAATGAATGTCTACCATGATAGATCCCCTTAAAAATGAGGACAATAAATTGAGAGCTGAAAGAAAGAAAAAAAAGTTATTTTTTCGTTGTTTGTCCCCTTCTTTGTTCTTTTTTCGTCTCTTTCTCATTTCAACTATGATTGCATGTTTTTATATCGTAAGCTTACGATGGAAACCGCCAAAAATGATCATTCTGGATGAAGCCAGCACCATTTCAAGCTTATCTTCATTTGTATGGTATAGTTACTACTTTTAAATCACCAAGACATGAGCCTTGCTAACTCTCTGAAAACCAACAAGATCCCACAAACATTGGCTGAAACTCGGGTTGAGCAGTTGAGTCGCCTTGTTGCAAATCAATGCCCATCACATCATGTCGATTTCTATGTTTTCACAATTGCTGTGTTGTGCGTTATTTGCTCTGCTATCTTTACATTTGTTGCAAGATCACTGCATATATCCATGTGGTGCCCTCTTTTGCTACTGTTAATACCTACAGCACTCAGCTTCTGGACAAGCAAAAGGAGATCCACACTTATCATCAAGATCAAAGAGGTAGTAAACCGATACACGTACGGCATGCCAACTATACTTACTTTTGAAGACAAACTACTGTAGTTTGAGTCTGCATTGAAAAAGACCTTGTACGAGTACACAGCGACAGATCAAACTATCAAATGGTCATTGCAACGAGTTCCTATTGATGAAGCGCCCTGCACGTCAGTTCGATTTTGCTTGGTGATTCATGTCACGGAGTTGGATCCAGAAATGGTGTATGTGGGCGAGGAACTGCCCTCTTATCAAACTGCTCTTCTTAATACAACAAATACATTTCATCCGCCAAGTTATCACGAATTAACAGCACCTCCGCAAGCTGTTGTTGTTTCCTAGACATTCCTTATATATTACCATTCATATTAATACAATCCCGTTATTTTACTTATTCAGTCATTTCTTGCTTTTTCGTACAGGATTAAGGGGCTTCATTAGATGAAAGTGGATTAGTAGGGGGAGAGAGTCCGTTCAAAAGGAGAAATCAGGGGTGGGGGAAGATAATTCGGTTAAGCCAAGAATATTGTTCCAGCATCTCTCTTTGATTGATGCCTACATGTGTCACTGGTAATACAAATTCTCGAGCATTTGGTCCATGTGAAGCATGTCAAATACACTGTTTTCTTGCTGCTGCTGCTTATTTTATACATAAGACCCGATGCGCAAGCCTGCGTGAGACTACGACTTCTTCGACAACATTTACTAAACCATGGGCACAAGGTAACCAACAATGAGGCCAATGTAAAGAACAATTCGTAGTGTATAGTATTGGGCTATAAGAAAGCAAAATAAAAATAAAAAAATAAAGGATGAAAGGTGAGGGATGAGAAACATTGCCCTAATGAAAAAGAAGGACCTCTTTGATTGCAATTATCATAGTTTTTCATGATTATCATTGATGTTCTCTTATTTTAAACTGCATACTTGAATAGCCTCCCAAAAGCCATCTTTCGAAGCAGGATGGCGCTGACAAGGAAATGTTCTGGATAGTTTGTAAGAAAGCAAACTACCAGCACTCGTCTCTCGTAATCCAATCTTTGTGATAGTGCTGGTGTGTCTCTGCGATCTGAATAGCGTCACTTTTGTCCTGTCAATTTTCCTGTCTGAATACTCGTGGCCGCATAACCCAATCTTACAGTTTTGATAATCTTTCATACATCGTTTCCTTGTACAATTACACATGTCGGTGATATGTGCTAGATGCCATGTCGTTAAAATGCATAATTTGGTCGTAGTCAAGAAATCAAGCTCATATCGCTCTACAGCTTCATTATGATACGAATAGGAGTGGATGATTTTATTGTGGATTTGAATTGCCTGATCGCTCATCAAACAGGTTCTTTATCAAAGCATGTCAAAACTCGGATTGCTGTATATGCTGTCGTATATACATATGTGGATATGTGAGTCATGTATGAGTGTATTTATTCTTTCTTTTCATTGGTATCTTGAGGTTGAAGAAATGGTTGAGGATGTTTGTTATACATTGGCCAAGGGGGAATAACAACCTGGATAAATTTATGCAACAAATTAATATATATTTATATACGCGTTCAACATGTAAATCAACTCACCAAAGCAGTTAATGCTAAGCCAGCAGCGAATACAATAAGGAGCATTTGCATAGATTGCATGGAATAGCCTACAATAAAACTAGCAATCTATTTACACGATCCATAGGTGAGTGTTATGTTTTCGCTTCATCTCATGGAAATACCTACACCAGACAATACCAATAGGTAGTGTGTTAATTGTTCTGCCAGCTTTTGGCCCTCGAAATCCTGGTGATGGCAATTAATCGATTCATACTGTTTTCTCTATCGCTCAAGAAATGTCAACTTACAATTGTACATTCCAAGATATCTGCAAAGCTCATTTTGATCAAGTAAATGTACAGAATAAAAGAATGAGAAACTAATTTCGTCCAATGCGGTTGTTATACGCCTTAAACGGGGTCCCAATAAGAGCAGCGCCAGCAATACGGTACAGATCTGTATGGAAGCCAGCTGTTATTTATCGTGGACTATAAAGCACCTTTAGGCTATGTAAAGCTCGCTCTTGTCGAATAGTGCTGGCCAAACTATGACCTATACAAGTAGATAATCGATATATCAATATAAGCATTCTCTCTCGACAAGGTACGCTGAATAGATCCTCTACGCTTTTGCACAATTATTACGTTTTGCACTATTAGTTACTCCTTTTCGGACAGCTAGCCATTATTAAAGCAAATTTTGCAATACGTGATTACTCAATAACACATTTGGATACTGAAAGGATCTTCTTAATAATATTGGCAAAAGCGCATCAACTATCAGAAAACAGGTACAGTCTTGGGCAATGCATCGAGTCAATAACGATCACCATTTAAAGCTGATAGTACAGTAAAGCCTTTAAATACAGTAATCCTTATGTATAATTGGCTTTACCGCATAGTATTGGTGCTGACTTCGTTACTGAAAACATCAACTGTCATCAAGAATTGACCATCTTGTCAGCCTAAAAGCAGCAGTGGCAATAGTGGCTGGATTTGAATTTTCGCAGCAGTGAACATTTCTTCCAGATTGGCTAGATTTGTGCCAAAAAAAACTTTTTGACGATCGTTTTTGGCAAATCTACCTATATAAACTACAAGATTCCTACCCTACTTTCTAATACATCTATAAGCAGCTTTTTACGGCGCATCTAATGGTGCTAGTTACATTATGTCTCTTGACCAAAAGTATCGAGTAATTCTCAAAAATACGAAAAATGAGTATTTGCCGAAATCACAAAATTTCGCAAGCAAAGGTCTCACAAAAGTAATTTCAGATGTTGCCCTGGATCGCTAGAATTTATTTGATCTTAATTACACCATAGTAAAAATCTTCATTTTTGGGGTCAAAAACGCGAAAAACTTATTTTTGATGTCTGGCAAAAGGGGTAGCTCATGAAAAAATGAAGGTTTTCGTCGATTTGTCATGACCCAAAAAAATTTCAGGTAAAGTGTCAGGAAGTAACTGCTAGACGAGAGTAACTGTGTGGTGCTACTCTGGAGGTCTAAAACAGCTTCTAACTCGAGTAATTACTCATCAAATGCATCAAATTTTGGTTGTATTTTAGCATAGTACTGGCTAGTAAGAGTCAATATAAGTATGCTATCTTCCTGTATATAAATTTTTTTCATGAATGTAGACCTGAAGCATCGTAGAAGAGCGATATCCACAGTTACAAATGAAGTAATGAGAGTGTAACACAGTTGGTAGCACTTGAAATCGCATATCTATGCTCTTAAATTGCAGGGCTGTCTATAACAAACGCTGGTGCTTATGGAAAATTGTGCAGAAAGTGATTGTACAAACAGCAATTCCCCTCACTGTAATGTCATGTTTTCACATGAAGCAACAGATGATTGCTTACGCATCATTTGGGGCTATTGATTTAGAATTCAGAGGATGTCTTGTATGGTAGTGATACTGGCGCTCCATTATGCGCCTGTCGATACCATAGCCTATTCACGACGACGGCTACCAAATTAATTTCAAGAGATATTTATACACGATTCAAACTTTTATTATCTTTTCTTTTCTTCTCTCTCGTTTTATAGAATTTGCTATTTAGCTCATTGAAGTCAATTTGAGCCTTATTCAGATGAGCCTGTTGATCAAGACTTTGTTGCGTCTTGAGAGCTAGATCAGGCACTCCTCTCATTACTTGCCACGGCTTATGCTGCTTTTATATATTGCTTTCATGTGTCTAGCTAGGCGCCATCTTTTCGTTGACAGTATTAATGGCTGCAGATCCAAATCAAGCGGAGGACGATAAGAACCTGAAAAAAGCAGTGTAATACCAAGGCAAAAACTCATTAGGCATCCATATATACAAACAGCTCAAGGTAATTAATTTACAACATCATACAAATTTATTTAAAATTTAAAATAGGGGGGATTTAGTTTTGATTTGGGGAAAATGAGATATTCTAATAAACAACAATTTACTGTGCTAAAGCGACAGCAACACTATAGGCGCCACTATGGCTGATGGAAACATTTACACTCTTGATACCAGCTGCAGAGGCTGCGTTCTTTGCCTTTCCAGTCAAGACAACTTCGGGAGCACCAACTTCGTTACTCTTGATTTCAATCTCGTTCAAAGGGGCACCGGCACCATCTGAGGGGATGTTACCGTAAGAAGAGATTGCCTTAAAGACGGCTTCCTTGGCAGACCAACGACCTGTGAAACTGGCTTGGGGATCGGCACGAGCTTGACAGTATTCGATTTCGGCTGCGGTAAAGTTGCGTTCAATAAAGGTAGAGTTTTCAATGTTGACAGCATTGGTTAATTCGACGTCGACACCAACACCTCTCTTTCCAGCTTGTTGTTCAGTGAGAGAAGCAAGGATACTCTTGGTAACTTCAGCATCACCAGCTGTGGGGGCAGCGAGGTTAGCAGATTTGTTAGTAAAGTGCCATGTCTTCTTTTCCTTGGAATATTCAGTACGAGCACTGGGGTTCAAGTAGACAGCAAACTCGAGATCATCAGAGTAAGGAGCTTCATTCTTGACTTGGACAAAGTCAGCAACACCAGTGATGGAATCATGGAGATAACGGTAGGTCTTGGCATAACGTTGAGCATTCTTGGCCATGTATTCATTGTATTGGCTTTCTTCCAAAGCACCAAAGACATAATCAGGATGGATAATCAAGACTTCACCACCAGCTTGACCGAAACCGAAAGACTTGAGGAGACCAGCCTTCAAACCGTCAGTTTGGATAGAACGAGAGGGATAGACAATGTACTCAAACTCCTTCATAACGGCATCAACATTATCAGCGTTACGGTTACCAGGAATGATACCACTGAGCAAACATTGCATCATACCGTTAGCCATCCAAGAAGCAGCAGGACCCTTGGGGTGACCAGTGAGATACTTTTGAGTGATGGCCAAAAGAGCATTACCCTTGGAACGGCCAAGGTGCTTCAATTGAGAGTTGACGACACGAGATTCGTTCTTGTCATTAGCCTTGGTAGAAGTACCGTGGAAAGAAGCAACACCGATATCATCAATAGTCAAACCATAGACAGCAAGAGCACCACGAATAGGAGCAATACTGGCATCATTCTTGAAGAAGTGATGGTTGTAGGTAGCCAAACATTCCTTTTCTTGACGCTTAGCTTCACGATGAATGAAGGTGGTGCGCTCTTCGAGCCATGCCTTTTCATCTTCAGCAGCGAGTTCACCAGAAGCCTTGAGCTCTTCCAGCTCTTCACGCAAAACTTCATATTCACATTCAACCCAAGACTTGATTTGAGCACGACGAGACTTGATTTGTCTAGCACGGTAGTTGAAGTTCAACAAAGGAGAAGGTCTCTTGGCGTAGTTTTCACGAGCAGTGGTTAAGATACCGGCACCAGGAGCAGGAACGGAACGACCTTCCTTATCAGTGGCAGTGCTGCTGAGAGCAATGATACCGTAGATGGGAGAACCAATTTCAATAGCAGTGGCAGCAGACATGAGAATGTGGTTACCAGCACCATGAGATTCAGCGAAACCATTTCTGGTGGTAGTAGTAGGACGAGAGATCTCAGCAGGAGTACGGCCATGAGCAATTTCGTCAACAGCGTTAGAGGTAGCCTTCATGTTGGCGAATTCGTAACTGGATTCTTCGGTGATATCTTCAGTGGCACCAGCAATCATGATCTTGGCCTTACCAGTCAAGAGAGACTCACAAGCCAACTCGATAGAGACAGCAGATGTGGCACAAGCATTGGCGGGAGTCTTGATGGGACCAGAGGATGAGAGAAGCAACATGTTGATCCAAGCAGGCATGGTGTTGATGAAAGACTCTTGCAAGATATCCTTTTGAACAGGTTTATCGAGGAGACGATCACGGAAGAGACCTCTTTGAGCAAGTTGACCACCGACACCAGAACCAGTAGAGTTACCGATTTCAGAGACATGAACATACTTGAAGAACTCGTAAGGATCAGTGATACCAGCAGAGATGAAGGCTTCCACAGTAGAGACAATGTTGAATAGAGTGACGGGATCAACTTGATCGACAATATCCTTAGGTACACCATAACGGGTAGCGTCCCAACCAGTGGGGATCTGGCCAGCGACGAGACGGTCGAAACGGAGAGCCTTGGGAACGTACAAAGTAGCACCCTTACGCAAGACAACACACCAATCACCATTGGCATTTTCATAGACATCAGCCTTGTCACCTTGTTGGAGCTTAAAGTGCTCGGCTTCTTCCTTGGAACACTCAAATGGTTCAAGATCATGGTCAACGACAATTTCTTGCATGAGCATCTTCTGGTGGGGGTCGTAACCGTGCATGACAGTGGGGTCTACAATAAAGGGGGGTTAGCAATCAATATTTTACCTCTCTTTCTCTCTTTCAACATACCAATGAAACGAAGACCAGTGTGTTCAAGGATTTGCTTTTCGTACTTGGCCTTGATATCCTTTTCTTCAACAGGCTCACCAGATTTGGCATCCAACCAACCAGAGTAGAATTTACCAGTCTTCAAGTTACCATCGTGATGCTTGATGTAACCCATCATCCAGGCCATTTCGATACAACCCTCAAGAGAGAATTCACCATAGGCTTCCATTTCCCAACGAGTTCTAGCATTACCCCAAGGAGACACTTCACCGAAACCAGCAACAACAATGATTTGCTCAAGATCGAGCATACCCTTAAGATGACCCAAATGCTTAAGAGCATCATAAGGCTTGAGAGTAGGGAAATCAAACTTCATGTTGGCACGAGGAGTGATGTTGTGAGGTTTGTGCTTGCGTTCAGCTTCTTCACCAAAGACAATCTTGAAATCAAGAGCATTTTCAGCATCAATAGCCTTGCGCACCTCAGCAGTTTCACGGATTTCCTTACGCAACTTGGCGCTGACTTCATTCAAGTTGGTAATGAATTGAAGACCACCGTTAAGATCGGCCCAGACAGGTTCGTTTTGACAGAGTTCAACAATGGAAGGATGCATGAGACCAAGGATGTTGAAAGACATCTCGACTGTGGAGAAAGTTCTGACGCCAAGAGCTTCAATACCTTCGGCAACCATGTTGTTTGCACTCATCAAACCAGTACCACGAGTCCAACCAATGACAGCACCAGCAATAAGCAAGTAGCTAGACCAGCTTTCAGAGTACCAACGGTTGAAGAGAGTTTCCAAAGAGATCTTGGATTCACCATAAAGACCATCAGCACCAAAAGTACCATGATTGGGAGACAAGGGAAGAATGACTTGAGCAGGACGAGTGTCGGAACCAATCTTTTGCTTGTGGGTCTTGACGTTACCCAACATACGAAGAAGGTTAGTCAACATGATACGGTGAGCAAGTTCAGACTTGGAATCAATAGAGTCAATTTCACGACCGTTCTCAGGGATAGCAGCAAAAGGCACAATGAAATCAAGATCCCAGTTGAGACCCTTGGGGTCATAGATGTAATCGACGAGAGCATCGACATCTTGCTTGGCACCTTGGTTGAAGGGAACGACAACGAGCTCAGAGCCTCTGGAACCATAAGTCTCATAGATGGATTGGAAGTATTGAGTCACTTCACGGCTGAAACGAGAAGTAGTGACAACAACCTTGGCACCACCAGAGATAAGACCCTTCATGACTTCAGAACCAATAGAGTCCTTACCAGCACCAGTCAAGAGAACACACTTGTCAGCAAAGGTAATACCTTGTTCAGCGATTTCAGTCAAGACATTGAGGTAAGTGGAGGTCAACTTGCTGCTGAATTCCCAACCAGAAGGATCATTGACATTCTTCTTCTTGAGATGCAAGAAGGGAATGGTTTCAGTCTTGGCAGACTTTTCAGAGACACGCTTGCGTTCAGGAAGACGGTTAACGGTAGAAGCACGACGTTGACGAGGTCTTTGCTCTCTAATGATAGTATTAGACATAGACATGGAGCGTAAGACATCGGTGTAGAGTTCCTTGATAGCGACCTTGGTGCTCTTCTTCATCTTGTTTTGGCTACGAATAATCTTGTAGATACGACCAAGATCTTGTTGGACCTTGAGACGGTTGGAGAATTCAGAGACCTTGGAGCCAGCGGTCATGTCATTGACATAGTCAGACAACTTGCGACAACCAGGACGAGGAACCTCAGCATAGTTGATATCACCCTTCTCAGTGACATTGGTCTTGGGGCCGGTGGGGAAACCGACATCCTTGTAGACAGGGCTCTCAGCGAGAACATCAACACAGTTTTCAATCAAAGCTTGACCGAACTCCTTGGCAAGTCTGTAAGTCTCACCCTTGTCACCAGCACAGTTCTCAACATTGTAACGCATGTAGTCAATCAATTGAGGATAGGCACGGTTCATGATACGCAAGCACTTGGCAGTGACTTCACGATCAACAATGGCGAGCTTACCAAAGATAATGTCGTACCACATCTCCAAAGCATCTTGACGAGACCAATTCCAGTAAGAATCGTACTTACGAGCCTTGAGAGGAGTAAAGGAGGGCTTGATACCATCAGCATAGATATCACCATGTTCAGCCAACCACAAATCGAGTTCAGCTTGCAACTTGGCAGTAGTGGTCTTTTCTTGTTCGTACTTCTTGGCACCTTCACGCAAGTCCTTTTGAAGGTACTTGGCATACAAGTTGAGTTGTTGGTAGATCAAAGCATCTTGCTTGGCCTTCATAGCATCGAACTCTTCACTGTTGATAACAGCGACAGCAGCACCACCACCAGCACCACCAGCAGCAGCACCAGAGCCAGGAGCAGACAAAGTGATACCAGCCTTCTTAGCATAAGCTTGGGCAACAGAGTCCAACCAAGCCTTGGCTTCAGGTTCAGCACCGAAACGAGCAGCAGGCTCCATAGTGATGGCGATCAAAAGAGCACCTTCAATACGACCAGGACCCAAACCATAAGAAGTAGAGAGGTAGGTCTTGACATTGTTCAAGGTGAAACCACCAGGCATCTTGGCACCAACCATCTTGGCAATCAAAGTGCTAGAGTGCTTACCGAGAGTGCCAGGGAAACTGCTGTTCAAGGCATTTCCAAGTTCATCCAAAGGAGTTTCTTCAGACTTTTCAGGGACAGCATTGTTGAATTCCTTTTGCAAATCACCAAGAATTTCGTTTTGGAGAGTAGACTTACCACCAACCAAATCCTTGATAGCCTTACCCAAGGGAATCTCATCGACAGTCTTCTTGAGCTTTTGAGCAATGACAGCATGAATAATCTCAGTGGCAGTAACAGGAACGTCACTGACAGCAGCAGCAGGACCGGCAGATGCAACGGGAGCGGCAGCAGCAACTGGAGCAGCAGCGGCAGCAGCGGCAACGGGAGCGGCAGCAGCGGCGGCAGGAGCAGATGATTCAGCAGCAGCAGGAGCCTCCTCCTCAACAGTTTCAAACTCGTAGTAAATCTCCTTGGCATCCTTGGAGATGGACAAGTTTTGACGACGGTTACTCAAGGCATTATCGTAAGCTTGGTACTTCAAGTTCAAAGTACGGACGGCCATACCACTGAGAGTGGGAGAAGGACCAACTTCAATAAGACGCTCAATTTGGTAAGTCTTGAATAATTGATCTTGGGTTTCAATCCAACGAACAGGAGAAGCAAATTGGTAAGCCAAAAGTTCAATCAAGAGAATGTAACCAAGACGTTGTTGTTGAGCAGGAGTAACATACTTGTCATCAGACCAGTTCTTGAGGACCTTGGCCAAACGAGGACTGGAAGTCAAGCGGTAGACATCTTCGAGGTAGCTCTTTTCAGTGCTGAAAGGTTGAGCAGTCAAGTTAGGAATGTACTTGGCAGTCAATTGAGCAACGTTGATATCAGAGGGGTTGAACTTCTTGGCCAAGAAGGTACGGAAAGGAGTGACACCACTGAGCAAGAAGGAAGAGTGGAAAGGCACATCGATACCAGGAAGAGGGACAGTAGCATGACCTCTTTCGAGTTGAACACGACCCTTGGCTTGCTTGACCTTGGTCTTTTCAAAAGCACCGTCAATGATTTCAGTCAATTGTTGCTTGACATCCTCAAGAGACATGGTTTCCATCAACTTTTGAAGATCAATGTTGGCAGTCTTAATGTAGTTCAATACGTTGGCAAGAGCGTCCAAGTTTTGAAGAGCACCAGCAGCGACATATTGCCAGTTTTCAACGTTAAAGTTGACGATTTCCAAAACATCGCCACCACGACGGGCAATAGAATCAACGACATAGCGGAGAGCAGTATCATTGAAAGTTCTGGAAACACGAGCAGGGTTGACAGCAACCATACCATAGTTGGAGTTACCTTCTTCATCACGCTTGACAGCAGATTGCATGGTCATACCACGATAGAAGACGACATCAACAAGGGAGTCCAAAGGCAAGACATCACCAACAGAGGCCAAAGCAGCATACTCACCAAGAGAGTGACCAGCGAAAGCACAGTTGGATTGGATCAATTCCTTGGAACGCATGTCTTCGAAGGCAGCCTTTTCCATCAAGGTCAAAGCAGGTTGAGTGAATTGAGTAGCAAACAAGAGACCAGTAGGAGAACGGAAAGTGTAGAAGGCAGTACGCTCGTGGATAGTAGGGAACAAGGGCAAGGTCTTGGTAGTACCGTCAGCATCAACGACATCATAAGACATGCTCATGTAGTTTTGACGAATCTTGTTGCCACGGGGACCACCAAAGTGGACAACCTTTTCCTTGGGGTTGCTACGAACAATTTCAATGATAGAGAAGCCATAGTTCTCCATGAAATGTTTATCAGCTTGGTCCCAGATAGCCTTGGCAACAGGAGAGCTGTCGTAGAGAGCCATACCCATACCTTGCTCTTGAGAACCTTGACCAGTAAAGACATAGGCAGAGACAGGTTGCTCAACCTCAGCAGTACCTTCAACCACCTTTTCGTTGTTTTGGTTAACAGTCTCAACCTTGATGATCTTGCGACCATTCTTCATACCAGTGTGGTAAAGCTTGGTTTCGAGTCTATCAGAAGGCAAGACCATACCGACAAACTTGACATCATAGGCAACAACACGACGAGGAACGTTGTCAGCAGCAAAGATTTCAACAAACTTACGAGTAGAAGCACTGGTCCACATACCGTGGGTGATGGTGCCAGGTAAGAGAGCCAAATCAGCAAAGTAGGGGTTGACGTGGATAGGGTTGAAATCACCAGAGACATTGGCGTAGGGTTCGTTGGAAGCAGGAGCATGGACAACAGAGGAGTAGGTAGATTGGCTAGGCATGACAGAGTAACCACCGTTCTCAAAGAAGTGGGCTTGCTCAATTTCTTGGGCATTACGCTTCAAGTATTCAATGACAGGGTTACCATGACTCTCGCCAGACTCGTATTCAACCTTGGCAATCTCAACAAACTCCTTGGTGGAGACTTGCATGATGACAGTACCAGTGGTCTTGACGCTAGCAAAGACTTTCTTGTTCTTGTACTTGAGTTCAGTGTTCAAACGGAAGATCAAAGAGGAACCAAGAGCGATTTCATGAGTGTCCAAAGCATCAGTCCATTGCATCCAGTCCTTGGACTTGAGAACAGCAATGTCCTTGACATCCTTGATCTTGAACTCCATGGGAGTTTCAACCTTACGCTCAAAAGTGTGCTCAAAGTCCTTGAAGTCACCACGGTAAAGGAATTGACTGGTCACCTCAAGCACAGGCTTGCCTTCACGAACAATGGTACCCTTAACTTCAATCATCTTACCAGAGTCAGTGTTGATGATAGCATTGATGTGAGCAAAAGTATCGACGACATCGCCAACCTTGAGAAGCTCAGAACCATCCAAAAGACGATAACCGTTACCCAAGTGGACAAGTCTCAAAAGATCACCATCAATCACCTTGGGGAAGATAGCCTTCATGATGGCCTTCCAGCCAACGACAATAGCGAAATCCATGGGAGCATAGACAACCTTCTGGCCGCGATCGACAAAGACCTCAGCTTGGTTACCAACGGCTTGACAGAATTCCTTGATCTCTTCAGACTTGACAGTTTCATCCTTACCAATAAGCTTTTCGTGGACAGGAATGTTCAAGAAGTCATCAGTGTTGTCAATACCGAACCAGAGCTTGTAGTAAAAGTCCTTGATACGATCGTTACGGCCTTCCATCACTTCATGGACAGGAGCATAACCGAGTTCAGGCTTGTACTCAAATTGCAAAGGCAAAGGAATCAAGTCGTTGTCTCTCTTTTCATAGAGCTTGACATCAATCATCTTGCCAGAGAAAGTGGCCTCGACAGAGGGAACAAAGTCGTTGGTCTTGGCAGTAGCACTCCAAGGACGCTTGTCTTCAACCTTGACAGCCTTGACTTCACCGCTAGCATCAACGGAAACAGTGACCTTTTGACCAGCACGAGGACGGAAGATACGCTTGGCTGGGTTATCAGCGAAACGCTTGCCTT
This sequence comes from Mucor circinelloides, assembly GCA_037974945.1. NCBI lineage: Eukaryota > Fungi > Mucoromycota > Mucoromycetes > Mucorales > Mucoraceae > Mucor > Mucor circinelloides. Next base: position 1,076,480 of record JBBNAA010000030.1, on the reverse strand, counting down.
GGACAATGAAAGGAGAAGTCAAAAGAGCACGAAGCCAGTTGTACTTGGGGCCAGAGACAGCTTGGAGCCAGTCGTTCTCAGAGGGAACATTGTTAGCATTGATCTCAAAGACGTGTTCAGTGGCAGAAGAGGCAGCTTCCTTGACAACAGTCTTTGTAATAGCAACACCACCAAGGTATTCAATCTTGGGGATGGGAGTCTCCTTGTAATAACGTTCCTTCAAGCTCTCAATGTGGCTATTGTAGATATCACCGAGGATTTCACCAACAGGTTGATCGGCACGAGTAGCGTACTTGGCAGCAACAGGACCGTGAAGAATACAGGTACGTTGGACATCTTGATCAACAACAGCACCGAGATCCTCAGATTGCCAGAGAGAATCCTTCTTGAACCAGATATCGAAATCTCTGTCCATGACAGGAATGAAAGGAACAGGCTTTTGAGTGGGACGCTTACAGAGAGCAATGAAGTGAAGGACATCCTCAGAAGTCAAGAGTTGAGTTTCAGCCTCAGGGAATTGAGCCAAGAATTCTTCAGCAAAAGGCAAAGGAGATTGCAATTGAGTGTAGCTTTGGAGCATAGAAGGACCAGACTTCTTGGTGAAACGCTCTTCAACACGACGCATGAAATCACCGACCAAATCACGGAGAGTAATATCGATCCAGCGACCTTCGTGCTTGACGTAAAGCAAAGTGATCAAACGGTAGACGACTTCAGAGTAAGTCATATCTTGGAGATCAACAGCCTCACCAGACTTCTTTTGACCAAACCAAACCTTTTGGAAATCAGCATTCAAACGCTTGATAATATAATCCTTCTTGGCCATCAAAGCAGGCAAACGCTTATCCTTGGGCAAGGCAAAAATGCTCTCATCAAGCTCCTTCCAGAAACGGACACCACGAGTAGCAACCTTGTGAATAGGCTCACCAAGTTCAGAGAGAACAGTGATGATACCACCAGCAGGGCCCTTGTAGGTCTTTTCCCAATCAGCATCATCAACACCAGCGGCATCAACCATGGCTTGTTTGGCAGCAGGAGAAGCTAAACCTTCCTTGGCAACCATCATACGAGAACCAAAGAGGATACCATCAAAAGGCATGGGAGGGTAATCAAACTTGAGAGACCAATCACCAGTAATGTAGGGCAAGGTATCATCAGCACCACCGAAACCGGAACCAGCAACAAGGACAATGTTGGGTTGACGACGGATAGCGGCATAAGTTTCAAGAATAGGTTGATGAACATCTTCGAAACCGTGATGACCACCAGCACGACCACCAGTCCATTGCAAAATAACAGGCATGGTAGGGTTGGCAGCGGCAATAGCAACTACATGACGAATGGAATCAACACTTCCTGGCTTGAAAGCAACATGGCGAAGACCAGCAGCTTGCAAGTTGGCAATGATCTCATTAGCATTTTCAATACTAGGGACACCAGCAGCGATACAGAGACCCTCCATGGGAAGACCCTCCTTGCGCATGACTTGAATGAGAGGATATTGGAAGCCCCATTGACGAACATTCAAAAAGATAATGTTGAGAGTGATACCTTCACCAGCACGGGTGAGCTCCATAATCTTATCGACCTTATCGCGAAGCACTTCCTCATTGAAATGTCCACCACCAGCAACTTCGATATGATAACCAGCGTTCATGACAGCAGCAACGAACTTTTCATTGACAGTAGCGGGAGTCATACCAGCAACCATAAGTGGAGGCTTACCTAACAAGCGAGACATCTTGGTATCAAGATGAATACGGCCATTGCTATTTTTTTTTGCAGATAAAAAAAAATCAGCCTACTATGCTCTCTCCATATAGCCCACTAACAACAACTTACCTAGTAGTTTCGACCAACTTGGGTTGGAAAACCTTGGCCCAGTTTTGGGAGTAGGTGACGGCACGAATATCAGAATCGAAAAGATCGGCCTTGTAAGAAACATCACGATTACCACCCTCAAGGGCACCGGCCAAAACAATTTGAACACCAGTACCTTCCTTGTTACGGTGAGTCAAACCACCGATACCTGAAGCACCACCAGGTCCGAAATCAATGATATGAGTCAAATCCTTGGAGGCAATAGCACTCTCCCAATGGACATGATGTTCACAAATAAGTTCCAATAATGACTTGGTGAGATCGCTGGATTCACGAAGATCTTTGCCTATTGTTGATGATAAGGTTACATTAGTACACCACAGTCTTGCCCCAACGCCCCACTCAAAAAAATTTAAATTGATTCCGAAATCTTACCTGAATCTGTAGCATAAACAGGGACCTTGAGATCCTTGGCATGGAAACGAAGATTGTTCTTATCACTGTCTTCCAAGATGATAGGGACAGCTGACTTCAAGTAAATACTGTGGAAGGGAGCAGTAATAGGCAAGAAACGAGATGAGAACTTGATTTTACGTTGAGAGTAAGGGACACGAGATTGATCGAGACCAGTAGGAGCCTTGAGCTTACGCAACGAAAGGTTCAAACCATACAAAGATTGAGGAGGACCAGTGCAAACAAAAGAACGAGGTCCGTTGTGCAAAGTGATCTCAATTTGACGCTCAGGAGCAAGATGAGAGTTGGTAGCCTCAAGATGCTTCAATACTTGCTTCTCGGCAAGACCAGTAATAGCCAACATGGGAGTAGGGTTACCTTCATTGTTGCTAATCGAATCTTCAAGAAGAGTAGGGTTCAATGTAGTGGGAGGGAATACTTGTTGAGCACGAGTACCGATCCAGAAAAGAAGACCCAAAGCCTTCTCGGTATTGTTGATGAACTCCTCCTCAGTGGAAGAAGCAGAGATGACAACTGAACTGATGATACCTTGACTGTGACCAGTAGTACCTAAATCATCATCATACACTTAACACTCCAGTTCCATATTTTATACACATGTATACATACCTTCAAACAAATCACGGATCTCGGCAGGAGTACGATCAAGAACACGGAGCATAACATAGTATTGAAGGATTTGAGTAAGACCAATCAAGGGAAGACTGACAGGAGCAGAGATGAGGTATTGAACATCAGGTCTGACTTCAGCATCATCCAACCAACGCAACACATCCAAACCCTTAGAATGAAGGACCTTGGCTTCAGGACTACGAGCATAGTCGGCCAACACACCAGCCATACGATGAACAAAAGGCTTGACAATACCTTGATATGTCTCCCAAATATCGGCGAGTTCATCGAAATACTCTTCAATATTACCTTGACCACCAAAGATGGCGAAAAGCTTAGCATCACCGCGAGTGGCAGCTTCGAAAAGAGCAGATTTGGCAGGAGCGGCTTCCTCGGTAGTCAATACATCGTGTTCCTTGAGAACAACGAGAGCAGAAAAGTAAGCTTGAATCACAACCTTCTTTGACTCGGGAGAAAGAGAGCGGGTAATAGCATGGACATCATTGTCCTTGAGATATTGAGAGCCGAAATCAATAAAGAGAGTGCGTGCAACGGGCAAGAATTGAGATGCATTGGCAGCACGTTGAGTAGCGAAATGTAAGAACTTGGCAGCGAGCTCAATATCAGTGATTTCCTCTACGACATCCTCCTTTGGGAATTCTTCTCTAAGCTGTTCAGCTGGAACCCAGATGTTTGTAGGTACGAGAACAGACACTTCGGTGGTGTTTTGTTTGATAGACAAAGGACGAAGAACTTGTTGCTTATCCATTTTTATATAAATAGTTGATTATTATTATTTATGATGTTGTTGTTGTTGTATAAAAAATGACTAGAAAATACACATTAATTTCGAGAAATTCCTGCATGAGATGTTTAATTATCTCACCTTCTAGTAAAATATGTAAAATGTAAAAAAAAAAATGGATGATTTGACACTCTTTCTTCTTTTTTGTATATGTAACAATTGTATGATGTTGTATATGTTAAGATTTGTTGCACAATTTACAAAAAAAAAAAATGATATTCAAAAGATTCTTTTTAACTGTTTAAAATTTGGATTTTGATACTTTGTTTCCCCAAACAAAATAAAAAAAAACTGTTATAAAAATTAATGAATAAAGAAAAGAGTTTAAAGATGAAAAGGATTGAAAACGATGGCTTCAAATACTATCGTTTTGTAAAATTCTTTCGACCCCCATCAAACTAGTTTTGATCCCTTTTTTGGACATTTGGTAGGGGCAAATTTCATTCGGAGTGACTCGGATTAAACGTAACCTATGTATATTCGTATTATAATCACCTCTTCCTCACCCCAAAAACCGACTGTTCAAATCACTGTGACCTTAGAAGCGAACAAGTTGTCAATAGCATTGGCAAGAAAGCCAGGTGTGTAACAGTTGGGTTCTATCTCGAAAAATAGAAGCTCGAACATCTTTACCCCCAAAATTGCATGATATATATATATATCAGATCAATGGTTGACATAAACACTTGTTTGCGTTCAATGTCCATTTCTACTCCATATTGTGTGAATGATAAAACACATTTACATTTTTAATTCGTCCCGATTGATGTTTGAATCTGAGATCCTTCTGAAACATGAAACGGGCTCAATAGTATTCAAATCCCAGGTGTCAAGGCCTAATAAACCATGGCAAATTTCGTTACACGATCAAATTTTCATAGTGGAATATGAATAAATCCACTCTACTTTTTTTTTTTTTTTTTTTTTTTTTACCTTTGGCAGGCGGACCAATTAGTTGTTTAAACACGTAAGAAGTTTAAAGGTGTTTTTAGTCCAATTATATCCTGACTCAACAACAAGAAGTGGGGTTGTAACACACTTTTTCTCTCTGTAAATGATACGATTTTGGTCCTTGCTGCTTTGCTATCAAAGTTTGATATATTGCCCACAGAAACAAAATGAACAGATTTACCATAGCAACACTGTATCATGCATCTCCGCTTATGATTACATATTGAAACATTGAAAAAGGTACATTTGGGATCTCAAATGTGTTGACAAATTGCCCCACCGGCCCGGCGGATAGTCTTCCGGGAGCAAAAGCTTATCATCCATGCCATGGTTTATGATTTATGAAAAAAGCATCATCGTCAAGAACGTGTTTAACTGCAGTCAGGGTTCATACAGAGCAAATCAAGTAAATGCTGTGCATATAACGAAAATATGGGGATTTAAAACTTTATATTTTTGGGTCAAATTGTTCAGGAACGCATATCTACTATCTGTCTACCCCAATACAAAAAAAAAACAAGCCTCTAATGGTTTATGCGGCTACAGCGAAAAGCCAGGGGGGGGTACACAGAAATCAATTTGGAATTACCTAAAAACTGAGTCCATTTGAGCAATCCATTTTTCCTTGGGGTGATACAATGTAGCCAATCAAGACCCTTTTGCAGTAATTGAAAAGGATCTCCCCACCACGAACGAACTCTATGGTAAGCTGTGCTTAGTTCTTCTAGAATTTAGAACATTGATGATATAAAAGAAATCAAATCAAGGCAAACACCCCCAAAGCGCCCTGCTTATAAATTATATCATCATATACATTCAATCGTGTTGCTTCAAGGTTGGTGGATCCCGGATTATCCTAACTTTAGTGGCCAAGCAATGACACCCACATAAATACATCGTTTCTTTGGTCTCAATCGATAAGCTTTATGCTATTTTTGTTCATATCGTCACCAGTAATTTTTAATGCACTTTTCTTTGATTGCTCTTATCAGCTTTGATTACAGAACATTTGATGGTATTGTGAACCCCATTTTTTCCTGTTGGCTTATTGTTATATTGTTACATTGGATCTCCAAGCTCCGAAGTATTCATATTTATCATCTTGAAACAATTACACCGCAGTAAAGCTTTATACACTCTTGATAGGGTGCATAATTCTCCAGCATTACGCGTTGAAAGCAGTATGTAACGTCAATCGAATCGTCGATCTTTTGAATTGGGGTAGAATTTGGGGATTTCTAGCAGATGGCTTCGACTACCCCCCTCTGAGAACTTTCTACATTTAGAAAATAGCTCTTCTTATAGACTCTTTTGGAGTGGTGCGCTCCATCAACTAATTGCTATCTACATATTGATGGACTTTCATACAAGGCTTTTGTCAATAAACGAGTGCTCTTCAAGCTTGTAGGACAAACGATCAAACCGAGTAGAGTATGACAAAGATTAAGACAAATGTCGATGCGTTTCAACTAGACAAATTCAGTAGGTGCCTGGTGTAACATGTAATTGCTGCATAGTAATTGTAATTCAATGAAGGATAACCATTTTTCCTACAATATACAATCATGATTAGTATAAATTCAAGAATGCAGGCGATAATAAAAGCGTATCGATTCATTCTCGAGGCATCTTCTTATAATAAAGTGACCATTCAGATGCTAAACTTTGCATGGATCATTACTGTTTGGGTATTGCTATTTGTACATCTCATGCACAGTTACAGTGTATAGTATAACACCCCACTAAGATATCAAATGCTAAAAACTACGCTAACCACCCTCAAAGCTTGCATGTAACTGCGGATAGGACTGTTTTACTATGCTTCAGGTCTACATTCATGAAAACAATTCATATACAGGTAGATAGCATACTTACATTAACTCTTACTAGCCAGTACTATGCTAAAATGCAGCCAAAATTTGATGCATTTGATGAGTAATTACTCGAGTTAGAAGCTGTTTTAGACCCCCAGAGTAGCACCACACAGTTACTCTCGTCTGGCAGTTACTTCCTGACACTTTACCTGAATTTTTCGGGTCGATGAAAAGTAATCGAGAAGCATGAGCTACCCCTTTTGCCAGGCATCAAAAATCAGTCTTTTACGTTTTTGGCCCCAAGAATGAAAATTTTTACTACGGTATATTTAAGATTAAATAGATTTTAGCGATCCAGGGCAACATCTGGAATTACTTTTGCGAGACCCTTGTTTGCGAAATTTTGTGATTTTGGCAAATATAATGCCTCAATTTCTGCTATTGTATTAAGCACCTTCTTCAACAAAGATATGGCTTGTGTTTGCTGCATTGTGGTTCATGATGATCTTCTGTGGCAAACTTTGAAATGCAGAGCCTGCAACATCGTTTGCGTCCGGAAGTAGTGATAAACTCATAAAGTATAATTGTTGTCAGCGTAAGCTAATTTCAAATGATTCTCTTCCTGTATTTCTTTCGATTGCTGTAATTTGGGATTTCTTGGAGCTTGTAAGATGTTTTTTGCCAGCGCAGTTGTTTGTTTTGATTGAGCCATAAAGGAATATCGAATAGCTAGTAACAAGAAACCAATGCTCTCCAATAATCATGACAAATTGCATAAAAGCAGGAGCCACATTTGAGATTAGTTCTTCTGCAGACGTTATCTTTGGCTACTTAGCCATAACTGAGAGTCTCAACAAGAACTACTTAGGCTAGTAGCATGTAGCTTTGTTGTCAAGCAATTGAGACACAGGAATGCAATCCTGAAGATCAGCGAATCCAACCAACATGTAAATATACAACATTGATTGCAATATGCAGCGGGTAGACGCATGTGGAGATTCGCCACAGCTTCTTGCTAGATGCTGCCAGCTGTACCTTTGATTCCTTGCCGACAAGACTTCCGATACTCAGGATGAGAAACGGGGGAAGCTCAAGTGTTGATCGCCGAGAATACAAAACGCATTGTGCATTTCACCACCAAAAACCTACAGCTTTTTCTCTCGTTTTATTGATGCTCAAGATTCAGATAAGAGAGAAAGAGAGAGAGAGAGAGAAACGTTACAAAGAGTAACAATCAAGTTTCAAGTAGACCTTACACCAAGCAATAGCCTTAGCAAACTAGTACGTTTTTTGAAGTTCGATATCAGCTCATAGCAAAGTGCATTATGATCTATCTGCTGATAATGCCATATGTTGATGCATACTAGAAAGTGTATAATTTATCAAAGGCTCATGCTTTATTTCATTTTTCAAGCCTTCACGTCGTAATCAATCTTGATATGAACTTCGCCGCTTCCCTCTGGCTCCAAAGGAAGCCATTTATCCAACGATGTAACAATGGGCGGTCTAATTAAATCCCAAAGCGAGATGGTAAAGCCTCCAATGTCAGGCGAATGGAACGTATGAGAGTCTTTTACAATGATGTCCAATTGAATCTCTTCGCCAGATAGTTTTTGTGAACAGGTTTCATTCCTGTAATTAAAGTATTATTAGCATTCATTTCACATCATGATACAAATGTACTTACCAGAATGGATTCGCTGTCTTTTTGATTTTCTTGGTTTTCAGCAATTGCTTCGATCCGAGATGCACAATTGCTACAGGGTTGATCTTGTCACCATCGCCTTTCAAGTGTCTAGCTTCCAAGACTTGGATATGTACAGTGCCCTCGCTTGTTTTCACCAAAAAATCGTGATCTACCTGAGGTGGTTGTACTGATCTGTTATTGATCTCTGGCTTTTGTTGTTCGTGTGGCTCTTGCTCTATCTCTTGGATCTCTTGTATAGTAGATGGAGGCTTTGTATTAGAAGATGTGGAAGATGTTGAATCTAGAAGACCTGATAGCTTTGATTGGATACTGTTGCTCTTTGAAGTTGTGCTTTTGGGTGGCTGGCTAAAGTTGAAAGCAGTGGTTCCCATCTTGGTCGTCATTCTTCTTGTAGTGCCCATAAATGTTGTATGTGCCTTTCTGCGTAACAAAAGCTGAGGCTCCCACTTGAGACGTACACGCACTGTACCAGTGTCACCAGCTTGTCCATCAAGAGGAATATCAACATCACGAGCGCTGAAACTTTCGACTGTATCACCACGAATGGAGATACCACCTGAGCCTAATGGCACATCGCCAGAAATCTGGTTCCAATCAAATACTTCAATTCTAAAGCTGGCTGTAACTCGAGAGATCTGCAGGATTCTCAGTTAAAAAGATTTTCATCCTAATTGGTCTAATATCACTTACAATAGGCACTTCGAACACTTCATTCTTCCACACTGGATTGCAATTCTTCTTGACAACAGCACTTTTATGCACAATTTCGCCATTAATTGTAAATCTGACGTAAGGGTCACTTGTTCCTGACTTATCTACGGCCTTCAGATTCTTTGCATTCAATAAAGTCACTGTCAAGACTCCTTGGTTTTCGATGCTTTCATCGGGATTCACAGTGTAATTCAACAAAGGAGCGTAACCAAAACTAAGCCTGATCTGTGCTGAGCCTCCAACAGGTGCGATCAAATCATACCATTCACCTTCATCCTCATCTGTATGAAGCAACATTTGACTCATATCAAATTTACTACCACTGGCCAATTGCTTTTCACGAGCGCGTTGTTGAATATGACGAATCAAACGCTCACTACTTTCGTACCAGTAGGCTAATCTGTCGTCGTCTTTTTCGGTCTTGTGAGGCGGTTTGAGCTCAATGGCTACACGAGAGAAGCCAGAGTCCTTGATGAAAGCGTCTGTAGTCTCATTGAATGCCAGCACGCGGCCCTTGAGCGTATTGGTCTTGTGTTGTGGAGTCAAGGAATCTACCATAACTTGACAGTAGCAATCGTACACTTGCGATGTCTTGACCTCATGAATTTTGACAGTAAGAACACCACTTCCATAGCACGACAAATCAATGAGTTGATCTGGGGTATATCGAATGGGCAAACCATGAAGATCAAATTCTGGTAATTCCACCTTTTTGGGCACTGCTTCTTTTGAAATTGGCTTGCCTGGAACTGTAATGGAGAGATCTTGAGTAGGTGCAAATTGCTCTTCATCGTCATTGTCAGTATCTGCAAGAGCCATGGTGGGGTAAAATTCAGCTGAATATGATAGGAACCCCTTTTGAGTGTTGCCCGTATGGAGAGGTACTTGCCTATCTAGTTTATCCGCCATGGACTCGTACCAAACAGCGTCGTTTTCGTTCTTGCATTGCTTGATGAGTTGATTCAATGGGAACACAGTAGAGCCCAGCGATTTGTCCTTGGATCCAGATGACCATCCCATCACCTCCAATACAAGATCTTCCTGGAGAGAGTGAATAGGAACATAATGGAACTCACCCCATTCAGGACAATCTGTGCTATCAATGATCTCCGTTCTTGCTCTAGTTTGCTTTCCATTCTTGATGCGAACGTATAAATCAGACTTGGTAGAGATGAGGTCCTGGGCTGACCAAATGGAGAATCGGATAATACCAACAGGAGGGGAATACAAACCAACACCGCCCATTTTTGCAAGGCCTGTCATAACCACGGGCTTCCATTGTACACTCAATCTTAAACGGGCGTTGATTTCTTGGCCCTTCTTTCGCAAAGTCCACCAGTATTCCTTGTCTTCTTGATCTCGCATGATATCAGTCAAATAAGCGTTCCAGGAGCCCAATGAGGCATCTCCAGCAAAGTTGATACGATCAATGATACTCACACGAATATACACTTGAGTCATGTCCAACACAAGAATTTCAAAGGGTCTCTCAAACTTGGGGTTGGATGTACGCTTGAAAGTAGGTGTTTCAAACCTGTCGACACCGTTGATCTTGAGTAAAGCATAGGGATTGATCTTATTTGACCCCAGGTTTTTGCACTCGTGAATTGTGATACGAAGAACTCCAGAATCTAGAAAACAGAAATATTTTAGTTACAATGTACAACATGAGACAAAAGCTAGACTCACTGGAAGGTGCAGCCTCGATATAAGTGCCATCAGGGTTCTGAATTGGTTTGGAAACAGGGAAATACCGCATGTCCACCTTGAGATCAGTGATAAATTTACCATGACGCTGCATAGGCAATGTTCTATAGCGTGTACATTAGACGAAAGGATAAAAAGCCCAGCAATAGGGCACTTACAAGTTGTCCAATTCCATGTCTTCTTCCTCTTTCATGTCCTTTAAATCAAAATGAGATCTAGCCAAACGTTTTCCTGCCTTTTTAGTGTTGTTCGTGGTTCTTAATTCCATGGTGAGGATCGCGTCCAAATTGTTCAGCAGTAAGAACTTGGTCTCATTCCACTGAGGAGTGCGAGTATTCTCCAATACAGCAGTTTTCTCCAATTCCTGTGCCTTGTCCAAGAAGAATCGGATAAAGGGATTCAAAGTGGTGTCTGAAGCATTGATTCTGGAACAAGAGTGTACAGTTACAGCCAATACACCATTTGCTTGACCTATTAATAGATGTGCCACATGTCAATACACGCCTCCACCCATCAAAAAGGCACTTACTGATATCCAGTTCACCAGAAAAGAACTTCTCGACATCGTACGCAAATACATTGGGATAATACAGCATTGGGCCCAAGATGGCATGCGCTTGATCACGTACGAAGCCTTGAAGGCCAGGAATCTATGAGCGTTTAAATGTTAGACGGCGGGATTGCCTTTTCAAGTAACTTTGCTTTACATTATTCACGTCAAATCCAAAGGTTTCTCCACCCAAAGGTTTCAGCACATAATCAAATTGAGGCTTTTCCATAAAGCAAGCTTCTACAATCTTGACGTGCGGCATTTTACTGATAAATTGAAGCTTCACTCGCATGCGACCTTTGAAGCTCATATCTTCCACCAACACGGATAATGCTGTTCCAACAAAGCCTTTACCGAGACGAATGCTCAACACAACCTTGGGGTTCACCTTTCTATCGATCTGATCTTTGGTCATGCCGTTTGTATCATTGGGCACAAAAGAGACATCCCAATCCATGCACTGTCATGCGTTAGTCATTACTGCCATTGAATTAAAAAAAAATCATGCATAAACTTACCACAGTGTCAGGCTCTGTGTCTGTAAACGATTTCACACTTTCAACTCGAAATGGCTTCGAGCCCAAGGTGAATGTAGTAAGGCGGACGGAATCCAAGAATCCAGGCAGGTAATCAACAAGATAGGTATCGATGTTTTCAATGACATAGGCACTTAAAACAGGCTCAAAGATGAGCCAAAATTTTTGAACAAAATTGTTGAGCCATTCAACATTTTCGTAGTCGGCTGTCTGCAACGCAACAAACGCTAGATCTCTCTTCATGTCATCGGTTGCACGTGTATCCAGTCTACTCAAGCTCAATCTATAATATGAAGCTGTGTATACCGTATGTGAATCGCAGTTTGATATATCCATGCACGACAGTGTATACTTTACCTACAAACAGCAGGCCAAATACAAATGAGCCCATGCCACCTCCCACTTTGACAAGCAGCCAAAATCCAACGCCAATAACAAAGATGATACCGTAGTCTTGCCAAGGCTCGTCAAATGGACTCATAAGTGTGTTGTACAATGCGTCTACAGTGCCATCTGATTTCTTTTTTTCTGTCGCCATAATACCTAATGAACCACCGGGATTCATTGCGTTTGAAAAGGCTGTCCAACCAATGCGAGAGTCATCAGGCAGTGGATGACTGACACGATAGCCAGCAATGGTATTCACGACAGGCTGTTGAGGCTGGCGACGCTTTGATTGTGTCCGTTTGGGCGTAACATTTTGGCTGACTGACTTATGAGTAGCTTCAATGATGGCTTGCTTGATTTTATCGGCATCACTAGAACCAATTTCTGTAGCGAATCCTTCTTGATTACGGCCAAGGCTTCGAAAGTCTGGTACAAAGTCTTTGGGAATATGAGCTTCGGCCTGTGCCCGTTTGAGTTCCGGAGGCAGGTCTACATCAAACGTATGTACAGGTGTATCTGATGATTGCTGTATTTGCTCAACAGCTCTTATCTCTTCCGTGGTTTCCATGATGGTATGTATATATATATAAAAAAAAAGGTAGGAAAAGAGGAAGAAACAAGGAAAATTAGGGTTTCTGAAATAATAAAAAAATTATGCTCTTTTTACTACCATGCTATTACTACTACACGCAAAATTAAACGTCAGTGCTAAACGGAAGTTTGCTTTTCCCATTTATCCATCGTTGAAAATAGCTTTCTTTGTTGTCACATAAACTGAAATTTGGATTCTTCATTGTGTCAATTACATCCGTTGAAGCTCTTTAAACTTGTATTGCACTTCATCTTGAGACTTTCTCTAGTATCAAACTTTGTGCATGTTTGTTGTTTATTCCAACATATTCTCTATATTTGGTTTAAGGAACTAGGTAAACTACACATTAGACGTCCGGTAGCATGGTGAGTAGCACCAACAGCACAACCAGAATCAGAACATCTCATTTCAGGTACAGTATCTCCAGACTAGTTGTTGGCACTAGCATTGACAGTCAATACATGTAGTAGCTTACTTTACTGCTAGGTGAACGACGTCTGGTCTTATCATTTGAAAAGGAGAACGACGTTTGAAATGAACCAAGAGTGGGTGATGAAAACATTATATTTACCCACAGCCTAGTAGGATTACATCAAGGACAATGACACATCTCAACCGTGATTTTTTTGCAGAAAGAGTTAATAAAGCTGAACTTCTTTCTGTTAGTAAGCTTCCAGCAGTAAACAAACTGTGTAGCATATAAAATCTCTATTAATCGTGAAGTGTAGAAACAACTCCAATAAAAGTATAGCTACTTGTGCTACAAAGGCAACCAAAACGTTATTATGTCAGTTCCACAGTGAAACGTGCCTTTTACACGTCAATTGAATGTATTTACATCTACACACCATATCAACTCAAGGCCTTGATATTTGATATTTGCCAGTTTCCAGCGTATATCCAGTGATAGCACTTTGACTGGAAATTATTGTTTTCCCTTGCAGCTACCTTCTTGTCTCGTTGAAGAAGAAGTGCAACTTAAAAGACCAATACATATGCTTTTTTTGGATAACTACATAACAGTAATGCCAGTAGCCTCAAATAATCTAATCAAATGCTGTTAATGATGTCCTTAAATACGTTACTGTGAGGAGGCCATATTGATTATGATTTCAAAATCTGAACAAGAGGGAAATAATCTTAGACTTATCAAAGTACATTAATATACTTCAATAAAACAGAGCGAGCTATTGTTACTCTGCGAATTAGGGTAGCGATTTTCAAATATGTTGCTTTAGCTGTCTGTGCAGAGCTTCTAATGTTCAAATGGAAGCCCTACATAAATTGGAATTTCTGGTTATATGGAAGGCATGTGGTATGTAATTTCTCTTGGTTGCGACTTACAATTGGCAGAATCACTGCTTAAAGCTGGATTGTACCGCTTAAACAGCGATTTTCAGTTTTATATACGCTGCTAACTCGCCATGAAATTAACCTATGAAGCGCATCTCCAATTTTATAAGGCATCTAGGATTGAGATCAATGAATATTGTAAATTCAAGTTCATACCGTATCAATTTCATTACTCTTTAGCAGATAATAGGCCAAAATACCGCAAAATTTGATGATATTGAGCCGCCTACAACTCTCTTTATAGGCCGTTTTAGATCGTTAGAGTAGTGGCAAACGGATTCTCTTGACTAGTACTTACTTGCCGATGCTTTATCTCAAATTTTTTTGGGTTATGACAAATCGATCCAGATCCCAATTTTTTCATGTGTCATAGCAAGGAAAAATCCCAAAAAATCAAACAATCGCGTTTTTCACCACGAAAACGAAGTTTTCTACAATGACATGCCATAATGAAAAAAGAACTACAAGTCCAATTTATCTTGTAAAATTGCTAGTTTGGATAATCCATTATGCGAAAATTGAGTTTTCGACTTAAAACGCGTTTTTTGTTTTTCCTTATTTAGAGCTTATTTTTGGTGAAACATGAGAAAGTTTTTAGCGCCATTCGATAGAGAATTCAAGCAAGTACTCGAGACAATTAATATGCAAAGTAGCTTAGATATAATACTTTCAAAGAAATCCTCGATAGAAGGGAAAAAAAGTTCAAATCGACCACAAATCCATCACTCAGGATCCAGAGCAAAAAATTGGCTGCGGGGGTTGAAGTTAAGCAGTGCACTCACTCATTGGGAAATCTCTTGAATCCATCATGACAATGGATTTATAGAATGCTAATGGAAGTGAATTGCATAGCGATTATCCTCTATGCCTCCAGGAGTTGATACACTGCCAATAAAAAGATTTATGATTTGATCAATTGGATATATAGACCTTTTGTTCAGAAATTATTTCACGCTGTAAAAACGACCATGTAGCAAAGGGTTTGACTAATTGAGATCATGACACATCTTTTTTGCACATGAAAAGCGAATTTAATGTCCATAGAAAGTTGTTGCAAAGTTTTTATGACGAAAATAAATAGTTTTATATTTTGAGAGGCAATGCAAGACTTTATTGTTTATTGATATTGATGTATGTTATAAGATTTGTTTCGAGTTTGTTTAGATGATAGACAGTTTGTATAGATCTGTATAGATAAGAGACCGTATTGATAAGAAGTATAGCTTGGTCTTGTGTATAGAATAGAGACAGCATAGGCAATAGTATGGCTTGATCAATTGTAGATGACTAGCAGAGATAGCTTGCTTTTGTATAAATATAGTGGCAGTTTAGTGGTCTTGGCATTGCAAACTAAATAGAGGGGTATTAGGCCAACTTTATAAGCATTCACACGGTAGCATACTTGATTCATTGATAAGAGTATAGCTTGATATTGAAAGATCAAAAGATGAGGCCGGCGCTACCAAGGCAAACCAAGCTCCACATCATGGCATCTTCACAGCTGAGACGTAACTGCGAAATACCGGTGCATTTCATGCTGAGCCTACACAACGCAATGTGAGCGCCCAATGGATACGCCCTTAGCTGCTCCGCCAAGAAGGATGGAGTGTTTGCATAAACACGCAGAACCAGAGCTCTACATAGAAAATGAATGGTTAGTATCAAGTGCGTATAAGCATAGTAAGATGGGTACATACCTGCGCGTTCGTCAATTATACGCCCTTATCAGAAATACGAGGTAGCGCGACCACTATCTTTTGCATGGCCCAAGACGTAGGGAGGACCATGTTTTCATAAGAACATTGTAATAGTGATTGAGGTCTCCAGAGAGTCGATTTAGGTGACCATAGTATAGCAGAGTATTGAGATTCAAGAGTTTTGCTGAGAGAGATCTTTGTACAGAATATTTGATTTTGCAGAGAGGTGTTGACTTTTTGTAATTTTTAGTAGAGAGAAGAAATCATGGACATGAGGATTTCTCAATTCAAAATGGACCTCTATTTATACTCTTTTACATCGATTTCATGGGAATACAGTCTCTTTGCCTTATCTAATGATTGTTTTCTTTACTTTTCTCCAGACCCTGTTACCCTAAGGACACGAGAGTGGTACCATTTTGACATTTGACATTTGGTCTATTTAACTCATTTTATCCGATAATTTTAGCTGCTCTCTAACGCGAGTTATATCAATTTTATCATTTGCAAAAGGCCCTTTTTCAACATTCACATGAAACGAGTTCCCCCATCTCTTCATAGATGCAATTAACAGAAAACATTTCATAGGCTCATTTTCCGCCCAAAAGTAAACAAA
Source organism: Mucor circinelloides (assembly GCA_037974945.1). Classification (NCBI taxonomy): domain Eukaryota; kingdom Fungi; phylum Mucoromycota; class Mucoromycetes; order Mucorales; family Mucoraceae; genus Mucor; species Mucor circinelloides. The sequence continues at coordinate 1,060,146 of JBBNAA010000030.1, read as the reverse complement.
AAAAAACAACATTGAACTCTAAAACCAGTGTAACTGCAGCCTCTCTATGTCTCTCTCCCTATTTTCTATCTCGAAACTCACACGGTTATCGACCCACATTTCTTTTTGCTTATATAATCATCAGCTGTTTGCTCAATTGAACGATAATAAGGCTCAATTCGCTTTGGAACCAGTGGAATCGTCTTTATATCACAAGTCATGCAAAAAAAACTTCAATCGAATCGAGAAAAGTCGTGTGGTTTTCAACAACAAGCATCAATAAGACTCTCATAGGGTTTCTAGACCAGTGCATACGATTTCCGTGCAACTTTCCTTGAAATGAGCTTTTTCAGTGAGGAAATTTTTACTTTGCTGTTAATGATACAAGGCAAGCATGTATAGTGCCGTGCATCAGTATATCTGTAATTACATGGTTAATGATATCAATTGATATCTGTTCGAGCCAAGGATTGCTATTAACGCATACAATAACTTCTTTTTTACATAGAACTTGAAACAAAAATCCTTGTTTTTTTTGTGCCACAATGTAGCTAATCCACCTCCCTGTTTTCCTTTTCGACAACTATCAACTCATTCCATGGAAAGCTCACTAAGCTACTGCATTCGGCATATTTGGCTCGTTTGTTTTTTTACGTCATTACTACCAATATGTTGTATTGACCTCATTATGTTGGTATATACACCAGACATCAATGATTACAAAAGCATTTGTATTGCTCAAGGCTCAAACAGAATCATTAGATTTACGTGTCTTTGATATCCATTATGCTCAATTCGAATGGACTTGTACTGATAAAAGGTGGAGTAGCAACAGCTGCTGGAGTGGTGACGCTTTGTGGTGGAGTGAATAGGCTTTTTGTTGGTTGCCTCAATGCTGTTTGAAGCCTTGATCTACATGGATGGTGACAATAGATTCTACATGGCTCATGTTGCATCTATCCTTGATGGGCTGTTGTGATACAGTATCGTTCACAGATGCTTGTGGTTGAGGCATGTCTTGGTGTACACTACTCGAAACTGACATGGTTGAACCTTCGTCATTATTGTCTTCTATATCTGATTCGTATATACAAGGCGAATTGGCATTATCTTCAGGTAACTTGAGGTATTCTGGAGCAGAGTCTTCCTTCTTGGGCGGCAAAGGTGTCAAAAATATCTCTTCCACCAAATGAGGAGCAATAATAGATCTCTCGCAATATTTGCAGCTAATTGACCTTCATTGCTGATGGAGTAGTACATGCATGGCTTGAACTTGGACGGTATCACTAATCCTCTTAGTTACAGATTCTTTTCTACTATCAAACCATTTCATCTATATTACCTTTGACCACAGCTCCTCTGACCTTCACAATGTCTTCGCCTTTATAAATAGCATCAGCCTCAGGTCTGCCCTTTATTCGCCCAACCCAAGTGTACTCACTAGCAACATGGTGAATCGTTCCTCTTTCATGTATTCACCCTCATCCCACATGTCTGTTTTTCAGGATTGACCGGTGGTAAATGGGCTCAATGCATGTCTCTAAACAGCATAGACTAAAATCTTGAAGACGGTTTCTAATCCCATCTGATACAGTATAGCCCTTAATTACTACTTACTACAATGTTAGTGCCATGTATGATTATTACGGTATTTTTTGATCCATAGCTTTTGCAGCAATCAATGTACTTAATTTTTCAATTGACATATTTTATTAAGGCACTGCTACATCACAAAACACATATACAGTAGTATTGCAAAGGTACAATGGGCCATCTCAACAATGGTAGTGCTATCTATATTACTCCACCACCATTATATCGATCTCTACTCTGTATTGAATAAACCCCACTTTTTGCTCTTGTTTAATTACCTATAGTCTCGGTCGACGTATCAGGTAATGTGATCAGCAGACAATCAACCACTTTACGAATTCGAATTATAGTGGGAGGATCTACAGTGAGCCATCTTTATTTCTTTTTTTCAAATTTCTCATCTATCAACCGTTTTGCTGCTTCATAATCCTTTTCCTTTTCAGCCAAGGTTTTAACAGGCTTTGTCAGAGTGATCTCCTTTTTACTTTGGGCATCTTGAGGTCGCTTCAAAATCTTTACCTATTGTCACATATCATGTTAGACTCAACCGCTAAAGAGAGAGAGAAATCCGTTTATACCTCTGGTTTATAGTCAGCATGAGCCGCTAATGTGTTGGTATGGACAATGACAGGTGAAGTAAATTGGTTACTAATTAAAAAAAAAGGGGACTAATTGAGGCAAATGTTGTTGGCTGCTACATCGCCATCTTACGCTTTTTCCCATAATTGTTGGTTTGATTGAAAAGTTGTTGCTTTTGGCTTGACTTTTTCAGTGGGTATTTTGCAATCATTCAACTAGAATAGTTTTTTTTTTTTTTTTTTTCAAATCAATGAATCAAATCTAAGCATGACAAAGAATTTTAATAAAATTTTACACCAGCATCTGCAGCAGTTTCCCAATCATCCCAAGGATCCTCTGACATGTTGTATGTTTGCAATGTAAAAGTATGATGGGAAAAGAGAAGGGAGGGACTTTTTTCTCATCCTTCAAGCATGACAAAACATAATTCAAACAGACAGGCTCGATCCAGCTACCAAGCCACTCGTTTTCCCTGACAACATCAATAAAAAAAAAAAGACATCCAATGTTGGAAAAGATTTACATTTTAAAGAGTATTTTATTGATAAAAATGATATAAAACAGCAAACAAAGATACCAGAGGATCTAACTGATGGAATTATATTAGTATATCATTCAAAGATATCGAAATGACGGATAGAGATAAAAAAAAAAAGATGAAAAAGCTCAGTGTAACTATGACATAAAATATAGCTATCATTACACCCGGTCGTCCAAAACGGTCAACCAAAATAAAGCGTTATAGGTATTGATTCGTTATCATCAACACTTTTTCATCCTCTTACATCTCTATCGTCTACAACATAGAGTACTTACTGTTTCATGTTTAGTGGTGAAGAAAGAGAAACAAAAAAGTAAAGTAGGAGATGGGATGCAGGGCTTTTTATAGATGCAAGAAAAAAATTTATTGATATATTAAATGTGACTGATAAAGATTTACATTTTCAAGGTAAGCTCTTGATCTATGGCAGCTAATCTAGACTTGAGGGCATCTACTTGAGACAGCTTGGATTGCAAACTAGCAAGCTCCTTCTCAACAGACTGTAATTGCTCTTTGGTGCCGATCGTCTCCCATTCCCATTCACCATTGTTGCCAGTAAGACGCAAGAGGAAGCGATGGTATTTGAACAAAGCAGGACGGTGAGAAATGGTCAACAAGGTGATGCCCATGTCTTTGGCATGTGAATACATGAGACCCTCAACATCTGTGGACACTGCGCTGGTACATTCATCCAGCACGGCAAATTTGGGATGATGATAGAACAAACGAGCCATGCCAATCTAAGTAAACACACTGTCAGTCAGCTCTCTCCTTACGTGACATTGGCAGTTCACACTTACTCTTTGCTTTTCGCCACCAGAAAATACATCTTTCCACTCCTTTTGAGTCTCCCAACCGCCTTCTCTGTCAGGAATATAGGCCAAATGCACAATTTCCAAAATCTTCATGAGTTCATCTTCGGTGCGGCCTGCATCAATCATTTGTTGTTTTGTGTGGGGATATATAACTTGGTCTCTTAATGTACCCAAGCTCAAATAAGGACGTTGAGGGATATAGAAAATGTCGCGGTCAGTAGGTCTGGTCAAAGTACCCTCGAATACAGGCCATAAGGAAGCAATGACTCGAGCAACAGCTGTCTTGCCTACACCGTTGGGTCCAGTCACCAGCAAATGCTCTCCAGGACGAACTTGAACATTCAAGTTGTTTACCAAAACTTCTCCCACTCGATCTTGACCAGGAGCAGGAGTGACGATAGGTACGTTTTCAAACGAAATACCCTTTTCGTCGTCGTACACAATCTTACCGTGAATGTTGGTCAAGGTATAAGGGATATCTTCCTTGGGTCCGTCAAAATCGTTCTTGTGCAAAGCATGCAGCACTGACATCAAGTTGTAGACACGGGATGTGTAGCCAGCCAATTCAGCGAGTTCCTTGTAAGAGTACATCATGCGTCCACCAGCATCGGCTAAAGACATCATCAGACGCTTGTTGGTGATGAATCCCTTTGTTCTGGCGCCCACTTGAGCATTTGGATCGTCTTTGGATGTATCAATAGGCACAGCACCGACTAAATGAGGTGTGAATACAGGAATGGCACACATGATTAAGCCAAAGGCACCCCAAGCGTATTTGATGAGGAAATCTTCAAACATGTTGTAGCTGATACGGATCTTGTAGATAGAATTAATGTGTTTGATGAGCTTCATGTAGGTTTTGTTGAGGATGGAATGCTCTAATTCGGCACCGTTGTAAAAGGCGATTTCTTCGGCATTGGTGATCAAGCGGGTATGAGCAGCACGGAAATCACCCTTTGAAATAAGAGTGTGGGTCAACATTTGCATGTGATTGTGTGTTTGTGTTTAAGACTGTACCTCTAATTTGGCCTCAATGGCAGCTAATTTACCAAAGGATGGAGTGACAGCCCGCAAGAGTTTGGCTGTAACAAAGTAGTTGATGGTGAGTCCAACCATGCCTACCAGACCAATGGATTTCGTGAGCTGGTAGTTGAAAATGACGGTATCCAGAATAGGTTTTGCAAGATTAGAGTAGAGCGACGATAATGTTTCACAGAATTTGGCAACATCAGTGGTAATGAATCTACGCTAGTTGTGTCAGTATGTGATGTGAGCATCCAGCAGCCAACTTACTGATCTGCGCCTTGAATGCGACTGTCCAGGTTGATGGCCTTGTAGAATGTCTTTTCTTTGTCCAGATACAAGTCGTGGATGTATTTGGTCAATCGAGTTCTGAATCCAATGGACAGCTTTGACTGCAAATAGCGGATCATGCTGTTGGTGTAGGTTGCAGGAATGGCAATGGCAAACCAGTAGCCAAGACCGGTCAGGAACCGCTTTCCATGGCCGTTGACCTGTATCTAGGGTTTAGTCTCACTGGGCAAAAAAAATCTAGTGCTATGATACACATACCAAATCTCTGACAATGCGGCCATCCAGTCTTGCCACCACCACACTCAAATATGTTCTCAATACCAGGAAGATGGTGTGCAGGACCAGCAGCAGGATCTCTTTGGTGTGCCAGTTGGGGAACAAAATGTGCGCAATGGACATTAGTTGCCGTCTGAATTCTTTGTTGACACCCACTTTTTGCGTGAAATCGATGATGGGAAACAGGCTGGAGATGTCTTTTTGCTTTTCATTCTGCTTTAGCTTGGCTGTCTTTTGCCAGCTCTTTTTTGACTGATACAAGCCGGCCAAAACCAGAACAAACAAGCTGCCTGAAAATACCCTCCTATTATCAACAGGTTTTGATAATATATGCATCGTCTATGCTAAAATGTGGGGAAAATTAAAAAGAAAAAGAAAAAAAAAAGGAAAAAAAAAAAATGGTATTTCACATGTTTATTGTAATGTGGTGTGTGGTAGGCAAAAATGAATGACATGTGATATAGACGACTCCCCTTTTTTTGTGCGTAAACTATCTTCTATTGGTAGCAGAATTCCAAGCAGCATTAACAGCTGCCTCTCTCACCACAGTGGAGCGACCCATATGCGAATAGGCTTCGGATTTGGCTTCATTAAATGTGTGACCAGCCGCCTTGTAGTGATCATAGGTCTTTTTGTAGAAGATCACTGCCAAAATACCCATTGATAGCCAACAGATAGTGGCGAGCAAGGTCAATACAGCAGGGCCAATGTAATGCTCTGGAAAACAACGTTACTAGTAAAATTAAGCCAGCACCACCGCTAAAAGGAAGGCAAATTAGCATCCAATCCAAACACACACAACACTTATACTTACGTAGATGGGATACCGACAGCCATGTAAAAGGTATACAAGATGTGAAAACCATTAAAGATGAAAAAGAAGACTATCATATATCAGTTACACACTCCATGCCTACACTCTGTTTCAACATGTGCTACTTACAGAAATACATTGAATTATCCTTCATATAAGCATTGTAGACGGGACGATACCACAAAAAGAAGCTTGCCAGTGTATGTGTAAATAGTTCGGTTAAAGCCACACCCATATTTGTAGGAGCACTGGTTACTGAAGCTGGATGCGAGAATAATATCCAGAGACAAGCGAAAAAGTTCATGACCAATGTAATCAAAAACAAGAGCCATTCTCTATATAACCACAACACTGTCGTCTGATGTTGCATGGGGATTTCGTCTACAATGTTGAGATATAAGATGGGGAAACATGGTGGAAAATTGTTGTCTCTACGCTGTAATGTCTGTCTCTGTCTCTGCTCGAGATCTCGCTCTCTGTCTGCCAACTCACGTTCCTTTTGTCGAAGCGCTTCTTCTCTTTGGCTGTAATCGTTTGGCTGTGTAGGTAAGGTAGTTTGAGAGGAACTGAAGGGATCTCGGTTATCGGAAACATGATGGAAACTAGTGGCGTTGAAATCGTTTAACGGTACATCTTCTTCGGCTGCTTCCTGCACCGCACGTGTTGAATTTAGAGCCGATGTGATGGAGGGATCTTGGAACGGATTTGAAGGATCCTCAAAGGGGCTTGTTTCAATCTTATTAGACATTGGCGAGAAAGAGAGAAAGAAGCAAGCCCTTTGTTTGGAGCCCTTTATTATCTATATTGCGAGTGTTTCACAAAAAAATGTTGAGCCCAGCAAAAGTCTAATGACACTACAATTTAGTATAAAATCCACTCTGATCTATAGTGCATGATGCTCTCCTCTTTCTCCTTCACCTCTATCGTATGGATCATTTATTCACAAAACTATCTTCGCAACTGGGTGGCAATGTCTCCCCAGACCATCTGAAACTGGCATTTTCAATCTTGTCTACCTATCCTTGCGCCGTCTTGTTCAAACATTTGAATTCGACCAACGTCAAACATGTGTTTTCCATTCTATACACAACATTTATCATGCTGTCCGTATTAAAATTGTATGACGGATTTATTCATATCGCAACCATTTCAACCACCAGCTACCTCTTGATGAAATACTGCCGCCATCGTCCCAAGATTGCTTGGATTAACTTTACATTGGTCATGGCCAGCATGGCTGTTTGGTAAGTGCTAGTAGATGACCTTGATGAAATGGACGCTAAATGGCACGCCCCTTGTTTCCTATAGCCACATTGGCCGTCAATTCAAAGGTTTTGAAGGTGATACCGAGCTTGACTACTCAGGGGCACTGATGATCATTACCATAAAACTATCGTCCTATGGTTTCAATGTATTGGATGGCTTGCCAGCAAATCAAAACAAACTATCCAGCCATACGCAGAAAATGTGCATTGTTACTTATCCTACTGTATTAGAGTACTATGGTTGGGTCTTTTTTTTTGCTGGCTTCTTGGCGGGTCCCACTTGTGAATACATGGACTATATCCGGTTTATTAGTTCCCCTGAAAAGGAGTATTCCAGCAAACTTCCTGCATTAAAACGGCTCGGGAAAAGCTTGATTTTCGTGGTGTTCCTGATCTTTTTGGCTCCAAAATTCAACTACTTTGAAGCACTAAAACCAGCTTGGAAGGCGCATTCATTTTGGTACAAGTAAGTGCCATTTCAAAGATGAACCTAGCATTTCGCAAAAACTAAGCATTTCGTTAGGATTTTGTTTATTCAATTGTCTGCCTTTTTGACCAGATGTAAGTATTACTTTATTTGGTACTTGTCAGAGGGTGCTTCGATATTATCAGGCTTTGGTTTCAATGGCGTTATTGACGGAGAGCCTCAATGGGACAAGCTGAACAATGTTAATGTGCTGGATTGTGAGTTGGCTCAGTCCTACAAGCAATTGTCAGAGAACTGGAACATTGGTGCCAACCACTGGCTTCGACATTACGTGTATCTACGATTCAACCCTCCTGGATCAACAAGCACCACCCTGAAAACCTACATTGTCTCTAGCATGTGGCATGGGTTTCATCCCGGGTTTTATAGTAAGCATCATGTTAAATACGATAAAACAACACTTTATTGATTTCTTTGCGCACATAGTATTCTTCATGACAGCCTCCTTATTGCAACTAATAGCCAGGCAAGTGCGCAGAACCATTCGACCCTTCTTCCTGACAGCAGATCAAAAGCCCAAAAAGATCAAGCGAGTGTACGACGTGTGTACCTGGATTGCGTCGATGGGGCTACTCAACATGCTTGTCCCTTGCTTTGATCTGCTTCATATTCCCTTGATCCTGCAGGTATGGCGTGAAGTTTACTATTGCCATTACATTGTTATCGCTCTTGGTGGTGTCATCTTTTACACGGCTAAACCCTATTTGATCCAACTGCAAAAGAAAAAACTACAGTGATCTCTTTTTGCTTTTAATCATCACCAGTGATAAGAATGTGAATATCGCAGACAATCCGACAATCATGATCAATAAAGGCACTTTAATAGCGTATTGCCAGGCTGGAAAGTAGTTGTGTGATGGGTGTCCTTCATCGACAAATGGCTTGTATAAATGTGAGTTTCTATAAATGGCATAATGATGCATTTCATACATACCATGATCAACGTCCATGTTGAATAATACAGGAACCCAATCACGGTTGAAAAGAAGGCGACTGTACCTACTATTTTATCGTTTGCCTGCCCAGTGTTTTTAGATGAAGGGATTTCTGGTAGTTGCAGTGTTCATACCATGTGTGTGTGTGCGTGCGTGAAATCCCAAGCGACGAGAAAAAAAAAGAGAGGAGCATGGCATTGCCCGTGTCGAATGTTCATTTGGTAAGAACTTACTCAGTCACGTAGATGTTGGCCGCCCAACATCATGGTTGCCATACTGATTGGAATGCCTTGTTTCCTTTCTCAACCTTTTTTTTTTTTTCTACATCAAAATGACCAGAGCCACTGAAGCATATACCTTTGCCGCTATTGCTATTGTATCCTACATCATCCTCTTTTTGGGATTCGTTCCTTTACCAGAGACTGTCCAAGATAAGGTCATCCCAGTTGTATGTCTAAACCCACATTAATACACGCGCGCTTTTATACTAACATCTACGCTAGCTTCCTTGGTGGGCCTTGATTACATTTGGCTGCTACTGTCTTGGTAACATTGGCAATGCCATGTACACTTTCCGTGATTGCCCTGAAGCCTATCATGAGTTAATGGGAGTACGTCGAGCATCCTCTGTTCACTAAAGCATCAACTAACATGTCTAATTAGGAAATTTCACAAGCAAAGAGCGATTTGAGATCAAAGGGATTACAGCTCAATTAGACAAAAGATCAACCTGCATTATTTACCAATTACCAGAAACACACACATGCACAATATAACACACAAACGCCCATCTATACACTCTCTATTCATATACATTTGATTGATACTTGAATAAAACAAGAAACAATGCATTGTTTTTAATCAAAAAGAATCTTTTTTATTATATTAAAAAAGAGAGAATTTAAGCAGACTCGGCTTGAGCACGGGGAGCACGAGGTCCACGGTTGTCACGACGACCACGACGGACATCAGCTTGAGCAGCAACAGGGTTGGTGACTTGGACACCAGGCAAGTTCTCAAAGTTGATAGCCTTGAGGAGTTCCTTGGTCTCGGGATCAACCTCAATGAGAGAGGTATCCAAAGCAGAGAATTCGGGAACGTAGTTATCACGACGCTCACGCTCCTCTTCTTGCAACTTGAAGGAAATACCGCGGACGGGACCACGAGAAATACGCTTCATCAAGTGGGTGGTGAAACCAGCAATCTTGTTACGGAGACGCTTAGATTGGATGATGGAGACTTCATCGAGGATCTTCTTGTTGACTTGGAAGTCCAAAGTGAGACGAGGATAGTACTTTTCGATGACAACACGAGAAGCCTTCTTGACAGTCTTAGTTCTATAGAAACGCTGTTTTAGTTACTACATTCACTTGTAACGCACGCAAAAAAAAACAAGAAAAATCATAATGGCTGATATCGCATTCGTTGGAAATCCATCACACACATTAATGCATCCATCCTTCCATCACTTTTTTTCCTGCTGTTTTTGCATCATCCAATGTCAATCATACCTAACGCGACCCTATTGTTGTATGCATGGTGAGTCCACCAATTCATAAAGTAATGGATGTATGTCTATCTGCTTACCATAGTATCTACTTGGAATGGATTAAAGAGGAGGATTCAATATGGTTCACTGATGCTGTTTGACTAAATATTCTTTATTCTGAGGTTCAAAAAAATATTTTGCCAGCGTCTTGTTCGTGGATCCATCTGTGCTTCCGGATCGGAATAGCCCCCTGCTGGCAATACATGCCTTCCAATATGTATAGATCAAGGTGAAAGCCAAGCTGATATGCTCTTGTGTATGCATGATATATCATATCCGAATGCTTATACTGCAACGAAATAGCGGTTATATTTAGTAGAATTTGAGCTCACATTATTATATGATCATATAATAATTCTAAGCTTGAGTGCCATATTTTATTAGATCCAGCTTGATTAGAGATAGAAGAAACAGACTATTGCTCTTTGCATCATCAAAAATCAATTGCTGCACAGTTGTCAGCTACTCTTCATACAACTTTATTTTGCGCACCATCATTTATTACGGGCAGCACTGCTATTTAAGGGCTCAGGTGTGCAATTGCACTGTGCTATCAAGTGCCAAAATTATGCTAAAACCTCTGTACTTTACTTGACATTGCTGTGGCTATGGCTTTTCCATGATGCTCCAGGTGGATAACAATGGAAACAATTCATACACGGGTAGCCAACATACTGGCATTAGCTCTTACCACTCAACAAAATGCTAAAACACTGCCAAAAATTGATGTATTTGGCGAGTGATTTCTCGAGTTAGAAGCTGATTTAAACTGCTAGAATAGTACCAAGCAGTTTCTCTCGTCTAGCAGTTACTTCCTGACACTTTACCTGAAATTTTTTTGGGTCATGACAAATCGGCGAAAACCTTCATTTTTTCATGCACTACCCCTTTACCAGAACACCAAAAATCAGCTTATCGTGTCTTTGACCCCAAAAATGAAGATTTTTACTATGGCGTGTATAAGATCAAATGGATTCCACAAATCCAGGGCATCATCTAAAGCTACTTTTGTGAGACCTTTATATGCGAAATCTCTGCATTTCTGCTAAAGTCTACTTTTGATATTTTTGAGAGTTATTTAATACTTTTAGTCAAAAAGCTTAATGTAATTAGCACCACTAGATGCGCTTTGAAAAGCTACTTGTAGATGCATTAGAAAGTAGGGTGCGGAAGTTGTAGTTCATATAGCTGAATTGGCCAAAAACGTTGACCAAAAAAAAATTTTGGTACAAATCTAGCCTATCTGGAGGAAGATTTGCAGTGCTGCAAACATTCAAACCCAGTCGCCCTTACTGCTGCTGTTGCTGCTGCTAAGCTGCAACAATAAAAGCTGCAATAAAGTACCGGTTTTACTGATATTAACATAATTATAAAAGAGAACTGGCGATTTACATTATTTAAAAACTTTTGATGGTAGCTCTATGGCTGGCAGGTGGATATATTCATACAATGGATAATAACTAATGGCCATAATGACTAAGATTTTGACGTCTGTGACCAAGTGCATTTTGTGATCAGTTGAACTCATGAAGTCCTATGGACTCAACACGTTCATCATGCATGTGTCAAAAGGATGAAATTTCAACAGAGCCAGTTTGAGTCGCACTTCGCCAAATGCTCTTTCAGCATGGGACATGAAAATCCATCAGAATTCTAGCAAACCGTTAATTCCCTTTTATGATTTTTGGCAAAACATGGAAGAATCAGCAATAACTAAAAACAAGAGAATCAATAAAAAAAAACAGGTACCGACTTGCACCTTTGAAACATGTTCAACAACCATATGGCTATCTCGTTTACAATTTACTGACATTGGAATATGGGATTATTGGAAATCAAACACTCTCTAATTTCAAATATGATAACTATGGCGACCCACGTTTGGTGAATACAGGCAAATAAATAGCTCGGCTATTAAGGATTAAATATAACAACATTCGATATGGACTTCGCATACCCTAAAACTTACGGTTTAATTGAGCTATCCATCTGTAAACCCTATTTGAAAGTTCAATAATGAAATTGAGCGATTAATTTAGCGATCATCACCTAGTCTGAGCTACTGCTAATAATAATTGATGATCCTTTCAGTCACCAACATATGCTACATTGACTGACCAAAAGTATCGCATGCCAAATACAAACAAGAAGAAGCAATTACTTATAGTACAAGAAACGATCATTGTCATCTAAAGCATCAAAAAGGGGTCTATTTATTTATTTTCTCTTTTCGGCAAGTAGTTCAGGATGACGATCCCAGAACTCTTGACCGATGATATCGTCATAAATTGCAGTTGGTATAAGTTTGATGCGTTTAACTTCTTCACCATTTCTTGGTGAGATTGAAGTCACCTCAGTCTTTTGGCGAATAATGGTGGATCCTTTTCTATAGATTGGTTCAATGTTGTTGTAATTAATGTTAAATTCTACAAATAAAATCTCATTCTTGTCTTTGGAGAAGGAGCCCTATCATGCGAGTTGAGTTATATGATCCGACAACAAGCAAAAGAAGAAACTTACTCTCAAATGTTTCTCAGCTGCGTCTTCTGTCATGCCAGATTTCACAAGAGCCCAGAATGTTGTATTAAACAAGTTGTTGATGTGGCCTAGGATGATCAAATATATCATGAGTGAACCGAAGCAACTTTAGTGCAAATCAAACTTTACAATCAGCTTGTCTCCAACTCAAATAGTCTCTCAACACCTTGTCGTTTGGATAACAAACTGTTCTCGAATCAAAGCATGGCGCATACTGTAGTTTATCCTGGCCGAAATATTCTGCCCAATGCATCACATAGTTGGAAGCAAACAAACTCACTACGGTAGACGAGATTTTGCTGTCAAGAAAATAAAAAGAGGCTGTCAATACGGCATTGTCATTGTCCAATCAATCCCAATGCACCCACCTGGATCGTCGAGAATACAAATTGGATGATTTTGGGATAATGAAGCTGTATTCGTCGCTTTGTCCATAGGCCAAGATGATGTCTTTGATGTCCTTCATCACTTCAATAGCACATCTGTTCATGAGATCAATGGCTCTTCTGTCATTCGGTTTTGCGAAATTGTGGGTTTGAGAGAATCGATGAAATCCGCGGCCATCGATACGAACAACGAGCCATGTGCTAGGCAACATGTTGTCTGCCATTTCAAAATGACGCACATACTCAAACTTTGAATTGGCCATCGGTTTGATTTATATTCTGATGTAGAAGCAAGAGAAAATATTTGCCATCTCGTTTCAGGATTTAAAAAAGGGTTTGTAAAAGCAAAACTGTCACAGAAGACATGTCAAAACAGTAAGCTTGATGCCATGCCCGATCCCTTGACACTTGTTCTCATCACCCTCCCCTCCTATCACCACCATCATCACCACCCTCTCCATTAGCATGCCATCTACATGTTCCTTTTTTTTGTTTCTCTTTATTTGAAATGTAATTTACAATAGATTGGAAGGATCATTTCTTTCCAAATTCCAATTTCTCTTCTTTTATAGTGTTGATGCGATTTTGATAAAAAATGAAATTAATAAGGACGAGCAGGAAGTTGAGTGAGCAAAATGTTGTATCTCTTCTTGATGGTAACACGTTGACGAGAGAATTTATCATCAGGAGAGAAACGAGCAGGATGAGCTGACTTGGTAGGCAAACCCTTAGGATCAGTCTTCTACTCGAACATGGCAATTCAGTCAGTCAATGTGCTTTTTTTTTGTAGTTACTTTTTTTTATAATTACCTTGAGAGTGTAGACACGCTCACCCTCGTTGTTCAAATAGTACATCAAATACATGTTATATAAATTTCTTTTTAGTAGATGTGGCAAAAAAAAAAAAAAAAGTGATCAAAGGAAAAAGGAAAAGCTTTTTTCGTTTTGAAACTCCCAAAAAGCCATCTTCCCTTACCACCCAAGCGAGTAGCAGGCCCTTCTATTTGGCCCAACCAGTGACCGTCTAGAATGGACACAACTAAGCCACGCTTCAATGCTGTACAAGTGCACTTGCTAGCACCGTGTTCAATTAATGCGACTCTTTTTTTATTATTATTATTTATACAGCATAAACACAAATGAAGATACAGTGTCTCGATCACAAGGGATCCACATCAAACACATTTCTATGTAAAATCAATCAGCACACCATCTTGATCAATTGCCCGCTCGAAACACTGACGCTACCACAACCCCAACCACAGCACGAACAAGGCGATGCGCTAGACGGACAAGAAGAAAGCAGCAATGATTTGGGCTCCATATTATCAGCATTTAGCACGCAAGGCAAACGCACGGCTGATACACAATACTCATCACTGACTACAAGCTTGAAAAATTGTGACCATCCCAGCGTATTTCGAGTGCCTGATTTCAGTCTAATCGACATGGATTCCATTGATCTGGTCCTGATTGCCAACAGTGAATGCATGCTTGGTTTGCCCTTTCTGACTGAATATCTTGGATACAAAGGCCGCATTATTGCAACTGAGCCAACGATTGAATATGGCAAGCAACGCATGGAAGAATTAGTGCTGTATCATGGCCATAACAATACGTCTCGCATTGAGCCCACCTTGGCTACACATTTCTCTCAGTTGGGTGATTTAGCCCCGCCCTCTGAAGGATGGAGGTCTATTTACACTCTCAAAGATATCACATCTTGTATTGAAAAGGTACAACCTGTACGTTATACCGAGACATTGTCCTTATTTTCTACATTGAATTTGGTAGCATACAGCTCAGGATATGCATTGGGAAGTGCTAATTGGCTTTTAGAGACAAGTTTCAAACGAATTGCGTTCTTATCGTCTTCTTCGCTGTATGCAAATCTTCATCCTGCACCGTTTGATCCAGATATCCTAAAAGACGCAGATGTGGTGGTGGTCGGGGGCTTGAGCCAGCAGTCTGAGCGAGAGCTGTCATTTGAAAGAGCCAGGGCCAAGCTATACGTTCATCTAGGTACGGCTTATGCATGATCTCTACCTAAATACACCTAACCTTGCTATAGCTCGCACAAATCAGTCGCTACACAACACGGTGATTGTTGCTCCACCTATGGGCATCCTTTTTGATCTGATAGGCGACATTCAAGAATACTTTAAGGCACTTGGAAAAGAAATTGGACATGAACGGCATCAGACACCCATTTACGTAGCAAATCCTATTGCAGACCAAAGCCTCAAGTACGCCAATATCTGTGGAGAATGGATGAATTCAGGGCGCCATGACTTACTCTACCTGCCACAGATGCCTTTGGCTCATGGAGAATTGATGAATACAGGCGCAGTAGAGACCATCGTTTCGTTGGAGGCATCTGTACTATCGGAGACGTCCATTCGCGAGCCATGTATTGTCTTCACGGGCGACTCGACTTGCATCACCAAAGGGCCATTGATGTGGTTTTTGAATCATTGGGGACACTCTGAACTCAACACCTGTATCTTTATTGACCCCAATTCGCCTCAGGATATTCAGCATGATATACCCGTCGACTGCAAAATGAACTTTATACGGATACCCTTGGATACTCGACTCAAATTAGAAGATGTACCTTCCATTTTGCATACACATTGGCAGCATGTGGGTAGCCATACACGCCATTTGTTGATCCCTGGCATCAAAGGAGCTGAATTAGTAAAAGAGGAACAATCTCAGGAAACACAAGTTCATATATATCATCAAGGAGTGGTACGAATTGATGTGAATAGAGATTGGGAAAGAGTTTCTGTCAGCGAAAAGGTAAGAAGATGTCTCCTTTTTCCTAGTGGTGCAAAGAAAACAAACCTCCTTTCTGCTGTGTGTTGTATAGTTGGCCAAAACCATCGATCCTACTATGGTGCCTAATAGAGATGGCACTCACTTTTCTGCCTGGGCTCCCATCAATGGATCGCTCAATTACTACAATAACCGACTAGAGATACATCCAAGCATCAATGTCAAGGACGACCAAGCGTTGGTATTGGATCACAAGAGTGAGTTGCGTATTCACACAGAGCTGAATGCCACTATCAGACGGTTTGAAGAGGTACAATGTGTATAACCTAAAAAGAAAAAGGGGGGAGACTGACCATGTCACAAATAGCGAGCGATACCCATTAGCATTACCAAAGATATCAATGGCATCACAACCATCGAATTGCCCTCTGATATGGATGCCAGAATCATTATGAACGGATCTTCCACCACAGTCATTGCCAGTGATGATAAAGTAAGAGATTTGTTAAGGCAGATTACAGTGACAGATTCGCGGGAATTGTAAACAGCAGTGCTTAATTAAGACATTTAATAATAAAGCGTTGTTCATGTTAGAAACAATTTGTTTATATTGTATTAGTGATTCTCCCTTTTTTTCTCTCTCTCTCTTTTTCCTTTATCCCTAAAAAAAAAAACAAAATGATACAAACGACTACATCTACTGACAAGAAGAGAGAGGCTGTCAAATCATCACAGTCAGCCAATAATGACGACAAGATGCCTGTCATGCGAGATGTAGGAACATGGACTCCTTCAAGAAAGCAGCAGTCGTCATTGACACATTTGAAATCAAAATTTGCTGCTAAATCGTCAGTGATGGATATTGGAATTGCAACTAATCATGCGTCCATGGAGGAAGACGTACTACCATGGCAGCAATTTGGTGTGCCGACAGAGCAGCAGCAGCTGTCAACAGCTCCAAAGGATTACAATGCCATGCTGCAGGAGCTCAATGTGACACACGCTGTGATGGTAGCGTCCAAGTTTAAGCCAGTAGATTTTGTGCAAGCAGAACAACTAGTGCAGGCAAGTTGCTTTGAATTGACAATTGTTAGATTGCGTGTGATAATCAAGGCGGATATGTAGAGATTCCAACATTTACATCAATTGGTAAACACCATATACAGTCAAATTCGAGTTCAAACGGATACCCAAAGAGCAGTAGCTACAGCGTTCAAGTTGGACCCGTCTTCCATCACCGACTTGATGCAGGGCATCTGCCAATCAAGTCAGCAAACAGCCATGCTGGTAGACGAGTTCTATTTTACAAGCCAATCTGCTCATCGCACAGAAACAAAGTACCTAGAACATTTAGCGGGGACACTGGCTGCAGCAATGCAACAGCAATACTCATCACCACAGGAGGACATACACCGCGTGTTGGCCAAAATCCTTGTAAAACTAGAGTCCACAGCCAACTACTTTGATGACAGTGTAGAGCGCCAACAGGTTCCTACACTGGGATTTACGTCGTCCTCATCCTCATCTTCGTCATCCGCTTCGTCAGTATCGTCTTCATCCGCATTCACTCTGGCAAACAGTATCGATACGTCGCCTAGTACGGTCTACATGGCAAACGAAGGAACGCCTACAAGCACGTTACATCAAAAGATTGACGATATCATTGAGAAACTGTCTCGTCAGCTAAAGCAAAAGCAAGAGTTACTGAGGGTGATGGAGATCCAGTCCAACACGCATGAAGAGCTGGCACGACAAAGGGCCAGAAGTGCAAGTCTTGTATTGGAGCTGGAAAGAAGCAGGTCAAAGCGGCAGCTCATAGCCAAGAAGCAAGAGAAAGATATGATTGTGTTGCGAGATCAACTGATGCAGGAAACGATGCGTAGACAATCATTGCAAGACCGCGTGACATCCTTGGAGCACGCATTGAAATCAAAAGAGGCAGAAATAAGCAAGTTGAAGACCCAACCATCTCTTGCAAAAGAAGACGAAAATCACACATCCTGTCAACTACAAATCAAGCAACTGTGCTTGGAATTGCAGCGCAAGAAGGAGGCTGTCGTAGAAGAGAAGGAGGGCAAGGAAAAGGAGAATCTATCGTTACAACGAAAACTGGATGTGATTGAACAGCGCAACATGCAGTTGCAGCAAACGATCAAAGAGCAGCATGAAAGAGAAATGACGTGGACTTGCCAGAAGAAGAGCATCTTGGAGCAATGTCAACATGCCATCCACACAGAGTTTATCGATTGTGAAGCAGCTGTTGCGTCAACCATAGCTCATCTAACAGAACGACAGCAACAGCAAGCCGGAAGGAGCATGGCCAGTGTCCCTGAAGAGAGTCATTTGCAACAACAATTGGCTCGGTTACAACAGGAATTTGATCAAGCTAAACAAACATTTACCACAAGGGAATCTGCCTTCATCCTGCAGTCAGCCAGCACAGAGGCAGAATTGGAACGTATTCTCAAGGAGTACGATCGTCTGACACGAAATATCGTAGATTTCAACAATGAAAGAAAGAAATTTGAGGATGAAATCCAAGTGTTACATCAAGATAAACAGCTGTTGGAGAAGCGCATTTGTGATGACAAGGTGTCCACTATCAAGGAAAGCAGTTTGAAAAAGGAGTTTCGCAGTCTGATGGCATCTGTCAAGGATAAGCACACAAAAGCTATTTTGCAAGAATTGGAAAAGCAGAGACAGCTAGAGCAAGAGTTGCGTGATATCAAATCAGATATCGAGATGAAACGATGGGAAAAAGTGGATGTTGCAGTGCAAACCCATTATTTTGACATTAAATGAATATATTAAATAGGGTGGAAATGTGTTACACGGATCCATCTATATAACAAACAATGAAAAAAAGTGTCTATATTTCAAGCTGAATGTTACACCAACTTGCCTACCTATACCTCTGATGATGATGCTCCAGCCTGTGTGTGTGTGTGTGTGTGTGTGTCTGTACTATCAATCAACGGATGATCAACAAACGAGCTAGATAGATAAGTGATTGTCGAATCATTGACAATATACACACACACACATATATATATATATGCATATACACATGGATCTATTTCACATTCTATCCTATGTGAATGAAATGTTTGCTCTAAATTATAGCACAATTGCAAATATACCCTACCTCATAAAATTGCCCCGCCTCCGTTTATAGTTGTGTTTCTATAGAGAAAACTCTAAAATGTAATTACAACCTTTATTTGGAAATTGAAGATAAAAATCACAATCTTTAGTATAGACACCTCTCATTTTCCCTCCCATTTTTCAGTTTCAACCAACAAGGGGGGGGTGGAGGGGAGAGAAGGCTAGAGCTTAGGAGACATGAATATCAGGTGCCATTGACATTAGAAAAAGAGAGACATTGTATCGTATCAAAAAGGACACAGAAGCAGTTTATCTCATTTCACCACGTAAAAGAAACAAATATGATAAGATGATAAGAATCCGCAAAGTTATTGGCATGGTAGAATCAACCATTTTTATCTCGAGTGTGGGAAGAATATAGATCATTTGATACATCATGATTGGTAGAGATTATCAACATGTCCATATTTAGCCATTGTTGTAACAGGCAGCTGGATCTACCCCTCCTTCTATACTTTTGGAAATGTGGTATATAAATCCAGCTATATTTCTTTATTCTCTGCGTTTTCCCTCTCTTTTTCTCTTCTCTATTTCTCAACGTTTTATTATGGTGTATACTACCTTCCAAGATCAACAGATGAAAGCCCGTAAAAGATCATTAACTCGTTGTGTCGAATGTCAATCATCATTCAGACCTCATCTCTGGGGACGTGAAAGCGGTAAAGGCCCTGTATGCGATCATTGCTCCAACGGCGGTAAGGATTACAGTCAGCAGGAGGAATCGCCCTCTTCGATGGAAAAAGAAATTTTGATGGATTTGGCCAGCAACAAGAATGATGAAAATATCATTTGCGCAAATTGTCAGGCAACAACAACTCCTCTTTGGCGTCGAGATGCAACCGGAAAGACAATCTGTAACGCATGTGGCCTCTACTACAAGCTACATCACGTTCACAGACCTGCTACTATGATGCGCACAGTCATTAAAAGAAGAAAGCGCTGCCCTTCATCTGACAAACAACAGCAACATCCTCCTCAAAAGCAGCAAAAATTAGATGATGATAAGAAATCTGCATCTTCACCCACATTTAAACACAATTACACGCCATCGCCTCCCACACCTACCAAGCAACAACTTCCTCCTGCTGCTGCTGCTCCCTCCGCTGTGGTACGCAAAATGAGCTTTGATGACAACTGCAGTACTAGCAGTAGTAGTGGTAGTAGCAATGGCAGTATTGGCGGCGGTAGACACAGTCCTGATTTGATAATGTATCCTGAAGATAACAATCCCAAGGTGATGGCTTGGCCTCAACATCACCACCATAAATTGGAGGGAAAACAACCGCTTCACACTCCCTCCCATCCACACTTACTACAAACAACCAACACACTGCACACAACATGATTCATTACACTCTCAACGTCAGGAACTCCAAAGAGAAGTAACTCGTTTATCACAACTCTTATCAAACACAGTCGCCAAATTGTCTGACATTGATTTTGCCATTGCCAACCCTCAACAACAACATCATCATCATTCGCATCATCATCATCACCATAGCCAACATTGTACCTGTCCTTCATCGAATTCTTCTGCCGCTCCCTCTCCTCCCTTGCTACCATCTTCTTCGTCAAGTATTAGCAGTAATTCATCCGAGTCAGATTACGATCCAACCTTAATACAGGAACAGCAGGTGGCAAGATCTCTCTTATCATTGGCATCAACAAATACAAATTCGAATTTAGGAACCCGTCTTCCTCCGATTTCATTGGTCAACCACTAAATTATCATACCCCACCTCTTAAATATCATCCTATTTGTACATTTCTTTATTTTTTTCTTATATATGAACACACTCTATGCCCTTTACTTGTTGCCAAACTCATGATGAATGCTTTCTCTTTTAATGTCTAAATTTAATTAATAAAAACTCCTAATATTACTTTTTTTTTTTTAAGCAGATAATCTTGTTATTGTTATCTTTTTCTTTCCTCAATTGTAGTACGATATAGGTCAAATGTTTACGTAGGAGGTGGCATAGTAATCGATTCACATCCTAAATAGGAAAATAATCTATAAAGGGACCCGAGATTATAGAATCCAGAGTATATTATTAATTTCGAGTGACAATTACCACGCTACTGAGAAATATATCACTTGCAAAAATACAAGTATAGAAAAATAGCATGCGTGGGACAAGAGAACATTTCACCATCTTTCCGAACCTAAAAAAAAATCATGCAAATCATCACCATCTCTTTTAGTAGATTCTCGGCTTCTGTCGTCTTACAAGCAGCAGTTGCATCTTTACTAATCCCATGTTACCAGCGTTAGTCTTGCAACAATAGCATGTATGGTAAATGGCCCAATAAATTAGTACTGATGATATTACCAAGATTGGCATCATTAAAATTCAGGGTATTCATTTGACATACAACTCCAAGGCTCAGTCAAATCATTTAGAGAGCAACACATTGGGAGCAATGGTTTATACAAAAAGATGTGCACTTGTAAGAGCGTTTGATTCTGTTTGATCTCTAATGACTAGCTATGTATACAGTTTATTTACTTCAATTTCATAAAAATGCAATTTAAATTCGTAAAAACCAGATGGAGAGGCAGATTTGGGTTGAAAAGAGAGATCTATTAAACTCTTGGGCAAACGGCAAAGTAATGAGTATGTACCTGAACATCTATATCATATACTATACACACTGCTACAATGAGAGTATTGAGACCTATAAACCAGTTTAATACCACATCCTAATCATGTAAGGTGGCTCTGATAAAATGGGAAGAATCTCTTTTTTTTTCTTTAATTCCTTTAAAAGATGCTGCATTGTCTTTATGCTTACTCTCTAGGAGATGTAAAAAAAAAAAAGGATATAATGCGATGTTGGTGATTCAAGGTGGCCATGTTGAAGCTGTCCAATTGACGTTGATCATGTGCGTTCAAACAAGTAGAATGCAATTCATGTCGACTCGCTAAACATATGCAATCAGAGTCATCTGTTTGATAAAGGGCCTCATTCACAAGTAGCCCCAGACATAGCATGAATTACTAGCTGCATTACTCAGATAGCCCTGCTTAGATTATTCTGTAACAAAATATGCACTTGGATTTTAAGCATACAATCAAGGCATGTTGCTCAGTGATGGCGAATCAATGATGGCTATCCGTCTTCTGGATATAAGAGATGATCCAGTTACATGGATCAAAATCTGTCAAAGCAAGGCATGCAAACATTAGATAGCACACTAATCACGTTGTATACAATGCTCAAAGTGTCAGGGCAAATACAAGTGAATCACTGTAAACTTTATTACACAGAAATACTACTACAAGAGAATAATGAGGGCTTGCTATGAGTTTATCTTAAATTCTTCTCTTGACGCATGATCAAAGAAGAAATTCTTTATATACTGCCATCAAGCACGAAATTTAGACAAATAAAATTAAAATCACAAAATTGGGCAAAACTATATATAATATTTAAAAAACTTTTGTTTACTTCTTGACTTCATAGGCTTGTTCATGAACCTTTTGGGCACGACCAGAAGGATCAGAAGGACAACCCCAATCAGCTCTAGGGATCCATCTCACAACAGAAGCAGTACAGGCAGGTTGAGGGAACCATTGTTCAAACATGACACGGTACATATAAGCTTCCTTAGTGTCAGGTGTATCCTTGGACCATCTTGAACCAGCTTGTGCTAATTCTTCGGAAGAGACCTTGTTTTCACTAACAGCCTTCAAACTATCAATCCAACTGTAACCAACACCATCAGAGAATTGCTCCTTTTGTCTCCACAAAATGTTATCAGGCAAATAAGGCTTGGCACTAGGATCATCTGAGGTATCAAAGGCCTTACGAATAATGTATTTCTCCATACGACCCTCAGCCTTGTTGGGACGCTTCTCCTCAGGAGCAATGTTCATAGCAACTTCCAAGAACTCCTTATCCAGGAAGGGAACACGAGCTTCCAAACCCCAGGCCATGGTAGACTTGTTGGCACGGAGACAATCAGCAGTGTGCAAGTTCTTGACACGATCAACACACTCAGAATGGAAAGAAGCGGCATCAGGAGCTTGATGGAAGTAGAGATAACCACCAAAGACTTCGTCAGAACCTTCACCAGACAAAACCATCTTGACGCCCATAGCCTTGATCTTACGAGACAAAAGGTACATGGGAGTAGAGGCACGAATAGTGGTAACATCGTAAGTTTCCAAGTGATAGATGACATCGCTAACAGCATCCAAAGCTTCTTGGATGGTGAAAGTGTATTCGTGATGGATGGTCTTGAGATACTTGGCAACTTCTCTAGCAGCAAGCAAATCAGGAGAACCGGGAAGACCAACGGAGAAAGAATGAACACCAGGCCAGCACTTGGGACCACCTAAACAAAAGATTGGTCTAAGTTCATCACATCCCAGCAAACCCTCACAAATCAATTAATACTTACTCTCATCAAAGTTATCGTCATCGTTATCGCCGTTGCCTTGAGCAATCTTTTCAGCTTCACGAGCAGCAATAGCAGCGATCAAACTGGAATCAAGACCACCACTCAACAAGACACCATAGGGAACCTCAGCCATCAATCTCTTACGGACAGCCTTCTCGAGAGACTCTCTCAAAAGCTTATAATCGACAGGGTTGGAGGGAACCTTGCTACCATCCCACCAAGTAGGGTTGAACCAACGGGTGGTCTCTTGAGTCTCGGAATCGTAGACATGGCCAGGAGGGAAAGCCAAGATCTTGTCACATTCTTCGTTGAGAGACTTGAGCTCAGAAGAAAAGTAGACAGTTTCGGGCATCTTGGAGTTCCAACCGTAGTAAAGAGTAGTAATACCAATGGGATCGCGAGCAGCAATAACACGGTTACGCTTGACATCCAAGAGAACGAAAGAGAACATACCGTCCAAATGGTTGACAAGATCAGTACCCATCTCATCGTACTATTTCATCAAATGAATTAGGAGCTGCATTAGAGATTATTGAGCTGTTTCTCTTACCATGTGCATAATGACTTCACAGTCAGAGCTAGTCTGGAAATGATGAGGCTTCTTTAATTGGTTGCGTAAGTGCTTGTGGTTGTAGATTTCACCATTGACACAGAGGACGAGGTTACCATCTTCGCTGACAAGAGGTTGAGCACCGGAATCTAAGACATTTGAAATGTTTTAGATTCTGTTTCTCCACTTTTAAAGATGTCAACTTACCAACACCAACAATAGCCAAACGCTCATGACACATGATGTTGTTCTTTACAACATGACAACCAGACCAATCGGGACCACGATGTCTAATCCTGTAATTTTTGACATGCATCAATACCACACACTTTCCCAAGTTTCCAAATGTGCCAATGGCTTTTAACTTACTTTCTGGAGAGATAGAGAGCACGTTGACGATAGGCATCGACATCGCCTTGGTAGTTGCAAACAGCAAAGATACCACACATTTTTATTTGAAAAAGAACAAAAAGGGATGGAAAAGAGAGAAGAAGAAGAAAAATAAGAAACCAATCTAGCGATTTATATGGAAAATAGTATATACCGGTCTTTTAAAAGGATAGATTTCATGTATACTCAATTCGACTTCAACAGAAGTTATATCCTTTGCTCCGTACTCTATTTATAAAGACCAGGATGCTCACTGATATGTGAGGTCTCTATAATTTGGAAAAGCCAAAAAATAGGCTGAACAGTATATGTGGATCAAGAGAGATCTTCGTTTTATTCTTGATCGTACCAAATGTCAAAATAACGCAGTAGCTCTGAATGGGAAATGCAGGAATGTGTATGGTTGCCCATCATGACTCACGAGAAAGGGTGACTGCCCGAAACACATTGGATGTCCTCCTACCCCTCTGTCACCCACGTAGATCGCATAAACAGCTCTCTGTTTGGGTATGAATGAGATGGTAACATTTTAGATAATGCATCTGTACCACCTGCTTTTGATGCTTGAAATTTCTTGTATTCTATACATATCATTTCATTGAAAGTACCAAGACCTCATCATACGGAAGAAGAAGGAATACAGGGGCAACTCCGCTTGGTATTATCTTATCTATGGTTTTACATTTTTCTCGCTTGCATTAGGTTGCTTGCACTTTTCTCTATACAAACCGCATTATAGGGTAGTTTTACCGTGCAAAGACCAATACCAGAAGAAAGCACATTATCAGCTTGTCGCTAGATAGACCGGACCTGAGCCATTCAGAACTACGCATTGGATTTATGCAATGTAAGCTGGACCAAGGATGTCTGATCTGTGCATTTCTGTCAAACAGAGGCAATTAGTTGATTAACAAGAAGTGTTATACAAAATGCTTCAGGTCGTGGAAAACCATCCAATAGCATTTTGTGTTGAGTGGTAGTAGAGGATCAATTAGGATTACACTGTCGCACACTCTCTCGTTTATTATACATTAACCAAAATGGCAACGAGGTTCAGCTCTATTTCACATTATAGACAGAATCTAAGTCATAGAGCAAGTAGCGAATTTATTTAGATCAAATTACTAGCATTGATCAGAGCAAAGCATAGTAGTGAGATACCTTGGTAATTAGGGCATCTAAGCAGGTTGTAGTACTAACAAAATGGAATCATCTGTTTAGTTGTCAGCAGTAGTTCCATCAATGCGTGTGAGTATCTCTATAACGTGGCCTTATATCCAGTAAATACCTTCTTAGTACTATCCCAAATCAAGACGGTATCAATAAGCAAAAGTAGCATATTATACCTTCCAGAAATACATTGACACATTTGGATATGCTGTGGGTGATTCATGTCTGCACAAATGCTTTTAAAAGTATTCTAGCTTTCTTGATTACGACAAAAAGTCTTTGAAAACATGAAAATGCCAAAATTTCAGCTATAGCTACGCTCTATTGACTACTTTTGAAGGCATATGGTATCGATGACAATCATGGTCCGCGGGGTTTGAACCTTTCGCAGCAGCGGCTGCAACAGCAGCAATGAAAGTTTCTTTCAAACAACTCGGCTCATGCCAAAAAAAAAACGCTTCATAACCGTTTTTGCTAAATTTAACTATATGTACTGCGACCTACGCTTCATACTTTCTAATACATTTAGAGGCAGTTTTTTTCGCCGCATCTAACTGTTCTAAGAACATTAAACCTTTTGACCAAGGATGTCAAGTAATTCTCAAAAATACGAAAAGTAAATTTTAGCCGAAATCCCGAGATTTTGTAAACAAAGGTCTCACAAAAGTAGTTTCACATGTTGCTCTGGATTACTAGAAACATTCTGATATTATGCATACCATAGTAAAAGTCTTCAACTTTGCGGCCAAAAACAGGATAAACTGATTTTTAGTATTTTGGTAAAGGGGTAGTGCATGGAAAAATGAAGGTTTTCTTCGATTTGTCATGACCCAAAATAATTTGAGATAAAGCATCAAGAAGTAACTGCTAGTCGAAAGCAATTGTTTGGTGCTGTTCTAGTGGTCTAGAACAGCTTCTAACTTGAGAAATTACTCGTCGAATGCATCCAAATTCGGCTGTGTGTTAGCATTCTATTGAGTGGTAAGAGCTAATGCCAGTATGTTGGCTACCCGTGTATGAATTGTTTCCATTGTTATACACCTGGAGCATTGTAAAAGGATCGTATTTGCAGCTGCAAGTAAAGATATGGGGACTTTCGCGCTGTTTGTAGCACTTGATATCATGGTATAGGTGCATATCTGTACACTCCAATTGTGGTGTGGCCATAACAACCAACAGCCAAAGTTGCATGTGCAACACCGTGCTAGTATATGCAATGTAATTTGAGCAATTCTCTACCCATATCTATCGTAAACCAGCTTCATCATACTCATGTTATCCACACAAATGATTCACTTCATTACACCCAGGAATGTATCGACGTTGCTTTCACACCTTCAGAATGAGCAAGCCGCTGCAAGTAACAGTATTGCTTATCAAGAAACTGTTGGTTAGCAATGACGACTTGTTGTCGACTGGACATCCCCGAAGAATGGTGCTCAAAATAGGACCCCAACTTCATCTCCTTTCTGTCGGATATATATTGCGTCAATGTCCGTACCAAATCTATACAAGCAAGTGCAAACTATTCAACAACAACAGCAGTAGCAGATGCGATATCCAATAAGGCCTTTGAATAGGTTTGGTTGACATGGCTACAATGACAAGATGAAAGCTCTTTTTTGTAATACCATTCAAAAGTAATAGTGTTTGCTCTGCTTGAAACCATACAGGGGAAGCAAGAATAAATAGATTACCAGGAAATGTGAATAGAAAACATCGTTTCATATTCAACTTTTAGCGCTTCAAGTATAGCTTTTCTCACCCGAAGAGACATGGTCTCACAATACACAAACATTAGGGCTGCCGAATGACTTTCTTTGTACAAACTTGGAACGATTCTGTCAGTGCATATTTCCAATACCATGTTGGCATTGACATTGATGAAACTCAGTTTCCAAAAAGGTTCAGTCAAAAGTGACACAAATGAAAAAGGCATCTTCAATTGGATTGAAAGCAAGGCATTCGTTAGTCTTGAAAAAAGAGTAAGCAATTTAGCTCGAGTGAGAAATCAAGCGGAGGATCCGAGAGTAGTTGACCGTGGAAACTCGACTGGATCACAAACATATGCTTTTTATGACGGGACATCTTAGAACTAGATCAACTATAAACCTTGCTTCCCAGTGACCGTACTACCAAGTGGCTTTTTCAAATGTAAAAAGCTCAAGTGACGTAGATGAACCTTTGCGAGTGCTGGAACATCCCAGAAAGTAGAAGAAGGAATTTATAGATGTTTGATTGGGCAAAGGAGTAAGGAAAAGTGAGGCTATAATTTATAAAAAAAAATGTGAATCGCCTGAAAAAAATTGTTTTCCATACT
Organism: Mucor circinelloides; assembly: GCA_037974945.1. Classification (NCBI taxonomy): domain Eukaryota; kingdom Fungi; phylum Mucoromycota; class Mucoromycetes; order Mucorales; family Mucoraceae; genus Mucor; species Mucor circinelloides. The sequence continues at coordinate 1,032,294 of JBBNAA010000030.1, read as the reverse complement.
ACTTATTGTTCTTTACTTGTAGAAAATGTCTGTCGTTGTAAGTAACTTGTGGAAGAAAAAGCATTGCATACATAGAATCATGATATTTATCTCGCGTATACATCTAGGGTATTGATCTTGGTAATCTCCAGGCTGTTATTGCCGTTGCCCGTAATCGTGGTATTGATGTTATTTGTAACGAAGTCTCCAACCGTGCTACTCCGTATGTTCTCATTTTGTAATTCACATGTATGGACTCGCTATTAACACCATCTACTTTGTAGTAACATTGTTTCATTCGGTCCCAAGCAAAGATATCTTGGTGAAGCTGCAAAGACCCAAGAAATCAGTAATGCTAAGAACACCATTGTCAGTTTGAAGCGTCTCGCTGGTCGTACTTTTGAGGACCCCGAGGTTCAAGAAATTGAAAAGAACTTCATCATGGCTGAATTAGCTGATGCTAACGGTCAAGCTGGTGTTAAGGTAATAATAACGAGATAGATGAGGAAGGGAAAGATTTAGGGTTTAGGAAGGGGAGATGATGTGACCCATGTTGTGCAGTTTGATTAAATCTAATGCTTTCTGTTTAGGTCAACTATCTGGGTGAAGAGCAAGTTTTCTCCAATGTTCAACTCATCGCCATGTACCTTAACAAGATCAAGGATATCACTGCTGCTGAAATCAAGGGCCCTGTCTCTGATTGTGTTATTACTGTTCCCGGTTGGTTCACTGAAGTTCAACGTCGTGCTGTTCTCACTGCCGCTGAGATGGTCGGTTTGAACTGTTTGCGTCTTGTTAACGATTTGACTGCCGCTGCTCTTGGTTATGGTATTACCAAGACTGATCTCCCTGAGGAGAAGCCCAGAAATGTTGCCTTCGTTGATATTGGTCACTCTTCTTACACTTGTCAAATCGCCTCTTTCCTCAAGGGCCAATTGACTGTCCGTGGTCAAGCTTACGATGAGCACTTTGGTGGTCGTGAATTTGATGCTGTCATTGTTGATAAGCTCGCTGCTCAATTCAAGGAAAAGTTCAAGATTGATGTTTACACCAACAAGAAGGCTCTCTTGCGTCTCCGTGTCGCTGCTGAGCGTTGTAAGAAGGTTTTGTCTGCTAACCCTCAAGCTCCTGTCAACATTGAATCTATTATGGATGACCGTGATGTCTCTGCCATGGTTAACCGTGAGGAATTCGAGGAATGGGCCTCTCATTTGTTCACCCGTACTGAGGAAGTCCTTGCCAAGGCTCTCGAGAATGCTGGTATGAAGATTGATGAAATTGATTACGTTGAGATGGTCGGTGGTACTACCCGTATCCCCGCTATCAAGGCTACCATCTCCAAGTTCTTTGGTAAGGAAATCTCTACCACTCTTAATCAAGATGAAGCTGTTGCTCGTGGTGCTGCTCTCCAATGTGCCATGTTGTCTCCTGTCTTCAAGGTCCGTGATTTCCGTGTCAACGACATTGTCACCTACCCCATCAAGCTCACCTGGGAAGCTACCCCTGAGGAGGAGGAAACTGAAATCGTCGTTTTCGATAACAACAACTCTATTCCTTCCACCAAGATCTTGACTTTCTTCCGTCGTGAACCTTTCACTTTGCAAGCTGTCTACGCCAACCCCGAAGCTTTGCCTCGTGGTATCAACCCTTGGATTGGTCAATACAACATCAAGAACGTTGAGCCTCTCAACGGTGAACCTGCTCAAATCAAGGTTAAGGTCAGACTCAACATTCACGGTATCTTGTCTGTTGAATCCGCCTACACTGTCGAGGAGAAGATGGTTGATGAAGAGACCAAGAACAAGGATGGTGAGAAGGAGATCAAGAAGGTCAAGAAGCTCGTCAAGACTGGCGACCTCCCCGTTGTCTCTGGCACCACTGCCCTTTCCAAGGAACTCATCAACGAATATACCGAAAAGGAAAGCCAAATGTATGCCAATGACAAGCTCATTGCTGCTACTGAAGCTGCCAAGAACTCTCTCGAGGAATACGGCTATGAGATGCGTGATAAGATTCTCGGCCCCCTCTCTGAATACATTGACCCCTCCATCAAGGACAAGTTTGCTGAAGATCTCAATGCTGTCGTTGATTGGATTTATGATGAAGGTTACGATGCTCCCAAGTCTGTATATGTTGAGAAGCTTGATGCTCTCAAGAAGATTGGTAACCCCGTTGTTGAGCGTTATCGTGAGGCTGAGGCTCGTCCCCATGCTGAGCGCGCTCTCCGTGATACTATGCAACGTTTGACTCAAGAAGCCATGAGCTCTGATGAGAAATACTCCCACATTCTCCCTCACGAGAAGCAAGATATTGTCGAGCGTTGTGAGCGTGCCGGTAGATGGATGGATGAGCAAAACGCTAAGCAAGCCAAGGTTGCCAAGAACGAGGCTCCTGTTTTGACCAGCAATGATATCAAGAAGGAAGAGGAGGCTGTTATCTACTTTGCCAACCCCATCTTGAACAAGCCTAAGCCTGCTCCCAAGGTTGAGGAACCTGCTGCTCCTGCTGCAGATGCCGATACCCCCATGGACGACTCTAGCGATAACAAGAAGAAGGAAGATATGGATATTGATTAAATTACTATCATTTAGAACAAAAAAATTATGCTATTTTTCTTTATATATATAAAACCTGCAAATTCATTTTACTATAATACTTCCCATGATTTGTTTCCTTGTTGTTATAACTCAAGCTTTATTAGTCACCGTGGTCATGAATGGGTTTTTTTTGTCAAAACGCACCCCGCATATACTACAATGCTTCCACATCAGTCAACTACTTACTTATTTCCTCTGACGCTATCCTTCAAAACTTTCAAGACTGCTCGATAGGGTTGAGCTCAGGGGAATAAGGCGGGTATCCTCGTTCAATAATTACAGGATCGATGGTATTTCGCTCATTTTTGGAAGCTGCTTCGTCGATATCAGTGTCTTTGAGCTCTTGCTCTTCACCTACTAGCTGAGATTCGTTAAACTTGTTAGTGAAATATGAAGAACTTGAATCTGAGATAATAAAAGGGCACCTTTCGAGTAAATGTTGTATGTAAGCCCATGTTACTGCAATCAGATTTGATACTTGAAGTTTTTATACAATTATTGGAAACACTCTGGTTCCAGGAACAGCATAGTTGATGATGTTCAAGAATTCAAATTTGAAAAATCTGGATGCTATCCTGATTGTGCACGTTTCAATTACCCCTCGATATAAAATGATTTATTTATGCGATAGAGACATGTACTTTAATGATTAAAATGATATAATAACGGTATATATAATAGCGATATCGATGTTTATCATAATAGTGGTAGTGTTGATATTCATATAAAACTGCAAAGAAAACAGAGAAGAGGTGATGGCAAGCAAATTTAACTGTCATTTTCATCAAACACAAGGAGATTTTCCCAGTCTTCACAGCTTAACAAGTTATCATCAAGTCCAATTGCATTAACCTTGTCAGCAGTTATCTTCAATATTCTACGTAATTTTTCCATTTCCATCATATCGCTTCTGGTCGAAGTGTCTGAAGTATCATCTGAAATAGGGGAGTCTTCACGGTTAAACATGCCCTCATTATTAAATGATAAGAAATTGATTCAGTCAAGGCCGACTTGGTATAATTTGTACATATCAGTACAGTCAGACTGGGAAATATTGATTAATTTGGAAAAATAAATGGTGATTATAGAGAATTAGTTTGGGTAGTTCTAAAAAATAATTTGGCGATTTTGCTTACCTGGTTTTGGACAAAGATCAAAATGAATTTTAGAGATGAGCAAAGTTAGTTTTTGAGAGAACTTTGGATAAATAGATTATACATACCTGTAAAGATCTTAATCCTTATTTCTAAGGAAAACCGTGTTTGTTACGGCGATGTATTTCGTTCGGGCGTAAAGACTTCTGGTCTTCCTTGTCCTGACCATACTGCTTTGGAGATGGTCATCATGTTATTTGAAGCATTGATATCTCTTTGCCATAACTGTTTGCAACGATGACAGCAGACAACTCCAATACCTTTAAAGTTGTCAGTATCTATGATAGTCAGGCCATCAGAAAGGCGGAGGTTGCAAGTTTTTGAGGTTTTGAATTCATGGATTGTTGTAACAATCAATCGACCTTCAGCCTCACGCCTTTTTAATGTTCTGAATAATTTTCCAACTACAGTGGTCCCCCGATTTAAGAGACTTTCAATATAAGAGACACTTTTGGCCCCACCCACCAGTCTCTTATATCGAGGTACCACTGTACACCACATCTGTGCCCCTTCAGATTGACTGCATCTTTGCCGAACATTCCTGCACCAAAGACAATGAGAGGTATCTTCATAGGTTTGCTCTCGGTTTTTACCGCTACTTGAGCCAACTACAAATACATAAAGAAAACATGTTTACGTTATAAAGACACTTCTCGGCATTTTGCTTTGTAGTTATTTACCGGTATTTGCTGTGTCTGCAACATACAACTTACACTTGAAGTAAGCTTTTGTGTAATGACCACTTTTTGAACAATCAACACATATTGCATCTTTAAAGTATACTATATGAATCCCAACGTAAAAGATAACTAACTTATTTCATACCTTCAAATGCATTTGCTTTACGACTTTCAAACACTTGGCGTTTCTTCTCCAAGATGATTGATTTGAACGTAGCTTCAGACATGTGTTGGGAGAATCAGTGTAAAAAGAGGGAAAGAAAAGTGATGAATTATATTTTATACAGATCAATTGAATTATTATGGACAGCAATTGTTTCTTCTACAATATTTGATTTATTGAAAATGACTGATTTATTAGAAATATTTGTATGAAAAACTTGAATCTCATTGATACTCTTTAACAGCAATTAAAACAAAATAAAGCGTCGATATGTCTGATCCTGCCTGGGCGATATTGTACTGGCTGTTTCTTTTCGATAAGTATAATGATTTGCCTATTTTGAGTCTTTCCGAGCAGTAAAAATTTGATTCTGTTGAAGAAGAAGCGTCTTGAACAAAAGATTTGAATTGGGCCGCCAAATTATTTTTTGGCTAGTGTCAAAGTAATTTTCTATAATCACCATTTAGTTTTCAAATCGGCCAATATTTCCCAGCCTGGCTGTATTATATAACTTTAAGAAGGTATCATTTATCTACAATGATCTCTTTCTGTAGTTAAATTTGCTAATGGCATCTTCATCAAGCAATAACGTCTCTCTATTAAAAACCTCTATCACAGGCTTGACAGGATAGCTACCAGCTATAACATTCATCATATTGATTCAACTCATCTTTAACATGTATTGTGTAATGCCTTTTGGTGGAGCCATTAGTATTTTCAATCAAAAAAGTGCCCTTTTCAAACAAATCCGTGATTCAGCGTTGTTGAAGTCAATAATACGGAAAGGAAGCATGAAAGTGTTTATGCAAACAATACCTTTTTTCAACAAGACGTTGGTCAAGTTTGAACACTGAAATTCATAGCTGAAAGATGGCATTTATTCAAATAAAATCAGTTTGTACACAAATGAAACATGGTAGTATATATTGTGTGTGTGTAGGTGTGTGTTATTTCATGATCTTCGTTTGGTATACAATACAAGATAAATGTCATATTCAAGAATCCATGGTCACTAAATTATGGCCAAAATCCAACACCATAATCCTTTTGTCTTGACCAGCACTGAATTTCAATGGGTATTAGATTCGCCAATGTTGCCATGTTACTGCCCTCTACGTACCTGATTATTTTAGTGCGATTACTGAGACAATTGAATATCCAACTCGAGTGTCCACTTTGAAAACTGAGCAGACACTTGTTTTGCTGGATATCCCAGACTCTAAGTGTTCTATCGTAACTACCGCTAACAACAATATTCTATAGATGGCCATGTGTTATTGTTTGTATGGTCTTTGTAAACAGTGTGACCTTACTTGGAAACTGTCAATTGTTCGAATGAGATCAGAGTGTCCAGTCAAGGTCGAAATACACTTTCCAGATTCAGCATCCCACACCTTGAGCTTGTTATCTTGTCCACCGCTGTAAATGAGATTGCCGTCATATCGAACACAGGCCAGTCCTCTTGTATGTCCAGTAAATGTCTTTAAACAGTTGCCAGTCTCGATATCCCATAATTTCAATGTCGTGTCGCCAGATGCAGAAACCACAAGACCCCCATGAGATCCCAATGCATTGACTGGACCAGCATGGCCAACAAGTCTCTTTAATTCTGTGCCTTGATGTTTATCCCATACACGTATTGTTGCATCTCGTGACGAGCTCACAATCATATCGCCTACAATGCATACATCTAATACACCCCCAGCATGTCCAATCAATCTACTCTGCGGCTCCAGGTTAGGCAATGACCAAATCAGACAAGTCGAGTCAGAGGAACCAGACACCATCCAAGTCATATCGCTCGATGCACGCAAGCACAGCACACTTCCATCGTGATTCGTCTTTGTAGATACCAAGGCATTTTGCTGGTTTGATAGATTCCACAGTTTGATGGAGCGATCTCTGCTACCACTGACGATCAAATTTGAGCCCACCCATACCAAGCAATAAACGCTATCCTCGTGCCCAGTGAGATACCGTGTGTTGACATGACCCTTCTTCCATCGCTTGTTCAATTCATGGTGGTTCTTATACAAATCGTAATATGGCAGCGTCACGGGCTTTGTAATTTTCGGTACATGATCAGCATAAAATAGTGTTTGCCACAAATAATGATGGTTTCTATGACACAGTTGAAATAGCTGCTTGCATGTTTGTGCTAGGTTCATCAAACTCTTGCAGTCTAATAGCAATAAAATCTTGATATTGAGTTCAGAGGGTAGATTTAAAAAGCGAGCTAAAACAAAAAAAAAAAAAAAAAAAAAAAAAAATGCATGATAAGTAACACTATAGATCATAAATTGACATGCGACCTTACGTTGTGACGCTAATAACAAATCAGCAGTTACCATTGTTGTTCGATCACCTACTGAGATGCTGTTCGTACTGTTGTAACTGCTGATGCTGTTATTACTGTTTGTTCTTCGGGGAGATACATTGAAACGGGGTATAAGCGAGGATATCATGAGTCGCCGCTGCTTGGGTGGAGATGATAAGCATTGAGACGACGAAAACGAGGATCGCCGTCTTCGAGCCAGCAATGAGCTAGGCCGAGATAAAGTAGGTGTTTGATCGATGTTGGTAGGGTTCAGACATTTGGTTGTTGGTGTGCCATCTTTTCGCATCACAATGGTTATGTAAGTTGGGATATCGGGTGATTTTGAAGAGGAAGATTGGACATGAGTTTTACTGTTATTAGTGGAGGAATTAAACGATAAGTAAGATAGTAATTTTGATGTAGTGGGCGATATCAAGGACGGAGTCAACAATGTCATTAAGAAAAGAAGGCGGATAGGGAGGAGGATAAAAGAGAGAAAGAGAGAAAAAGACTTGAATGACCCAATTGTAAAACTTTGTGTGTGTAAATCAGGTTTTTTTATCGTTCGAATGTCCTGTGTTACCACTGCTAATAGCTTCAAATTGTCAGGTTTTCAACGCAACATTCTTTCATTCATGTTACAATTTTCCGAGCATGTAGCTTTTTTTTTTTTTAGGAAAAAAAAATGATTGTCAATATGTGATCTGTTTGTTATTGACATTGTGTACCTTGATAAGGAACAACATCTGGTGGCATGAATCGGGAATCAAATCCATGGCCCTCCTCGAAACTTGTTGGATCAGCAGCAGCAAGATGACATGGTATTAATGTCATCATGTAGCAAGGTTGTCTGCTGTGCTTCTATATACACATATAGCTACTAGTAATGTGCAAGTGTTATTGAATATGCTTCCCATACAGTGCAAGTGTTTGGTAATACAATCGACATTCGACGTTTCTCCTTCAGCACAAGTTTATTAAATTCATCTCCAGATGATGTATATGCGTCCGGATCAATGAGCCTGGCATAATTGCGCTTGGCACTAGTTAGCTCAATGTAATTATCTGTCCCTTATCCTCTTCGTTATCGCCTATAAAAGCCCTCTCTGCCATCGTGCAAAACAATCCCACATCCAATACGCCAGTTAAGCATTTAATCTCCTTGTACAATGACACAGGATCTGGAATGGGTCCAAAGTGGCAATCCAATATCAAGTTTCCATTATCTGTTACAACAGGACCAGCTTTGTCTGTAGGCGTTGCCATTCTCAGCTTTATCGAAGCAGCGGGAAACATTCTCTCAAGCTGATATTGAACCGTCGTAAGTGCCATGGGTATCACTTCCACAGGAACACCTTTGATCCACTGATGCCATGTCAGTTGCATACAAATCACAATGCTACATGTACTCTAGCCTTACTTTGGTTCCCAATTGGTTCGATCTTTTTCTGTCGTCTATTACAAACCATTAGAACCAACAAAAATTATGTCATAACACTTGATGTATACCTGCGACGAGGATGAATTTACACGATGCTTGCGCTACCAACCTTTCTTGGAAGAGACAGGCTCCTCCACCTTTGATGGCATTCAGCTCTCGATCAATCTCATCAGCACCGTCAATTGTCATATCAATAATAGGATAGCTAGACATAATGAGTAACCTTTAGTCTGTATTCTGCGATACAACGTATAACATCTTTACCTATCGAGTGATCCCAGTCTTAAATTGCTTTGCAGAATCAGTTGTCGCGTTTGGAAGCTGGTAGGTATACAGACAACATCACTTGAAAACTGGTGTTGCTTTAGATATTCTATCGCATACACGATGGTGCTTCCAGAACCAAGGCCGATGACTGAAGGCTTAGATTGGATCAAGTACTTCATTGCTGAATAGCCAGCCCATCTCTTTCCTCTTTCCACTGATTGTGTTGAAAGCTGGCGACGTAAAATTCGGATACATGCAGACATGATGGCTGACTCTACAGTATCACGTTTGAAAAAAAAGCAGACATGCTAATTTGGTTTTCCCGAATTCCCTTCATTAAGCGCAGTCCATGAAATTGGCAACTCCATATTACCGCATTTGATTTGTATGATGGTATCATATGGTAGCGTAGTAATATAGCGCTCTACAAATCCATGACAACAGCGTTCGTACTTCTACAAATTGTTATTGTCATAGTTGTCCTTAATGATTACGTTGAATCATTACAGAAATTGAGCTGTATATTGGGTTTTTTTTGTATCTTTCATCAACAGGTTAAGCTTCTGAATGGCATGCTCCAAGCGTTGGTGGCGACAATGAGCCCAAATGGTCAATGTGAGATCTTCCACACGGATAAACAGGAACTGTTTACCTTGGGCGGGGTTTTTCGGCACTGATCCCACTTGTTGTAAATAGAAAAAAAAAAAAAAAGAGCCCTTGCCAGAACCTAAAAGATGTGGAAGCGATTTACAGCAAGAGATTGTCAGGTAGAGCAAATTTAAATTTGAAAATGGAACTTTCCAGATTGCACTGTGCATTGATAGTTTGTACATCATAAGCTGTTTCGAATGCACATTTACTCAACATTAAATATGCGTCAAAAGCCTTCCCGACCGACCCCGGCTAAATCTGTATAAAAACTCTAATTTTTTTCTTTTTTTTGTGGTTTCTCGTTGCTGAACCCCTTTCTTTTTTTCCTTTTCACTAGCAACACTCATCATGTCAGTCCGTTCAATCACTTTTATCCGCAATGCAATGGTAGGCAAAGCGCTGGCTCCTGCTATGCGTCCCTTGATGAGATCCCCTGCTGCTAAAATCCGACCTCTTCAATGGAATTTGGCCACAAAACCCAATGCCACATCCCGATTCTTTTCCACAGCTCGTGCAAGTCCACAACAGCAGCAACAACATCACACATCTAAAATATCATCCATGGCATCGTCACCCAGCATCATTCAAGCTGCCAAAACGAAAGCAGAGCCCAAGCCATCTAAATTGAAGGAACTCACCAAAAAGTATGGCGCAGTGGGTATCATTGTGTATCTCGGTGTTGGTTGTGTGGATCTGGGTGTTACTCTCGGTGTTATTCAATTGGTTGGACTAGATAAAGTAAAAGCATTGGAGAGAGGTGTACTGGATATCGTTTACAACACTGGTGAAAGATTTGGAATCAAAAGAAAGGAAGACGTTTTGGTGACATCTGACAAGAGTGTTATTAATGAGAATCCTGATGATACCCCTTCATTCGCTTCAGTGTTCATTTTGGCCTATGGTATTCACAAAACTCTGCTGCTTCCTGTCAGACTTGGTATTACAGCTGCAATTACGCCTGCCATTGTCCGTAAATTGCATCAAATGGGTTGGGCTCGCTATTTCCCTAGATTATTAGGCGCTACTGCACCAAAGAAGCCATAGACAAATACCTCCAAACCTTGCATCATTTTCTTCTCTTTTGAAAAGCTCTATTTCCCTTAGAACCATTATATACACTCAACTTCACTGTACAATAAACTAATTAATATCTCTGTTCATTGAACCTCTCATTCTCGCGATCTTGTGCAACGGCAATTAAGCTTTCAATCGCATGATTTGAAAGCAAGCAAAAAATGGATATTTTATTATGTGCTAAGGTAGAATATATTGTGGGATTATGTCGCAGACACTTAATCCAGTTGGAAACGATCAGCTTCGTTAGGGCAATACAACTCAAGAGTAGAGTTCCATGTCATTGTCTTTGGCTTATGAGCTAAAGGCACGAAAAGGGTGTTCCACAATGATTTGGCAACATAAGCATGCCCCAGAGTGCTTGGGTGGAAACAATCAATGTTACTATGATTTAGGCAGTGTTAGTCGTGCTTACAAGTAAGGATGCGTTAGATGGTACTCACCTCAGACCCTGAACTGGGAAGGTATCCACTTTGATATTGGCAGGAGAGTAGATGACACCGAATGAATCTGTTTGTAGAGCTTTGAACTTTTGAGCGATTGCAGCTAATTGCTTTGTGTATCCAGCAGAGACTTCGTCCATCTTGGGACGATATTCCTTGGCAATAGCACAGGGACATTCAATTTGATTGATAATGAAATCAGTGTTCTGGAAGGGTTTGCAGTAATCTTGATCAGCAGTGACGCTATAGACTTCAGTGACATTGAATGTGCCAACTAAATAAAGACTAGTCAGTGACACTATACAAATTTAAGCTCTTTTGTAGTCTTACTCAAGTTGACAATGACACGTGGAATGTTCTTTCTGATACGCTCAACGGCTGCAGTAACATGTTGGCCATACTTTTCGGGGGTCAACAAGGGGAAGACAGTGTCAATGCATGAAGCACATTGATCATTACTACCAATCTGCAAGTTGATGAACTTCCAATCATTCTTAAAGTTGACACCAGGAGTGAGTTTCATGGCTATAATTGGTTATTGGCTAAGTGTGCTATTGCCTATGAAAGACATGTAGTTATGTACCTGTAATAAGGTAATCAAGTTGACTATCCAAATTTTGAGCCATGGCAGCACTTTGGGCAGCATTCAAAACATCCTTTAAGGGTTTGTCTATCGTCAGCAGTAAGTAGTCTGCCCTGAAAAGGCATATTTAGGCGCTCTTACATTGGAAGGGAGGACAGATGATGCCATAGCAAATTTCAACAAGATGCTCGTCAACAGAAGCACCTTTGATAGAAGGATTGTATCTCTTAAAATAGTTTGGAACAGTGTCAGCACCTGGATCCCCACCTCCACCGTAACTGACGCCACGGTATTCATATAAACTCTTGATATTGATGATGTTTGTTCCTTGAATACCCTCAGCAGCAAATCCGGCCATGATACTAGGTAATAAGTGTTTGTTTAATTGTCCATATTGGGATATTCACTTTATGTAATGTTTACCTGTCACCAAGAGCTGCAACTACTTTGATATCATCAGGGCGCAAATCAGCAACACTAGTTGCAGCAGTTGCTCTGGGTTTCAGGGCAGGACAAGCACCTATAGAAGAAGCTGTGGCTGCATAAGTTTGACCAACGCAAAGAGTTGCAATTGCTGCAAATGTTGTCAAAGTAAAACGCATTAGAAATAAACAGATGATTTGATAAAGAAAAATGAGATATTTGACATGAAATGTCTAGTTTATATATGCATTTTTTCGGTTTCTTACGAGCGAATATCACTCTCTATGATTTACAACGGAGCATGCTTCCCTGTACTCCATCTTGAATGTTTCTCGTTACATTTTTGTAAATTTAATAAAGTGTTGTGGAAGGTCATTATAATAGTACTCAAGCCCATAGCATGAAAAGGTCGCTTCAAGTTTTGGTTTACTGAAAGCTTTGATCTAATGTTTAATTTGATTTTGATCACTGGATCGAGAATTCTTGCATATGAAAGTATTTGGATCTCTGTGTGTGTGTGCATAAAAGAGCTTTGTTTAGAGTAACCTGGCACAAGTCCTTCGATTATTGTTACCAAAAGCAATGTGTATGCGCAAGTGGTCATTTCCGGGACATTTTAATATTCCATGTCTGCTCGACATCACTACAGATATCATACACATTGAGTTGTTTGGTGCGGACATTGTTGATTCTTGTTTGCACCACAAATAAGCTTGATGGATCTACATTTTTGTAGCGCTGTAAGACATTTCAAACTAGTAATTTGCAATTACAGTTAGCCTTGAGTCTGTAAATCTACTGTAGTATGTCCTGGAACCTTTAAGCTGGTGGAACGTTACAATTGCATGAATAGCAGATTCAGTTTGCTCGGAGAAAGTAAGTTGCCGAACTTTATGTTGCTGGTGATTCGTTTTCTGTTTACTCAAAGAACCTTCTGAACTAACTATTAGATGATTGAGCACAAATCCCTGAATTTATTGCATAAATTTATCAGCTTCTGTTCACTTTTTTTTTTGTAAAACTGAACAGTGTATTTTCAGCAAGCAATGCATATACAAAGTAAGTCATGCTATATTTGCATGTGAATCACAAATCAAGTTGCAGCATTCTTTCCGCACATACTGTGTTCCTGAATTTACATTGTAGCTCTATTTAGGTTTTGACATAACGTAAAGACGTAGAATCCAATTCGAAACAACGACAAAACGTCGAAAGAGTGCTTGCTACTATAAATCATAACGTTATATCGAGCTTCAATGCGTACAATCTCAAAGAAAAGAATGTGCCTGAAATATGCGATTGACATCTTAAATGCTATCAACATACGATGCTAATTGTTTACCTAAAACAGACAATTACCATTGGTAATTTAATTTCACATTTTTATGTAAACTAAGGATTTTGCTAGCTGTGAATAATGATTATCAAGTAGGATTCCCATAAGATCAACCCCATCGATTTTATTTGAAAACAAATCAACTCAGAAGAATGATACAAGATTCTCTTGGACGTTAAATGTGAAAAATATACATCTTTAGGATAATACAATCAAGAATGACAGCTTAATAGTCATAGTAGACAGACATACATTATTTTGTAAAGCCTTTCTAATATCTTTCGATTTTTACAAAGGGGATCCAGCAGACCAACTACCGATTTCCTTGAACTTCTGGCGGCACATGTACCATGATGATGACACCGCGGTTGTATCAACATAATATCTTCTAAAAGCCATGGTTCTGTGAGACAATGTAGAATTAGGCTGGTATTGTCTTAAGATACAAGCAGATCAATAGCGGTCTTTTTCTACTGAAGGAATTTGCAGTACTATGAGTGTGTGTAAAATAAAAACAGTAATGTTTATTTAATTGATTGATAAAAGCTCGTTTAGAAAGTACAGGTAATTTTTTAATTATTACATTGCTACAAAGCTTCTCTTGTTAAACATCAGTTAGACAACAATCGAAGATCCATATTCAGATATAGTAAAACATCTTCAAGAGAATATAGTGTAGCATATTTACATATTTACTATTTAATTTTTTTAGTGCAAAGTACAACAGAAAGATGACAACTCCCCACTTGCAGTTGGGGACAAATAAGATATCTATCAAGCAACCAGCAAATTTCTCTGACAAAGGGCAGGATCCATGTGTACAAAATCAACAAGTTTCTTCTACTTGAGTGGCTCCTTTCACAGATTTATTAAAGATTTTGAGATAGAAAAAAAAATAAAATTGTAAGTATTATATTTTCTAACAAGAGTATGAAGCATCATTGCTAATAAGCCAAACATCGCTTTGTAATAGTTGAGGCTAGTTATTCCTTTGCTTTTTTTTTAAAAAAAAAAAAAACATTTCAAAAAAATAAGACTTTAGTTGCAATGTCATTACATAAAACTGTCCCATTTGCATTGTATCTAAGGCGTTTATCTGTAATGCCTTCGTTTCTGAGTTCAACTGCCATGGCTTTAAGTTCTATTTTACCTGCATAACAGGTAACACTATAATCAAGATCCTTGAGATATTTGTTACATGCTTGCAATAAAGGATCAATGACAGAATATTGCAAGCAGCTTTCAGAAGAAGAATTTTCAGAGATGCCATCAAAAAGATCAGAGCTATAAAATTTTTTTTTTTTTTTTTTTTTTTGACGTAGAAGTTAAATTCAGCTGTGTAGATTTGACAAATAGTTTGAGATTGGATCCAGTTATATCGAGTTGATAATAATTTTGATCTGCTGAGAGAGGATAGCGACAAAAAAAAAGAAGAAAAAAAGCTATAGACTCAATACGTAAAAGCAACAGTAGATTGGCATAATGCACAGTGATGAAAATATCCTAGGGTCATCGTCGTGTTCAGAAATATGGCTTTAGGATACACTTAGATAAATGTATACAAAAGAATACATATGAGATAAAAGGTGACCTTTACTATTTTACTAGCTGATTTGATATTTATATTAACCAAAAGGCTACACACAGTCAGTGTGTACCTGACAGTGACAGAAACGTCTCATGATAATTGTGACAAAACAAAAAATGATGCTGACTGTGAGATTCGAACTCACGCCTCTTGCGAGACCGCAACTTGAGTGCGGCGCCTTAGACCAACTCGGCCAAATCAGCTCATATTTTTGTGTCAAGTGTGGAATTATTAGTAGACAAAATAGCTTGTATCAGACACTGCAACTTTCTGGCGTATTACTCCCATTTTACCCCGGTGTAAAACGGTGGTTTTTTTTAGGCTGTAGAAGTGTAAGTAGCAGAGATTATGATACGCTGATTTTCTACACAGAAAATAGTATTTACAATCTGGGATTTTAAGCGAATGGAGAAAATGATAATTAGAATGGTAATATAGATTAAAAAAGAGATGGTAATATTCAACTAATCCCTCTTTTTACTCAAATTAATATACCAGCGTTTTACTCTGTGGGGTAAAACGCAGGTAAAACGCTCGTATTAGACGTTGGGTAAAACGGGGGGTAAAACGCTCGTTTTACTCCCGTTTTACCGGCGTTTTACCATTCAAAAAGTTGCAGTGAGAGAAGAGAGAGTAAGCACGTGATTTAGAGAGTGAGCACTCTAGAGGTAAGGTAATTGTATATAGGATGGGTTAGACTTGTAGTTAGGTGTTAAAGATGATCTTTATTGAAATAAAACAAATGTGGTATTTATACTTTTTACAATATTTCTAGAAATTACTATGTAATTATATCATGTAGTATGCTTTATGTTTCTTGATCCTTCTAGAAGGAAGGATCGGCTTGAATCGTCGTTTGCCCGGCCTGGTCGTAGCTACTACCGGTACATTAGCCGAACTGACGCTGACATTTGTCAGATGCGAATATGTAGATTTAGTATTTGCAATCTGAGATCTGATCGAGATAATAGAGATAGTGTATATAAGATATGTGCAGGAATATGTATATAGCCTTTTAGTTAGAAGGATAAAAAGGTATCTTTATTATCATTAGAATTAGGGATTCATTTTATCCAATATACTTTGTGTAATGTTGTGGGCTATCCACGTTAGTCGCTGTTTGATATTTCTGGACGCTGGTGCTCTAGGTTTAAACCTACGCTTCTTATTCTTGTTCGTATTTAGTCTTTCAATGATATCCTGCAGATCTAAATCACTGTCAGAATAACCTTCAACCCTGACATTTTTGTTGCTTTGTAATAACTATAATATCTAAAACATTAGTAAAACGTGTAGAGTGTAACCAGAGATACATTTATTATGCTGTAGAGTATAACTTATTGTAGACTGTAACTAATACTTGGTGTTTGTGTTGAAAAGATAGTGTTTATTGAATTGAATGCAACTTATATTTATACTATTTAGAATGTCTGAGTTGTGATTTAAGTGGAAGCTTCTAGCATTTGAAGTCGTAGTAGCCATATAATAAAGGAGAATGCTATATATGGAAATGATAATAATCAGATAATAATAATAAACATCATCATCATCTTGTTGCAGTGAAATCAGGAGGGTGGTTAAATGGATTTCACAGAAAGAAATATAAAAAGCAAAATAATAGATACAATTAAAATTAACTATATTTTATTTGATTGTTAAATAAAACTGAGTGAAGTGACCTAGAAGACTAGACTCCCATCATAAAAATACCCAAAATAAAAATGTCATTTCATTCGAACCATGCTATCAAAGATAAAATGTATATGTTGTGCCAGAATTGCCACAACTGTCTACTGTATGAGATTAAGGCACACTTTGATAGGTAATTATTCCAAATATAATGGAATATGCTACTAGGTTACATCTCAGTTGATGGGCAGATTTAGCTGCAAGTGAATAACAACATTTGTTACTGTCTTGTATGATGACTCATAAATTTAGTATAAATAGCCCTTTAATTTCTTCATTAATAAACTTCAGTATATTTGCGTCTTGTTCAATTACTATTATACTATCTTTCGCTGTGCTGGTTATTGCATACTACGCTGGCTCAACAGTGTGGATCATCAAGTGATGCACATCTGGTGCATACATCTTATATACAGTAGCATCGATCTTGGCATTTAACCAAATATGGGAAATATCCGTACTCAATGTCGTCGGGATACAAGCATCAGTCTATAGCGCCATCCATGCTAATGGTGCCACCTATAGCTTATGTTTGTATATGGTATAAATCTGTAGCGTACATCTAATTCATTATTAGTGTACATCATAGTTTATATCAGAATATGGTAACTGGATGAACTGTGTACGGAATTCAGATCATAGTGGATGTATTCCACAACACTAATGATGTTTGTCATAAGTGTGTGTTCTCTTTATCCAAATTAAAACCAAATCAATAACAACATATTCGAATTCTTCAACTATGCCCAGATACCATAGTTGTGCAGCATCCTACATAAGGAATACTTACTATAATATAATAACAAAACACCACACCTTAGAACACAAGGTTACATTTCATGCTGCTATGACGGCAGCACCGCAAAGCCCAATCAAGGTTACTGATGCATTCTACGCTGCTTTCACCTACTATATCGCATTACATCATTCTATTATAGCAGTAGCAGATCAGTTTTACATAGAGTTCCATCACGACACAATACAGTTAACAGTGTTACACCTAGTCAAGTTCAGCACTGCACATCTAGAACACTTCCAATAAATATTAAGCAGAACGACCTAACAATGAAACAAGACGACTCATATTGCTGACAAGAACGAATTGCAATCACATCTACTTCTAATCTATCTTTATACATGGATCCCATCAATCTACTGGATACGCACATTATGAATTATATCTCATGATCTCAGTTCATAAAATCATATAAAAAGGCCATGACACTTCATCTCAATAAAGGACATCTTGATTTTGTATACAGTGAAAAGCTGATACTTTACTGTTTTCTTTTCATTTGTATAGTTTTAGTCATTCAGCATTTGTTGAATGGATCAGTTACGCAGATCTACCTTTATGGTCAATGCTGCTCTACAGCAATTACCCCTTTAATCCAAGACATCAATAATAACAAACGCTGCTGAATACCGCAATAGTACAACCTATCGCTCTCTATCAAAATCATGCTACAAGCTAATGCTCAATTGTTATAAATAATCTTCTTTTTTTACTCAAATCCAGGAATCTTCAGTTTTATTTTAACAATCAAATAAAATACAGTTGATTTTAATTGTATTTATCATTTTGCTTTTTTATATATTTTTTTCTGTGAAATCTCTTTAAAACCTGATTTCACTGCAATGATAACGATCTGTCAAATAGAAGGAAGTTCAACTAATCAATTAGTCATTCAGACTAACCATTCCAGTGGTAGGCGCCTAAAAACTTATGTTTTTTAGAAATTTTTATAAATATAGTAGATGTGAAATTGAATCCTTAATAAAAAAAAGTAACTTGATTTTTCGTATCTTGTCAACATATTAGTTTTTTTTATATTTATTTTTTTTTGACAGTATAATCCGGAAAACATTATTACAATTTTACATCTGCAAATTATTACTTTATATTTTGTCGTAAAGTTTAAGCAATTTTTATATTATCTAAGGACAAGTCAAGACGTCACTGGTACCCCTGTCTCTCAAGAACCTTTTCAAGATGGATTTGTCAAAGCAATCCAGGATCTCAAAGATGAGTTAAAAACTCTCGCCATCATGATTGCCACGGCTGGCAAGAAGCCTGCGTCTGAAGTAGACCCTTAGATCATCAAGGAGCTGAAAGTCAAGAAGAATAGGATGATGAAGGAGTTGCAAGAATTAAACGATGATATGGAAGGTGGAAGTGTTACTCCTGCTACGGTAGCATCAGTGTCAAGTCGAGGTTAAGGTTCTTTTTTGGTACCTGCTGGTTTACCATTGTTCCAATGGGAAGGAATGGTGGTCGATAACGCTCGCACGGTATTATATACCGATATGGAGTCGTTTGTTGCCATGTTGCTTGGGACCTGACCCTCGTGAATGGTTGAATGAGTATGTGAAGTTGACGGTGGGAGAGTCATTGACGTGGGAGGTAGTCAAGGCTGCCATGGTACTTCGTTTTGAGGTGCCCAAGAAGCAATTGCGTTTGCCAAGAGTTAGAGAGTTCTTGAATGTTGTCAAGCTCCCATTGTTGCATCCAGCGGGATACTTGAGTTAGAATAACTCAGTTATAATCGGATCACGATACTTCATTTGATGCTAGTAGATCTTTTGATAGAGTCTCAAGATAAGGAACAAGCTATTTAGTTGTTTGAGAACATTCTAAATGGTCTGTGCTGAATAAGAGATTTGGGAAGATTGCGGCATGTTTGAAACAATGCCTGACTCAACCTAAATTCTATATCAGACCATTGTTCTGATAAAATGCTGTGTTGTAAATATACATGTTTTGTTGCATCCAGCGGGATACTTGAGTTAGAATAACTCAGTTATAATCGGATCACGATACTTCATTTGATGCTAGTAGATCTTTTGATAGAGTCTCAAGATAAGGAACAAGCTACTTAGTTGTTTGAGAACATTCTAAATGGTCTGTGCTGAATAAGAGATTTGGGAAGATTGCGGCATGTTTGAGACAATGCCTGACTCAACCTAAATTCTATATCAGACCATTGTTCCTGATAAAATGCTGTGTTGTAAATATACATGTTTGACACTTGTCAAACATCAGGTCATTAAACAATAAGATAGATTGATTGACTTAGCGATTATGATTTAATATAAAAGGTGTGCTTAATTCAATTAATAAATCTTTAGTTTTCGTATCTGGCTTATTTTACAAGTCTTTATTTTACTTTTATATTATCTCCACTTGTATCTTTCTCTGGATACAACACTCGTATGCGCTCAGTTTCAACTTTAAGTGATGCCAGAGGTGCTCAATCGGGTTGAGTTCAGGGCTTTGAGCTGGTCAATTGTCAATCCAGGTCACCTTGTTATTTAGAAACCACTTTTTGGTAGTATTGGAAGTATGTTTGGGGTCATTATCCTGCTGAAAGTAAACATCGTCCCATAACAAACCATAGTATTCCAAGCTATCCCTAAGTGTAGTGACCAAGATTTGCTGATAGTCTTCGGATTTCATGGTGCCATCGTAGACTTGACATGCGTATCCTGGTCCCCAATAAGTCATACAGCCCCAGATCATGATATGACCCCCGCCATGCTTGACTGTAACATCTAGGTGATGAGGCTTCAGAGGGACGTTAGGTCTAGACCAGTAGTATTTGCACCCGTCAGAGCCCCAAACGTTGACTTTGGTTTCATCAGAAAATACAACACGTTTCCAGTCATTCACTGTCCAGTACTGATATTTTTTGGCCCATCGATAACGCTTTTCCATGTTGGTATGGCTGATCATAGGCTTCTTTTGCTTGATACGGCTATGAAAGCCCATAGACTTTAAGACATTTAGGGTTGTTTTATAGCCTAAGGAATACCCCAAAGACAAAAACTTTTTATGGGCATCACAAGCAGTCAGCAAGCTACCTTCTAGCAGTAATTGGCGAGCCAACGACTTTGATTTGACTCCGACAACGACAGGTCGACCACCAGGGTTACGAGGCTCATCAGGGAACCACTTCTGTCTATACTTGGAAAGCACGCCCCGGGAAACGCCAAACTTCTCAGAGATCATTGTAGTAGACATACCATTAATCATAGAGGCTTTGATGTCAGATTGAAGCTCTACAGATAAAGCACGAGTCATATTTAAGGTGATCGATGATAAAAATAATAGTAGTGAAAATAATGAGCAAGGTGGTGAAAATTTACATACAAAAGCTGGCTTATTTATATTTTTGGCGAACCCCTGCGACTTAGAAAGCGTTTGAATTTATTATTAAGCATATTTGGATTAGTAATGGCATGGGTATTAATTGATTAGTAATACTCCGTTGGAAGGGAAAAAACTGTTCACGTGTATCGCGCTTATATAATCTTATATTACTCCAAACAAACTTAAGATACAATGATGAAACTTTGACATCATAAAGCACACATGTACAGCTCTTAAACATATTTTGAACAAAGCTGATATACCCACTATTCACTGAGATATAGTCGATTTAGCTAAAAAGTGGAAAACACGTGAACAGTTTTTTCACCCACTGTATAGACATGCCATATATCCGGAGGATATGTGCTAAGATATATACAGAACAATGATATACACTCAGACACATACTATTGATATAGACTAAGAGACTGTACCTATAGGATACATGCTACTAGATCGATATTAGTGATCCTCATACAAAGGACAGATCAGGGTACTTCGGATAAGAGTCTATTCATTCATCCAGATGAGCTAAAGTATGTTTAGTTCACTGAGATTTCTCTTAGCATGAATTGCTAGGTTAATTAATCTGAATTGACTTATATGTCAATCCTTCATAGTAGAACTTTTATCCATTGTTAGAATATATAAGAAGGATCATCTACCTGGCCAGTAGAGATTCTTCAGTCTATTTTTACACCTGTCAGTTTGATAATAAAGAGATACCTCTATCAAGTTGACATTCTGTTTTTTTATTCTTTTTTTTCCGTGAATTTACAGTAGCCGCGCTCAATAAGGCCGTCCTAGTTAAGGCTATGCGGCCATTAAGGCTACAATTTTTCAGAATCTTTTTTTTTACCAGCTATTTAGCCTTATTAGCCTTATTTTAAATAAGGCTAAGATTTAGAAAATTTTAGCCTTATTCTACTGTGGTAGTAGCTGTGCTTTAATTGAGGTACTTGTTTCTGGCCAATAGGGCTTCTAAAATTGGACGGACTTTATTCGAGTTTATTATTGTAGGGGTTTCAAATTAATATCAGTACTTTTTTGGCATATGGCTGTTTATTATTATCATAGTCACCCGCGCTACATAAGGCTACGCGGTCATTAAGGCTAGAAAAACCTCGCCAAAAAGTTAGCCTTATTGAGCGCGGCTACTGTATATCTACAAATAGCTATAAATTCCACACTAATCCAGGAATCCTCAGTTTTATTTAACAATCGATCAAATAAAATATAATTAATTTTAATTGTATCTATTATTTTGCTTTTTATATTTCTTTCTGTGAAATCCATTTAACCACCCTCCTGATTTCACTGCAACAAGATGATGATGATGTTTATTATTATTATCTGATTATTATCATTTCCATATATAGCATTCTCCTTTATTATATGGCTACTACGACTTCAAATGCTAGAAGCTTCCACTTAAATCACAACTCAGACATTCTAAATAGTATAAATATAAGTTGCATTCAATTCAATAAACACTATCTTTTCAACACAAACACCAAGTATTAGTTACAGTCTACAATAAGTTATACTCTACAGCATAATAAATGTATCTCTGGTTACACTCTACACGTTTTACTAATGTTTTAGATATTATAGTTACACTGGGCAGAAATTGGGATTTTACCGAGTTAGAATGAGGTAAAATATTTGGTAAAATATGCATATTTTACCAAGTTAGTACCCGATATTTAAATATTTAAATATTTGTAAAAGGTAGCTTTGAAGAGGTAAAATACTTGGTAAAAGATGAGGGATTTCAGGATGAGTTATATTTGAAAGTTAGCTTCAAAACCAGCTACTTGGATGCCGCATTACGAATGCAGCTTTAATATTTGCATTGCGCTTGATATAAAGTTTTGCTGAACTAAATAGTGATTGTATTGAATGTCAAATATTGAATTTGAAAATGTGGTTTCGATTTATTTAAATGAGAGAGAGACAAATGGAATGAAACGCAGAAAAAGATGACGATGGAACAGCTTCTTATCTACGCTTCTTTCCTCGGCTCTGGCTTTAGTTTCATCAGGATGATTTACAGCATTCGGTTTTACACTTTTTATTAATAGCATAGATTTTTGTGGTGTGATGGTACAGCTGATTTTATCTGGTTTTGCTTTTTGAGATCGATGGATTGCTGCGATTAGATAAAAACAGCATTTGAAACAATAATGGGTAAATGTACAGCACGGTATATACGGGAATTATGTTAGAATTGAATTTAGTATATTTTTATTGAATTTAGAAAATAGATAGTGAACGATCAAAATAGTATGAAACGTGAAACGCTTCGATGGAAGCTGAGAGAACCTAGCGGTTAAATACATTGCAGTCGTGTTTGTATGCGTTGGCCAGATGACATTGTCCAGAGTAGTCCAAAAGAGATACCTTTTTTTTGTAGCTTGGGTTATATAGTATCAATGGGTACACAGCATGAATGAAATGATTTTCATCTGGATTGATTTGGAGAAAAGGACCAGTTGTTGAAGCAGATATAGAGCACCGTACATAATAAGCATTAATATTACATCAGAAAAAAGAGCATGGTTGACAGATAACACCTTGAGACATTATTCAACACCTTGTTACTAGAGGAGCATGTTACTAGAAGAACATTGATGGCTATTATAATGTCAGTATGAGTTCTCGATGGTTTTTAATCAATCCTAAGGCATTACCTCTTCTTGCTCATCATGATAGCGTCCACTCATTCTTGGTAAAGGTGATCATTGTCTTTCAAAGCTAAAATTAAATTGATCATCAGTATGACATGTAAGAAATTTTACAAGACAGCACATCAAATGTGTAATAATATTTATGCTTACATACCCTGCTCAGACGATTCAATAGTTTATGATGGTTGCACCATGTTATGCTTGACCAAGAGTTTCCTTATAGTTAGAGATGGCAAACATCTACAAAGACATTATCGTCATTATTAGATAGGCTATACTGATGAATTTAAAAGGAAAACTTACTTTAAATGCTGAATGTATAGAATAAGCAAAGTTGCCAAAAAAATGAAAAAGCCCTTAGTCAAGTGCGAAAAAACGTCAGGTATTTATACCCTTTTTTCACTTTGCAAGTGCCCTTCCTCCCTTATTGACTTGGTTTCACTAGCGCTTCTCCCCCCTTTATTTACTAAAGCCTCTATTTTTAGAAGATTTGGCTTTGTAAATCATAAAATATTGATGAGCATTGTCTTATGTGCAAAAAAAAAGAAGGTGGATGAGAAATATGATGCCATCCGGATTAAAGCTCTACCGGCTGTCACTTTCTTTCAAAAACTAACCTTTCGAGCTGCACGGTTTTTAGACAATGTATTTACCGAGACGACACGACGCACTCTACCAGAGATACCTCTGCTATTATCAAAATTAGTAGTAATAAGAAGACCATTAACGTACAGATCTTGTAGCTCTTCAATCGGTGGAAGGATAGCTTAGTTGTTGGTAGATGACTTGTCGAGACCCGAGAAGATACAATATTTTGGGGGCGATTTGCTGGCATTATTCAAGACGTATGATGGAGTGAAACAGTGGGCGCATTGAGCAAAACCGTGCAAAGTTGTTCATTTGATGTGGCAAGATTGGGGGCCTCACCATACGATACATCATTTGTGTAGTTAGTGTCGTTTTTATCAAATGTCTCAAGAAGCATTAAGGTTGTAAATTCAATCTCACCGAGCTCTATTTTTATGCTAGTGTTTGAGTCTTTTTTTTTTTTTGCTATAGTTACACGATGCACAGTAAAGTCATCATATTGATCAGTGCCTGATTAATATAATTCCAACAATGTTAAAAGCAATGACTAACCACCATTATCATCAGTAACAGCTCTCATTGCATCGACTGTTTGATCTTCATCCATATTAAAGACACGAAAAAAGTCGTAATCAGACAGTACTTCTGATGTTTCAGTATCTTGACCTGAATCCTGAAAGAAATCATCTTCAGTCGGGTCTATTTGTGGAATTTCTGCGCTTGTGTTGTCATTATTGATGAATTCCTCGGGTGGTGTTGGATTGATTGACCGTCCTCTTCACATAGTATCAGTTCTTCATCTTGTTTTCTTTTTCTTGCATGCTCATTATATCGTCGAATAATTGAAGAAATGAAGTTACCCTCTTTGCCGCATTAAGCTTGGCATGTACGCTTTTGATATTTGTTGAGACCAAGCTGTTCTTCATTACTGTTCATGGCGTTGACAAGCATATAATAATGCTTGCGGTTTTTTAAATGATATCGAAATAATAGTACCGATTTGAACTGGAACGACAACGGATTCAGCAATCAGTAAAATTACAGCAACACTTTGAATACTCTTGCATCGAGCCCTCTTTATATACTTTTGATTTGAATGAGGTTTTCTCTCAATGCCAAGTGATATTATGTAAGAACAATCACTTGTATGGCTCCATGATTGACACATCAAAAGCCAAAATGCTAAACAACCAAATCATTGCATCTTTACCGCAGATCATGCGTTATTTTTTTGAAGGGTGTTTCTGTGGTGCCTCAAACATTTACAATTATCATATAATACTCTCATCGTGCTTTTAAAACCACAAGTAACGGTAATGATGTGGTGTTCAGATATGCGAAATTACGACAGAAAGCCTTTCATTTCTCTTCTCCATAACAGAACCATTTCAAGGAAAAAGGCACCTTTTGCTGAAAGAGCAGATTTGCTTCGTCATCATCTGTTGTAGTAGCCCTCGTACATACAAATGAAAGAGAGTAGTGAACCAATTTAAAGTAGTATCTTAAATGAGAGTTATATCAGCTCTCATAGATTAGCCTTATTAGATTATCTGTTTCATTGTTGTATAGGTATTTGAAATTTGACACTTTGAGCTGATGAAAATCAACAACTAATTTTTTTTAGAACCAGTGCACTCTATTATCCGATACGCCAGACAGCTGCCATTCAAGAGACCTTCCATATTGTATTATCTGTATTTGAAGTGAGTGTATTCAGTTCTATAGACCAGAAATGTATCATTCGGTCGACTTGGCATGTAATAATTAAGCGTAGAATATGTGCTTGCGATCCCTTAAATATCTAATTATGTCGGCTCTTCAGAACTGTCGTGCATGCGTATATTTCACACACTAACACATTATTACACAGGTATACATGGAATGCATACATAAACAATTGAACAATATGAACATCATGGTCTAGTTGAACTAGAACATCTTTTGTTTACCAACATCTTTGTCACTCCTACTGTATTTCGTTGTCCACAGCCAGATCAGCCAGAGTTTTCATTTTCGCCGAATAATTATGAAACTTCGAGACAACAGGAAGAGATCCCAATACGATTAACTTCTTTTTTTAGACTTCATGCATCCATATTGGTACATTTGGAGTTTGAAGATCAATTTTTAAGAGCATCTCAATTCAAATCAAAAAGGAGAGCAAATGCTGTTATATGAGCGCTGTCTACCTGTTGACTAATAATAAAATACAACAACAAAGATCATTACATTGGCAACAACTAAATATCATAAGAAGCAGCATAATTTACGTACATTTCACGCATTGCCCTATAAAACACATGCTTAATTTACCAAACTACAACCAGTATAAATGTTGGTAATAATCATTACCACGAACATCTCCTCAAATAAATATTCAATGTCCTGATGCGCAGTGAACAACCGACATTTAAACCTCTACAATATCCATAAGGGACCACAGTTTATCGCATTTTCAATAGTAAATCTAATGTAACAATTGGCCATGGAAATTAAAAGCTGTAAATTTTCAGACAGCATTTGAGGCTCAACTCCTACGACCTTTTACCAAATATTTTACCTCATTCTAACTCCTCGGTAAAATCCCAATTTCTGCCCAGTGTTATTACAAAGCAACAAAAATATGAGCTGATTTGGCCGAGTTGGTCTAAGGCGCCGCACTCAAGTTGCGGTCTCGCAAGAGGCGTGAGTTCGAATCTCACAGTCAGCATCATTTTTTGTTTTGTCACAATTATCATGAGACGTTTAAAATTGTCGTTTGTGTGCCGTGGGTAGATTTAAATAGATGTATACAAAAGAATATATATGAGATAAAAGATGATCTTTATTGTTTTACAAACTGATTTGATATTTATACTAATTAAAAGGTTGCACACAAAGTCTGTGTGTACCTGACATGTATATAATATTTATCTAAGTCTATCCTAAAAACTATATCACTACACAGGACACCCTGATAACTGAAGATGCAGGAAAACAAATATTGTTACGATCCGTAACCACATAAAGCTTGACATTTCCTTTCTTTTCCTTCCCGTACTTTTCATATTTTACTATACAATAAATCCTGACCTTCAAACATTCAAACATTCAAACACCTATTTTTTTATGCGCAATTATAACTCATGTGCTACTCCCAGTATTCAAATGTCCTGAAACTAGCGGGAGAAAACAAGGTTCAAATCACAAATATCAATCTGTCATGAATGCCATTTACTACATCACGAACTCATTATCTCAAACACACATATTATATAATTCATTTCAGCAAAATCTAGACAAGCTCACTCAAGTAGATTAAGTAATACACCATTTTTTAGTATACAGATCTCGTAGCAGATATTCTAGTTAGATCCATTTTGATCCATAAAAACAAGAATCCATTAACAGACATTCAGATAACAAATTACTATAAATAACATGAATATTGACAATCAATTGAATAAAGCATCCTATATTTTATCCATATTTTAACTCATAACTGTTACTTGAAGCTCTTTAGCTATTTTATAGTACTGTTTCTTATATTTTACAATTGTTATTTGTAAGATCCATTGAATTCTGTACACATTACTTATTGTTGTTATTGATTCATTGCATTCATTTCTTTTAATATTTCTTTTTATTATTTGTTTATTTGTTTACTCTAGTTGGACAACTATAAACCTGGCACTCATATAATAGTTAGATCTACTTAGTCATTTTATCTACTACTTTTATTATTTTTATCGCTACATTTATAACTAGCGCTCCTCGTTTCGCAACAACATAAAAGTCCAAATAGTTTGAGAATTCATAAATTCAAGCGCTGCTAACTTTAGATCAATCCCGGAATATCTGATAAATTCAGATTGTATTTGAAGCAGATCACTAGCAATTTGTTTGTGGTGCAAGCCAATGTTCCTATTGAAGACCTGAAGAAAGCGCTGCTTTCAAACCAGAAAAAAAAAAGATTGCTGGTGCTTTAGCTTGCTTGGTGCTGTCGATTTCAAGCTGTGAAATGTATATAATATGGATGTAAGGGCAAGTATATCTTTTAGATGCGCCTCAATTGGTAGAAAGTGTCATTGTTCTACATATATCAAACAAAAAAATACTTAGTGACTCCGTTTACTCTTTTCCGCATAAAAGACTGTCTCCAGGGGACCTTTGCATTATCAACCTTTTACAAACTGTCATTTACAATGATGCTACGAACTCTACCACTGAAGCAGAATGCGCTTTGTATTGCTAGAACGACCACACTCAGACCATTGTACAACAGACTCTTTACGAATACAGCAGTATGTTTAAGAGGTACATGGACCCATCCCTTGTCCAGAGAAACTTCTAGGAAAGCCAATTGGGATAAACCGTCAAATCCCAAAAAGATGTTGAAGCATTTGGTAGATTTGATCGATACTAAAAAGAATATTTCCTGGGTTCAAAGAAGTAAGTAGGCTCGAATGAATTCATATTGTTATTGACTCTTATCTGTAGATTTAAACCATAAACTGCGTAGCTTTTCGAGAAATACCAGTGTTCGCCGAAAGTCTAAAAATTTAGGTATTTCAAACAAACTTCATAATCAGGTTGTCGAAAAGTTTGTGGAAGAAGCGCTTCGTGAAAATATACCTCGCATAACTGCCAAAGAATTGCTCTCGTCATTAGAAAAGAATGATGATCATAGTAAGTTTAATTGTATTTAACCTGCCAAATTGGAACTATAGCATCCTCACAACTCATAGCCACCATCGATAAAGCATTGGAATCAGCATTCTTAAAGTACGCTGAAGCCTTTATACCACAAGAAAAGCTGGAGAAATTCAATTCTCTTCGATCCATCAGTGATATTCGTTTTCCCAGCGAATGGTTTCCAGATGCTCGACAAATGAAGAGGTACAAAAACTGCAGAAAAAAAATATGAACCAATCTAACAGGGCTTTAATACAGAAAGATCATCCTTCATGTAGGACCAACAAACAGTGGTAAAACATATCGAGCATTGAAGCGACTGGAGGAAGCTGAAACAGGCATTTATTGTGGACCATTGCGATTATTGGCGCACGAGATTTTCGAAAAGATGAATGAAAAAGGTGTGGCCTGCAACCTACTGACAGGCGAAGAGAGAAGGGAAGTGGCACCCTTTGCACCACTAACAAGTTCGACTGTGGAAATGGCTTCTCTCAACAAGACGATGGATGTAGCTGTAATTGACGAGATCCAAATGATTGCTGATCCAGATCGAGGATGGGCGTGGACACAGGCATTGTTGGGGTTGAAAGCCAAGGAAATCCATCTTTGTGGAGAAGCATCAGCTGTACCTTTAGTCAAGAAAATTTGCGAGACATTGAACGAGGAGGTTGTTGTCAACAATTACGAACGATTGACACCGTTTGTCGTCAGCTCTGATACTTTACGGAATAATTTGAGCAGCGTTACCAAGGGAGATTGCATTGTTGCTTTTTCCAGACGAGAAATCTTCCAGCTGAAGGAAAAGATTGAGAGAGCGACTGGTTTACGATGTGCAGTGGCCTATGGCGGCCTTCCTCCAGGTAAATACAATGTTGATTGTAAGCTATTGTTGGATTAACAATCATGTGTTTAGAAACTCGTGCATTG
This sequence comes from Mucor circinelloides, assembly GCA_037974945.1. NCBI lineage: Eukaryota > Fungi > Mucoromycota > Mucoromycetes > Mucorales > Mucoraceae > Mucor > Mucor circinelloides. The sequence continues at coordinate 1,002,880 of JBBNAA010000030.1, read as the reverse complement.
CAAGCCAAGGCTTTCAACGACCCTCAAAGCGGGTTTGACGTTCTCGTAGCATCTGATGCAATTGGCATGGGACTGAACTTGAATATTCGACGCATCATCTTTTCGACAGTGCAGAAATTTGATGGGTCCGATTTCTCATACATTAGTATTCCTCAGTTGAAGCAGATTGCAGGCCGAGCGGGCAGATTCAATACAGCCTACGCTAAAGGAGAAGTAACTACGTAAGTTTTTGATGTCGATCCATTAGCCAGATACTAACACATTGCATGCAGATTGAAGGAACGTGACATATTCTATGTACGTCAAGCTGTCTCTGCGCCCATCATTCCCCTTGAGGTAACAAGTTTAGTCTAATGGAGTGTTTTCATAGATGACCTTTAAACATCCCACTTTTATTTCTTCTAGATGGCTGGCTTGCAACCTACTGTCGATATTTTAGAACTGTTTGCTTTACAATTACCCGACGAAAAGTTTTCTGGATTACTAGTAAGTTTAATAATGAATCTAACCGTGCAAAGATTTAAATTGTCTTTATTTAGCAAAAATTTGAAGACTTAGCTTCCCTAAATGGGGATTACTTTTTGTGCAACTTCAAGGATCAGAAGGTACCAGAACATTGCGGAATAATAGATTGTGTGCGCTGACCCTGTATGAAAAACTAGGCGATTGCAGATAAACTCGAACACATCAAATTGCCCCTAAAGGATAGATATCAGTTTGTAACAGCACCAGTCAATATCCGTACTGAGTCTTCACTGGAGATGATTGAGCTTCTTGCCAAAACGTTCAGTGAAAACAAGACATGTACCCTAGATGATGTCATTACATTACCAAACGTTGCACCTAAATCAGCTTTGGAAAACTTGGAGAGTAGCCATAGAAACATCATGCTATACATGTGGTTGAGGTAAGTCATGAATAACTGTTGTAAAAACACTACTAATGTTGGCTCCCTATTAGCCTTCGTTATCCAGATACGTTCACAACGACTCCAGAGCACGCCAATTCTGTGAAGACTCGTTGTGAGGTCATGATTGATGATGTATTGAAAAGCACGAGCTATGCAAAGACTAAAAAAAGAGGCACCAACAAGCAGGTACGACACTCCAAGAATAAAGAGAGACAAGACATTAAGCACTAGTGGATCATCCTGTCGTAATCCAACCAACCATTGTACAACGCCTCTATAATAATATAATATAATACAATATAGACTTCGTTTTTATTCCATGGCGTTCTTGTTAATAAACTCGCTGTGGATCATAAAATTCATAAAGGATCTTCCTCTTTTCCTGAATCAAATCCAATCAGACTAGACTCTGGACAATGACATTTTCTGATTTGTTCCATGAGCTGGGTGATACCAATAGACTCGAAAAAGAATTTTGTCTCTACCGTCATTATTACTATTTTTAAACCAAGATTTGGTATTGCCATGGCATTTACGTCATGGTGATCCCATTTCATACAAGTATTCAAATCTCAAGCATATATAAAGAGATCAAAAAACTCCTTTCCAGCTTATTTTCTTCATTATCAACAAACAAATCATTTTAAAATGGGTTCTATTTTCTCTTGCTTAAGTGGCATCGTTAGCTCAATCGCCTCTCTCTTCTCTGGTCTCATCAGTGGTATCGCTGGATTCTTGAATTCTATTGTATCTGCAATCACTCGTTGTATTACTGGTATCTTCAATGCCATCGGTAGATGCTTGTCCTGTGGTGGTGGTAGAAGAAGACGGGCCAGGGTCTAACACAAAGCAGCACAAACGCTCACTCTACACTAACTAATGCTATGTAAATATATAAATATCTCCACCCTACCACTACTCTTTATTACTTATCTACATATTAAATAAATTTAATAATCTTAAATTTGAAAATCTCGGGTCTGAAAAATTGTATTGTGCATGTCAATCGGGTGAGAAGTGAAAGGCATTGCCTGCAAAATGGAATCTCGAAATCTAGATCTCCTTATAACATTTCATTATGCTCGACGGTTTGCCGTTCTTCCTAAACATATTAAAAAATGATACACAAGAAATACAGTGCTTCCACTCTCGATTTACCAGCTTTTTGAAGCTAAATCCACCAACTTTTTGAACTTCTTGCTCATCATTTTAAAATGGATTTCTTTCGCAAAGATAGCAGAGGTAAAATAGTTGATGAATCTGGAAAAGAGGCACCCGCATCTCTTGTCGATCCATCATTTCGCTTCTGAACAAACTTGACAAATCTCCAAAAATATATAAAAAATGCGAAGGTGATTACTGAAATTGAGCCGGCCAAAGACACTGATATGTCTGAAGTACCAGTCAAGAAAGAACGAACTACGATCTATAACACCTACTCAGATGAAGACAGAAGACGCTATTTCTATTTCATACAGCAAAAGTTGATGAAACCTTCTGAAGCAGCCAAAGCTTCAAATGTGAACTACGAAGCTGCTCGAAAATGGGTGACAGAATACAACAAAGATCCAGAGAATACGAAGAAAGGAAGAGTTGTGGGAACCACTAAAAGAAAAGCAGCTGGAGAAATGGCACCAACTATACCCAAAGGGACAACATCTGACCATTATGTTCAATTTATAAGCGACACAATGGACGTTGTGGACGAATTTCCCTACATGAAGGCCGCCCACATAGTGATGAACAATGCCCGAATCCATAGTACACAACTTGTTGATCCGGTCATCATTGAACGGGACTATATACCTATATACCTTCCGCCTTATTCTCCTGAGCTCAATCCCATTGGAGTATTTTGGAAAGTTCTGAAAGACAAAGTCAGAAGGACTCCATTAACAAGTGCAGAAACTCTCAGTTCAAGAATCACTGAAGGTGACGAGAATGTCCCTTTTGAGCATTTACAAAACTTCGTCCAGCATTCGATAGATTACTTCCCAAGATGCTTGAATAAAGAACCTCTATAAATTGACCAGAAACTGGTCAAACAAAAATCTGCGCACAAAGGAGGGCGGAGTTTTCAAAAAGTTGGTAAACTAAGAATGGAAGCACTGTACTCATCTTGCTCGATTCTAGAAAGCATTTTAAGTTCAAACTGCGAGCTACAATGAGATGAGCTCATAGAACTACCTCAGTAATGTTGTACCACAGTTTCTTTGAGGAACATTTGAGGACGGACATGGTCATCCAAAGTTTAAGTTCAAATAGTACCACGCATTACTTCTTACCCAAACAGAATACCACCTTCGTATAGGAGGCACAAGTAAGTGTCAGAATCATAAAAAGCTGTAAATGATCCGCACAACCAATACAATGTCGTGGCGATTTCAAAATCCGTTCAGGGGGTATTTTGACATTTTGAATTGAATCAAAAATATCGAAAGCTTTTGCCCCTTAAATACAATGTGGAGAACGAACATGTATACCTTGAGCCTTATATTAATGCAACCGGTATTATTGAAGTTCATATGAATTCTTTGTTATTAGAATGCGAAAGTCTTTTTGGAGCAACATACCACATGTGAAGAGTGCCTCGTGCCTCCTGAATCAAGTTTTGAGGTAAGATGTGGGTTTCCTGTATTCTCATAAACGTGATGATACACAACTTTACTTTTCAGCTTTTGACCATCATCTTATCCTTAGGGCACCGCAATTCCTCAAAATCACCGATGCAGTGATGCTGTTACCTGCGGCTACAACAGATTATGTACAATCGCGGCAGCATTCGTTTAGCCTTTTTAACTTAAACAGGTCATAAATATGAAAAGTCAGATCATGCAAATACTAATGCATCCAAGATGTAATAATGTATAGTGTCTAAAGAGCATCCAAAGATGTGGGTGACGGTTAATGAATTGTGGAGCTAAAATCAATACACAAATTAGATGGAATCATTCCCTCTCTTTTTCCTGCTTTTTCAGTTTATTCGACACTATTTTCTTCTTCATATAAAAACAAGAAAAAAAGCAAGTTAACTGGAAATTGATGAGTTCTGTGCATTCGATACAAAGCGGTAAACAAAAAAGAAAATTGGTTAATTTAACATTTTTTCTCATTTGATAAACAAAATGTTAAATTAGACGAAGAATACCCGAAGGAAGTATGCATAAATAATAATGCACCAGCAGCGATAATTGCAAGCAAAAAGTAAGTTTCTCATTCTTACCTTTCTTTTTTACACCTAAATAGTAATCCGCCATGTAGACACTATAGAGAAAGCCAGGATGATAGCCAAGATTCAAGCGATACGGATGATCAGGATCAAAGCGAGTTGGACTACAAGAATATCATCAATCACGAGAGTGATATCATCACGTCAAAAGCCCGATATTCAACCGATAATTACAGCTTGAATTCTGTTGTGAATGGCAGACGCAACAAGCTACAGCGCAAAAAAAGCAGTGTTGTTACCCGAGGCATGGATTTCATTCGAAGGATGAAGTGGAAATCCAACGAAACAACAACTGCAGGCAAGAGACGACTATCACAACCAGACATTGAATCCTTGGATGCAGTGAATTGGAGGGCAAGCTGGAGCACGCAAAACACACCTCGTGCAAGCATTGATGGCAGTTCATTGCCAGAAGGATTTATTATGCCGCCACCGTCTGTTTCATCAACGCATGTCGAAACCAAGAATTTAGCTCCTATTCACGAGGCATATACAGAGCAATATTCCAGAGCATTACATACACCCTCCCGCTTTTTACCACAGAACCAAGCAGTAATAACAACGACAGTGGATGGCAGAATATTACTCTTTAATGATATTGCATCACTATGTTTCAAAATTGATAAATCGTACATTGGAAAATCTATCTTGACCAGTCTACTTGAGGATCCCTTCAGAAAACAAATAACATGCATACTTGACCGCCGAAAATACTCTCGATACAATACCAAGCAGCAATTCGACAATGGTAATAATAGAGGTCTAGTGCTTGTGTGCGGAACAATTGTAAGTTGTACATCAAGGCTCTGAACAAACATTCGGGAAATTTATGTTTATGTCTAGACGCCCATTGTAAAAGCAAATCAAGTGAAATCAGTGGCCTCCTTATGGCTGAAAGAGAAGAGCTCAGATCACGGCGACCACATTTACTTGTGGATTTTTGAGGAAATTTACGAAACATCATTGTCTGTGTATGTGGATTCTGAATGCATTATACGACGAGTGTTGGGCACAATGATCGATATTTACGGCTATAAGGAGGAGGACATTATTGGAAAACCTGTCAACTGTTTAGTGCCGGCATTATCCAAAGAGAAACGGGACGATAATCTTGAGAACATGGATAGGCACAAGTTTTTTGGTAGCCAATCCAGCCAGGGCATATCATTTCCAGTCATTTTGAACCTAAACAGGCATGTAGCAATCGGAGATGACGATTTAGCAAGTTTTGTAGTCAAGATTACTTCGCTGCCATCGATTACTGGATTGATGACTGTATCCCGCACCACTGGATTAGTTACAAATCTCAGTCCTGTGCCTGCTAAATACTTGTTTGGCCGATCTGTTGGCGCTATAGTCGACCACTTCCATGTCAAAGACCTTATACCATCACTACCTTGCATCATTCAAAAGAGCACACAACCTGTCATGAACAATCGCATGTGTCGTCAAGTATTAATGGATGAAAATACCACAGAAAAGCCTGTGATCTATGTGGTGCATCGAGACGCAAGCAAATTTGAAGTGGAACTGCAATTAACATTTACAGAGGAGTTTATCGACGTCTGGATCACGTATGACCGGATTGACGCTATTTCGAAACATGAAAAGAGAAGAAAGCAAGAACAAGAGCGGCAGCAACATGCAAATACAGTCAATGATTCAATCAAACAAAGGCCTGCTATTAGATCACTGCGGATCAGTTCGTTTGGCAATGTGGATCAGCAGCGAAAACTATTCCCCTCTTTGACCAACAACTTCAATTTCAGCACTGCAGAATCTAGGCTTGTCACTCATGACGAGTTACCGCCCAGTCCTCCAGAACAGCATGACAAGCGACAGCATCCGTTAGACGATTATGTGATATTGGAGACACTAGGACAAGGGACCTATGGAATGGCTAAATTAGCATACCGAAGGGATGATCTCTCACAAAAGAAGCTAGTGATCAAGTATATTATAAAATCAAAAATTATTGTCGACTCATGGATTAGGTAAGGAGCCAGCTGAATGAACGCGAGTGGAACACATGTTGATACAAGCACTTTTTTTAACAGAGATCGCGAGCTGGGATCTATCCCCATGGAGATTCATATCCTGAGAACACTCCAGAAATACCCCCATGTCAACTGCTGTAGACTATTAACGAGTTTGGAAGACGAGGATTACTATTTTGTTGTAATGGAGTTGCTCGGTGACGGCATGGACTTGTTTGACTATATTGAAATGAATAAAAATATGTCCGAAAACGAGATGCGAGGCATATTCTACCAAGTCGCCTGCGCTATCAAGCATCTGCACCAACATCGCATTGTACATCGAGATATAAAGGACGAAAATATCATTTTGGATCAGCAAGGCACTGTTCATTTAATTGACTTTGGATGCGCTACCTATTACAGGAAGGATCGCAAGTTTGATACATTTACAGGCACCTTGGAATACTGCGCACCTGAGATACTCAAGGGTAAACCATACGCAGGACCACCGCAAGATATTTGGGCAAGCGGCATTTTGCTGTACACACTAATGTACCGAGAAAACCCGTTTTACAACATTGATGACATTATGGAAACAGAATTACGGGTGCCACATGTCGTGTCCAGCGATTCTTTGGATTTGCTTGAAAAAATGTTGCAACGAGACATTGACAAGAGAATTACCGTGGATCAGATATTAGAGCACCCTTGGTTTCGTAACATGTCTGTGTAGAATAAAAAAGAGGGTATTACTATTTGCACCATTTCACAGTGGTGACTTTAGGTTATCGAGTTCATTCAAGCATCGTTTTGCAAATACAGAGCAGCTTGTTCTGTAGCAGAAAGACAATGTGGTTCATTTCATCAGTATATTATCCAAGAAATGAGTCTTATTTTACGTCATGAGATATCAGCATTTCAGTGTAAAAGTGGATCTGGAGAATCTTCCTCTTTTTTCCTCTCTAAAGTAGCTATAACAAAAGCCAGCCCATCTAAAAGATACCTATCGAAGTTCTTCTGACATACAAAAACCTTGTATCCAGAGACGATTCAAGCCTACAAAAGGTAGTTATTGATCAATTCTTTTATGAAAATCAGTTCAAGTATTTCGATGGTGTCTGGCTGCTGAATAACCCTGAGGATCTTAAGCTGTCTAATTGTTGCCCAGTTTCAAAGCAAAGGGGCAAATAGATGTCGATCTTTTTCGTAACTTAATAAACGATTGAAATTACAAAATTTGAGTTTTCTAATCTACATGGTTGTCTACCAAAAGCAAGCTGTTACGATATCTTTTATATCTCAAAGGATTTGAGTTGATTCTTTTACTGCAATGTAGTAGAGGTTTAAATAGATCTTTTTTCGAAACAAACATCGACATCTTTAATGCTTTCCGTTTTTAGTGAAGACATATCTACGTTAGATTCAGTGTATTTGAGGCAAAAGAAAATATATAGTGCTTGTTCTCATTATATTTTAAAGAGAAGCACTGTGTACTTGTGTTGTTCAACTGCGGCATGTGACGCACACGCACTGGTAACACCACTTACAAGTCCAGACCAGATGGTTTGGATCTGTCAACAAGACGGGAAAATCATTCTGGAGTAACGCGGTGTTCCTGATTGTCCTATGTAAGCCAATGCAAGTCATGATCTAAAATGGTTCGTTATGACTGAATGTTGGCAAAATCCCTATATCATTCTTATAGAAAAATGGATTTTTTTTTTTTTAGTCTATGGACTAATGAAAACTCTAAATTAAAGTTTTTTCCTGTTTTAATATTGAACGTTACAATCCAGAGCGATGGTCTTAGCTCAACAGACTTACGAAATTGCAATGCAAAGCACAATAACAATAGACCACGCGATATGATGGAACCATTTTTTTTTTTACTCACACACAGGCTGCGTTGGTTCTCACATTAGACATTAGATGTTCCACCAAAAAAGAGACATACAATGAAACAGTCATTATTACACTGCTGTTGAAACTCCATTTTTCTGACCCATAGTATAAATAGATCCAAGCACATTATACCTTTTTTTCCCTTCCATATACATATTATATATTAGTCATACACACACACGCACAAACTCACAAGATGGACAAACTGAGATCCTCTGCCAAGCTCAAGATCCATGTCGAAAGCGAAAATTTGATCATGTATGGCTCTTCAACTGAATCTGCTGGATGTGTATTGCGGGGAGTCATGTCATTGAAATTGCAAGAACCTACAAAGATAAAGTCAATTGCATTGGAGTTGGTTGGCAAGATGGCTGTTACATGGACAGAAGGTAAATAGGCTGGTTAGCTAAAGCGAGTGATCTGTTATTGATAAAATGAATCAAACCAGGCATGGGCAATGGCCATGATAGGTTATTCCGTGATGAAAAATATGTGTTGAACCATACATGGACATTCCTTCCCAAAGAAACAAAGCTACATGTTATGAATGCTGGAGACTATACCTACGACTTTGAGCTTGCTCTGCCTGGTGATCTGCCTGAATCGACCTACGTTCCCAACTTTTACACTGTACAGTACCAGCTCAAAGCCACCATTGAACGATCTACCTTCATGCCCAATCTCAATCTACGCAAAATAATTTACATCTCTCGTCAATTACTGCCACTCACACCCGAGTTTCTAGAACCAGTAGCTATATCAAACCAATGGTCAAACAAGTTGGACTACGAGATCACATTACCCAGCAAAATATATACTCACGGCGATCAAATCCCCATCACAATTCGTATCACTCCTCTTACAAACTCACTGCGTGTACGACATCTCTCCTGCACGCTCAAAGAATACATGATTTGTCGTGCTGCTGGATCAGCTGGGATATTGAATACCCGTCCCCGAGCTCACGGTCGAGTCCTGTTTTCAACAAGGGATGACAAATTTGGGCGTGTCAACAATGCTGCTTCAACACAGGCCGAGAATTTCATTGAATGGACCAAAGTACAGACAATCCCGCTGCCTACATCAGTCCAAGATTTACAGTGTGATATTCAGAATGAAGCAATTCGCATCAGACATAAAATCAAGTTTGTTTTGTCACTTATTAATGCAGATGGACATGTTTCTGAATTGAGGGCTGCTCTACCAATTACTATCTGTGCTGTCAATAATTCTGGACTACCTGCTTATGAAGAGACGTGGCGAAGCTTACCTTATGATCCAGCTGCTTTCTTGGCTCTCCTTTACCAAAGCAACAACAGTGGCAACAGCGGCAACAGCATTAATAACACAAATACCCCCATCTTGCCTTCCTATAACTCAATTGCAGATAATTGCTCGCTTGTTGCTGCCAATGATCCACCCAGATATGATGACATTCCTTGTTTGGTTTCGCGCTAAAAACGTCAGGAAGCTTTAGCTTTTCCGCTTTTTTTTTAAACTAATTGTACATTTTTTCAAACAAATCACTTTCATGTAAATATTACTTACGTCTTTACCTGTAATAAATTATTCTCTTCTCTGATCTAAACAATGACAAATCCCATGTTGCTATCAAGTGAATGATTGTGTATGTACATAGGCTATTATGCAAATGATCCAGAATTATATTTTCATAAGCAAGAGAAAAAGGCACTGATGGTTTGATCTGCTGATCGTAATATGATTGGAGACATACAGGTTCTGTCTTCTGTTGTTGTCATTTTCTTTATACATTTAAGGAACACATTGGACATTACTAGGTTGAGTAATCGCCAATTCGAGAAATTCAAGCAGTTTCGTCCGATCTTCAATTTGATTTGTCAGTTGGAAATAACAATACATGATTACATAGCTCATACACTTAGGCACACTCACATTCTTTTTACTTTTTTCTGAGTTGTCTATTTATATTTCGTTCGTTTTTCAATGGTCTATTCAAAATGTAACACAGATTTTCCAGAGACAATCAATTGAACTGGGATTTAGCAACCGAGCAACAAGTTTTGAGATTAATGCGCTTTTTTTAGTCTACTGGAACCTTTGTGTATATATCGAATGATCATAAACCGTTGCTAAATACCTAAGCACTGTCATGAAAATATCACATTAACAATTTAGTTTCAAGCTGTAGTGTAATGATCTGATTACCATCATTACATAACCAACATTCAGCAATGTCAATTTCCGATTATTGTAGTTCCCTAATCCATAAATATACGCTAATACCACAGGTCAACTGAACCTTACTGAATTTACCTGTTCTTCTTCTCTTCCCTTCCCTTCCTATATTTATCATCCCAAAAAAATACCTTCTGTTACTTATTATATAACCAACATCTATAACCAATCGATTATTCCATTGACCGATCATAGGTATTAGTTATATACTAGTGATACTTGCTATGCCAAAAGCCAAAGATAATTAAATCTTCCAAAGAATTGTACTTTTATTTACAATGCATCCAGAGGATACATCTTTATATTTTTATTATGCTAAGGTCTACAGTATAATGATGAACTATAATACCACGAGAATGGTATCTACTATCTACCAATAAGTGACATGTAAATCATGCTTCTCATGATTTAGTTATAATTGTTAAGAATAGCCTAAGACCTTGTTGAGTGTGAGACTCTACTACCATATTTGATACAAAAATACTCATTGCAGTTAGTAACACCAACGCCTGCCTCATTGAATTAACCAACCGTATCTTTGCCCATATAAACCGTTGGAAATCCCGATCTATTACATGTAGGAGAACGTGGGCCTTATTTTGGAATGCATAATAGAAAAAAAAAAAAAAGGAAAGCTACAATCATCTAGCCTTGAAAACAACACTCATTATAGCTGTTAATAATGTCTCCTGTAGAAGAAGTAAAAATCATTTCTTTTGTTACGTCAAAACTATATCAACTTGATTTGCTAATCATAACACATTTATATATGATCTGCAGCAATGTGATGTGTTCTCACATTAAAAGCTTTACTGCGCTTCTTCGAGATCTGGCTAAAGTGTGTTATTATGTTGGATTGTATTATCGAGTTAGTCTATATTACTGTAAGTTACCTAAAAAATAATAGCAATAATGCTTCGATGATAAGTAGTATATTATCCCTTGCCTAGTCAGAGCTTTATAGTTTACTGCAAGAAGTACATGTTTAAAGGCTTTCAAACATCTGTCAACAAGCTTGCTTTACACAATAAGCATACAAGATTTTAGTCAAACTTCAAACTTTCAAATTTACATGCTGTTTATTTACAGAATTTTACAGGATCTTCTTTCGCGTCAGGTAGCTTCTAAATCACTTCAAGCAATGAAAAAAACGCATTCAGCAGCCCAGAAACGTAGAAAAGCTACATTTATTTATTACCTCTATATACAAAAAAACCTAGAAAAATTTTGCCATAGTTCTCCTCTGCAACGATGTTAGGCGGAATTTGAAGTACTACCCAAGAATGCAATTAGGTAGTATTTCAATTAGACCACCCCTCAGGTGCTAGAGCGTGCCTTACTACACCCCTAACATGAGGAATTATGTTTATTAAGACCCTCAACTGTCGCTAAGTAAGTAGAATCAACAATTAAGTTTGGACCAGCCTATCTAATCCTAGCCTCGGAATCTTGTTATTGCTGAGCTTCAGTGATAGGCACATCCACTCAACGTAAAGAAAAAGGTATGCTTCAAAGAAACATAGAAAGAAAGAAAAATAGTGAGGGTGATAGCATTACATGGAGATGAAAGTAAAAAAATAAGGGCGAAAAGCCAAGAAAAAAGAAAAGGGAGAGTCAAGAAAAATAATAAGGGGGAGAAAAATAAACAATCAAAAATGAATAATGGGTTGTATCTACAACTATGGCTATGGTTGTTGTCCTCCACAAAAAAATAGCTTGACTGATCTCTTGCAGCAGGATCCAGTAGTGTCCATGTTCATTGCCATCATTTGTCGACCTATATATAGCCAAAATGATATAATTAGTACTGTATTACATTCCTGAATCAACGCCATCATATCATATGCTTACTTGATAAACTAATTACAGTTCCAGTTGCATCCAATATCCATTAATTGTTGCAATCATATACTTACTTGCCTACACGTGACATAAAAATAATACGATAATAATAATCAGTAATGTTTCCAGCAATCAGCGTCATTTGTACTTACTTGATGAACAATTCACAACGGGTTTTGCATCTAATATTCTTGAGCACCACCTTCTGCTTGCTGCATGTATTCTATCCAATTCCTGTAATCAGTAAGGTATTACTGAACAGCAGACGCCATTGAAACTAACCTGATCCATTGAGCTCGTCGAGAAGCGTAGTAGCACCACAAATGATTTACAAACAGCACCACCAAACCAGAAAGTTACAACAATAATACTTGAGATGACTTGCAAATAGTGTTGAACCAGAATAATGTAACAGCACTTGAGATGATGACTTGCAGATAGCATTGAACCAGAGTAGTGGCAACAGCGCTCGAGATGACTTGCTGCATATAGTGTTGAAGCAGAGTAGTAGCACCAGAGATTAATAAGTTTGAGTTGAGAAAAAAATTCTTTTCCTAAAAAATAAGAGAAATTTCATCAGTTGGACGCATTTCAATATAAGTAATAGTCTGTGGTACGTACCAAATCTTGAAAAGAGAATAGAGACGTTAGAGAAGTGGTGGCGGCAGCTGTAAGTCGAAGTGTCTCTCGGTATTGTTTGGTTTAGAAGAGCAGCAGTGAGTAGTACCTATTTTGGTAAAGAAATAAAAAGAATCATCAATAAATATTAATGTTAGGCAATGTATATTCAGCAACGAACACACTTACTAGCATATGGCAACACCGATGACAGGCTTGATGAACTTGTTGCTATTGCTTCCAACAACTTTAAAGTGAGTATGATAATAGTAAAACTGTCGCCGTAGCTGTAGTAAAAATAGTATCAAAAACGGGGGAAGGAAAAAAAAGGAAAAATGGGGGAGTGCAAAAGCAAAGCATTGTGCATTTGACGTCACGAGCTTTCTCTGAATAGGGTAGCCGATATCAAACTGAGACTAAAAGTTCTATTGTTATTAAAAATGATATCCTATGCTTCTTCAAATCTGTCATGGCCTAAAGCTGGTAATTGTTGATATTAAAGGCTTATTTAAGTATATATCAAACTTGTGCAGAATTCAAAGGCGCATCGAATGGTATTACCTTTGTCTGGTTTGATCAACACTAGGCGTTTCAAAGCGACAGAACATTTTTTGTCAAATTTTGATGCTTTTTCAATAATATCTCCATCTCTGTCAAAATAAATCTACTTGTAACATTCATTATTATTGTAAAGCTAAAAAATTCCTATCGTTTGAGCTCTTACTTGATGTTCTAGCTTGACTCTACGTGGAGAAATGAGCAAAAACGTCTGACCCAAAAATTGTCAGCTAGTTTTTTAACCTGTCAGGGTAAGGCAAATTTGGTCAAAGTTGGCCAATTTTCCAAGGACATAACTTTTTGTGATATCTCTGCCAATTCTGATCAGATTTGAACAAAACAAACACCATTCAATAGGTCTACACTAGACCCAACATAATCTAAAAGTCAAAAACACCTAATAGACATTCCCTTCATGGAATGACTCAAAATCATGTACTTTGATTGGCCTCAAGCAGGCACTACCCGACATATTTTTGAAAATGCTGATAATAACCATACCATCGTATAGAGAATTAAAAAAGAAACAAAAGTCAAGCACTACGCAACATCCACTCACTTAGTAAATCATAAAGAAATATCCATCCAAAGTTTGATCATTTTTGGCATTTTCTCTTATTACTGCTTCACATCGTCTATTACCAACTCAAATTTAACATTTCCTAGTCAAACAAGGTATCCCAAACAACTTTTACTATACATACAACCAACATTCATATATCAATCCAATGACATTTGCTAGTACCATCTGTTCAGAATTGTTCAAATCATGAAATCATTGATATCTCAGCAATCAAGATAGCTACGCAAATTTGGTTTGCACCATCGCAATCCAGGAAAGAATTCGTTATAGGAACCTGCTAAGCTTGAAGCTGTAGCATCAATATTTAAAATCTCGATGTTTGATCGTCCAAAAGTCCAAAAGTCAAAATTTGAAAATCATTTCCAACATCCATGATCAGGTATGAGGCCCCATACACAATATGAGATAACTTGAAACTATTGTAGTACTATGAAAATGAGGCAACTTTAAGCTGAGGACATGGTATTAGAAATGCCTTGTTGTCGAGATAATGGACATTGGAGAGTGCACAATTTAGCTGGAAGTAGATGCATGCCTCATTTTGGAATGCATAAACGAAACAAGAAAAAGTAAGCTACAATCGTTCAGTCTTGAAAATAACATTCATTGTCAAGTAAAGTACCCATCTGTAACAAGAAAATAAAAACTTGTTATGTGCAATGTGTCACGCTCCGAATTCAAAGAGAATGAAAACATGAGAAGCTTTCTCCAGGCATAGTTGCTGACATTGAACTGAGATTGAAAACCCTACTGTTTAAAAAGAGAACCCGTCTATTTTGAGATCTGTCAAGACTCAAATCTTGCAATTGTTCATATTAAGTGTATATTCAAGTATATATCAAACTTGTGCAGAATTCAAAGGCGCATCGAATGGTATTACCTTTGTCTGGTTTGATCAACACTAGGCGTTTCAAAGCGACAGAACATTTTTTGTCAAATTTTGATGCTTTTTCAATAATATCTCCATCTCTGTCAAAATAAATCTACTTGTAACATTCATTATTATTGTAAAGCTAAAAAATTCCTATCGTTTGAGCTCTTACTTGATGTTCTAGCTTGACTCTACGTGGAGAAATGAGCAAAAACGTCTGACCCAAAAATTGTCAGCTAGTTTTTTAACCTGTCAGGGTAAGGCAAATTTGGTCAAAGTTGGCCAATTTTCCAAGGACATAACTTTTTGTGATATCTCTGCCAATTCTGATCAGATTTGAACAAAACAAACACCATTCAATAGGTCTACACTAGACCCAACATAATCTAAAAGTCAAAAACACCTAATAGACATTCCCTTCATGGAATGACTCAAAATCATGTACTTTGATTGGCCTCAAGCAGGCACTACCCGACATATTTTTGAAAATGCTGATAATAACCATACCATCGTATAGAGAATTAAAAAAGAAACAAAAGTCAAGCACTACGCAACATCCACTCACTTAGTAAATCATAAAGAAATATCCATCCAAAGTTTGATCATTTTTGGCATTTTCTCTTATTACTGCTTCACATCGTCTATTACCAACTCAAATTTAACATTTCCTAGTCAAACAAGGTATCCCAAACAACTTTTACTATACATACAACCAACATTCATATATCAATCCAATGACATTTGCTAGTACCATCTGTTCAGAATTGTTCAAATCATGAAATCATTGATATCTCAGCAATCAAGATAGCTACGCAAATTTGGTTTGCACCATCGCAATCCAGGAAAGAATTCGTTATAGGAACCTGCTAAGCTTGAAGCTGTAGCATCAATATTTAAAATCTCGATGTTTGATCGTCCAAAAGTCCAAAAGTCAAAATTTGAAAATCATTTCCAACATCCATGATCAGGTATGAGGCCCCATACACAATATGAGATAACTTGAAACTATTGTAGTACTATGAAAATGAGGCAACTTTAAGCTGAGGACATGGTATTAGAAATGCCTTGTTGTCGAGATAATGGACATTGGAGAGTGCACAATTTAGCTGGAAGTAGATGCATGCCTCATTTTGGAATGCATAAACGAAACAAGAAAAAGTAAGCTACAATCGTTCAGTCTTGAAAATAACATTCATTGTCAAGTAAAGTACCCATCTGTAACAAGAAAATAAAAACTTGTTATGTGCAATGTGTCACGCTCCGAATTCAAAGAGAATGAAAACATGAGAAGCTTTCTCCAGGCATAGTTGCTGACATTGAACTGAGATTGAAAACCCTACTGTTTAAAAAGAGAACCCGTCTATTTTGAGATCTGTCAAGACTCAAATCTTGCAATTGTTCATATTAAGTGTATATTCAAGTATATATCAAACTTGTGCAGAATTCAAAGGCGCATCGAATGGTATTACCTTTGTCTGGTTTGATCAACACTAGGCGTTTCAAAGCGACAGAACATTTTTTGTCAAATTTTGATGCTTTTTCAATAATATCTCCATCTCTGTCAAAATAAATCTACTTGTAACATTCATTATTATTGTAAAGCTAAAAAATTCCTATCGTTTGAGCTCTTACTTGATGTTCTAGCTTGACTCTACGTGGAGAAATGAGCAAAAACGTCTGACCCAAAAATTGTCAGCTAGTTTTTTAACCTGTCAGGGTAAGGCAAATTTGGTCAAAGTTGGCCAATTTTCCAAGGACATAACTTTTTGTGATATCTCTGCCAATTCTGATCAGATTTGAACAAAACAAACACCATTCAATAGGTCTACACTAGACCCAACATAATCTAAAAGTCAAAAACACCTAATAGACATTCCCTTCATGGAATGACTCAAAATCATGTACTTTGATTGGCCTCAAGCAGGCACTACCCGACATATTTTTGAAAATGCTGATAATAACCATACCATCGTATAGAGAATTAAAAAAGAAACAAAAGTCAAGCACTACGCAACATCCACTCACTTAGTAAATCATAAAGAAATATCCATCCAAAGTTTGATCATTTTTGGCATTTTCTCTTATTACTGCTTCACATCGTCTATTACCAACTCAAATTTAACATTTCCTAGTCAAACAAGGTATCCCAAACAACTTTTACTATACATACAACCAACATTCATATATCAATCCAATGACATTTGCTAGTACCATCTGTTCAGAATTGTTCAAATCATGAAATCATTGATATCTCAGCAATCAAGATAGCTACGCAAATTTGGTTTGCACCATCGCAATCCAGGAAAGAATTCGTTATAGGAACCTGCTAAGCTTGAAGCTGTAGCATCAATATTTAAAATCTCGATGTTTGATCGTCCAAAAGTCCAAAAGTCAAAATTTGAAAATCATTTCCAACATCCATGATCAGGTATGAGGCCCCATACACAATATGAGATAACTTGAAACTATTGTAGTACTATGAAAATGAGGCAACTTTAAGCTGAGGACATGGTATTAGAAATGCCTTGTTGTCGAGATAATGGACATTGGAGAGTGCACAATTTAGCTGGAAGTAGATGCATGCCTCATTTTGGAATGCATAAACGAAACAAGAAAAAGTAAGCTACAATCGTTCAGTCTTGAAAATAACATTCATTGTCAAGTAAAGTACCCATCTGTAACAAGAAAATAAAAACTTGTTATGTGCAATGTGTCACGCTCCGAATTCAAAGAGAATGAAAACATGAGAAGCTTTCTCCAGGCATAGTTGCTGACATTGAACTGAGATTGAAAACCCTACTGTTTAAAAAGAGAACCCGTCTATTTTGAGATCTGTCAAGACTCAAATCTTGCAATTGTTCATATTAAGTGTATATTCAAGTATATATCAAACTTGTGCAGAATTCAAAGGCGCATCGAATGGTATTACCTTTGTCTGGTTTGATCAACACTAGGCGTTTCAAAGCGACAGAACATTTTTTGTCAAATTTTGATGCTTTTTCAATAATATCTCCATCTCTGTCAAAATAAATCTACTTGTAACATTCATTATTATTGTAAAGCTAAAAAATTCCTATCGTTTGAGCTCTTACTTGATGTTCTAGCTTGACTCTACGTGGAGAAATGAGCAAAAACGTCTGACCCAAAAATTGTCAGCTAGTTTTTTAACCTGTCAGGGTAAGGCAAATTTGGTCAAAGTTGGCCAATTTTCCAAGGACATAACTTTTTGTGATATCTCTGCCAATTCTGATCAGATTTGAACAAAACAAACACCATTCAATAGGTCTACACTAGACCCAACATAATCTAAAAGTCAAAAACACCTAATAGACATTCCCTTCATGGAATGACTCAAAATCATGTACTTTGATTGGCCTCAAGCAGGCACTACCCGACATATTTTTGAAAATGCTGATAATAACCATACCATCGTATAGAGAATTAAAAAAGAAACAAAAGTCAAGCACTACGCAACATCCACTCACTTAGTAAATCATAAAGAAATATCCATCCAAAGTTTGATCATTTTTGGCATTTTCTCTTATTACTGCTTCACATCGTCTATTACCAACTCAAATTTAACATTTCCTAGTCAAACAAGGTATCCCAAACAACTTTTACTATACATACAACCAACATTCATATATCAATCCAATGACATTTGCTAGTACCATCTGTTCAGAATTGTTCAAATCATGAAATCATTGATATCTCAGCAATCAAGATAGCTACGCAAATTTGGTTTGCACCATCGCAATCCAGGAAAGAATTCGTTATAGGAACCTGCTAAGCTTGAAGCTGTAGCATCAATATTTAAAATCTCGATGTTTGATCGTCCAAAAGTCCAAAAGTCAAAATTTGAAAATCATTTCCAACATCCATGATCAGGTATGAGGCCCCATACACAATATGAGATAACTTGAAACTATTGTAGTACTATGAAAATGAGGCAACTTTAAGCTGAGGACATGGTATTAGAAATGCCTTGTTGTCGAGATAATGGACATTGGAGAGTGCACAATTTAGCTGGAAGTAGATGCATGCCTCATTTTGGAATGCATAAACGAAACAAGAAAAAGTAAGCTACAATCGTTCAGTCTTGAAAATAACATTCATTGTCAAGTAAAGTACCCATCTGTAACAAGAAAATAAAAACTTGTTATGTGCAATGTGTCACGCTCCGAATTCAAAGAGAATGAAAACATGAGAAGCTTTCTCCAGGCATAGTTGCTGACATTGAACTGAGATTGAAAACCCTACTGTTTAAAAAGAGAACCCGTCTATTTTGAGATCTGTCAAGACTCAAATCTTGCAATTGTTCATATTAAGTGTATATTCAAGTATATATCAAACTTGTGCAGAATTCAAAGGCGCATCGAATGGTATTACCTTTGTCTGGTTTGATCAACACTAGGCGTTTCAAAGCGACAGAACATTTTTTGTCAAATTTTGATGCTTTTTCAATAATATCTCCATCTCTGTCAAAATAAATCTACTTGTAACATTCATTATTATTGTAAAGCTAAAAAATTCCTATCGTTTGAGCTCTTACTTGATGTTCTAGCTTGACTCTACGTGGAGAAATGAGCAAAAACGTCTGACCCAAAAATTGTCAGCTAGTTTTTTAACCTGTCAGGGTAAGGCAAATTTGGTCAAAGTTGGCCAATTTTCCAAGGACATAACTTTTTGTGATATCTCTGCCAATTCTGATCAGATTTGAACAAAACAAACACCATTCAATAGGTCTACACTAGACCCAACATAATCTAAAAGTCAAAAACACCTAATAGACATTCCCTTCATGGAATGACTCAAAATCATGTACTTTGATTGGCCTCAAGCAGGCACTACCCGACATATTTTTGAAAATGCTGATAATAACCATACCATCGTATAGAGAATTAAAAAAGAAACAAAAGTCAAGCACTACGCAACATCCACTCACTTAGTAAATCATAAAGAAATATCCATCCAAAGTTTGATCATTTTTGGCATTTTCTCTTATTACTGCTTCACATCGTCTATTACCAACTCAAATTTAACATTTCCTAGTCAAACAAGGTATCCCAAACAACTTTTACTATACATACAACCAACATTCATATATCAATCCAATGACATTTGCTAGTACCATCTGTTCAGAATTGTTCAAATCATGAAATCATTGATATCTCAGCAATCAAGATAGCTACGCAAATTTGGTTTGCACCATCGCAATCCAGGAAAGAATTCGTTATAGGAACCTGCTAAGCTTGAAGCTGTAGCATCAATATTTAAAATCTCGATGTTTGATCGTCCAAAAGTCCAAAAGTCAAAATTTGAAAATCATTTCCAACATCCATGATCAGGTATGAGGCCCCATACACAATATGAGATAACTTGAAACTATTGTAGTACTATGAAAATGAGGCAACTTTAAGCTGAGGACATGGTATTAGAAATGCCTTGTTGTCGAGATAATGGACATTGGAGAGTGCACAATTTAGCTGGAAGTAGATGCATGCCTCATTTTGGAATGCATAAACGAAACAAGAAAAAGTAAGCTACAATCGTTCAGTCTTGAAAATAACATTCATTGTCAAGTAAAGTACCCATCTGTAACAAGAAAATAAAAACTTGTTATGTGCAATGTGTCACGCTCCGAATTCAAAGAGAATGAAAACATGAGAAGCTTTCTCCAGGCATAGTTGCTGACATTGAACTGAGATTGAAAACCCTACTGTTTAAAAAGAGAACCCGTCTATTTTGAGATCTGTCAAGACTCAAATCTTGCAATTGTTCATATTAAGTGTATATTCAAGTATATATCAAACTTGTGCAGAATTCAAAGGCGCATCGAATGGTATTACCTTTGTCTGGTTTGATCAACACTAGGCGTTTCAAAGCGACAGAACATTTTTTGTCAAATTTTGATGCTTTTTCAATAATATCTCCATCTCTGTCAAAATAAATCTACTTGTAACATTCATTATTATTGTAAAGCTAAAAAATTCCTATCGTTTGAGCTCTTACTTGATGTTCTAGCTTGACTCTACGTGGAGAAATGAGCAAAAACGTCTGACCCAAAAATTGTCAGCTAGTTTTTTAACCTGTCAGGGTAAGGCAAATTTGGTCAAAGTTGGCCAATTTTCCAAGGACATAACTTTTTGTGATATCTCTGCCAATTCTGATCAGATTTGAACAAAACAAACACCATTCAATAGGTCTACACTAGACCCAACATAATCTAAAAGTCAAAAACACCTAATAGACATTCCCTTCATGGAATGACTCAAAATCATGTACTTTGATTGGCCTCAAGCAGGCACTACCCGACATATTTTTGAAAATGCTGATAATAACCATACCATCGTATAGAGAATTAAAAAAGAAACAAAAGTCAAGCACTACGCAACATCCACTCACTTAGTAAATCATAAAGAAATATCCATCCAAAGTTTGATCATTTTTGGCATTTTCTCTTATTACTGCTTCACATCGTCTATTACCAACTCAAATTTAACATTTCCTAGTCAAACAAGGTATCCCAAACAACTTTTACTATACATACAACCAACATTCATATATCAATCCAATGACATTTGCTAGTACCATCTGTTCAGAATTGTTCAAATCATGAAATCATTGATATCTCAGCAATCAAGATAGCTACGCAAATTTGGTTTGCACCATCGCAATCCAGGAAAGAATTCGTTATAGGAACCTGCTAAGCTTGAAGCTGTAGCATCAATATTTAAAATCTCGATGTTTGATCGTCCAAAAGTCCAAAAGTCAAAATTTGAAAATCATTTCCAACATCCATGATCAGGTATGAGGCCCCATACACAATATGAGATAACTTGAAACTATTGTAGTACTATGAAAATGAGGCAACTTTAAGCTGAGGACATGGTATTAGAAATGCCTTGTTGTCGAGATAATGGACATTGGAGAGTGCACAATTTAGCTGGAAGTAGATGCATGCCTCATTTTGGAATGCATAAACGAAACAAGAAAAAGTAAGCTACAATCGTTCAGTCTTGAAAATAACATTCATTGTCAAGTAAAGTACCCATCTGTAACAAGAAAATAAAAACTTGTTATGTGCAATGTGTCACGCTCCGAATTCAAAGAGAATGAAAACATGAGAAGCTTTCTCCAGGCATAGTTGCTGACATTGAACTGAGATTGAAAACCCTACTGTTTAAAAAGAGAACCCGTCTATTTTGAGATCTGTCAAGACTCAAATCTTGCAATTGTTCATATTAAGTGTATATTCAAGTATATATCAAACTTGTGCAGAATTCAAAGGCGCATCGAATGGTATTACCTTTGTCTGGTTTGATCAACACTAGGCGTTTCAAAGCGACAGAACATTTTTTGTCAAATTTTGATGCTTTTTCAATAATATCTCCATCTCTGTCAAAATAAATCTACTTGTAACATTCATTATTATTGTAAAGCTAAAAAATTCCTATCGTTTGAGCTCTTACTTGATGTTCTAGCTTGACTCTACGTGGAGAAATGAGCAAAAACGTCTGACCCAAAAATTGTCAGCTAGTTTTTTAACCTGTCAGGGTAAGGCAAATTTGGTCAAAGTTGGCCAATTTTCCAAGGACATAACTTTTTGTGATATCTCTGCCAATTCTGATCAGATTTGAACAAAACAAACACCATTCAATAGGTCTACACTAGACCCAACATAATCTAAAAGTCAAAAACACCTAATAGACATTCCCTTCATGGAATGACTCAAAATCATGTACTTTGATTGGCCTCAAGCAGGCACTACCCGACATATTTTTGAAAATGCTGATAATAACCATACCATCGTATAGAGAATTAAAAAAGAAACAAAAGTCAAGCACTACGCAACATCCACTCACTTAGTAAATCATAAAGAAATATCCATCCAAAGTTTGATCATTTTTGGCATTTTCTCTTATTACTGCTTCACATCGTCTATTACCAACTCAAATTTAACATTTCCTAGTCAAACAAGGTATCCCAAACAACTTTTACTATACATACAACCAACATTCATATATCAATCCAATGACATTTGCTAGTACCATCTGTTCAGAATTGTTCAAATCATGAAATCATTGATATCTCAGCAATCAAGATAGCTACGCAAATTTGGTTTGCACCATCGCAATCCAGGAAAGAGCGGGGTTCCAAATCGGAACGCGAAAACCAGAAACGGAGTTGGAAAGGTTCGCGTCGGCCAATGTAAATGTTGCCCTAATTAATATCAAGAGGCAAATTATGTTAAACGTTATCTTTGTCTGATAAGGATGGTAAGGAAGGATGTAGGAGGTTTTATATCTTTGGATAAGAATGTAATATCGAGTTCTCTATGGACTAGTAGATTAGAGCAGTTTTTAACTGGCCATGCCACACATGTTGCTATATGATGATCAAATTATGCGAGTCGCTGTCGTAATTTCACGTAGTATTAAGATAAGTTTTAAATTCGATACAATCATAATTTGATAATAGATGTACTGTCATCACATTCATGGCTTGGAATGCGTGTATCAAAATGGCAGCTCAAGCTTCGGCACTACTCAAGACTATAACAACTTATAAGAGTTGAGGAAAAAAAGAAAATAAGTCATCACGTCTTGTAACATTAGGATCTGTACTGGATCAAACTGTATTATATATCTAAAAAAGCATTACAAATACTGGCAACTGTGGCAGAACAAATAGTATACGATATTGGCAGCATTTTCATTGCGGCAAATTCATCGATATTACCATAGCATTTATTCGCTCCACAGTATCATCTTGTATTGCTTGCTTGCTGCCTACATGTTTCTTTAGCATTCAAGATACATTTATTGTTTCAATCCATCGTTTGGCTCCTCAAATTTTTTTTCATGCTACTCCCTTTTTATTACATTTTAGCAGAATTAAAGTAAGTCTGTTCAGGTTTCCATTGAAGTGTCCATCTTGCCCTAGTTCAAGAAATGAGAAAAATCAATATGTATTTTTTCATCTTTTTTTTTAAAAAAAATTATCACACTTACATAATTTACATATTCAGGCGTTTCGCAAGCTTCATACTCATCAATAAGCTCTTGCACTACACGACGAGAATCATCAAACTCTTCTAGATCATCAGAAAACATGGCATGCTTTCTATACTGCTCCAAGAATGCATTTCTTTTCCTTAATTTATCATACTGATCGCATGTACGTTTGAACAAAGATGCAATACTTGTATGATTTGCCAACATGAGTCCACTCACACGATGTGGCGTTTGAACATAGGGGGATTTTTTGGAGAGTGCAACCTGAATACTAGCTGGTCCCCAAGGTATAAATGATGCTAATCTTCTTTCACGAATACGCAACAAGGATTTATGTACATCAGTAGGATCCGCTTCACCTTGAATGATGTCTAATACTGAAATATAACAACTGCGCTTTGAAGGCATTGTGCTGACCATTCTGTTCTTTGGTTGTAATAATCTTCTCATCACATCCAAGACTGTAGTTTTTCGAATTGATTTGGCCTAAATTGAACAAAAAGAGTCAACTAAACGAAAAAAAATAGTGTCGTGTGTTCATGCAAACCTTTTCAACTTGCTCGCTAGAGAATGGTGTATAAGCAGTTGTTAAGAAATGACATCTCGGTGTAGGGATCAAAGAAGCGACGATACTGACGAGGTCGTTGTTCATGTAGCCTGGATAACGTAGTGTGGATGTACTTGCTGACATGACTGTAGACACTAATTGATTTGTTTGCTCGAATGTGGGCTGTGGGATATGTAATCGATCCGTTGCAATACGCGACAAAGCAGCATTATCGAGAACAACAACGCTGTCTGCATTGTTTGTCAGTCTCTTTAGCGCAAGCATACTGTTATAAGGTTGAACTACTGTGTCGGAAACTTCAATTGAATCAGGAAATACGGAATAAGTTTGTATCAACTTCTTTGGATAGCGATCATTGAGTCTTTCAAGTAGAAACGAGCCCAAACCAGATCCAGTACCACCAGCAATTGAGTGTAGTAGCATGAATCCCTGTTGTAAAAGTGTCAATGCCTGCTACACTAATCACTTTGACAGCTCCCCATACCTCTAACGAATCACTGTTGTCTGCTTCTCTATCCACCATATCCATAATATCCTCAGACATCTTTTCAGCTTGTGTGTATCCATTTGGCCAGATATTACCTGCACCCCCACCATCTTTTGACGTGAATATATTTTCAGGGTTGTATAAATTAGCAAATGGTGATGCTTTGATGTTATCGATTACCTATACAGATTTTCATGACGAAATGAATTGATGAACAGTTGAACGAATTGTGTAATACTTACTCTTGGCTCAAGATCCAACAACAATGCACGAGGAATATAATGCTCATCATCAGCCTGATACAGTGATCTAGTCAGTCATCAGCAAAGGTGTATAATAGTGATTCTCATACCTGATAGAAAAACACATCCTTTCTATCGCCACCCTCCGTAGCAAACTCTTCCAAGGTTCCGTCATTGCTGATGCCATGCTCAGAGCAGATTTGTCTCCAAAATTCACTGCCAACTATGAAAATCTATGGTTAACAATGTATCAGGACATGAAACACTGTATCCTATTTACTTTGGTTTCCACACTGTCCAGCTTGCAAGGTGATTATTTCGCGAGGCATTTGCAATAAGAGATAATGAAATTCAAGAAACAAAGAATGCCACAATGGATATGAATTCTTGTCTCCATTTCAAGAAACTATTTGATGTTACGTGACGCGTTTGAAGGTTTAAACAAACCATTTGTTGTCTTTTCATCCCTTCATTGTTGCCAAATAACACCTGCCGAGGTAAATTATCTGTCTTGTAGTCTTTCAAAACACAAAGCACAATCGCATTCATTGCAGGCCCTTGCTCACATCGCCATAATGTCTTGGGTGTTGATAAAGATCGACTTAATGGTATAAAAATAAAGCTACTTTTAAACGGTGTCTTTATTTGAGGTTAATATATTACAAAGTGAATGCTCAATCTCTCACGAGAAAGCATTTTCTAAAAAATTTACAGTCTTAGTTTTTCTTTTCAGTCAAGTTGTTTTGATAATCATGCAAACGAAGCAAATTGCGCTCCAACATTGCCACAGTGACTTTGCCGACAGAGGGAACAAAGATGGAAGCCTTTGACTTGATATCATCTTCAAAGTTGGCAGAGGATGAAAAGTTAATGGCAACAACACCATCCTTCAATAAAGAAGTAGGCATCTTGTATTTGGGTGTGGGGACACCAGTGATAACAACATCACATTGAGGTATAATCTCTTCAACAGTGGCGTCAATGTCCTCCACCTGATGGTGAGCCAACTTGATGCCAGTACCACGGGTAAAGACTTGAATACCATTGACATCAACAGAGAAGACCTTGGCACCATCATTAGCAAGCATAGCAGCTAAGGGACGACCGACAATTTCACTACGATTGATCACAGCAATAGTGCGTCCATATAGACGGTTACCGTAAGGAATAACGGGATTGTACACACCAATATACTCGAGAATCTATAATTTGATTATAGATTAATTACAAGACCAGATATATTAATACCAAAAGAAAACTTACTTTGACACAGGCAAGGGGAGTACAAGGAATGATACACTTCATAGTCTCAGTGTCATCCATGAAACGAATGTTGTGATATACATTGTGCACAAATTTGTGGCAGAGACCCTCCACATCCTTGAGTTCGCTGACACAGCTTTGGAGATACAAATCTTGCTTTCCGCCGAAAACGGGATAGTAAACCATGATACCGTTGACTGACTGATCTTCATTGGCTTCTGTGATCTTTGCTTCCAACTCCAACTTGGTGACCTTACGAAGCTCGAATTCGACACCAGTTTCAGCACATGTCTTTGAAGTCCATTCAGCGTATTTCATAGCAGCAGGGTCTTCATTAGCGAGAAAACCAACCAGCTTTGGCTTGATGTTGCGCTCTTTGATGTCTTCCTTGATTTGGTTTCTAATTGACAAGAGCATCTCAGTTTCCACATGCCCACCCTCTATTTTCTATGCAGCTTACCTGAAAGAAGCAGAAACTTTTGAAGCGAGAATAGTCTTACAAGACATGTTGAATGATACAGCTGAAGCGATAGAGAGGATATATGATGAAAGAAGAAGAGGTATAACAAGAAAAAAATCGGAGATGGTCTTAAATCTGGGGAATTTGGCCCATGAAAAGCAGTCTAAATGCCCATCAAGAGATATGAGTCTTTCCTTTATTGATATGCCAGTTATCACTGCAAAAAATGGACAAAAGGAGCAAGATCTCCGCTAGCAAAATCTACTCATCTGCATCCAAATGAATGACAGGCACACAGTTTTGTGAAGCGTTGACTAGATTAACCAGCTCAAGTCTTTGATTCAAACGCTTTTGTCGTCTTTCTAATGCACCTTCATACAACTCCATGCCGATTTCAGTTTGAGGGATCACTTTGGGTATTATGACAGGCACATTCTCACTATCCACTGCTGTTACCGTAAAGAATCCGTCGTTTGTGAATTTAGTCTCTCCCGTTAATACGTTTTCTATGTGCAAAATTTAGTTGCATGAATAAACGGACTGCCGGGATGTTAAATCGACATCTACTTACCTGCTTCCACGCTGACATAGACCTCCATTGAAGAATGAAACGACCTTGAAACCAAAGATCTAACAGTAACCACGTCGCCTACACCAGAGCTTGTTATGAAATTGAGACTATCGATACTACATGGATGGAGTTGTTGAGATGATAGGTTACATTTGGTAGAATGTGAGTCAAATCAATTGATGTGACTCATTCGACACTCCGCATTCTTCCTGCAAGATTTACCTGGCTGTTAATAAATAAGCTTTGGCCAATCTATTGGCGCTTGCTATAGCACAGATTTCCATCCAAGCCATGATTTGACCTCCAAAGGTAATTTTTAAGGTATTCGCATGCTGAGGCATCACTAGTTCAACTACCTCTGCAAAAGTATAGTCCATAGGTCGTTCTTTGACCTGCTGCAGCATCCTTGGATCTTGCGAGAATCTTCTTCCTCTTTTTATTGCTCTTGATATGATGTTTTCCCTCCTCCACTTCAGATATTCCTTCAGATACAGGTGATGGCTGTTCTGAGGAGGCAAAGTATCCGGGATGTCTTTTAATTGGAGCGTCTGCGTCAGCTTTCTCTCTTAATCCCTGGGACCATTCTCGCATTAATTCTCGAATTTGACTATGATCCGGCTTTTTCTGTTTAAATCTAGCTTGTCGTCGAGTTTCTGCCATTTCGAACCGCTTGATTTCCATTGGAGATGTTGGTAATAATTCAGGGACTGCAATTGTTTGGAATCCAGAGAGAATTCGGCCCAAATGTGTCTTTGCTTCGGGGCGTGGCGAAAGTGCTACAAAGCTCAGATAACAATGTGCAACAAAAAATCGTTCATGCGAGAGTGGTGATTCAGCTTCCACCTTGACACCGACTTCCATTGATGTTTTCCATGATTTATTGACAGATGCTTGGATAGTTACCTGGATTTGGTCTGTTAGTATCCAGCACTTCTAAACGGATCGAGAATACATACAATATCTCCAACTTTGACAGGATGCAAAAATGCCACATCATCAACAGATCTAGTAACCTGACAGCCTTTTTTTTAATTATCCTTTCTCAAGCATGTTCTTTAGTCTTCTTACCGATGGAGATACAGCATGTCTTTTAGCTGCAATGCCTGCAGCAATATCGATCCAACTGAGAATTGTGCCAGCATAAGCGTATCCCTACTCCAACATTTTATCCATAACTATCAGCACAAGTACATCCCATCCTGAATCTTACCATCATGTTGCATTGTGCAGGAGAGACGATCTCAGTCATAGTAACACGGCTAACATGCGCTGGCTTCTTATCTACGCGAACATTACCCGCCTCTGTATAAGGATCAGGAAGTAGTCTTTGAAATACAGGCTGCGTTACAAACATGACGCTCCTTATCCACATGGAGCGAACTGAGTCGAAAGCAGAATCATACAATGAAGATGGCATCTTGAAGTTTTGAATGAAAAAAAAGGGGGACGTGAATTAAAAAACATTCAGCAATGCTTTAAAAATGAATGAGAACCGCACTTTCAATTTGTTTATTTTCCCACTGTAGCTCGACTAATCATCTTCAGAAGATTTTCTAGTTTGAAACCTCCTACTGAAGCAAGTAGAGCTCGTAGCATCATTCATGGTCCATATTGGCTGGGCGAGATGTAGTTTCTCGTGTACGTTTTGGTGTCTGAGAAACCAAGTAGTAAGCAATTATATCATTGAAAAATCGAGCTCTTGGAAAAGTACAACAAATGTTTTAAATGCTGATCCATCTAGATTTTGTTAGGTAGAACGGCGCATTGTCTTGTTGCGTGTTGAAATAGGTGAGATAAAGGAATAAAAACTGTGCACAGACTCGGCCGAGAATCCCAATTGAAATGATGAGCAGCGTTTGAAAATATGGTATATTCAGGTAAACTGAGCAAGAAAGTTTTTTGAATGCCTGATTTTTCAAATGGGAGTGATGTAGTTACCTGACAACGCCTCTGTGTTTGATGCTAATACAATGATGCTGACAAGCCAGGAGTACTCTAGTTGCTTGTAATCCCATATTACCATCAGAATCAATAGCATTTTCCCAAAACTTGAGATGATTAGTGCCATTGAGACATAGTTATGCCTAGCATGTATATTAATTTTCCCATTATCAGACCATCTTTGGATCTTGAATACCTTATTCTTTTGTTTTGATTTCTAAAGTATACCCGAATCGCTAAATTAATGCAGCAGTGAAAGATTATAAATTCTATGAGTGTTATGATGAGTATGTATGTGCCGGCTATGATTCATGTCATAAGTTACCAAAGATGCAAAGTGTCAAAATATACAGATATTGATAGTAAAGCGGCTGTTCTATAAATTTTGTGTCGTAGTCCGTATAATAACGCTCAAGTCTGAACCACTTGATATCTAGTATTTGTTTAGCTTGACATGTAGTATTAAACAACGCTGTACATACAAACTTCAAACAGAATCAATAATATAGCAAATCGAAAAACATGCGGCTACAAGACGAGCTGTTAACGAGGTACAGGAACACGTAGTCAATTGCCTACCTCCACACCATCTTGCTCTGTTATTCTATTAAACAGCAGATGTCTATACACTTGAGGCTTGTGCAGAAGCATATCAATGAATATAATGACAAAATCATGCTCTATATATTTATCTGCAAAGTTGTTGCACTGGTCCTGTGTTCAAAGTTTGTTGAATAGATGTGCATCTTGTTCTTAATCATCTATTTTCTTACGCATGTTGTAAGCCTTATGTTATCTTTGCTGTACTGGGTATACAAGTTGACAACAGACGCACCGCATTCTACACAAGTGCTCATAATAAATGAAAAGTGCTTTACTTTAAATTGGAAACTTTTTACTTTTAAAAACTGAGACTTCGTGCACTACTATCGCCATTATTGCCACCAGTCTCGCCATAAAAGCATTGTATCACATACCAAGTTTTATTTAGGGAACAAGAAAGATCGGCATCATGGCATGGCAAATTCAGGATTACAAACAGGCCTTTATAAAGACTTTACGCCCATTGTTTGTAGCTTTTACAGCAATTGTACCGTGGCTTTCCGCTAAAGATCCAATCAAACGGCCGATATTTTCTGATTTATGCTTGTAGCAGTGAATTATACATGTAGGGCACGTCTTGAGCAGGTCTTTTACAAAGCCATCGTTCTTGAAGAGAAGATATTCGGTTGCATTAACGTTGTTTGTCGTGAGATGAACAGTTTGTATACATGGGAACTTGTAGACGAGGTATTCCAGCAAGTCGGAACGAGCATTGACTCCAAATCTTAATACCCTCAGACTATATACTTTTTCGACATTGTTTCTACTGGACCACCAGTGTACAGAGCTTCTATTCAAGACAATAGGATCGCTGAAACATACATTTATATCCAATTCCGTTAGATTTGAGCATCGTTTCAATATAGTGTTCGTCAGAGTAATGTTGTAGGTATCCCCAGTTAAAGTCAATGATGTCAATTTTTCAACTTCATCCAGGCGATAGATAAGATCCCAATCAATAGGAATATTGTTGAAATTCAATACCAACTCTCGAAGCGTATGCTTGAACCCGAGCATTGCATTCATATATGCCTGATTATAATTCATTGGTATTGGTATCATCTTGATTTTTGTGATTGGGACATGCGAGCTTCTCACTATTTCCGTCAGCTTTTTGTATATGATATCCAAGCCAACAATTCCATCAACAATTTCTATCTTTGGAGTGATTGCTAAACTTAATAGATGAATGAAAGCCTTGCCATTCGTATCTGTTAGATGTGGTGCCACGATTGTCAAGTGCTTTATATGTTGAGCCATGTCAGGTTTCTTCTTTAGATAACTATATAGCTTCCAAGCATGGAAATCTGTTCTAATTCTTATTTGCGTAGTCAACATGGCTACCTCTGCAAAAGAGTTCCAGGATTTGCAGACCAATCTACATTTGCCAAGATCAGCAGGCTTGTTGATATGGTTTGCGATGTGATACCATAGCTCTACAGGTAAGGTATCCATGGTTATTCACTATATATAAAAATAAAAAATAAAAGAAAGAGAGAGAGAGAAATACTGCGTGAAGTTGAATTAAAAAAAAGAGTTCAGGATCCACACACTCACACACAAATCATGCAGGTCGAGAACAGGTTCATCAGAACTATCAACTAGATCACTATACAATACTGGTTGCATTTGCATTTGTATTGATTGAACATCTAATAGATTTTTTTTTTTTTTTTTTTTTTTTTTTTGGTTTCAACATATTGAGTGAATAGTAAATTGCCTTGACAATTAAGTGCACATCAATCAATATGCTTGCACTACAGAAGACTTTACTAGTAACAAATTTGATTGGATACACAGAAAACTTTTCAATGTGGAAGTTATAGCGACTATTATGCTCTTTTTTAGCATTAAATTGGCTGAACATATATATTATATAGTCTGTTTAGCTGGCACTTTCTTACACATATCTACCCTTAATGTTGCTTTTGTAAAAGGTGAATAATGATTTCTTGTAAGTATCTGGGTGTGAAATGTCGATCGACGACGCCGACAAGACAAATTAGGAAATCTACCCCTGAATCTATCTACATGCTAGTCAAAACTGAACGGGTATTACTATTTGCATACCACCTAATATTGAAATTGTAATATGATAGGAACCATCAGTTAAGGACCACGTAGTAGTTCAAATATGCCCAACCAGATGGGGCCGACCATTAATTTAAGCTACCCAGACAGCGAGTCGCCACCATATTGAGCTGCTCAACTCCGAACCATCAACTTGTTATTTGCAGTTTTGCTCGACATACCCAACAGATAATTCCTATTCAGATTATAGTGAACTATTCTAAGCCGTTTTCTTTCACAATCGTGTCATTTTCAAAGCAATAACTCTGAATATATCTATATGTTCTTTAGACTGGTGGACCCTATTACACCTAGTTAAAAATTCCAAATATGTTGAAATATGCAACCTTGCCAATTAAGACTAACATTCTGTAGCTTTTCGTTTCAGCATCCTCAAAAATACGCTGAGAAAACTTCAGTAGAAAAATACCTAGCTGTTAGATATAGTACGTTTGGTTTCAATATACTCATAAATTTGCTACAGAAAGTCAAAGTGTATATTCAACCTTGCATTATTCAAAGTAGTCTATACGACTTTATCAATCTAAATTCTCTGTCTATGAATGACTTTCTAAGGAGACTGACTTGTGAGGAAAGGCTACTATGTTATGATACAAATTAGAGAACGATTTACATTATGATACAATTGGGGTATAATACAATTATACTGCATGTCAAGTGATGGATCAATGTTATATCTCACTAAGAACTAAGTTGATACTAATTAAGAATACTCATATGCTAAGTTATTATTACCATATAACATACTCTCTATTGCATATTTAACGTCATTACATGGAACCAGAAGGTCGTACAATCTAGTTCTAAAGTGAAGATTATTTTTTTCGTATTTAGTGGCATTTGTATTTATACATCGCAAAACATTTAGATCAAGATAAACCAGACTGTAGTTCTACTATGATGTACATGTCTTTTATTGTCAGATATTGCAAGCTAATTTTTCTGCAGAAAATTTTTACATGCGTTACATAATTTCGAGCTAATTTCACTAGTTTCAGTGAGTGTTAAAAGTATATAGGCCTAGACATCAGTACTCCACTGCAAAGGCTTTGGATCAAGACAGGTGATTTAATGGCCGATTAAAGGCAATGACAAATGTCCTTTACCTAGAACCAATGTTTAGACCGAATGTTGCGTAATGCATGTGAATGCCTACTAGGTCTTGTATACAGAGATAAATGTATGAGAGCTCACAGCTATACTTGGGCATAATGGTTTGCAATGTGCACTGGCTAAACCCTGGATGTTACTTTTAATGAATGAAGAAGTGCGTATGACATGTGGTGATATAATTAGAACAGATTACATTGGCAACACGCAAAGAAATTCACCCTTCTAAATTGCGACAACAATTCCCAAGGTGTAATGTGATTCTTGAAGGCTATATCTACCATGTACTTGGACTCCCCTGAGAAAAAAATAGGAAATAGGTTGCTACAATGTCAATTGATATTTGATTACTACATAGATTCGGTAATATCCTAATCACCGCCATTTTTTTTTTTCTTTGAAGAGTGACACAGGATATTTTTTTTCTCTTAATATACATGCGAAACTGTATAATATCCAGCTCTTAGTCATTGAAAACCAAGAATAGAAAATACTGCCATGCTGTACAGAAAAGACGGGCCGGTCCGATGCTCTGTCACCAACATGGGAGATACAGTTCATTTAAATAATGTAAAGTTACTGTTATCTCTGTTGGTGCTGTTATCTATGTATCCAAATTGATAAGCTGGGTAGTAAACTACAGAAGACGATAGAGATTGAACATAACTACAGAGCAGCGGATTATTCTTCATCCGAAGATACTTGTATAATTCAACTGTGCGACCGAAGATACCTAATATATTCGATCTCTTTTGCATTTGAGTGGATCTCACACAATATTAAAGTTATCAAGAACCAATAGAATAAATAATAAAATGATTTTTATTTTGTGAAAATCATCCGTTAGGGATGACATAAAAGAAAGTATGATTCATATTACTATGAGGCGAGGTAATAAAGAGGATGAATTTGAGTTTGAGCGAAAGTATAGAGGGATAAATGGGGAATTTGAATAAAAAATACAAAGTATTACTTTTTAAAAGCATACAAAGAGATGTTGAGAGAGATTAAAGAAAAGGCTAATATACAAATCATCAATTAAGTGAAAAGAGATAAAATAAAGATATTTGGTTTGAAAAAAATAAGAGGGTGAAGAAGGGGAATCGTCTTTAAGAATAGATAATTAAAAATTAGTTGGTAACTTCAACATGATCGTGATCAAAATGCTTATTCTTTTCAATGGAATCGCTGTTTTGGCTGGAAGATGTACCATCAGTAGCAATGTTTTCGGCATCAGGGATCTTCTCCTTCTTGCTGTGGTCATCAAGATCCTTACCAGTGGTTTCAGGCATGATGAAGGTCATGAACAAGAAACCCAAGAAATTGATAACGACAAAGACAATGAAACTGTAAGTACCGAGACCTTCACTCAACTTGGGCCAGATGGTGTTGATGACAAAGTTGAAGAGCCAGTTGGAAGAGTTACCGAGAGCAGAACCAGAGGCAAGGGCGTGCATAGGCAAGAGTTCAGGAGCAATCATCCAAGGAATGACACCACAACCCATACTGTAAGAACCAGTGAAGACAATGGCAGCAGCAATAGCAAGACCACCGATACCTTGTTGACCATTGGAGCTCTTAAGAGAGGAACCGAGAACCATCATAATGGAAGCAACACAAGTACCACCAGTAGAGATCATCATGAAACCCTTACGACCAACCTTGTGCATGAAGACGACAGCAATAAGAGTAGCAACAATGTTGACAGAAGCATCAGCAAGAGAAATGTTGGAGGCCAAGGTAGCATCATTGAAGATGGTAGTGAAGAAACCGACAGAGTAGACAGACATGGGACCAATACCACCAATTTGGTTGAAAGCTTGAATGACCATAACAATGATAGTGTTCCAGGTAATGTGCTTATCCTTGCAAGAAATGATGTCCCAGATAGAGAATTGCTTTTGAGCAGATTCGATTTCACGTTGACGAGCAGCGAGCATAAGAGCAAATTCCTCTTCGACATCAGCGCCAGCACGGAGTTTTTGAAGAGTAGCGCAAGCTTCATCGTACTTCTTGTTGGCACAGAGACGACGGGGACATTCAACAGTGAAAAAGTACATACAAGCGATTTGAATACCGGCAATGAAAGTGGGAATAGCCCACAAGAAACGCCATGCAGGAGCGAAAGCCATGAAACGACCACAAACTTGAGTCAACAAGATACCAGCGTTCAAGAACAATTCAAAGAGGGAACCAAGAGCACCACGGGATTTCTTGGTAGAGATTTCGGATACGTAGATTGCGACAGAAGAACCACACATACCAGATGCGAAGCCAACTAAAGCACGACCAACAGCATACATTGTCAAGTTGATAGCACAAGCAGACAAGAGACCACCAATCATCATCCAAACACAAGAAATCATAATATTATCACGACGGCCGAACCAAACATTAGTGTATTTACTGGCAAGACTACCAAAGAAACCACCAATGGCAAATGCACCGATGGTATAACCCCAGGTAGGGAAATCCATGGGCATACAGCCAGGCAAGACACCATCTTCGGTGCCTGGAAGACAGCTGTAGGAACCGTCATCATTGACAATACCCATAATTACTTTTTCAGGCATGTTGGGTACACCTATTGGATGCAAGAGTGTTAATTTCATGAACGATACATTATAATTGCATTCCAAACATACTGATGTGCCATCCGACGTTGAATCCGGAAAGAGCAGCGAGAGTAGCGCAAACTGTCATATATAATGGGAAACCCATATCTTGAGATTTAATTTGATTCGACATTTTGATATGTTCTGTTGATTGATGTTGAGTATGAAAACGATTTCTTTTTTTTTAATTAAAATAAAAGTAAATTTATAGTGCAAAAAAAAAGATAATAAAAAAAAAATAAAGGTTTGTTGTTGATAATGATAAGAAGAAGAAAAAAAGGAAATGATTAGAAAAAGATCTATAATTTATAGTATTTTGAACGAAATGGTTACACTTGCCTATTACAGTAAGAGTCGATATACCCCACACAATGCAATATGATTCGTTACTAGGTGGTACTTGAAAGCCGTTTATAGTTGATTTGAGATTCAACCTTATATGAGATTATTCATTCATTGTACTCCACTCACTCAAATTGACGACATCTACTACGTAACTTGGTGGTCAGGCAAGGCCCTCTCGCTCTTTCTGCCTTCAGGGCGAGCGGACGGTTGAATGGCCCAATAAGTCCTTCTTCACGGGGCCCCCCACATTTCCCCAGTACGCTTGATTTGAGCCTACAAACACCAACATTTAGCCTCGTGTGAATTATACCGGTACTACCCCCTCTTAATTTTTTATTTCAACAACTCTTAACAAGATTCCCATGAAAATCGTTTCACAGAAAAAATAAAACAAATTGTTGAAACATAACATTTGTATTGACGTTTTGTTGAATGTTGTGTGAAATGGATAATATTATTGCAGAACGTGATATGATTTCACTTTCCTTCTTTTTTTTTTTTTTTTTTTTACATGGCCCCCACAAACACTATAATGGGCTTTAAAACTCAATTGCCCATCAATTTACAGGAAACCAGACATTCCATCAAAATAGATTTTTTTTTCTCATTGACATATTGGAATTGTCACATTATCAACGAGTGCTTCTTGTCATTGAAAAATACCACACATTTTTCTCATATCCATACAGTTTGCCAATATACATGGCAGACTACTCTATGTACTTGACTTCATATGCTACACTACTGACTGTAGATTTCGTATTTTTTAGTTTATGATCTAACTAATTCAGTGCTGGAATTTGATACATATGACAATTCCAATATTTCATTGAGAGAGGCAAAACTTTTTTTTTATTCACTAGTCAAAAGAATAAAAAAGCGACATAAACAGCTTGAGAAATATACATCTACAATTGAATGTGTCAAAAGATCAGTACTAAAAGAGGAAACATCAAGATACAATGAGTTGCCATGGTGATCTCCTGCAAAGACCAAATATAGAATTATAGTAGATGCGATTCCCTCGTACACTTTATTGCAACAAACAATCCGGGTCACGTTATTTCCAGAATCACACTGTATTATGAATATACATCATACTTCCACCAACGACAGGTGAAGTTCGTTTTGCCTTGTATCACTGTAAACAAAGAAATTAATAAACTTCTCATACCCACACTCAACAAGCCTAGTCTACTAGCATATGTACATGGTATACCGACTATAATCGCTATAGCGAAGATCTTTTTTAAGGTAAATAAAGTGTAAATGCATGTTTGTGTGTGTATGTGGCATCAAATATACCAACTAAAATAACTTTATATTTTCTTCCATTTCCTGGAAGGTAAAGAAAAAAACACACCCACACTTTTGAGGGTTCACAAATACTAAAGTTTTAAATAAAACAATTCAAATACTCGAGAAGAAACTGTGTAAATCCAATTGTAGTGTTGGGAACAACAAGCAGTGCAAGCATCTTTGTGTACAACCCTCTTTATCATTGGATTGATACGCTTGTGAGTCATTTACAATTGAAACATGCTGAATTACACATCCAGATTATCTGCGTATCTAAATTTGATAATGACAATGATATGATATATGTAAAAACTACATAGACTATAGCTAAATCAATCTGTTTTGCATGTGTGTGTGTGCCTGAGAAATACAAAAACGAGATAAGATAAATAAATAAACCCCCCCATACACATTCTATTTCTAGAAAGCCACGGTTTTCACGTCTTACATGAATTTACTCTATTTAAGTGGTGTAAAAGAGTGAAATATATTAGCCATTACAAGGTAATACACACACAAACAAGCCAATGGACACAAATCAGCCATAAATGGACATGAAGTATTCAGTCTTAATTCAAAATTGAATTGAATGCTAACCTCCCTTGAATAGAGTGAATCCAGAAATGAATAGCCAAGCAAAAGTGAATATGACAATGCAATCGTGATTAGTAAAACTAATTGACAAAGCAT
The DNA here is from genome assembly GCA_037974945.1 of Mucor circinelloides. Classification (NCBI taxonomy): domain Eukaryota; kingdom Fungi; phylum Mucoromycota; class Mucoromycetes; order Mucorales; family Mucoraceae; genus Mucor; species Mucor circinelloides. The sequence goes on along the minus strand of JBBNAA010000030.1, from coordinate 964,869 downwards.
CATTACCATGCTATTACTGCCTATACACACCTACAAAATCCGGGGTTTCGGTCTGATCCTTCAAAAACAACAAAAAGAACTTCGCGACAGGAAAGAATTCTCTGGCTTGTTAATGACAAGCGGATCGGGTCATCTGTGCTATCTGTTTATTGATTGATATTCTATGATTTATCAATAAAAGCATCAGTATTCAGCAAGCTGCTCGATTATACTCTTGTCAAATGACTGGAAGAACATATCTGCCGTCTTATTCAGGCTGTGGCAGACGCATACTCTATATGTACTATATGTAACTTTATCTGATACTAAAAGGTATCACTCTGGATTAAGAAATATAGGTAGTGTTATGTCCAATTACATGCTTGCTGATTCATGTCTATAAATTGCTCATTAGGCAGATGATTCCTTAGTTTCCCAAACATCTGTAAGCATAGGTCTATATTTCTATTCCTTCTCTATGAGCATGATAGTCAATTGACATTCGTGTGTATTTATACTATACTTTATTCATGCAATCACGATTCAAATCGTTCGTCGCAAACATTAAAAACATCCATATATTGCCATAAATGTCTGTAGCATTTAAAGGTTTACTGTAGAAGAGTTTATGATAAAAGAATAATGATTTATTGATATTTAGGAGAAGATATTTATACTAATTCATTTCGGATATAAGATCATAAAATAGCTACGGACAGCAAGATAGTTTTGATGTCTGGCACGGTTATATACATGAATTATATATGATGACTTTACCGGCGTAATCCACATATCACAATATCATAGAGGGCTAAACAGTAGCAGTATAGCCAGCTCAGTACCTTTCAGTTTCGCACCTTCCAAATTAGGAAACCCATACTTTGTTTTTCAGGTATTTTATTGGGTCAAATTTATTTTCACAAACTAAGGCTGAACTGGTGGGGGTTCAACAGAAATTCACACCACAAGCAGTTATGTTTTGCCATTTTCGATCAAAATTCCATTGCTTGAAGGATTTCTGGTTGCAAAAGCTTTATTGAAGAGTGAGCAATATATCAGTTGCTATGAGAGAAAAGGTTAAGCTGGATTTTTTTACTAATTCATGCGTGGTTCAAGAGAGATGTACACCATAATATGAATGAGTTCAAGTGCGGTGGACTGAATCGAATTCAGCATTGACTTTAATATAAAGCTTCTGTCTTGATTGAGTTATGAGCTTTCGATGAGGAAACTACTATCTCAGCACATAAGAAGATAAAAGGCATATCAAGGCATATAAGCTATATAAGAGAATACAGAAGCAAGCAATTAGTTTCATTACTTGATACCAATACTCATCAATTCAGTTCTTGGTCTATTGATTTCAGTATTTGCACGCTATCTAAACTAGAGACTCATGTTAAACAGCAACCGTTGATTCTATAATTGATGGGCTTAATATATAAGAATTGCCAATGCAGACTCGTTTGAACCAAGTAGTAAAACAAAGTTGCAGTGCATTTCTGATTTTATAGCCTCAACATTATGATTTGAATGTATTGTAACTATGCCGTTCTTGACAAATTCTGAGAGTACACATCAATTGTACAATGATACATGTTGTGCTCTGATCGATTGAGAAAAGTATGTCTTTCATAAGATGAAACATTGATGCTGCTCTGCAAACATTGTATAAAATTGTTTGGTGATTAGTATACATTTTCAATTAAAGCTTGATGTGGTAGATTTGCCATTTACTCAATGATAATAGATAACAATCCATAAAATAATATCGCAAATTTAGAATTTTGTTCATCATACTAGACATATACAACGTGGTTTTATTTACATTGCTCAATATACAAAGAATTGGTTTTTGATTACGGCTTACAAGGAGAGAGAGAGAGAATGTTTACGAGCTTACAAAATATGTAGTCCAGGGCCTCGTCCATTCCAACCAACAATTTTAGTGCAATACCTGGGCTTTTTTTTTAGGACGGGAGCAGTAGTTAAAATACAACGATGTATCTAAGTAAGCGCGTCAATCGAGCAATTGTATCAGTTTCCAGTAACATACTTTTGGCTCGCAATCGATGATGAGAAATGCAGAAGATAGCGATATTGACAAGTTTGAGCAATTGGCCATGTCGTATCTCCACAATACAAAAGTGAATATCATTACCAATAGTTTGACACACTTCGAGGTTAGAGGTCTCAATAAGTTCTTTTGGCCTAGCAACCAACGTAATAAAGTTAAATAACAGCCTTTTCAGTACCATATTCATGATTGTTATTCCTTCGATGATTTTAAAGGTCATGACCGTGTAAAAACAATGACGATATATGAACATAATGAAGACAATCAATTGAGTACAGGATATAGGTTCTATGTATATGTGTACATGCTGAATCCAATTATGGCAGATGCGAGGAAAAATTGATACAATTAGATTACATTTACTATCACAATACTGCGCACGTAATGTTTGCTTTAGATATAAGCAGAAGCTTCCATAGCTTCGCTTGGAACTGCAAATGAGGCTCTTCCACAATTTTTCAAGTCTACATCAATGGTAAAAAAAAAAAATTATATACGACAAAGCAGCATGCATGAAGTAACTGCTACTACGCAATAGCATGCTAAAACACAGACAAGTTTAGAAATATTTGACATCAATCCTGTCAATTTTGAGCAGGGCAAAAGGAATCAATTTAATTAAGCTCTGAAGCACTGCAAAATACATTGTAAATCTCGCACTCATACTACATGGTGCCAGTGATAGTCAAGGTCCACTGTATGTGAAGCTGTCGAGACACTAGTATCACAGCTAGCTGTGCATAAAGCAATAATAACTAATACAAAGAGCACTAACAAATCAATCAATTCAACTTGTGTTGAATAGTGATAAGAGATCTAATTTATTATAGTAAAAATGATACAAACAAGTGATAAAAAATACGGTGAAAGCTAATTAAAGATATGAAGCTGACATGAGTTATAATAAAGGGGAGATAAGTGTGTGCAAAGTGTTCAGATGGGTGTGTGATAAAAGAATCATTGCAACAATGGGCCTACCAAGTACAATATCCAATGGACCAACAAAGTAACAACCAAAATGAGTACAGAAACACCAATGGTTGTTCTTCTGTACGGAGCAGAACCGTTTGGTTGCCACTGTCTACGTCTATTACTCCACACTTCTTGTACACGATCCAATTTGTCCTTTGAATCAGGCGTCACTTTGACCATCAAATAAGCATGATCACTGACGCTATAATCGCGATTACCAATCCATTTCTGACGAACATCCATGCATCGCACCATAGTCCAATCCAGTTTTGCTTTAAACAAGCCAAAATAATCAGGATTATGTAAAGTGATCTCATTGGGATCCCAAGGATCATAAAACCCAGGATTACGAGCTCTTTTCAACGTCTCTAAATCAAATCCACTCACAATTTCAAACAACTTGAGCGAGCCCAAGAGTCTCCAGATGAATCTGACAAGACGAATAGGTGCCATCGAGAACGGGAATCCTGCAGCTGCTAATCGAAGGTTGTATTCATGTTGTGGATCACGATAGACAGCCATCACATGGCGGTCAAACCAGTTGCTCTCAGTGTCTCCCAAGGACATGAGTCTGTATCGGTCACAAGCGTATTTCGGTGATAGTCTAACAATAGAGTGCGCCATTGTGTTGAGATCACCGCCAATGATTTGGTGTGGGTAGTCTTTGGATATGGAGGCAGCATCCTCTAAAATGTCTGCAAAGTTGTTGATACGATCGATGATGCCAGTAAAGACCTAATTTATGCAAGTTTAACAACGCTACCAAATGATCCAGCTGTGAATGTCTGCTTGCCTCTAAGTGTACACTGTAACAGACAATGGGCGGTAGTGGCGATGCGTTCACAGTGCCTACCAAAGTATATCGTCTGCATGAAAAATAATAGCTGTCAGGATCAGATATAGCATGGCTAGTGAATTTGGTACGTACTTTCCCTTTCTCGGTTCTTTCAGTTTGTATCCATCTTTTTCCCAGTTGAAAGCATCTGTTCTATACTCCAGCACTCTAAAGTCAATATCGTGCTTTGATAAAATAGCATTTCCATGAACACCACCTCCCTAAATGTACGATATTAATACCACACGCTTGAATCACAAGGCATTCTGTCTTACAGCGTCTCTTAGTTTTCTAACGGGGCTGTCAATTTCCTCAAATTCACAGACAAACCCGCCCAAGAGTTGCAAGGATTTGCATAATTCTTGCATATGGTCACGGTTGCCTGATCTTTTACAAAAGATGTCTACTTCTTGGAGTATGATGACATCAGGATCCAAATCTTGAATACTCTTGATAATGGCTTCAGATTCTGTTTTTTTTTTTTGATAAAAAGAATGATGTGAGCACTTGATGGACATGTGTTTTCTAATATGCTACACTACCATAATTTCTTTCAATGTTCCATTGCAACACTTTGAGGGATTCGTTAACCATAGGCTTTTCTTGCGGTCTAAAATCATGTATGACAATATCCCCGGGCGACGGTAAGGATTTGCTAGCCATTTTCTCTATCAAACACTAGGCAATGCCTACTTGGACTCTTGTTCAAGATGTATATATATAAAAAAAGGGGAGGGGGATGATATGTGTATCAAAAACCTGAAAAATTGTTTTCTAGTTTTGGTGGCCATGATTAAAAAATGTGACTCACAGGCAGAGAGTGTGTCTTGTGTTCGCCCCTCATCGCACTGTCATTTAAATCACAATCCTCCAATGCATATTTAAATCGGTGCATTTCAGATCAACTTTGCTTTTATCTTTTCTCTCTTTCATTATTATAAAATGACTAGCAAAGTGGGTCAATGGAAACAGCGATCTAGATTATACGAAAAGGAACTAGAAAAAGACAGTTATTTCAAGGAAATCTTTGTTGAAGACACCACCACTCTACATGAATCAAGAAATTACCGCCAATCATCCTCCTTGGACGACGAACAAAGCTCAACTGGAATGTCATCCGATGAAGAGCTCTTGGAAGAGCCACAAGCAGAAGTACCCAAAGCGCCGCATAGGGTACCCTTACATCAACGCAATGTGACTAGAATCAAGCGCAGTGTGCTTCAAAAATCCATCCTCGCCATCAAAGGTGTGATATCCGTTTTATTATCATTTCCTCTTTTGTTCTTTTTTGTAACCATGGCAGTGTACACCACTGGAAAGCAGCATTTACTGGATAAGCGAAAACGGACACAAGAAGCGGATGAAAAGGACATGCCCGATGAGCTACTGACACAGGACGAAACATATTACGCTGAACGGTGGGGATATACAAGTGAAATGCATGAAGTTGTAACTCAAGATGGCTACATTCTCAAAATGTACCGCATCTATAAAAAGGGTTCATCACCAAGAGGTAATCATGACCATTTAGGTTGAGATATGAAATGGCTCAACATCAATTAACTAAATATAGGTAAACCCGTCCTGATCGGCCATGGTTTATTTCAATGCTCTGGCGCCTTTGTATTAAACGAACAGCGCTCGTTAGCATTTACATTGATTGATAATGGCTATGATGTGTGGGTAGGCAATAACCGATCTATTGCGGGACTGGATCACATTTCGTTATCGTTCAAGGACCCCGAGTATTGGAATTGGGGCTTAAAGGAGTTGGGCATCTATGATTTCGCTGCCATGTTGGATCATGTGAAACTGTATTCAAGTAGCAGCTCGAGGGTAATATTATCATTGGCGCAATTTCGCTTGTATTGATGTCGTTTGTGCTGCAGGTTGCTTATATTGGCCATTCTCAAGGCAATGCTCAAGCATTCATTGCATTATCGCTATACCCAGAAATTGCTGATCAGTTGAGCTGCTTTGTCGCTTTGGCTCCTGCTGTATTCTCTGGTAATCTAGTAAAGTAAGCTATTACCACATTATACGATATTGATTTCCATGATGTCATTTTTTTTTCTTTTTTTGCTTAAAACGCTCTATTCTGTTATAGCACATTTCCTCTCAATCGCTTGATCAATCTGAGTGATTGGTGTTATAATTTGATGTTTGGTTGGTTATTTGCGATGCATAAAAAAAGGGGGAGGAGACTGAGCTAATGAGATTAACTCGATAGGTACTGGATCATTTTTGCCCGTCATGTCATTTGCTCAGACGATTGTAGAACCCAGGCTATTTTGTTTCTTGGCATACAGCATGTTTTCATACTTGTTTAGCTGGTGGGACAGTCATTGGCTTCGAAGAAGAAAGGCAAAGTATTTCCAATTCACACCACGACCTGTGAGTTCTCGTTTGATTGCAGATTGGATTGCAGGTTGGGGACGTAAAGGAGTGTGTTTGTACATAGCAGATCAGAATACGGTCATGAACACAAAAATCAAGCAAAAGGTGCCTTTGGTGGTGTTTTACGGTACAGCTGATTTTTTGGTTAATGGGGAGAGATTCGTGCGCACGTTTCCTGGTTATGAGACACATGGATTATCGCCTGAGCAGCTGGCCAAAGAAAGCACACCATCAACTCCAGAGTGCCAAAAGACACTGTTTCCCATGTTGGATCTGGTCCATGTTGAACGTGTGGATGGATATGAGCATATGGATACCATCTGGGGCCATGACAATCATAAAACAACATATCCCATTGTGTTGAAAAACTTGGAGAATGCTAAATGGGATTAGATCTACTACTACTACTACTACTACTACTTAATAAAATGCTTGCTTTTTTTTAATACAGTTATTCAGGCTGTGGATAAACACTTGTGTTTTATTGCAGCATGAAAAAATGTGCTGTATATGTGGGGAATAAATATAGATGCTGTTGCTGTGATGCTTATTGAAATTTACAAACGTGCCTTTTCTTGAGGAACGTACCAAGCCATCTCGACTTCCTTTTGCTTGAAACCACACTTTTCGTAAAATGGTACATTCTAATGGATACAACAAGGTGAATAACAGGCTTCGTGCATCATGTGTGTGTGGTGTCTCATTTACCTTTTCTGAGCAATCCAAGATGACTGAAGAGACACGCATATTTTAGTTGAATGACTTCCTAATTCACTCTCCCGAAGAGCAACTTACCTTTGTAGCAGCCACGTTGAGCACCAATAAACTTGAGAGCTTGGATGATTCTCAAACCCAACTTTTTACCTTGTTGGTTGCTGTTGACAGCAATATCCTCAATGTGTCCAACAAGACCGTTCTTGTGCACAAACTTTCTTTCGACCAAAATAGTACCGACTGCAACAACTTGATCTTTGGCATCCTCGGTAATAGTAATAGTGTGATCTTTATTTCCATGGTGGTTTTGAATGAGTCCGCATTTTCTTTTTTCTCCTGATTTTTTTTTTCTCCAGGTACTTACATTCATGGTTATGTTTCTTCATGTAATTGAATTGTTCTAGCGAGACAGGCTTGAGTTGGGCGTGTACATTGAAGAGAGTCTATTGCATTGAATTTACCTGTAAACTCTTCTTTGGTGTGGCCGCCTACTTCAGTCAAGACGGTCAAGACGTCAAGAAATCCACGTTCGTAATCGTTTGATCGAAGAGCACGAAGCGTGTAACCAGCAGGCAGTTGTGATTGAACTTCAGGGCTAAGCAAGCTGGATTCGAAGAGAGAGATTTCAGACATGGTTGGAGAAAGAAAGAGAGAGATGAAGAATCAAACAAATAAACCATAGCTTGTTATTTATATCATGGTCAAAACTCGTGCGTTATTCCGCGGAAACCATACTAAATACTAATGAACAGCCTCCTTGATGGCCGCGGGAAAGATGAAGGGTGGGTTGCACACAAGCCTAGTGATTGGCTTGTCTATTTATACTCTACTGCAATTTGTTGAGCAATAAATAGACTGATCTACCAGTCTTTAAATATCTCGCATGGAATATGAAGAGAGATATGCTTTTCATAATAGCGCCCTATAAATACCACGAAAAGAATGAGAAAACTTGCCTTCTAAATGAGTTCACTTTCTACCTAAATCAAGCAGATTTCTTTAGGTCGACCGACTGTGTGGTTGGGTTGTCGAGAGATCACGATGCTACAGAAATGCTGATATTGAGTTCAGTTGTTGAATCATGATGCGAGCAAACCACATAAGGATTCCAAGAATAAGTGTCTATTGTGATCGTTGCTCAGAAAACACAGCCTGCGACAAGAGCCAAGAGATGGCATCATGCGCCAACTGGCTTTAAATGCTCCATTCAATCATGACCGCATTGTTCACCATCTCTTTCTTTTTCTTTGCATTCATATATATATATATATAAAATGGCACAAAAGGTATACTGCAAAACTCAAGAGAAGAGATGCACGAGGAAGTTAACGCAATAGGAAAGACACTACCTAGATTTGGCTCTGCAAATGCCTCTGTTTACAAGTACATTTCGGGCAAATTCTATCATCCCAGCACACGTTTTGAAGATCTTCAAGGACTCAGTATCAACAAAAGTGGCGAATGCGATTTGATTCAGGTAACAAGAAGCTCGGTGTTATGATGCAGATTTGAGAGAATAGGCAATAACATGTAAAACGGTAGGCCAACACCAAGTTTATTGCTGTTCCTCTGTCTGGACCTGGTGGCCGTGTTGGTATCATCAACGCCGAAAAACCCGGTCGCCTTCCTACGCATATCCCATCTGTACTTTGTAATTCTGAAGTAAGCAACTTTAAGTTTGATCCGTTCAATGAAAACATCTTGGTTACCGGTAAGAACACGCTCGAGAGACGTGACACGTGCAATGTAGACTCATGCTTACACCGCAGTGTCCATTGACAATAAGATTCGAGTGTGGGAGATTCCAGAAGGAGGCATTGAAGAGGATGTAGCAGAGCCCAAGTGTGTGTTTGGATCCAGTTCCATGGATAAAGTGCATTTGATCGAATTTCATCCGACTACCAAAGACGTGTTATTAACGACATCAGATGATCTGGGACATCCCACGGTGCGTATCTGGGATGTGCAAGCTCAAAAGGAAGAAATCGTGTTGAAAGATCAGCACAAGGATGCGATTTTCAGTTGCGCATGGAGTCCAGATGGCACACAAATCGCTACCACCACCAAAGAAAAAAAGTTACGGATATTGGACGCTCGCACTGGAGATATCGTAGCTGAAGGACCCTCTCACAACAGCATCCGACCTTCTCGTTTGGTTTGGTTAGACACAGAGTTATTGGCGAGTGTTGGATTTGGTCTTGGCTCTTCTCGTGAAGTCTTGCTGATGAGCAAAGAAGATGTGTCAAAGCCACTATGCAGAAAGACCATTGACATCTCGCCTAGTATCATGAGCGCTTACTATGATGCTGATTGCCACATTTTGTTTGTGGCAGGCAGAGGCGATCGAACCATTCACACATACCATCTGGAACAAGATAGACAATTGACTGCCGTCGCAAAGATCGAAGGCACAACGTTACAGCAAGGATTTGCCTTTCTGCCTAAAAAGACATGCCATGTCAAGGACATTGAAATTGACCGATTCTATAGACTGACGCCTAATAGTATTGAATCTGTGGGCGTGCGAGTGCCTAGAGCCAGAGTAAGTTGTGTGTCAAATCGAAATGAATATAGACTAACACACTGTGATATCGTAGCCCGAGTTTTTCCAAGACGATATTTTTGTGCCTACCTTAGACTTGGATCATCCCGCTCAAGAAGCAGCCAGTTGGTTCAAAGGAGACAACAAGCAGTTGGAAAGAATCTCACTGCAGCCCCAAGACATGTCACCCTTGTCCACTGCACCACCACCCGCATCTCAAGCACAATCCAAAGCGAAATTCGAAATGGGCAAAAAGTTTGTCAGCGATGAACAGCGTAAAAAGGAACAAATGGAGCGCATGTTTGCAGCCGCCAAGAATATTGAAGGAGATGACGAGGTGAAGCCTAAACCTACAAACCCCGAGGATGAGGAGGTTGCAGAAGATGAATGGGACGATTAAAGATGTGTTTCATTGTGATTTTGGAATTCTGGCATTCGCATGAAATGACAATAAATGTATGACAACAAAGGGGATGCTTAAATCCGCCTACTTGGTGTTACTACTACTATTACTACTACTACCGCTGATCAGAAACAAGGTTTATTGTATTTATACAAGCATGACATTCTCTGCAATCCAGTCCTTTAAAGTGGGTGTTTGGAGATCAAGGGAAATAGCAGGCTCTGGCTGTTGTTGTGTATCTGGTTCCTGATGAGCATCATTCTTACGGCGTTTGTTTAAAGTCGAGAATGCTTCATGCGCTATTCTTCCTACTTCGTCCCATAATTCATCGCAGTTCCAGCAATGCATTGCTGTTGGGATAGCCGTATTGAAATGAGCAGCAGCAGGAGAAGAAGAAGGAGGTGGAGGAGGAGTGGGGGTTTCAGGATTGGTATCATCAGCCATACTGTCACTGTCAATATCATCCAGTATCGATTGATCAAGGATAATTTCTATAAATGGAGATTAATAAGACATGATGGCTCTTTGGCTACTACTAAAAGGAGAATTTTACCTGACATGGTTGCTGTTGTTGTCACCGGTGCTGGTGTAGTATCCGTATTAGCCTCGTTCTTTTCGCTAATAGTATTATCCAAATCTCCCAGTAACTCGACATCTAATTATAGGTTTAATACAAAGTTCTCATGTGGGAGAGGGGGGGAGGGAGGATTACTACTTATTAATCACCTTTTTCAGAAAGTTGGGGAAAGTAATCGAATAGATCCCTTTGAGGAGCCTTCTGTTCTTGATGGGTGGTGGAGGTTCCAGGCTGAGCAGATGAGTCTGTCTTTCTCTTGGCTGATGGCTGTGTATTTTCATTGTCTGGACTTGGTCGCTTGGTACCGAGAATTGGCGGTGTATCATCATCCTCAATCTTGATGACTGCAGATCTTTTACAACACTTGTGGCGACATCTAGCAATCAGCTGTTAGAAGCATAATACCTTGTTTTTTAATTTTCTATATACGCACTTGTCTTTGTTTTTGCACAAATGTTTACATCTAATACAAATCATAAGTGTTTATGCTATGCCAATTCAGGATAAAATACAAACGGTTCCATTGGTGATGGTGCTGGTGCCTTTTTCTTGGGCTTCTTCTTGTCAGTTACAGGCTCTGTCTTTTCTTGAGCTTTTTGAAACATGCTAGATTCGAACGAAGTGCTTGGACCGCCTTCCTGGTTGTTGCTGATGTCTTTGAACAGTCTGTTATAGGCCTGAATATCAATGTTATCAGTCATCTCTTCAATGTCTGTGTCCGTTTGAGAGTCCATGGGCACAGTCATGGGAGGTTGATTGAATCTGGCTGATGGTACTAATGCCTGAGAAGTTGCAGGCTTTGGCAGTTGAACGGGTGGTTGAAATATCTCTTGCATTTCAGTATCGTCATCTACTACATCCATGGGATCGTCTGCGATCATTTCCTCCAATAAATCATTGATTTCTGACTTGGGTTGTGGTTTAGAGATATTGGATGCGCTGGCAATGTTGATAAACTTGCGAGGATCAACCTTGGGCTTGATTTCTTTTTGCACATCGAGGCCCACTATACGATTGTGTCAGTCAGATATTCCACTACTATAGTACTATTATACCGTAATCTCCACATTGTAAATGAGCAGTGATTGTGCTAGTCAATGATTCAATTTCTACCTTGACATCAAATTCGTACTTTTGTTTGAGCAAGTTAGAGATCCTACCAGGCATCGTTTAGTTGAGTTACATAGGACACTTTGTACACAGAGCTTACAAGGTTCGACGAAAGTCCACTAGACGGTTCTCTGAAGTCTCCATCCAGAATTGAACATAACAGTTTTTGCCTAGCTTGCTACGAGAAGCTACATCCTTGTTGGTCAATTCAATATCTAAATGCACTGTAACAATTACGTTGCCAGTTTCTCGGTTTGTCTCAGAACCACTGTTTTTCAGCTAGAATAATACCGATGAGTTGAGATGTTGCTCTTTGTGTATGGCATTACCTGGTGGATATCCAAACTCAAGTTGGGCAGCATGGATATCTCTTTACAGAGTTTGATTCCAAATGGAGGGTTTCGATGTAGCAACTGCATTAAAATTAGGTGGGGGAGCTGAAGATTACCTTGCATCCTAGGGTACAAACCTGCTCAAATCTTCCAGGATCACAATGTCTCAACTGATCGAAATTGATCAAGTTGGCTTGTGCTATGGTCTTGGCGTATTGAGGACCGATGCCTGGTAATTGGCGAGCAATGTAAGGTGAATTGGACCACATGTGTGCTTGTAGGCATTGATACAACTCGAGTGCGTATTTCAATTTGGCAGCGTTCTTTTCGTGAATACTGCAGTCTATCAAACCTGTATAAAACAAAGCGTAAATACCCTTAGACTTTAATCAAAGCTAAGCAACATACATCTTGCTATGCGACTGGAATGCTTCATGATGGTTGATCCCTCAATACTCAGTAATGTGCTGCCACCATTGTTACTGTTCAAGGAAATGTCACCCAGTATGCATTGAATCATCATAAAGACTTTGTCAGCTACGTTAGAAACCTTATCCAACGGGAAGCGAATGCTATTGTGATTTCTGATGGAATTGAGAAATTGCTTGTCTCCCTGATTCAGTCGAATGGTCTCCATTTCTTCATGCGATTTACCAATGAGCTCCAATGTGTCTCTGACAGAAGTAGGCGTCTCACTCTCCATCAACCTGACCATGGTAGGAAATCGAATATAGTATACATCCATTGCGACGCCAAAGGGGGTTGCCTTGAGTTTAGCATCGCTGGGTGATTTCTGGACGAGATTGTGGTACTGTAACAATTCCAAATCCTTGGCACAAATCTCTTGCAGTATGGTGTTTGAAGAAATAGATTCCTGGTTCAGTTTGTAATGCCCTGGGTTCTTGAGCAATCGCACATAGAGAAAGGTGGACTGGAGCCATTTGAGCGCCGTAACTTGATTTGTAATGGTGCCTAGACAGATTTCTGATACAAGATGCCCAATCAGGTTTTCATGCAGTTGGCTTTCTAGGTTGGTCGTGCCAGATACCAAGGATTTATAGCGAAGTTCCATTTGCGAGGTAGTGAGAATGACGACACAGCCAGAGGTGTCTAATCCAGGTCGACCAGCTCTTCCCATCATTTGAAGGAGATCAATGTCTGAATACTCGTCAAGATTTCCGTTTTGATAACCTGCTAATAAGCGCAGGTTGTCAGTGTGGTTTCGTGTTTGATGGAGTATACATACCTTGAGTAGACTTGACAATGACCAGATGTGCTGGCAGATTGACGCCCACAGCCAATGTAGATGTAGTAGCTACATTTGTTTTTTTTTTGGTAAATGAAGAGTGAATAGAGAGATACCCTGCTTTCTATATACCTATGACTCGAATATCTCTGTTCATAAACTTGGTTTCAACTTGAAAGCGATCAGCAGGGTCTAATCCAGCTGGGGAGGTTTTATGAAGGTAAGTACACATTGACAAAAGCTTCGGCAGCAATATTACCATGATGGAATGCAACGCCTCTTCCCACAAACTTGGGTAAATTCTTATCCTTGAATCTAACACTGCTTTGTGATGTAGTCAAAGATTCACTAGATAAAAGCATCAGAATACACTCAAAGCTTCCTGCAAGCATCAACTTACTTTAGTGTCGCTATTCTTTTCTTGTCCATCATGTTTGTAATAGTCGTGCATGCCATTTCAGCCGATTTGCGAGTAGAACAAAAGATCAATACAGGTTTGTTGTCACTGTGCTTTTGAATCATTTCTAATAACCTTTAAAGCCAGTGATGAGCACATGGAACTATGTGAAGGCTGTTCACTTACTTCCAATCCAATTTGCGGTCAAATAGAAACATGTTGCCCTCCTTGTAGGGATAGCCATACACAAATCTCTCCAGTTTGATAGGTCGATACTCTTCTGAAAACGAGATGGCTAATGTACAAATATGAGTATTGCATATTAAACACCATCAGACGCATGGGTACCTACGTTTGGCATGCAACCAGGTGGCAATGTCTTCTAGGTTGGGTACAGTAGCTGACACTGCAATGTAGCGTAAATTGATGTCCATTGTCTAATATATATATATACATCAAATGGATCAACTCCTGAAAGACATACAAGACACACACACTTTACCTGCATTCTGCTCACACATGCTTCTAAACATGCTCCCCGCTTTTCATTTAGTATGTGAACTTCGTCAATCTGAAAATGCCATCAGCGAGATGATATCATGGTTTGGATGAGATGACATACCAAGAATAAACTAATGAGTTTCATCAGTTGTTTGTGGTCATTCCAACGTCGAGTCATAGAGTCCCATTTCTCGGGTGTGGTAACGCTACACTAAGGTGGTTAAAGCCTTTGGATGCACTGCATCATCATCAGCAGCTTACATGATGGTCGTCTTTTGGATAGCTGAGATGGAGCTTCTTTGAGTGTCTCCAGTAAACTCTTTACCTGAACCATTGTTGATGAATACAAACAAAACAAACAAACAGTTGCATTATGACGTACATTCAATACCCAGAGGCTTAAATTTAAGTTGCCAATCCTTTGCTCTTTCGCTGCATAAGCTCTTTGTGGGCGCCATATAAATGATTTTAGAATTGGCTCCACCATGTAAAAGTGTTCGAATGATGGCAAGTTCCATCAAAACAGTCTTTCCAGAACCTGTAGGAGCTACACAAACCGTTCAATTCATGATTGCGTATCCGTGCTTTTGGTGCCGTACCTGAGATGACGAGATTGCCGTTTTGATAAAAGGCCTATCCAAGAATGTTTAATTCAATTGGTATGAGCCATGTTGTGCTATACGTCTTACATCGTTAAGACACTTTGATTGAACCACGTTGAATAGACCAAATTTGAAGATTGAATCGAACGGTTTAGCTGTTATAGACAAATGTGAGCCGCAATGTTATAGATACAGAACAGCCACGATGTATACGAATTTCACTTATCGGTCTCAATCCTTCGGTACAAGGGCCTCCATTGTTGCTATTGTTGATTTGTGGACGATTGTTTACACCTATACAGCATGTTGGCCTATTGAAACATACATACTGCATGTGCACAAAAAAGACAAACCTTGAGTACTAGCAAAAGTAGATGATACTACTGAGGGATATGGCAACTAACAAACAACATGTCATGTTAGTAATATAGCAAACAAAGATGAAACACATGGCACATATCTTTACATACCTGGATAGGGTCTGCCTTGTCTGCTGGAGGTATAATCGCACAAGGCTCTGCTTCCAAGCCGTCTAAAAGAGCTTCTTCCCTGGCTAACCAGTCTCCTATAGGACTGTTGGAGTCCCTTGTGCCGTGATATCTAGGCTTTCTTGAGGCAGATGAAAAGTACTGACTCTTGCTTGTGTAGTAGGGATGTTGCATGTGTTGCGTATAAAAGAAGAAAGAGAGAAATAATAATAATAATAATATATACATATATATATAGAATAGCATTAATAAATCAATCGTTTGCAATACAGTAATATCAATCTACAATTAATTGACATGATTTACAGCATGTAGTTGAGGACATGTACATGTTACATAAACAAGTTGTCAGAACAATGTCTTTATTCAATAGGAGTGATGGCAAAAAAAGGGGGGGTGGGGGACAAACAAAAGTGAGCACCTTCTTCATACTTCTCCTGTAATGCATTATGCGAATGTATTTAATACATTTCATAGTTTATTTTGCCTCTCTTTCTTTTTTTGCTTTACATACACAACAAGATGACAGATGTATTCTCTAATGCCAAAAATTCAACCCTGCGTAGAGTTCGTCTCAAACCAAGTCTACCCAACTCTTTGATGCTCTACTCTGCTTCCAGTTGCTATCTTAATTCTACTCCTATCAACAACTTTGTATTGCCACCACCACCACCACCATTTGTAGCTCCTTCCTCATGTTCTAGCATTGCAAAATCAGCAAGCCGCGTACTGAAACCCTCGTTACGAAAGTTGGGGTCCATTTGCTCTGAACCCAATGCCATCATCAAATCAGTTCATTTCAATGAGCCGCTAACTCGAGTAGTCCACTTTTATACACCTCCTCCATTGGATGAGTATGATGAAGACGATGAAGAAGAGACAGAAGAGGAGGAGGAGGAGGAGGAGGAAGGCAAGCTGGAGGATGCATTTCTCGAGTTGTACCTGACCAAAAGTCTACAAGATGAATGCGATTCACTTGCTATTGCTGACGCACCAACCACCAAAAACGACGGATTATCACTACCCAATTGGCCATTGTCAACCCACCCAACAAGGCGTTTCATCTCACAAATGGTTAGTTTAGAGAGTGTTGCTTGGAACCATTCATTGCAAGTAGTACAAGGACGTGTGTTGGTACATAACTTGGTTTTCGAAAAGAAGGTTACCGCTCGATGCTCATTTGATGGCTGGAAGACTTGGATAGATGTAGATGCCTATCACAAAGAACCTGCCTTCAATAAGCTGTCAGAAAGCAACAGTGCATTTGATCGATTCATGTTTGAACTACATGTACCCGAAAACACACATGAATTCAACTGCGATATAGCCATACGCTATCAGACACTGGGCCAAGAGTTTTGGGATAATAACAATGGAAATAACTTTACAATCCAATCCACGCCTCTCAGATCAAAAAAATCAGGAGAAGAGCCATTGTCGTCTTTTGCAGCCATGATGCAAGTACATGGCAACAGCAGCAACAGCAACATTAAGGAAGGCTTGTCGATCATTTCTAGGTTGAATTTTATGGAGTATGATGGCAAGGGCAGTAATCAGCGTCAGGAGAAGATGAAAGAGAGTTGCAAACATGTTCACATTGTGTCACAAGCCAAGAATACTGCGAAAAACAGGCATTCAAAATACGGGGCAAGCAAAATACCTGCAGCACCTATTCCCACTCGAAAAAGATCGACAGTGCAGCAGCAGCAAAATATGGATGCACCGCTTGTTGTGGTAGATCTATCTCAACAGCAAACCGGTAACAGTAATGATGCCTTGATCAGTATCATGAATACTCATGATGAAGCAATTGATTTGAAAGAAAAATTATACGTATAGCAAATAAAATTTGATGGCATTACAAAAATGTCTCCTTTTCACTATTGTGCTGTATTCTCGCTGATAGGAGGCATTGATTTGTGGCTGTATCTATAGGATCATGAAGGTCCATGGCGGTAGCGTCAGGATTGTTCAGTTTTTACTTTGTGCATCACCGGCGAACATGGGTAACGCCACAATTTAAGTGCATAGACATTCTTACACTGCAATATCAAGTGCAATACACTGCTCTACAACTTTCAAAATTTCACTTGTAGTTGCGAATATGACCGCTTCACAACGCTCCAGGTCTGCATCAATAAAAACCATTTATATACGGATAGACCACAGGCTTACATTATCTCTTACTACTCGATAATGTGCCAAAACACAGCCAAATTTGGATGTATTCGACGACTGACTTCTCGAATTAGAAACTGTTTTAGGCCATCAGAATAGCACTACACAATTTCTCTCGACTAGCAGCTACTTGCTGATATATTTTTTCAATTTTTTTGGGGCCAAAGAAAACATGGATGAAAGCCGGCCAAACCATGAGCTACCCCTTTACTCGAACATCAAAAATCAATTAATGGCGTTTTTGACCTTAAAAATGAAGACTTTTATTATGGTATTTATAAAATCAAATTGATTCTAGTAATTCAGGGCAACATGTGAAACCACATTTGTGAGACCTTTATATGTAACTACCCGTGATTTTGGCGAATATTTACTTTTTATATTTTTGAAAATTGCTTCGTATTCTTAGTCAAAAAATACAATATAACTAGCACCGTTAGATAAACCGTAAAATTCTACCCTAAAATATATTAGAAAGTAGGGTACGGCAAGCATGATTTCTATAGTTGAATTGAGCAAAAGCGCTAAAAACTTTGTTTTTTTTTTTTTTTTTTTTTTTTTTTTGTAAGGGATGAAAGTTTTATTAGAAATAAAATCATCGTATGAATGGAATCTAGTGTATGGATCAAAGTGACTAGCCATATAGAATATCAACATGTTTAAACAATGCTTTTGTATAAGCATTACGAACGCAATTATATATTGTCTATATAATCCAAGATATAGCCTTTGTCTTGACTATCTAACGAATTAATTTATCCTTAAAAGGATAGATTAACCAAATTTTTGCAGCTGCTCCCTGTTAGTTGTAGCTATCCAATACGACACCATCCAGCTCAAAGCACTTTTCATGGCCATAGCAAAACCACAAGCAATGGACACCATTCCAAAATGTCTACATCTACTTGGCACTGGGGCCTTTGATGACACGTACGACTAAAACCTTCAGCAAGGGACCATAACCAAAATCCAGAGCAACACCTAGGTTGACCAGACTAACGTGCTAAAGAAATCTTTAGACGAAAGAAAGGTGAAAAACTTTGTTTTGGATCATTTTTTTGTTCATAGATTGAACACTGCCAGGAACACGAAGAAATGAAATATTCAAATGCCGCTTTCAGAACTACTACTGTAAAAAATGCCTTATTCATGAAATCAGTTGACGTTTTCCATAGTTAATTTTGCACAAATGTTATAAATCGTAAGCTATATAAAAGATAAGTTGAGCATAAAGCTTTCAAGGCTCTGATAATACTACTCGACGAGCGTTATTGACTCGATGCATTGCCCAAGATTGTACACAACAAGCCAAATCAGCATATAGAAGTTTTAGGAAATTTAATAGTATGCAGAGCTTTCTCTCATTTTGACGGCTTAATTATAAGCTTATTTACTTCGCTAGATACATAGTTTTGCTATGCCTGACAGCATTTTCTCTTATTTATCCTGATTTAACTTGTGCTATCTACTGTACGTACTTACATCCACAGCACCTGTACAACAAATAAATAAGCATTTTGCTAGAGTCTTATCCTAAAAGCATGTGAAATCTCTTTAGAATTTTCTTCTAGTACTAGTTTTGCATGTACATTTAAGATATCCGTTTAATTTCAGGAACAAGCTTCAGCGCTAATGCCTGGATCTGGATTGGAATTCATGATTCATCGCCTATTAAGGTTTTGCTTCATGCATTACCAAAGCAGTAAGTGCATACTTTCCAGATCTACCCTGTGATTACAAACAAACGATGCATATTGTAATTAAAACATTCTGTAAAAGTTAAAATTGCACACTATCAATACAACTAAATGCAAAAATGTTGTAATTTACATCAGATTTTGCTTCGAATATTTAGTAGAGCCGATTAAATTACCAAACTTCATGAGATGTATCATTTACGCAGCTAATATGCTCTAAGCGCTATAAAAAAACTACTTTGATTAATACTGTAAATATTAAAGAGCAGATCACTATAGAATACAGCAAGACTATTATGTAAATTGGTACCAAATCAATTCTATAAGCTGACATTTGTGTTCAAACTTTATGTGCTAAATTAGATCCAGATCAAGCTGTGATACAAATGCAGTTACAGATCAGCATGAATAGGAAACAAGATACATGTTTACTTGTACATTGCTACAAGAATTAACTTATTCATTGCACTTTCTTTTGATTTTATATATAAAGATACACATTCAGGCACAAAAAAATCATATAAATTTTTGCTTTACTGTCACGAAAAACAAGTCTCGGCTGTTGCTTGTTTTTTTTGGATGCTCAAAAAAGTATAAATAGAGGGTCAGAACTGCCTGTTTCTTGTCTTTTTCTCCATCCACTATCGTTTGCCTATTAGAAATTATAAGTAAACGGCTCTGATTGACGCATCCGCCTTTGAGTCGATTGCCAAGGGAGTGGCAATCCGTCTTTTTGATGCATCCGCCTTTGGGTCGGTCTCAAGGGAGTGGCAATCCGTCTTTCATCCACTAGATTTACTCGAGATTTCTTGCTTGATGCCTTCGGGTGTTGGGTCTAGTGGGGCTTTCGGTAGTGGGTCTTTTTTTTTTTCTCTCTTCATGTACAACCTAGTTGGGCATGGGGGGATTAGCAGTAAAATTTAAATGAAAAATTACATAATAAAAAGAGCAATGCTTGACAGCAGTTACTACTAAATATACTCTACACGTATGATTTCATTGTAACTCAATTGACTATTTGATCATTGTTTTGTATTTAAGGCTCAATTACCATTGACATATTGCTATGTATCTTCTTTTCATGTATATAATACGTTATTTATTGTTAATTGAGCTTCACAAGTAGCTCTGCAACTTGAATCTCTTTCTATTATTACTTGAAGAGCGTCGACCTCTGGTATTCTTCATTTAAATGTTGATCTTCTGTATTGTAGTTTCAATTGATAAGCTTATACGCGACAAGTTGGTGCTTCTGCTTATCGAAAGACATATTTTCATCATCTTGATTTTTAATCACTGTTAATTCATTCTTCAGTGAGGATCAAAAGGCTGTATAAGCAAGTCTAAAGTACACCGCTGTAAAGAAATGCTTCATGAAATCAAATTCTGGAAGGATTTGGGTTTAAGTCCAACGACTAGAATCTACATGCAAACTATATAGTGCTAATATGTTGTATATGTTGATTTAGCATCCAAAATATCATGATGGCTATCAGAGAAAAGAAATTGGACAAGCAATGAAGAGCTAAATTGAGCTGTTATTGCTTCATTTTCTTCTTCTAAGTTTGATCTGCTACAATAGTAAAGAGTAGTTTAGGCAGCAGTTCAGCTTTAACTGGAGATTGAAGTAGGTAATTGAAGAATGAAAATCCTTGTTTCAAATCAAGGCTAGTCTTTCAATTTCGTTTAAAATCCGTGCTTGATGGCAGTATATAAAGAACTTCTTCTTTGATCATGCGTAAAGAAAAAAATTCAAAATAAACTCATACCAAGCCCTCATAATCCTCTTGTAGTAGTATTTCTGTGCAGTAAAGTTTACAATGATTCACTAGTATTTGCCCTGAGACTCTGTTTATTGGGTATACATAGCGTGATTATGCTTTTTAATGTATGTATGCCTTGCTTTGACAGATGTTGATCCACGCAACTGGTTTATCTCTTATACCCGGAAGATATATAGCCATTACCGAATTACCATCATGTACCATGCCTCGATTTTATGCTTAACATCCAGCAGCACTTTTCATTACGGAGTAATCTAAGCAGAGCTATCTGAGTGATGCAGCTAGTAATTCATGCTATGTTTGGCTACTTGTGAATGAAGCCCTTTATCAAACAGATGGCTCCGATTGCATATGTTTGGCGAGTCGACATGAATTGTATTCTACTTGTTTGAATGCACATGATCAACGTCAGTTGAACAGCTTCAATAGGGCCACATTGAATCACCAGCATCGCATTGTACTCTTCTTTTGCATCCTCTAAAGAGTAAGCATGAAGACAATGCAGCATCTTTTAAAGGAATTAAAGAAAAAAAGAGATTCTTCCCATTTTATCAGAGCTACCTTACATGATTAGGAAGTGGTATTAAATTGGTTTATAGATGTCAATGCTTATACAGAAGCAGCATATATAATATAAGATATAGATATTTGTGCCATAACAAGCTGCTCTATGCTGGGGTTTTAAGCCAGTGAGCATCTTCTTTATGGTTCAATGCATAATGTATTCTGTCCCAAGGCTCAAAATTCATCGCGCTTATTATGAGGTTATCAAGGCCTATCAGCGACACGGTTTATTCAATGGTTTCCTGCACTAAGGGAAAGTCACCGTGCTACATATTGCTACTTTCATAGTGCAATGGTAACTCGAGGCTCTGATTATTGGTGTACGCAGCTCTCCTGGCCATGGCTCTTCTAATTATGGTGAGGTTCTGGATCTACTGCCACTGTGCAGTAGTGAAGTGTAAGTATTGCATCTTCTCCTACTTGGTATCTTTACTAAATCTCTTTCTTTTCTGTATTCTGGTAGTATAACCAAGAAATAGTGATAAAAGTTGTCATTTCTGCCATCGTTTCCGCATGTAAGTGTCACAAGCCATGTAAGGTAAATTTTGTAGCACACAAGCAAATGTACTTACTGGAGTTTGGCTGTTAGTAGTATCTTGGTGCTGGTTATACGCAAATTAGAATTCTCATTATATATCGAGTCTGCACTAATAAAACAATATGAATATATTATGTACTGGTCATATAGTATTATTGCTTCGAGACTGATCTGAGTAGCTTTTGTGGCCCTGATTTCGGATAAACGTTATCTCAAAGGCACATCAGTCGGTAGTGCTTTCGAATGTCTATTACTCGCTGCTCTGATGAAAGCGATTTCTACCAACACCATTAACGTTTCCATAGATACAGACATCATACTTCATGATCTAATTCCATTCAGTAATCCCTTACATGTGAATATGCATACCTAATAGTCAATGTACATTAAACTCCTTTTGTTGTTGCACATAGCAGAGGTTATTTGTTACAAATATTGTCTCATAACTACAAGAAATGGTGGCATAAAGCTAATACTTTTAATAATGTTGAATTAGGTTTATTAAAAAAAATAGAAGGAGATACTTTTTTGTTGGAAAAAGTGGTTTGAATGAGCTTTTTGTTGGAAAAGCAATTTTTTGTTGAGAAAAATATATGGCAATGTTGAATTACAAGTACAATTGATGTTGAAAATATGATACAGAAAAAGCTAGAAAGAAAATGATATAATGTTGAATTTTGAGAGAGAGAGAGAGAGAGAGAGGTAGAAGGAAAATTAGTATGTTGAATATATAGTGAAGTTGGGAAAGGGGGGGGGAGTATGTTGAATATATAAAAGAGTATGGGTTATGTTGAATATTTATAAAATGTTGAATTTTTGGTTTGTTGGTTGTTTGGTTTGTTTGTTTGTTTGCTTATTGACCGCGAGCAGCTTTATCAAGTAGTAAACTACGAAGATATTTGATCTCTGATTCAAGGTTGTTCACACGATCTTGGAGCTTATCAGATTTCTGGGTCATTTCACGTACAGATTGTTCCATAGCTTGTTCACGCATCTTCTTCTTTACACGGAAACGAGCACTTGCAGCTGTATTGCGACGACGTTTATCTTCATCAGGATTTGTCGATTCTTCTGAACTCTTTTCAACTTCTGCGATTGTTCTCTTGGGAGCAGCGGCCTTCTTTGGGGAAGGTGAAGCAACAGGCACATTTGGTGAGGAAGTGGCAGTGGCCAAAAGAGAAGACAGAATGTTCGCGTTGATGTTGGTGGTAGGAGGTTTAGGTAACAAGACTTGACGTGCGATAGGTGTAGGAGCAGCAGCAATGACATTGGGAGCCAAAGCAGGCAGGGCGGGAGCCAAAGGACGAGGTTGAATGCGTTGCTTCTTGATAACAGGAGGAGAAGAGGGGCTCTTTGCAGCAACAGTCTCTGTTTTGGTAGGTTCTAATTTGACTTCTTGTTGTCTAGGTAACTCATAGTCGAGGTAGTTTACAAGAGTATCATAGGTGACAGGGTCTAGACCAGAGGCAGATTCGAACTGAGCAGCGGCTGTGTCTGCAGGGCTCTTGGTAGTAGTTGTCTTGGGAGAGGATTTGTTCTTTTCTTCATCGTAAATGCCAACACCAGGCTTGACATCAAAGGTGAATTGTGCGTTACTCTAAAATTGGATATTGATTATTAATACGGGATGTTACTGAAGAAGAAAAAAAAAATTTTTTTTTTTTGAAGAGAGCCTTACCCATAAGTCTAATTCATCAGCAACATCTTTTTCTGATTGAATCACTTCGCTTGGAGAATCAAACACAAGAGAATCTAAGTTTGATAAGTATGAATCGTAAGGGGGATATGACATTTTTACAAAAAAATTCAACAAATTTTATAAAAATAAAAAACAAAACGAAAAAGAAAAGAAAAAGGGCAAAAAGAGCCTGATGGAACAAATAATGGTTTAAACATGGCCTCACCATTGGATTTCGGTCAATCAATCCTTAATAAGATGAGTAACATTTACAAATATGGTCTATCAGTGGACAAAATTTGAGGGTCAATCAGTTGATGAAATGTGAATCATGGGGATATTGCATGCAGCGAGTTTGCTCACAATAGCGATCTTCTCTGATGAAATGAAGCAGTCGGCAGCAAAGTGAGCAAAAGGAATCTGTTCTACTTGTTTGCACTGTTTGTATTACAACAAAACCCTTGTTCGCTTAAGCTATCAAGATTATCTTCCCCATCCATTTTCTCCCCCGATATATCGCACGCTATTTTAGCCACCGGAATCCTGGGGAGGAGAGAGCAAATCTGAATATGATTGACATCTAGAATTTATTTAGAATGCTATTAAAGATGTATAAATGCAAATTGGTAACTGTAATTAGGAAAGGGGGGTGTATGTGCGTGAGGAAACTCATTAATGGGAACTGTAAAAGAAAGAATTGAAGGCAAGCGAACTAGTAGAAGAAAAAGAGTATAACTGAAATCATCATGACAGATATCGTACAATGCATTGGAAGGCTTGATTTTACACAGGATTTGCTTATGCGCTAGAAATTGAAAATGTTGTCAATACCGATAGTCTGCAAGTGTATGACCAAACTACTTTACCGGAGCATACAATACATCGGGCACATTCTTGTAGGTATTATCCCCAAAATCAGCATATAGTTTGGTGGATGGTATTGTCTCAATTGTTGAGCAAGCGGAAAGCAGATGATATAGCGAGTATAATACAATGATGGAGATGGCTATTGACATTACATATTTACGACGGCGATGGGTTTCTATGAACGAGGTTAGTCACTGCTGCTATTGATCTAGTTGACATGGTTGCTATTTACTCGGGATGTCTGTGCTGGGTACCTTTGCATAAACTGATTTACATTTGATACAGTGTGTCGGATATCCGTTCTCTTTCAACCATTGATTGAAGCAAGTTTGATGTGCATATCTACATCTTGTATAAATTAGCGTTTCTCAATTGCGTGTGTGTGAGTGTGTGATGAGTAGCTCACAAAGTGGAATACGTGGATGATTGACATTGGCAAGGTTGGAACAAGTCATCATCGTCATCCAAGGTTACTCTGAAACAAATACGACACACCTATGTTGCTTGATTAACAAACACAAAAAGGGAAATGATTCATGCTGATTTGTATCCTACTGTATCTAAAGGACTTTCTGTCTGGTCATCTTCTAATATAAAAGCATTTTGTCGAACTAAAGAAGGCGGTTTGTATATTGGCATAGCTCTTAATGATGATGTTTTGTTAGAATATATTGGCAACAAAAAAAAAAAAAAAAAAGAGTATCTCTATACTTACTGGTTTTTTTTTTGTTTGTGATTATATATGATTTTTTTTTTATTTATTTTTTTTTGGGGTCTGATGAATGAATGAGGAGGATGAGAGCGAAGGAGGAAAAAAAAATTTGCCTTGTTTTATATAAAATACATCACACACTAATAAGAAAAATAAAAAAAAAAAGGTATATACAAGAGAGAAAGAAGCAAGAAAATAAACAGGAAAAAGGGGGGAATAAAGATATGAGGCGGATTTCTTTTTAATAGCTTGGTGCTCTAATTAGTAAATGGCAGCTGATTTAGTGGTTAATTAAAGGTGTATTCTCATCTGGCCCTCTTTTTCTTTCTTGATCTTTCTTGCCAAAAAGCTCATTCCACACACTCACAAAAAGGAACTTGATGTCTCTGAATAGATTGGCCTTGTACTTGTGGACTCTTTCTGGGCGGAGACGATGCTTGGTATCGATCATATGATGGATACAGAACTACTACATGTCAGTATCACTAGGCGAAATCACACTGCAAATCACTTACAAATACAACAGACAAGACACCCAAGCTTGTCGTGGCTGACACCATGAATGTAACGATCTGCTGGTATCGTACAGCGTTCATGATGGGAGCACCACCCAGAATTTGACCCGTCATGGCACCAGGGATAGTGATCAATCCAATGACGGACATGGAGTTGATGCTTGGAAGCATAGCCAATCGAATAGCTTCAATAGCAACAGCTCTACCTGCCTCCCATCTGCTTGCTCCAAAACTCAAGTAAGTTTCGATCTGTTCTGCTTGCTGGCCTACTTTTGTTAGACAGGTTGATAGCCCTACTGCCATAGCGCCTGCTGTGATACCCAGCAATAAACCAATTGTAGGTATGAATAGTTCGGGTAACCAAAATTGCTGTTGATTCATAGCATATCGAGTTCCCAAAACACCAATGAAGATGGTCGAGAATGCAGTTGATAGCAGCACCGATGGAAACTACAGGTAAAACGTTTAGATGATGCTGACATTTGACGAGTAGACGATTCAACATTACCATCCGACTGAAAGACCAATCTGATTTATTGTAAACTGTTTCACATGAGCTTAGAAAAATCAATGCAACTAGAGGATATTTAGTATCACATTGCATACGGTTACATTGTGTCTACATTGTCAAATATTTACATGTCATCAGCATCACCAGAATCGGGTTCTTTGCGTTGAATATACTCTCCAATATTTTTCCCTGTATCGATTTGTTTGTTGTTAGCATGGCTTTTTGTGTTCCATCTGATAAAAATACGAACCATGATAGTCAATTGAACAATGCAACGTATGGAACTAGTCAGTAGCGATTTCTCTAGCTTGAGCCCAAGCGACATGGATATGATGCCTAATCAATAACCGGCGATTGAGTGACATTTGCTATCATGCAAGTGAATGTACATGTGGCTTTACCGTTGACAAGGATGAATGACGATGCTACAGCGACATTGGACCAAGAGAGATTGGGTACATTGTTCTGCCCTTGTTGTAGTGCGGCTAAAGTTGAGTTCAGTATCGACATGTCTAGAGGCTAGGTAGGTGAAAGGACGCAAAGAAAACAGAAGAAATAATGAAAAAGGAAGCGATGGGATGGGGGGGGGTGTTCTCTCATTACCAAAAGTTTTATATGTTTTTGTTGATTTAACGTCCGAATGACGTCTTGTAAAACGCATTTCATGATGCGAATAGACAAGGCAAAGTTTCATCAGATAAACGAGAAATGTAACAAGGCGATTATCTGATTCTTTTCCAACTATACCCTGTTGCTGTTGTATTTGTTCATATTGAATATTGCCATCAAACATCAACAACAACAAACAATCTCCGTCAAACTTTATAGGCAAACATGAACATCCACGTTTTACTTCTAAAACAAGCTTGTCAACATCGCTCTGTATCACCATGTCCGTACAAGCAGCAGGTGGTGGCAAGGTACAATCAGCTTATTAGTATAGCCTCCCCTGATTGTTTGTCTCCTCTTTTTTCTTCTTCTTTCTTTCTTTTTTTTTTTCTTTCTTTTCTTTGTATAAACATAGAGAACATTTGCGTAGTAAGAATGTAAGTTTCATCAACATCATCTCAACATGTGTTGTATATAAAATATCTCAAAATGCATACCAAACATTCTTTTTCTCTTCATTCTCTCTCTCTTTAGTTTTTCACAAGCATGACACAACAAACGTTGGGCATCATCTCTTTGAACCTCAAGGACGATATCCTGAGCAAAATAGCAGCAACACCCAAAGTCAACCTTGTCTACCAACAGCCGTTTGAGCTGACTATAGCTACATCACTTGAGATCTTGGAAAAGACGATAAGCAAAGCGTAAGTTCAAGACAGACACAGCATGCTGTCGTTGTTTCTAACGTAAAAAAAATATACATATAGGCTACCCGTCTATGGCTTTATTTTAGAAGGCTCAAATGCAATCAGAGATTGGTCCCAAATCACAAGCGCTGCATCTCTTTCAAAAAGGTAAGCATTAATTGAAACTGTACATGGGACACTTGAACTCAAATGGGATACATGTAGACGTGGTGCATTTGTACATGCAAGCACAGTGGAGAATGCTCAGCACCAAGTAGACTGGTTCAAAAACTTGGTTCTGACGGATTTAGCCGTAGAGAAAAATACTTCCACTGCCAGTAGCACGAGCAGTTCAAGTATTCCAATCAAAGTAAAGAAACAACAAAAGCCCAAATCAGTAAACGTTTCAGATAATTCCCCTCAAAGAAAACCATTACGTAGTAGCACGGCACAACAGCAACCACCTTCAGCTCGTCTGGCCACGACTACTGCTGCCAGAAAACCCGCAGTGTCTACTAGTAACCGTAGCAAGATCCCAAATGCAAATGTAAAGGCAAAACCTGTACCTGTAAGTCGACATGCTTTTTTTTTTGGCTTAATATCAGCTCCTAAATTTCATTTTAATAAATATAGACTCGTCCTACATCAGCAACCACAGCAACTAAAGTAAAGACACCTGCCACCAGTTCTGTCACACCGACTAAAAGAGTAAACGATGGTATGAAACCAACAAGTGGACGAAGAGGCAGTCTGGTAGCATCCACATTAACAGCAACATCCTCAAAGAAGCTGTTGAACACGACAGCCAAAGGAGGTGTTATTAAAAATACGCCACCTGTTTCCGTATTGACTGGACGTACAAGAAAGCCAAGTCGATTAACAGAAAAGAGACCTGTTATTGTTGCTGCTGTTCCAGAAAAAATTGATAGCGTTCAAGAGGAGCAAGCAGACGAGATCAAGCCAGAGACCCAAGAGGAAGCCTTGTCATCACCATCCACTCCTACACCAACAGCAAGAACATTTGAGGACAAACTTGAGCATGTTGACGCTCAGGAAGCTCCATGTGATAACATGATCCAAGAACAGCAAATTGTCTCTTATCCATCCACCTGTTCAAGTGCAGCTACGGATGAACATGATGCAGAAGTCGCAGCAACCACCAGCAAAAAGGATAGCTTGATTGCTGCATCATCCACACAAACAACAGCCGTCAACAACAGCTCAGTACCTTTGCTTTGCAATAGTGGCCGATCCTCCTTTTCTCCTAATTCAGTTGCCTCGTTACCTAGACCTGAAACTCCCGAGGTAGATCAATTAAGACTTCGTTTTGAAACGATTATCCAAACTTCTGCACCTGTTGGTACACAAGAAGTTGTTCCGAGAAGACCATCATCCAAACTATCTCAACACGAGCTTGCTTCCCGTATCAAGGAGATGAAGCCCAGAGGACCAGTTGGTAGTAGAGTCAAAAGCATGGTGGAGCTTTTCATGGATGAAAACTTGAACAAATGGGAATTCTAAATGCCCAATTATTTACACACACACACACATATATATATATACCATTACAAATCAACAATTCACTTTATATACATTTATACCAAAATTTAAAAAGAGAAAAAAATTAGAAAACTTTAGAAAACCCTTTTTTTATTTTACCTATAGTATAACATACCCTTATAAAATTACACACATTTACCTACCTCTACTTGTCATTGCAATGTGTTATTACTGATGTTTGGATGATGATATTGATCAGAGATGGCGACCGAGTCCATGATGTTACAGCTACTTTATCCCATCCTCTTATAGTGGGATCCTATCCCCCATGGTGACGATAGATGGCATTTATGATTCAAGTAGACTGGGGTTGAATTCTCTCAATGCAAATAATGGAATCAGGAACGATGAAGAGTGCTTGCAATAATGCAATAAGAAATCATTGCATTTTTCAAAATATCGGTCCATAATGGGGAAGAGAGCGTCAGGCAATGAACTTTATCCGTTGCATGGCTATGACGAATTCTTGATTGGGTGATCCATGATAACAAATTCATTTGCCCCGGAGTTCCGGTGTCAAACATCTGTTGTATATAAGTTTCGTCATTCTTTCTCCATCACATCATTTTGTTTTCTATTGTCACCCATCACCAGCGTACTTGACACATTGGCTACCTGATATAATAGCTATCACACCGCTTGCTCTTTATGAATCCACCGAGAAAAGAGGGTCATCGAATCATGGTTGCTGCAGATTTGATTTGCCCATGCAAAAACGCAACTTTTTGGTTTAATTAAGCCTCATGAGGAACACAACCAATTACATGAGCAACAACATCTCATTGATTGAAGACCAGTTTGGGCCCATCAAGAGGGGAAAAAAAAAAGATGGTTACTCATATTCTTTCTTTCTTTCTTATCAAATCCATTGTAGAAAACTGCAATTCGAATACGTTTTCTTTGCATATATCAAATCAACAAGCATCTACTGTATTTATGTTGAAAGCATTGCTGTAATCTCCTTCATTGCTTCTTTCTTTCTTTCTTATATAATTATTTCTATACCCTCTCCTCGTCACAATCATCCAAGTTTTTTGCCCTCATTCTTCACATCTCTTTCTCACTCTCTCTCTATATATAACAGTATCTTTTTGTACATTACAAATACCCTTGAATGTGTAAGTGGATTGTGCAAATTGAATCGTCTAGAGTCATGTCAAATAATAACCTGGTATCAATCGTAAAGCACCCACTCGTAGAACTCGCAAATCCAATACAGCAAAGAAATCAAAGCCAACCAGAGTCGTAACAGAGGATTCTTCTGATGAGAGAAGCTCTGATGCTGGTTCAGTAACGAGATGTATCTGTGGACAAGGTCGTAAGTAGCTTCTATCTTTTTTTATTTTTATTTTTTTTTTTGTCTATTTATTATTTATGTTTTACCCGGGATCACACACTTACACACGCTTGTCTTCACACACACACACACACACGCACGCACTCTTGTATTTACATATGCTGCTAGTGCCCACGCTAGCTTCCTACTAGTGATGCATATATTGAATCATATTCTTTTTTTTTTTGTGTAGACAATGTGGGCTTGATGGTTCAATGCGATAAATGTGAAGTTTGGCAGCATTGTGAATGCATTGGATTAGTTCAAGCAAAATTACCTGATCAATATTTTTGCGATCAATGTCAACCCGAGAATCACCAAATAGTCAAAACTTCTTCTGGACGGTAAAGCGCGCACACGGCTGTATATGGATTGAATCCGGTATTTATCTTTTTGTTTATAGTTCAAAACGTCTGTATAATGCTGGTCTGGTATCAACATCTACTGCTAATAATACATCTCCGTCTTCGGCCAGCTCCGATAGAGAAGACGCATCAATATCGACGTCCACGAAACGTCCTACCAAACGTCGCAAGAAAGCGACAGCAGCTGACAAGGCTGGCTGTCATTCACCTCCAAAGACACCGTTAATGGAAGCAAAGACGGAACAAGAGTCTCCAGTGATGAATACAATAGAAAAATCTCCAGTTATTGAGGAACGCTCAACGAGGTCACGACGCACAAAAATACCAGCTGATGCAATTGAACAAGGAACCACCACCACCACCACGACAACAACATCCACAGCTTCATTGATACCTGAGCTTGTGAAAAATTCTCCTCCTTCTTCCTCTGTCTCTCCCTGTCCAGCAACGACCACGACAGCGACCGAGAAAAAGCCCACTAAAACGAAAGCCAGTAATAATAGACACAGTAGCAGCAGTGCTACCCCACAACAACACATATTGGATGATTTTGGATCTCCATCAACGCATCACCACCATCATCATCACAACACAGCATCCTCGTCCACGCCATATTGGAATTTTGCCGATGGAAGACCCATGAGGGAAAGCTCGCCTCCTGCAAAGATCAAGTATCCAAATTCCAAAATGTCCTTTTCGGATATGAATAAAAGGGCTAAACAAATCATGGAATGTATCACCAAAATGCAAACAGAAGAGCTGAAAAGATTACCACCACCTACACTCAACTCTAAGCATCCTGATACCCTTTCACTGTTTCAAGACGAAACGGCTGTTCCATTCAATCGACCTCGATCTCTCTCCACTTCCTCCACCTCTTCCTCTCTCAGCAGTGCTTCCACTGTTCCTCTGCTGGATGACTACGCTACCACGACTACGAGCGCCAGTAGCAGCCCATCTACCCCTATACCTTACAAACACTTTCCTCATCAACCAACATCAGTACAGCAGCAGCAGCAGCAGCATCCACCTGAAGAGGAGACATCCATAGAAATTCTTGAACGGGTCAGTCGAGAACTAGCCAAATTCCAAAGAAAGTTTGGCATTGTGTATCAAAATCAGCCTCATCATCCTCCTTCTCATCATCATCATTATCATCAGCCAGCACATGTTGGTTTGAATGGCCATGCAACAAAATCATCAAAATGAGAATAAATAAAATTGCTTTGATAAACACAAGTGATAGAGCTATGGTCCTTGGCCCGGGGAGGGGAGGGCAAATCAAGTTCCACTATGGATGATTCGTGAGAAGTTTATAGAAGGACACTTGACATGTCTGTATTTTTAGTAGCGTTGCCCGCTCAAAACCGTAGCAAGCATGCTTTTTGTTTGATTAGGAAATCATTGTGCGACTTGGCTAGTGGTGGTGGTAGCGCTGATGACATGGGATGATGTATCAGTTGCTATACTAAAGATTCGTCTTGAGGATAGAAAAAGTGCCAGCTTCAGAATGATAGTGGATGGAAGCCTTGCTAAAGATGAGCATCCTCAAACGTCCCTAAAGAGCATTGATATCAAAGCCATAGTGTTGATCCAAGACTCATCCAAACTGCAATTCTACTGTGATTTAGTTGCACTATAGAGAGCTGTAAGGAAACCCTCTGTGTTGAATGACCGCAGACGTCGCTCACTCGCTCTCTCTCTCTCTCTCGCTATCTCTCACTCTCACTCTCGCTTGCCATATGTTGAGTGTGATAAGCCACTATTGAAAAAATAATCAGAAAAGCCAAAGCCCGGTCCTCTTGCTATTCAAGATTTTTTTCCCTCTCTCTTTTTCCCCTTCACATTATAGATACTACACATCATGTCTGCTAGCAATATCTTTGTACAGGGTGGTGCTGATAATCAAGTAAAGTATTCACGCGTAAATGTGCTGTAAAAAGACAGAGAAAGAGAGTCGAATTGTATCACATGAAAGCAAGCACCATTTGGATGAACATGTACAGCTCGCAACTGACAAGCATCATCGACCCAACACTATGATAGTAACCATGGCAGACAGTTTGACTCTTTCTCTCTCGAAACACTATTACAGTAGAAACAGCAAATGCATTGGACATCCACACTAACTGCTATGTTGTATTGGATTAGATTACTGATTTGGCTCTTTACATCTCCAAATTGAGAGGTGAGGAAGGTGATTCCAAAGCACCCTATGTTCAACACATTGAGGCTTTATACAAGTCTGATAAGAAGGATACTGTTTATACTGAGCTTGCCAAGGATGCTTCCATTTTGTTGACCAAGAACGATAGAGGTACATAACAATGGGTTTTATAGCTGGAAATATCTTTACTAATTCATTGCATGTCTCAACTCTTACACACACACCATCATCATCACCATCACCACCACTACCAACATTACTATCACCAATTACAAAATATAGAGGTCGAAGGTGCTTTCAACTTGCTTATTGTTACAGTGTTGAGCGCTCCTCAATCTGTTGTTTCTTCTGCTGTCGAAGCCTTGGTTGAGACTTTGACCAAGACTGAAAGCAACAAGACTAGCTTGAAGCAAAAGATGTAACGTATAGATTTTGAATGGATTCGGAACACATTGATATTGATGCACATTTTATCAATAGCTTACTCAACTTGTACAATGCCCTTCCCGGTAACTCACCTCTTCGTTACAATGCTTTTGTCGGCTTAGTCGATGCCACTGCCCAAGCTGATGAACTCGAATCACTCTTCCCTCAATTAGAATATATTGATGCCTGGACCAAGCAATGGGGTATTGATCAACAAACTCAACGCAACTTGTACGATTACTTGAGCCAAGTTTTGCTCAAGTCTGGGGAAGAGTAAGTTGACATTCACCAGGAGAAAGACGGCACCCGTTTGACTTTTTTTTTTGTGAATCATAGAAAATTGGCCCTTGATTTCTCATTAAAGAAATTGGCTATCCTCGGCGAAAATGATGCTGAAGCCGTTTCTCTCGCCAAGGATGTTGTCCTCCGTGCCGTTTCCATGGAAAACTACTTTGCTTTCGAAGATCTCTTGCAATACAACTCTATCCAAAAACTTAAGGGTACTGAAGAATTCGAATTACTCGACGTCTTTTTGAACGGCACCTTGTCCACATACCAAACCTTCGCCACTGCTCACACTAGTTTGATCAAGGACGCCGATAAGAATATTCACAAGATGCGTTTGTTGTCTTTGGCTTCTCTTGGATCCGAGAACCTTTCTCGTGAATTGACCTATGCCGAGATTGCCAGCAACCTTCAAATCTCTGAGGATGAAGTCGAGATGTGGGTGATTGACGTTATTCGTGCTGGCCTTGTTGAAGCCAAGTTGGATCAACTCAACAAAACCGTCATTGTTCATCGTAGCATCTATCGTGTTTTCGGAAAGGAGCAATGGAAGAAATTGAGCACAAGTTTGAGTGCCTGGAAGGAGAATTTGAACGAGATTTTGGCTGTTGTCGGTAATGCTAAATTAATCGCTGGTGGTGCTTTACAAGGTGGTGCTGCTGCTAATGTCGTTGTTGAGGGTGAAGCTAAATAATTTGTCCTTCTTTTTTGTTAATGTCTCTTTTTTTTTCTTTCTTTCTCGTTTATTACTCCCTCCTCCTCTATCCCACACACACACACACGCACGCACACAGCCGCACATTAAATACACTTCTTTCACTTTTTTTTTTATATATACATTTTGTCACAAAATAAACATGGCTAGTTTTTCTATATAGATTAAGGTGATTATTTATTTATTTATTTTTTGAAGAAAAAAATAAAAAGTATATAAGGTTGTTAATTGATATTTACAGAGAAAGAGAGAGAGAGAGAGAAAGGGGTTGTTCTTTATACAAGTTTCGTAGACAATGTTTGTGTTCCTGATCTCGATTGAGGACTTAAGCCTGAGATTCCTTTTTTCGCTTCATCTTTTTACTCAAAGGCAAACCTGATGATTTGCGCTTACGCATTTCAGCTGTGCAATCAGAACAGTACCAAGCACCTTTTGGAGGTTCTTCTAATCCCACGCAATCCATATGAAACCACTCATAAGGACAATTCTAACGATGCACACTGTCAATAAAGAAAGAAAAAAAAAATACATCATATGACATTACCTCGCCATCACATGCCACCATCTCTCCATAAGATACTTGCTGACAGAAACAATACAAAGGTTCGCCTTTGTCTGATTCTCGGGCCTCCTTCTTCTTTCTTTTTTGGTTTCTGTTTGCTATGATAGTTTGAATATCAGGGTCTACTTTGACAGGTGGTGTATGCACAACAGTAATTGGTTTAGGTTCGATCTTGTCCTCTGCCACTGACTTTATGGGTCTGTGTACAACTTGCTCTTGCTCTTTCTCCTCCTCTTCTTCTCCATCCTCCACATGATCCAAATGCTCCATCTCCTCTTCCTCGTCTTCGATATCATCTTCGTCATCCTCTTCAGCTTGAAGATCGTCCAAATCGGCCAATATACCTACCAAGTATTAGTTGACATGTTTGTGCGCAGTTCTAAACAAACGAAACAGCAATAATTACTCTACCATGTGGTATTGTATAACTACGCGTTGGAAGTGATGATTCTGGGGCATACTCGGGATGTTCTTGGTCGTGTTTGTCGAGATCCCTTTGGAGACGCAGCAAGTGTCGATCAACCTAATAAAATCATCAGAAAACGAGGGGAATGGATGATCGTTCCCCCCAACTTACTAATTTGAGTGCTTCCTCTGCTAATGAGACTCTTTCATTAGCCAAATCTTCCAATTTATTGTAGTCGTTTTGTATTCTCTGAATTATGACAGGTTGATGCTTTAAAAGCTTTTCCTTCTTGTCTAATTCTTGTGTAAACCATTGTCTATGTATCTTTGTGAGATCGTGTTGGCCAGACTTAATTCTCCTTTCAGGAGCTGTTTGATTTCAAGGAATTAGGTTAGCTGCTGCAAGTAGCAAAGAAAAAAAAAAGCTTGGGTCTTGCCAACTACCTTTAGCTTGATCATATCTATTTCGTATTTCTGCCCAATGATACTGTATTTCACTCGGAAGATTTTCCAAACCTACGAAAACAGATGGGTTTGATTCAAGGGTCATTGGATTTTCGATCAAATTTGCCCGTCATTTACTTTGGATGTACTCTTGTAAGTATCTTCCAGAATCCTCATGAATATCCACTGTATTGCTGTCCATTTTATTGGTGATAATAGGCTTCAATTGATGTTTTGCATGAACAAATGACCAGATGATTCAAGGTAAACCAAATTTATGTAATTTTTTTTTTAAAAAAAAAAAAAAAAAGAAAAAGAGAGGAAAATATCCCATTGTTTGTACCAGAAGCTTAAAAAAGGAATTTAATCTCCCTTGATGAACAGCAGCGCTGCCAGCTGCCTGTAGTTCAAGGTGGGAGGTCTTTGAAGAGGTAGACATGAACGTTGATTGATCAATGCAACAGCTCTAGTAGTAGCTCTCAATAGAAAGAATGCTGTTTATTTGGAGATATAAGAGACCCGTATGAAAGTGCGGTATATTGTAGGTATGTAGTCTTTTGGGAGGGCAAAAGGGGTACTGTTATTTGAACAATGCGTAAGTGGGCCCTTGATCATGGAAGGCATACACATGCCTTGTCTTACAAATGGCAATAAACGAGAGCATCCTTTCATTCTCTTGTTAATCTTGTTGGTTACTTTCATCGACCTTTTCCTACGTAAAATGAAAGAAAGCTCAACCCACAACTAGCATTTAGGAAAGGTTATAATTATTGGATGCTTACCTTAGTGAAGTAGCCATCAATGACTTTGTTGAAACTGCTCCGGCCTCTAGCACCATCTACGAGCAAGCCATCTGTCATTTCGAGCTGCATTCTATTTTCAATATCTAGTGCTGTGCTTCCTTATTCGTAAGAAGCAAAGCCATATCGTTTTGAACTCAAAGTTTTCAGAAGAGAAGCCCTGCATTCAATGGCTTTAGATTCAAACAAGGCCACATGTTAAGAAGCCCTTAAATACCTGTGAGCCAATTTTGTGCGAAGGCTTATTTATCATGCCTAATGCGTAATAATATCAGAGCATGATTTGTTGAGCACGTCAACCATAAGAGTTTGTTTCAAATGAGCCTCATCTTTATTTGAATGTAATATATATACTATAAAACAGTGTATCCTATTGTGCAGAAAAGCATTGCAACTGAGCAGGAATGTCAGTATTCAATATTGATTTGTAAAGATGTCTACTTCCAAGTGAGATCAAATTCGTTTTCAAAGGCCTTGCGATCATAGCACCCGACGCCTGCGTAAATATTCTTCTTCAATTTCAACATGAACCTAGTATATCTCTCCAATGCTTCATCGTAGCTGTTCTTGCAAACTGAATGCGTTGTATTTGTTTTTGGGTATTTCTGTACATCGACATCTAATGCTCTGTAAAGCTCTCCAACGATCTCTATGTATGTAGGATGTGTCATGTTGTAACATACTGCGAATTCATTGAATCTTAGTGTAGGACCAGCAATACCGAACAGAGCGAGCGAAAAGGAGCCACTGGAGCAGATACTATTCAGAATACGTCTAATAGCATGTCTATCATGGAGAAAGGAGAGTGAATCAAGGATTTGTAGAGCCTTTTTAATGGCAATGTCCTTGTGCCAAATTTGTATTTTGCAGTGTCTTGTTTTATATTCAAAGCTCTGATATGGCATGTTGACCACACGTTCTTTTGACAGAGACTATTCAACAAATGTCGAACAAAGAAAGTAGTGTATGCCACTTGCTGGGTTGCTAAAATTGGATACTCTGATTTAGGAAATAGAACAAAGTCATTGTTTGCATGCTCAAACAAAGCCATCAGAGAGTTGTGTAGAGGTACTCCAACTGTGACAGTATACTCTCTACAAACTATATGTATATCACTGCTATTTGACACTGAAAACGTCAATTTCTTCCATGAATAATGCATTTTATAGCAGTGGCTCGGAGCTTAAACCGATCCTTCTCGCCCTGTCCAAAATCGATATGATTTATGAACGAAAGAAAAATTTTGCCGTTTTTAGCAAAATCAACTATATAGACTACAATCTCCGTACCCTACTTTCTAATACATTTAGGTGTAGCTTTTTACGGCGCATCTAATGGTGTTATTTACATTATAATTTTGAATCAAGAATATCTAGCAATTCTCAAAAATATGAAAAATGAAGTATTGCCGAAATACCGAAATGTTGCATACAAAGGTCTCACAAAAATGATTTCGCATGTTGCCCGGGATTACAAGCATCAATTTGATCCTATATGCGCTATAGTAAAAGTCTTCAGTTTTACAGTCAAAAACGCGATCAAATGATTTTTGATGTTTTCGTAAAGGGGTAGCTCATGGTTTGTGGGCTGCTTTCATCGATGTTTTTTTGGTCCCAAAAAAATTGAGATAAAGCATCAGCAAGTAACTGCTAGCCGAGAGCAATTGTTCTGTGCTACTCTGGAAGCTTAAAACAGCTTCTAACTTGAGAAATCACTCATCAAATGCATCCAGCTTTAGCTGTGATTTAGCACATCATAGAGAAGTTAGACTAAATAAACGTGTGCTATTGACTCGTATATGAATTGTTCGCATTGATGTCGACCTCGAGCATCGTAAAAGAGCCATATCCACAGCTACAAGTGATATAATGCAGTATGTAACGTAGCTGTTGGCGCTTGATATAAGGTGCATTTAAACCGTGGTGCTGTCCGTAATAAAGGATGGCCTGCAAAGTGAAATTGTGCTCAAAGGAAGACTTTTACTTGGGTGCGGAAACAAAACAAAGCCGATGTTTGTTGGTAATGCATGATGCTTCACCAGTCCATCTAACAAAGCTGTAATGCAATCATTCAAATAGCCTTTTGCCAAACAAACACAGAGTCTCTGCCATTGTACACAAATCCTCTTTGATAGACTATGCAAATACCACTGCGATTTGGCACAGCGCATCATTCTATATACTAGATTTGTTTCAATTGCCGTTGATGGACGCATGTATAAAAAATTTACACCAGCCATGTGGAGATGTCGCATTTCTTTCCTGTAGTATTAAAAAGAAAACATGAGTGAGTCCAAAGAATTTGCAGTGCCTGCACTTCCTGTGCAAAAGCAACAAACAGCAGAGACATCAGCACCAGCACCAGCACCGCCAGTACAAGAAAATACCAAGAGATTACCGCAACCTCCACCTCTCAAATACGAAAAACCATCATGGAGCGCTCAGCCAACATACAAGTATCAATTAGAGGTATTAAAGAACGGTGCTAGTTTAGAAACTGTGCAAGGGCCTCGCAAAGAGTTTGTGACCATTGGTAGATTACCTATCTGTGATATCCCAATGGAACATCCTGTAAGTTGTCATCAAACACTGTTATTACGTTGTACTTACTGTGTATTTCAATAGTCAATTTCTCGTTACCAAGCCATCATACAATTTGACCACGATGGCGATGCATATATTTACGACATGGACAGCGCACACGGCACGAAAGTCAACAAGAAACCTATCCCTGGAAGAGAGTATGTGCAACTCAAACCAGGCGATCAGATTCGATTTGGAGAAAGTACGCGATTATGTATATTCGAATCAGAAAAACCATATGATCCTGAAGCAGAAGCAGAGGAGAGACGTCAAATTATTCTCAAGAAACGACTTGCTAAAGCCAGAGGCGAGCTGCAATCCGATCAGACAGAAAATGTGGAATCTGAGGGCATATCATGGGGCTTTCAAGAGGATGCCCAGGAGGAAGACGACGATGAGGACGATAATGGCGTGGAGAACAGCGTGCAGGATATTGAAGCCAATTTAGATAAATCCGGAGATGCCAGTCTGTTGAGCGTGGAAGCAGAAAAGATGGCAGTGGAGGACGCTAAACGACGAAGAGAAGATCTCAAGATCATGTATGACGACGACAGTGACGAAGAGTTGTATGACAAGACATGTACGTATCATTATATCGGTTGATGGTTTGATAAGCTCATCCATTGCATCCATGTATGTGTAGCGAGAAAAAAGAAAAAGGTTGAGAAAGCAGATACACACGAGGATTTAGTGAGAAAGCAAAAGCAGGCTACAATAGACATCGCAAAGATTGAAAAGGAAATATTAGAGAAAAAGGAAGCACAAGCAAAGAAAGACAACGACGCAGCAGCAGCAGGAGAAGAGGATCTGGATGCTTACATGAGCAAATTGACAAAGAAGCCAGGCAATGACAAGTCTCTGTTTGCCCTGCAAAAGGAATTGAATCAATTGAAAAAGGTAGAGTTAGTCAAACAGTCTATGTATCTATGGTTTATTCATGTTATTTCGCAGGACAACGATCGCTTGATCAAGTTGGTCAAATTGACAAAACCCTCTGATGTTCTTTAAAGCAGATCATGCTCCTCGAGATAACTCAACGCCATCCAGCATGTCTGGACAGATGGAAGCATCATTTCAGCTCTTGTAATAAACTTTTTGAGATCTTTGATAGTAACGTTGTGTACAACTTCCATGTATTCTTCTGCATCTCTTGCCATGGGATGTTCGTCCTTGATGGGGTCTAGGCAAAGGAAAGGAATAAATCTATTTTTACCCCATTTCAGCTCACTGATGCCATCCTCGCTGTAATCAGAAGGAAGCAGGTTGATCCATTGGCCGCCTGTTAAGAGAGCTTCCTCTGAGAGCTCATGTTGAGCAGCTTGAGTGATGCTAGGGCAAAGTGAATAAATAGCGACCGAAAAAAAAAAAAGAAAATTAAACGCTAATTATTACCTTGCATGCTTTCGTCTATCATAGGAACCTGCTACACAGGTGTATTTCTATATATATAATTAAAGTTTAACGTTTTTGCATAACGAAATATACATGAATCAATTATAAATTACAATTTCATTAGTGCCTTGTGCAAATTCCTTGAGGATACAGGTCGTTTTCTGCGATATCAATGGTCAGAGATCCAGCATGAAAAATCATGCAATTTCGAGACGCCTTACTGTTTTAGTATCAAATGTAAACACAACACAAAATGTTGGTTCAGGAGTACTATGACCTACTACGTCCCACTGGATTACGCGACCATCATCAAACTCTGTTGTACGATTCCAAACAGTGATATATCTATGGTTTTCCACATGAATCAAAGGCTGTCTAGCTAGCGTTGTCATGGTTACCGACCTTTTATGCTGGATCTCTTCAGACACAATCTTGGCTGCAGTTCCCTTTGTGTTGATAGAAAGCGACATTTTTATATGTAATAAGGGAACAACAACAAAAAAAAAGTGCGAATGCGTGTGACCAACCCACAATCAAATGAAAGTAATAATTTTCTCTCCTGTTTGGATTCAAAAGGTTGGTTTTGGGCGTACAAATATTCTCTTTTCTCTCCTTTAAGCTCTTTCCCTCTCTCTCTCTCTTTTTTTTTTCTCTCTTTCCCTTTTTTTTTTTATTCTTTTTTTTTCGTTTTCTTTGTACTAGAGCCAATTTCTCGAGCCGTTTTACATGTCTAAATCTATCTCAGGTGTAAGTGTATATCTGTATCTGTATATTTTGAACCTCCTTTTTAAAAAGAAACCACATGAATGCGTATAGCCTCTGTTCAATGAGGACTTTATGAATGAGCAGCATCCACAAGATATCACAGACTTAAGTGGATGGAATCCAAGCAGAAGATCAAGTACAAACTTGCCTCACCCATCTGAAGTTCAGCAGCAAACACGATTCACTGATTATGCTTTTCCGCCCATTCGAAGAAACTCAGCTATTCATACATTGTTTGAGGACATTGCCTCTGTGCCAATGCTACCTGAGGTATCCGAAGAGCCTTTCTATCGGGAACAAAGATCAATGTCCTATTCATTTACTCAAGACGACGCAAAGATGTTTAACCATCATCATCTCTTTCTGGACACAATCATGCAAGAGGACGACGAAGAAGAGGATCATCAACAGCAGCAGCAACAGCAGCAAGAGGACAGCAAGAGAACGAGATCAAAATCATCTGCTGCCATCATGGATATTTGGCATCCTTCTTTGAAAGAAGACGATGCAAAGAAATGGACTATAGCGAATAATATCAGTGGCAGAAGATCCTCCTTGATACCACCCTCGTTGCTAGATCAAGAAGACGAGCAAGTGAGTGGAATTAGAGATAGAATGAGACGATTTTCTCTTGCACCACCTTCGACTACATTTATGGAAAATACTAATTATCAGCAGCAGCAACAATTACAACAGCAACAGCAACAACAGCATACATTAGCATCATCATCCTTCTTCATGAATCAAAGGCGACATTCGCTTGCTGGGCCGGCTCACAGTACAATTTACAGTAATAACAATCAGCATCCATTATCATCCTTCCATCATCCGTCCGCCTCCATCTCTTCCGGTAGTCAACAACCGCAACCGCAACAAGACATTGTATCTGATCTGGCTGTTCGAGAGAGACTGTCTCCGTCCTCTACAAGCAACATGGCTATCCCTCAACCGAGCAACTCGGAAATGATCAAGATAGATGACATGGGCAAAGGCACTCGATTGGATTCGGATGCACTAAACGATACTCTCTTTTATGTTGTTGAGTTCAAAGGGGGCAGATCAGATGTGTTTTACAGCAAAGAGACAAATCGCATCAAAGAGCAGGATTTAGTCATTGTGGAGGCTGATCGAGGTAGAGATCTAGGCAAAATCACCATGGAAAACATTACTAGACAGCAATTGGAGACATTCTACTCTCAATTAAAAAACAATAATAACCAGAATCCTTCAACCGAGGAAAAGAAAAAGTATTTACCAAACGAAATATATGTAAAGTGTATATTTAGACAAGCAAGATCGGACGAAATCACACTGCTAATGGCAAAGGGACAAGACGAGGCAAAGGCATTGATGGTGTGTCAGTCAAAGATTAAGCAAAAGAAACTAAACATGCAAGTGGTGGATGCCGAGTACCAATGGTATGAAAGCCCAGCGTTTCTTTTGAGCGACATGTCCGTATGCTGATTGAATTGATTTACAGGGATAGACGCAAGCTCACATTTTACTTTGTCGCTGAAAAGAGAGTGGATTTCCGAGAGCTGGTCAGAGAGCTGTTCAAGCTGTACAAGACCCGAATCTGGATGTAAGTTACTATTGGTTTCTCTCTGAACAAGAGTCTCACGCATTTCTACAGGTGTGCCGTAAACTCTATCATACAATTGAATAAAAACAACCTCTAGTTTTTTCAACCAACGATGCTTGACCATGATTGGTTATCGCAATAATATGTTCCTTGTGTATCGTTTTTCTTTTTCTTTTTTCTTTCCTTTTCAATTTTTTCTTGTTCCAAAAGAAATCTGTATCCTAGCCAGCAAAACATCAATTGTACATACACATCACACCACCCACATCACCACAACACAATACAAATTATCGAGTCATGCAAAATTCAAGCTT
Source organism: Mucor circinelloides (assembly GCA_037974945.1). Taxonomy (NCBI): domain Eukaryota; kingdom Fungi; phylum Mucoromycota; class Mucoromycetes; order Mucorales; family Mucoraceae; genus Mucor; species Mucor circinelloides. The sequence goes on along the minus strand of JBBNAA010000030.1, from coordinate 921,658 downwards.
TGAATCATCGGATTCAAAGAGCAAATATCCAGAGCTCCAGCTCAACGAATTGAAGAAAAAGGGTGCTCTGGACAGAACTGCAGCTGCTTTATCGCCAAAGACGCCTCCAGCTGTTACAGCTGCTCTGTTATCAGATTCACTATTCCCTCCCAGAAAACCCAAGGCGATGATTGAGGATAGCGACGAGGAAGATAGCGATACTGAAGACGATAAAAAGGGCAAAAAGGAGGATCCTCTGGCCACACAGGTCTGGAGATTATATACAAAGGCAAAAGATACATTGCCCAACGGCTCGAGATTAGAAAACTTGACTTGGAGAATGATGGCAATGACATTGAACAAGAAGAAAAAAGCCGAAGCTGAAGCTGCCGAAGCCGCAGAGAAAGAGAGGGTTAAAAATGAGCAGCAGCAGGATGATGAAATGGAAGAGAACACCATCTCACCTCCTCCACCCGATGATACAACTACGTTGCTAAGTTCCTCTGCTCCTCCTTACATGCTGGATTTTATGGGTAATGCCATGTCGCATCAGCATAGCAATATATCACACCATCAGCAGCAACAGCAACAGCAACAGCAGATACAACAACATCAGCAACAACAGCTGCAATATCAACAGCAGCAACAGCAGCAATACCATCATCAAGTACAACAGCTCCATGAACAAAAGCGAAACGTGATGGTGTATGGCTCTGCCAGAGCATCTACTCCTGCTAACCTACATATGACTAGTTTGAGTAGCAGTAGTAGTAGCCTCAATATTAGCAACAACAACCACAATATGAATAGACACAATAGCACCAGTAGCAATACAAGCAGTGGTAACAATACCAATGTAGGTCTTTTTTCTTTTAGCAAAGGGTTGAGATTAAGGTTGATTGATTCAATTTGTGTAGCAAAACATGTTCTCCAACATATATGGCACCAACAGTATAACCATTCCTGCAGATATGGACATGTCAGAAGACTTTCGTGATTCGACCATTTCACCGCTATCGACGGCCTCTTCATTTCAGCCATCTACATCAATGGAATCTACTCATTTCAATTACTTTAGTCAATCTGTACCTAGCTATCACAACAATCATGGCAATAGCATGCAAAATCATTTCCTCAATCAACAGCAGCAGCAGCAACAACAACAAAGTCCAACCACCTCAGGTCTGTTTCCTCAATTAGGGTCCACACTACCTGAATCTCAACAAGCTGCCTTCTTTGGATCTACACCCAATGAAAGCACACCATCTCCCGCTGCTTACTCACCAGCACAGAGCAACAATGCAGGTGCAATGAGTTTCGAAGATCTATTGACCATGTATTATGTAAATGGAAATACTGCTGCCGCCGCCGCTGCAGCAGCAGCAGTGGCGATTGCTGGCACATCGCCCTCCAATGTACCTACCTCTACTTCAACTAATACTTCTAATAACGGAAATATGTTAATCAGCAAGAATTCCAACGAAGCTCCGGCCATCTCTCATTTGTCAAGCAGTTTTCCACTACCCCAGTCCCAAGGTACCGAAATCAAGGTGTTTTATATACTGATCTTGTACTGACCTTATTATCATAGATGCGTTATTGACGCCCAACGGACATTCACCAGGTACTGCTTCCTCGCTGAGTACATCGTTTGGAGCCAACACCAATTCACTGTCTCGATTAAACGAACCATCTTCATCCTCATCGATTGGCGGATCCCCAAACAATCTCGAAACGCTGAGCTCTAGTCCGAAACAGCAAGTTAATCAAGATAAGACATCTCAAGAGGAAACTCCTCTTTATAACAAGAAAGATAACAACACCAGCAGTAACAGCAACAATAGCGGCGGCGGTAGTAACAGTAGTAGCGGTAGCAGCAGCAATTCCAACACAAAATGTACCAATTGTAGCACAACCACTACACCATTATGGCGTCGTAATCCAGAAGGTCAACCCCTATGCAATGCGTGTGGTTTATTCTTGAAGCTGCATGGCGTTGTTAGACCATTAAGTCTTAAAACGGATGTGATAAAGAAGAGAAATCGTAGCGGCAACTCAAACACGACTGTGGCAACACAGAAATCGAATACAAATACAACTAGTAACAGTATGGCAATGAATATCAACGGAGGAAAGAAACCCAATCCATTTTTGCAGCAAAGCCCCATGCCTACGATGGGATCCAATTTGAATACAGCGCAAGGTTTGATGTACAAGAGATCTTCTGGATCGGGAAATATGGTTAATATTGCACCTACAATCCAACAGAGCGGTGGTGGATCGAATGGTAGACCCATCACATTTGCCACTTCTCGATGGGGCCCTCAAACGATTACAAAGCGTCAACGGAGACATTCAATTGATGATAAATCACAGCAATCACACCCACAGCAGCAGCAGCAGCAGCAACAACAACAACAGACTCAATTACAGCAGCAACAGCAGCAGCAAGGCGTGTTTCGTATTGGATCATTAGGATCAAACCAACATAATTTTCCTCCTCCTCCTTCCTCCTCCTCATAGATTATTTCAACCACACAAACACACACACACACACACACACACATACACACTTATAAATATAGACCGAACAATCATTTTTGACGTTGTAAATGCAACACACTCTTCTCAATGGAAATAAATAAAAACAAACTTGCGACATGTCGTCAATTGACAATACCAAAATTCCTTTTCTTTTGTAATTTCAGTGTCTATCGTGCTCTGGGTATCGATGGTACATTGTGTCGCTGCTTACAGTATTTTACCCTTTCTCTGCAGGGATGTTACATTTTGTCACTTTGAGAAAACTATGACGAGGCAATAAGAGGATACATTTTTTCCTTGGGTATACGGTTTTCCTTTTTTATTCCACTTTACCTGCAGTTGGCAAAACATCAACATCCCTCTCTGTTTACTTTCAACACAGTTGACATGAAGGTTGTTGAACCCTCTACTAAGTTTCGATCCTGCTCTATTGACATCTTTAAATGTGTAAACGTTTAAAGATCTGGACCTTAGACCCATTGAAATTACGCCGCTTGTAGAAAGAAAAACCTTATCTACAACCCCGTAGAGCACCTTTTTAAACTGCAAGTAAGTAATTTTCAGAATTGCATTTACTAATTTTTTTTTTTTTTTTTTTTTTTTTCAAATAGTGGCCCAAACTTTTCCTTCTTATAAAACCATTGGTGGTACTGGCTCAATTTCTTCATAGTCTTCACATCTGGTCATCTGGTTTGCCCTTGCTTCTTTTACCGATTTTGTGACTCAACGTGCTCAGGAAAGAAACTTACAACTGTTTTGGGGCTACTTTGTGGTATCTGCATAAACAAAAAAAAAATGTCAATAAAGCATAAAAAAATAAAATCTTAACAAGCATACTCATCGAACGAGTAATTTTCTAGATCTTCGGTAACTTTTTCCTTGGAATATTGTAACCTATGATTCGCTGAACTACTGCTAGCTCTGACACTATCAGAGTCTTCATCTGCTGATGAATTGCTTACAGCTTCATTGTCACTAGCAGTAGCGGCAATCTATTCTGTGTAGTTAGTACTTCAGCCATCATTATTCTATTCTACCAAAACTTGCCTTCTTTATAATTGTTTCAAACGCGGAACAAGCTTCTTCGTTACTTGATTCAGCTGCCCTTCTTTGTCTTTTTGCTATTCTCTCTTGCGACTCAATACTATCTCGACTGGACCAATATTCTTGATACTTTTTAAAAAATGCTGTGTTTTCTATGCTTCTTCCCTGAAATTGAAAGAGATAGAGATATAAGTTAACAATAAGTCTACATCTGCTTACATAGGGTAGTTTATTACATTAAACTAGTCGCTGACCCTCGCTTCGCTCGGGGGCGCCGTCGCGCTGCCGCGGGCGTGTATTCTCCCCACATTTTTTTGACCTTCGCTTCAGTAATTGAACCTGCTGTACCAACTTGTTTGCTATTTTATCAGTTGTTTCTAACAATTCTTTCGGTTCCTGTAAAAAAGAAAAAGAAAAAATGAGTCTTGATAGTGAACAGTATACGTCAATAAGTTTATTTACATACTCGTAGACTAACCATAAGTCATCAATGTCGAGCCTTGCCTATGGCTCCACAGAACTCTTGAAACTAAAGAAGAAAAGGGATGATCCCATAATATTTGTGATCCAAACAACTTTAAATCGATTGGTTTTACAGCTTAAAAGCTGTGGCTGTAAACTACTTTATGCATAATTTTAATAATGTAGGATTCATTAATTTTTTGAGCGATCTCGAATTTATCTGCTCCCTTCGCATCTTCCAAAGCTTTTTTCATCACGTTGCCGTACCAACGATTTAAACTTCTCTGGTTTCCATCAAAAGTGTTGACAAAGTCAAAATAATCGTATGCTGGAGAAAGCTGACCAGCTGTTGGCAACCAAGAAAAGTGAGAGTTTAGTGTTGCTGTTGGTGCTGTGAACATAATATTTTTTTAAAGAAGAGTGCAGATAATAAGCAGCTGATGATCGCTATGTATTTCAAATCAAAAGAGTGTTTCAATACTGTCGTACAAGTAACACCATAAGAAATATGGTTAATGCTACATCAAAGGGCTTAAGGCGGTCTGAAAAAAAAAATAACAAGAAAACCACTCTTTGGCACAGCGTTAACAATAGTACCCTCATTTCACCGTTTAGTAAAAAAAAAATCAAATTGATTCATTTCTTATAGTTTACTATTTAAGAACATATAATTTTTGGGCATTATTTTGGATATAAACAATTTTTGTTGATAGCTGGAACGACAAACAATACATGCTCTTTTTAAATGCAACAGTACAAGAAGCCCGTGTAAATTTACAGATGAATCGCTTCGATCATTAATTATTTGAGAAAGGCTTGACAGCTCAGTATCAAGAGGGAGAGAGCGAATACATGCTTAGGGAGATATAGCTCAGCATAATCCAGTGCTTGGCCCTAAGACATGTTTATAGTCATGGCAAATGCTAATCTTAGAGGAAATTGTATTCTCTCGAAATCATAATGCGAAACACCTTCTGTTGCAAGAGTGACAAACTTGATTTTGGGAATCAGCGCAATATTTCCAGCCTTCGACCCAGTTGCAATAACAGCCTCAATGACATTTGTACCAAGGGAGTTCACAACCAAACATATGCCGTTGCAGACACCGGTAGCAGGATCTATGTTTCTAATGTCCATGATAGGGGAACCAATTTTCAGGTCAAGAACATGCGGAGGCAAAGATCCACCTTCAATCGTATTGAGGATTTCAACTGGCATGTGTAATTGATCCTCGTCGTAGCATGCCCGGTCAGTACTGACATACGACACTTTGTGACCTTGGATGCAATCCAAAAGCAACTCGTTGATGGTCTTGACATCTCGATTCATTGATGTCAAGATAGCTCGTCCCATAAAGTATTGATGGTCATTGACATGATTGGCGATATCAGGATAAACGCTTTTCAACAAATCAAACAGATTATCGCCAGGAACAATCATTTCTTGAGGGATACAGATAAAATCTGACGGGATATTGTTGGGTAAAACGACAGTGGGGATGTCGCCTTGACCGACATTCAAGAGAAACTGAGAGAATTGTTGCAATGTGCAGCATACCATTCTATATCGTCGGCCAAAAGACCTATATCACTACGTGCAGCAGACTGGAATGTGTTGAAGACTTCACCATTTACAGCTCTTGAGTCAGTGAATGACTTTTCGTCAGGCACATTCAGCAAAAGAAAATAAAGATGATATTTTTCGATGTCTTTGGGTGATGCAGTGTACATGCGACCAATAATGCCACCAAAGCCTGTTGAATGGAAAGTATATCTTTCACAAAAGTTAGGATGTAAGGTTTACATTGCTTCTTCATCAAGCTCGTTGTCTGCATTGTATTTGAATCAAGCTGTTAGATTGGTATCTTGCACAGCACGGTTTAAGACTTCTAATTGTAATATATGCGCTGGTCATTTGGCAGGTGAACATCCAATCTTTGACATGATGGGAATTCCTTATGCATTGTATAGCCTAACAAACTCCAACAGGCTTCAGAAGCAGAGACATATCTGGCATCCAGGAAGTTTTCACCTCATCTTGACCTGGAGCAACCCTAGCAGTGTTGGTCATGTAAACCTGCGCACGATCATGGCCCTTGTATACATATTTGTACACATATTTGATGGAGTTGATTTCACTGCGAATCTCCACATTAATATGAGCATTGTTTTTTTCTGTCAGATACAAATTATGAGGGACAATCCACCTATTGTCAACAGTTGTTCGGCCATTGTTTCTCATGACCAATCGGTTTGGCATGACTCTCCTACGGTAAGTAAGCCTGCCATTCTCACTTTCCTCGCTCAGCAGTGTTCTGTCAGCAAAATTGAAAGGATACTTCTTGGGACATAAGCGGCTCTTCGTACATATTGCTTCAGGATTTAGCATACCACAGGGTCCATGTATTATACTGGTGGTAACAGTTTCATGGGCAAGAGGATAGTCAACAGGGTCAGGAATCTCAGCAGAGACAATACGACCAATTTGCTTAGCTGTCCTTGGCTTGTCTTCTTCAGCTAGGATAAGCAGCATATGACAGTGAGGTAGACCACGCTTCTGGAATTCTATCGTATAGCAATAGGCTAGCGCCTTTCCCAGCACTGACTTCTTGACAATGTCATCCAAAAGAGCTTTCAATTTAAGGCGGGATACTCTTGTGCAGAGATCCGGTCTATCTGATGGCTTTTGATTTACCAACAGTGCCTCAGCGATTTCGGGCCAAGCATGATTGCAGGTAAAGGTGATAAAGATATCAGGCTTTCCAAATCGACGAACCAAATTCATAGCATCTTGAAACAATTGAGCCATAAACCTGGGACCACCAACAAAAGAAGAAGGCAAAATAACACGCTTGCCAACTTCGCTCATATCGTTATCATCAAGACGAATAACATCTGCGAGGCCGCTGTACACTTCAGCACGAAGAGCCTTTTGATTGAACCTGATAAAGTTCAGCCTTTGCTGCTCCATCTTTGCATACATATCGACAATGTATTGATGGAATAACTTTCCAAAAGAGTGGATGCTGACTTGTTCATTTACAGGAGTATTAGCATTAGGGCGAAGCATGAGACGTGAGCTGTAGTATTGCATCACAGAAATCTCAGCTTTGTTAACCTGATCAACTGCTACTGGTTCATCAATCTCCATCATGTTTGGATTGTAAGACTTGATATTGATGTTCCACCCAGGATCGCCAAAAAGAAACATCAGCACATAATGGAGGGCATCATAATGCTGGTTCAGCTCGTTGATTCGAGAAAGACCATCATTGCCTTCAACACCTTTGAATCGAAGCGCGATATCTCTATTCCTTGGCTCCAAATCACTCTCGTCATCGCCGCCAACAATCAACACACCAACTTCATTCGCAGTGGGAGCATTGTACCTTCTTAAATCAGGTGCGTTTTCAGCCCTAAACACCATCCTTATGCCTTCCAGCCCACCTTCACGCTCGCTGGATAGCTCCTCCATAGACTTGAGCAAGTCAACAAACGGATTGACTTCGTGCATCATGTTTTGAAGAATGTGCATTGCCTCACGACTGACACCTTGGTTTCCCGCAACATTCATTCTATTTTGCAACTCATTTCGCGAATCAAAAATGTAGATCTGAGCAAAGCGTGGTTGCTGTACGGCATTGTTCTCGTCTGGTATCAAAGTAGAGCTCATCAAATGGTAAACTCTACCATGAATTCGGAATGCATAAGCTTCATGCTGGTTGCTTGCACAACGCCTATCTGAATCAGCATTCATTGAAGTGAAGCTTAAGGCAGAGTTGTAGCTTCTGATATTTTCTCTGAATTCTTTACTCTCAGCATCATTGTTTTTGAACAGATTGACAATTTGTTCTGGCAGTGGTGCTAATTGTCTAACAATTGCTTGACCAGCGGCACAGCATGATTGAAGTACAGGTGTAGCCATACTGGTGTTGCTCTTCCTTTCTGACATCCACATAAGGGCCCCGCATGAGAGCATATGGCATCCATTGCTCCAACGTTGTTTCTTTGTACCTCGGGCAATGCAGAATCCCGGGCAATGTTCAAATACGATACTCTATTCTGAGCAGTAAAGTTCATGGCACAATTGCTATGACTTCCTCGTGAATGTCCTTCTCTTCCACAATGGGGACATGTTACTGAATTAGTTGCAGCTGTTGTGATAACGGGCGGCTCTATAAATGTGCTAACATTACTGGGATTCATAGGGAAATCACGATGAGTCCTTCTGTAATGGCCTTTCATACCACATGAACTACTTACAACGGCAGTGGTACTATTGTTCTCTTTGAGAGCAGATGCTGGAGAAGCTGCAGTGCAATCTCAATGATTTCTTCGGGAATGTCCTTCTATTCCGCAGAAAGGACAGACTACTGGTATTCTGACAGTTGTAGTTGCCTTCATACCGCAGTTAGAGTGGGATCTTCTACTGTGTCCTCCTCTGCCACAGTGTCAGCATACAACGACGTCTATTAAAAAGAACAATTACATTTGTAAGAAACTCGTCATTCGCAAGTTGACATTTATCAAATCAAATTAGGTCTAATCAATGTTGATATAATACGCACTCTCTTGCATGTTTAAATGATTATCTCAAGTGCTTGAATATAAGGCAAATCTTCTTATTACCTGATGTATTTGATGTACCTGATGTACTATACCTGATCTAAATGAGGCCTGTTTCTTGTAACATTTTATATAAGCTGTAAATTCAGCTTTTAAGCAGGGTGACCGCAAAATAACTTCATATAATCTTAGAAGGACTGTGATATATAAACAACTTAGAGTAAAGCTAGATGAGAGATGCTGTTAGATCACACTTATGCTAAAAGCTTCTCTTCGCTGGAATTGTCGTAGACAGTATTACATTCCACTTGCATATGTTTTTATACTGTATAGCTCTAGATATAAGCTTTACCCTTTGGTGACATGTTTATAATTGTTTACGTAAGATCTGTTTAGGGTATAGATCAAATCATAGCAATTAACAGGTATTATGCTACGCATACTGTATATTTCGTTGTTCTAAACAAGATTTACATCAAATGAACGTGAACTTTTTCTCGAGCATCAGTTTTTTGCACACGCCCACAACGGCTGAAACACTTTTCTTCTTCCTCTCTACTTTTAACACACTTATTATTATGGTCCTGACAGCAGCAGACTATGTAGAACATAACTATTTGAGTTTCAGTGGGCTTGATTTCTCTAAGAAGCTCAATTTCAAGAACTTACAACATGCCAAAGCAGAGTTTTATAGTGCCGTGACATCGATTTCAAACCGTTCATTGAAGAGCAAGAGCATTGACAAAAAATTGATTAATTGGGCAAGAAGCATCAAGAAGAACAAAGTGGATGTAAGTAGGAATCATTTGTTAGTTATGATTAAGTATTAAATATTTCAATAGCTGTTTGCTGACCAACTTGTCAAATCTCACTTTTATACAAATCAGCGTCGTGAGTTATTGGTATCTAAGAAGGGTATTGCTATTTGAACAATCGAAAATTACTCCCTGAACAATTTTACTTCCCAGAAAATCGAAAATTGCTTCCTGAACACTTTTACTCCCCTAAACAATACTTTCTGCCTGTACATTCAACATATTCGTGTCAGTGTACTTTGCAGGAGATGCTATAACACTTTTGCCAGTTCTTCTACAAGAGAAGATGAAGGCGTCCGTGGCTCGATTGATGATGCGTATCGTCACCACTCGTGGAGGTGACAAGTCCAATCACCGGGTTACGATCAAGTTGAAGGGTTTAATCAAGCTAAAGTGGCCCACCATTGATAAATTGTACAGTAAATCAGTAAGTGATGGGTCGCAGAGCAACATTGCTCAGAAAGTAATCTTTTATTGTTCAGGAAGTAATCTTCGATTGTTCAAATAGCAAAGACGACCTATTCAATAACGAAGACAATTTGGAAGTGTTGCGGTAAGCTTTACCCAAGCAATTTTCGGTGTCATTTCATTGCAAAATACTAAGACTTTGTTATATGTTAGTGGTGAAACTGCAAGCTATTCTTCAAGCAAGCGAAAGAACAAGGAGAGATCTATTGGTGGCATTGAAGCTCGTGATGTCAAAAAAATCGGATACAAATGTGATATGATCTTTCATAAAACTGCTTGTAGTCATGATGAAGTACCGGAATTTGGTGCAATTGAGGCTGGAAAAAAGCTTTGAAGAAGGAGATGGCGCAACAAAGAAGCTTATAGAGGGGTCAATCAAGCTCCTAAAATGCCTGAAAGATATGTTGGGCAACTTGATAATGAAGCATCAAGACGCGCGTGGCCTTGAAACTGTTGGTTTTTTACATTCTGGATTGCAGTCTATTTTATTGAGAGCAGATAGACCCACGAGATACATGACTAGAATTGCAAGAACACCACCAACTCATATCAGCAATGATCTTATTAACTTTGGGCCATCAGTATTGCCTTCTATTTATTCCGCTTGGATTGCTCGAGAGATTGTCAAAAGAGTGCAAGTTACGCTGGATACACCTATTACTACAAGCTCGAATGATTCAAGTTGGCTGTGTGGAATTTATAGCTATTTGTAGATATAAATTCACGGAAAAAAAGAATAAAAAACAAAATGTCAACTTGATAGAGGTATCTCTTTATTATCAAACTGACAGGTGTAAAAATAGACTGAAGCATCTCTACTGGCCAGGTAGATGATCCTTCTTATATATTCTAACAATGGATAAAAGTTCTACTATGAAGGATTGACATATAAGTCAATTCAGATTAATTAACCTAGCAGTTCATGCTAAGAGAAATCTCAGTGAACTAAACATACTTTAGCTCATCTGGATGAATGAATAGACTCTTATCCGAAGTACCCTGATCTGTCCTTTGTATGAGGATCACTAATATCGATCTAGTAGCATGTATCCTATAGGTACAGTCTCTTAGTCTACATTAGTAGTATGTGTCTGAGTGTATATCATTGTTCTGTATATATCTTAGCACATATCTAGATATATGGCATGTCTATAGCATGTCACTATGTGCATGTCTATATAGCATAACATATATAGTACAAGTCTGTAGTACATAATGTATCTGTAGCTAGTATCAAGGATATAAGCATATGTCATATAGTGTAGATCTTCAAGTAGTGCACATCTGATGCATACATCTTATATTGCATCGATCTTGGCATTTAACCAAATATGGGAAATATCCGTAGTCAATGTCGGGATACAAGCATCAGTCTATAGCGCCATCCATGCTAATGGTGCCATCTATAGCTTATGTTCGTATATGGTATAAATCTGTAGCGTACATCTAATTCATTAGTGTACATCATAGTTTATATCAGAATATGGTAACTGGATGAACTGTGTACGGAATTCAGATCATAGTGGATGTATTCCACAGGCTGGATACATTTTGGACTCGCAGGCCTTCGATAATAATACCAAAAACTAGCACTAGTTTGGAGACGTCAAGAGTAGCCTCAAAAAGATTGAAGACTAACCCCTGATTTGATGATCATCATAAAAATAGTACCTCAAAAAAATAATAAAGTCAAGGTGTTGATATTACTGTATTATTAATTTTACAGGTATATAATGAACCGAAGAGTCTCTTCTAGCCAGATAATAGATAATACTTTAGCCATGGATAAAATTTCTGTCATTATTGTTGTGCCAAAATCGCCACAACTGTCTATATAAGATTAAGGCACTCTTTGATAGGTAATTATTCCAAATATAATGGAATATGCTACTAGGTTACATCTCAGTTGATGGGCAGATTCAGCTGCAAGTGAATAACATTTGTTACTGTCTTGTGTGATGACTCATAAATTTAGTATAAATATCCCTTTAATTTCATTAATAAACTTCAGTATATTTGCGTCTTGTTCAATTACTATACTATCTTTCGCTGTGCTGGTTACTGTATACGCTGGCTCAACACTTTTGTGTCTCTGCCATATATACAGTAGCCGCGCTCAATAAGGCTAACTTTTTTGCGAGGTTTTTCTAGCCTTAATGACCGCGTAGCCTTATGTAGCGCGGGTGACTATGATAATAATAAATAGCCATTTGCCAAAAAAGTACTGATATTAATTTGAAACCCCTACGGGAATAAACTTGAATAAAGTCCGTCCAATTTTAGAAGCCCTATTGGCCAGAAACAAGTACCTCAATTAAATCACAGCCACTTCCTCAGTAGAATAAGGCTAAAATTTTCTAAATCTTAGCCTTATTTAAAATAAGGCTAATAAGGCTAAATAGCTGGTAAAAAAAAAGATTCTGAAAAATTGTAGCCTTAATGGCCGCATAGCCTTAACTAGGACGGCCTTATTGAGCGCGGCTACTGTATACACATCGTGCTTTATTTCGCTCCCCTGCTGTTCGTAACTCGTTCTCTGATGACCGTCCCCTCAAGGTCTTAAGCTACGCTGATGATTTAGCTGTTTTACTGTCAGATCCAAATGAATGGGATCAGCTACTCAAAATTATGGATTTACATGGCAGAGCTTCCAATGCTCGTGTCAACGTTGATAAAACTGTGGTTGTCTCCCTCTCTGGTGCCCCTCATAAAGGCTGGAAATCGATACTACGGCAGGTCTCCAACTACACCACGATTGACTGGCATGATGCCCACTCTACACAAGCTGTAGTACGGTATTTGGGCTATCCTCTGCATATCACCCCTCAACAATGGGATGATGATTTCCTGGAACAGATCTACATGAAGATTCGAAGCAGCGCTGCTTTCTTGAGCGGGCGTCATTTGCCTATCCGTGGTGCAAGTCTAGTTGCTAACTCAAAACTGCTCAGTCGTATATGGCATCTCTTGCGTATAGTTCCCGTGCCTGAACAATGGCTGAAGTCTGTGCGACGTCTTGTTCTACAGTTTGTGCTTCCTTTTGCTCGTGCTCCGTCTTGGGAGACCACCTGTCGCCCGAAGGCGCTGGGACGCCCCTATTTGATTGACCTCAAATCCCAACAACTCGCATTGCATATGGTCTATATTCAACGTAGTACTGTATCTTATACGTCCAGCGTCAGTAGCTCGTCAACAAATGGGTTTCACCACTCCGTTTCTGCTTGATCTCCTGTGGCATCACACTGGGTTGAATAATGTCTTGCGGCTTTTCTTGTTTCCGTCCATGTATGCTGCCAACACATTGTCTGTTCACACCGGGAAAATGCCTCTGCTCCATCATCTACTCAAGAGTATCCAGAATCTACCGCCTCTGGCCATGTCCTTTTCGTGGCATTGTCTGTGGTTTTTGGATATCCCTCTTCGTTGTGACCTGCAGTCTACTGTTGATTTCGCTGCCATTCCACTCAAATGGTTGGTCTCTGATTTATTGCATGTGTCCACACGTAATCGTGATCGTTTATCCTTGCGTTCTAAAGGCAAGATCAGCAAAGCACCAGCCTTGCAACGGATATGTATCTGACGATCTAAAGGAAAAGCGTCTAGCTCGGCACCCCAAAGTTACTTCTCCCTTGTCTGTGACGCCTGATTTGCTACCGGCTAGTTGGAACTTTTCTGCCGGTGTGTCGTACCACTATGCCACAACTCTTTGGTTGCCAAAACTACCTGGTTGGGCTATCGATACTGGTCGCCCCAAGAAGTTTCCTATGTCCATTGTCCCTCTTGGCGTCCTGCGTCGCTCTTGTTGGCAGTCTCCTCCTTCACGTCGTCCCTGGCCGCATCCTCCTCTTGTTCACATACGATCATACTTACCGCACCTTTGGGCGTTCAACTGGAAGGCTTTGTGGTCGTCTCTAGATTTTTCTGGCAAAAATCTACAAAGTTCGTGGCGTCTACTACTGTACATCATTCCATTGCATACAATTCTTAGCGACATCTTCTTGGTCGTACCGTCGCTCCTACTTGTTCCTTTTGTTCCGCATATGAGGATTGGTATCACTTTATTGTGGGTTGTCTATCCAAGGCATATCTCTGGCTTGAGCTGATTCAACATTTCAACTTTTCTGCAGCAGCATTACCCAATATTGAAGCCATTTGGATGGGGTTGACTTTTGATTCCAGTTGTCCTCCCCTGTTGGATGACAGTCTCTTATTTTTGGGCCAGGTCTTTTTGACTATTTGGATATAACATTACCAATGCACTTTGACATGCTCAACTGCTGCCACTTGGGTACCACACCAAGTGCCTCTTGATAGAGCCATAGAAACAATCACACAGGGCTAGTCCCTCACGGTATTCCTTTGTCCTCCGTCTACCTCTTGCTCTTTCCCTTCCTAATTTAGACGTTATACACAGATCCTATGTCATTGAATATCACTTAATAAATTCACCACACATACGAAAAAAAATGCAAGTATTGAGAGCAGAGGAGGACCAAAAGGAATGTTTTAAAGGACAAGTAAACAGAAAATGTTTTATTGTGTCTGGAAGAGTGGCACAGATCGCAGAAGGGATGATAAACGGTTGGTTGGTGGCTGTAGAGGAGGCCTTTAGTAGGACTCGGAGCCAAGTATTGCGTGCATTTAAAGGAATGCTAAAGGGCCAAAACTTTTTCCATTTGGCAGGCTTTAAAATAGGCGGGCGGCTGGATGGAGGGTTTGAGAAGGGTCAAGAATTGAAACATTTGGTGAATGCAGCTACTTGTTGGAATTGATGGATTTTGGGATCAAAGTGAGTGGAGATCATGGGTTTACAGTAAGTAAGGAATGGAGAAGTTTAATGTTCAGAGTTGATGTGGGTGTTAATTGTTCAGTAGATAAGAGGGGTCGAGAGGTAAGGATAGTCATGTTGTGGAGGGTGAAGAAGGTGTTCAGGAGGAGACGATGATCATGAATCATATAGACAGCTCGTCGACTAGCGCATGGATGAGGAGGTAGTAAGTGGTGGAAGAATTGTCGAAAGTTAAGGGCATGGGTAAAGGAGCAGCTGTATTCAAGGATGTCAGCAGAATCGAAGAGGTTGCGGCGGATGGTACGACTGGATCGGAGAATAGTAGTTGGAGGGGAAAATGTTGCGGTTAATCGATGGGAAGGTGGAAGGGCGTGTTGATGAAGGAGGGAGAAGAGGAATGGAAGGCGTAGGGTAGTAGTGAGTATATCAACGGAGCACGAAGAGAAGTTTCTTTGAATGGAGTCGACAGCACGGATGATGTTGAAAACAGGACCAGAATCAGGAAGATTAGCCGAACGAGTTTGAAAGAAGAAGAGTGACCAGTGATAGGAGGGAAACCGAGGCGACGAGCCAAGGCAAAAAGAGAGAGTAGATCGAAGAGCCGGAACCGAAGGCAATAAAGGAGGAGACGGTTGACTACTAGGGTGAAGGAGTGGATGAATCCATCGCCATTGGAGGAGGAGGGTGTGGAATACATCCACTATGATCTGAATTCCGTACACAGTTCATCCAGTTACCATATTCTGATATAAACTATGATGTACACTAATGAATTAGATGTACGCTACAGATTTATACCATATACAAACATAAGCTATAGATGGCACCATTAGCACGGATGGCGCTATAGACTGATGCTTGTATCCCGACATTGACTACGGATATTTCCCATATTTGGTTAAATGCCAAGATCGATGCAATATAAGATGTATGCATCAGATGTGCACTACTTGAAGATCCACACTGTATGACATATGCTTATATCCTTGATACTAGCTACAGATACATTATGTACTACAGACTTGTACTATATATGTTATGCTATATAGACATGCACATAGTGACATGCTATAGACATGCCATATATCTAGATATGTGCTAAGATATATACAGAACAATGATATACACTCAGACACATACTACTAATGTAGACTAAGAGACTGTACCTATAGGATACATGCTACTAGATCGATATTAGTGATCCTCATACAAAGGACAGATCAGGGTACTTCGGATAAGAGTCTATTCATTCATCCAGATGAGCTAAAGTATGTTTAGTTCACTGAGATTTCTCTTAGCATGAATTGCTAGGTTAATTAATCTGAATTGACTTATATGTCAATCCTTCATAGTAGAACTTTTATCCATTGTTAGAATATATAAGAAGGATCATCTACCTGGCCAGTAGAGATTCTTCAGTCTATTTTTACACCTGTCAGTTTGATAATAAAGAGATACCTCTATCAAGTTGACATTTTGTTTTTTATTCTTTTTTTCCGTGAATTTATATCTACAAATAGCTATAAATTCCACATTTTTTTCAACTCAAAGGTTATCACATCACACATTTTATTTTATACTACTACCCACTTTTATTTTATCTTCTTATTTTAAATATCACTATGAACACTGAAAAGCAAGACATTATCATGAAGGAATTTGCTGGAAGTCGTCAAGACATCGTCGATGAGACCATTGGTTCTGACACTGGCTCTGTCGTTGGATCTGACGCTGGATCTGCTTCCATGATCAAGACTCCTACTTCATCTTGTCCTGGATCTGCTATTGAGAGATTGCAGACCAGAATCAAAGATGCTAGACGAGAGCTTGAAGACATCTACTCTGATGATGCTTGTCCCGAGGATGCTATAGAGGCTGCAGATAAAATCGCAAAAAGGATCTCTAGCTACGAAAACCATTTGAATGCTCTAACTGACAAGGCTGCCGACAAACAGTTGAGACCTGTCAACTTAAGAGACATTCCTCGTTTCCAAATTGCGGGTCAAGCTAAACACTATGAAGGTTATCCAAGCTATACGTCATTGGAACACTTCTTCAGTGCCTTTGAAACTGTGATGCATGCGTCAGGCAATGATGTTGAGCAAGTCTGGCAACAATACATTCCCGTCGCTATGCACTTTACTTACAAGACCTGGGTAAACAATGATCTACTCAAGTGCACCAGTTGGGAGGCTGCTAAAGCTCTCTACGTGAAGCACTATGGTGTCCCTGTCAACTCTATGGATCTGATTTCCAGGCTATTCAACATGAGAATGAAGACTTCTGATACACTTCAGAACTACACAAATAGATTCATGAAGTATGTACAAGAAGCTGGCTTTCCCCTCGAGAGTAACACTCTGGCCAAGTTCTACCAATGTTCACTTCTTAAGAAGAACCAGCAAATGATGGTAAATCAAATGCTAGTTAAGAAGGACTCCAAGCATCGTTGGACAATCAATGAGATTTACGAATGTGTACTTCCATTGTTTTTGGCTGACGAGCAAAACCGAGGTGACTCTGAGGTGGTAGATTCGAAAGGCAAACGCAAGGCTGAAGATACTGGTGCTTCTCGAACTAAGAATGCTAAAGTGGCAAGTACTGGTTTCTTTTGCCCAAGACATGGTGGTGACACTGCGAACCATAATGCCAGTGATTGTCGTTCTCGTGTGAAGAATTTTGGTGCTGACAACAGACCCAACAGGGCTACGTCTGCTGCTCCCTCTCGTAGCGCAAACTCCTCATCCGCTAATCCGAACATCTGTAATTATTGTCGTAAGCCTCGTGCATATGGTCATAAATGTCAAGAGTTTTATGATTGGAAGAGAGAAAGAGAGTCTAAAAAGAACATCAATGTTCATACCATTCAAGCTGTCTCTGATAGCAAAACTGGTGGCTCTGGTTCTGGTGCTACGAATGGTAGTGATACTATCTCTGATGTCGCTAATGTTGGTGACACTGCTGGTAGTAACACTGCTTCTGCTACTTCGGGTTCTACACCGAATGATAGTGAAGACATCAGCATGGAGGAGGTTGATGCTTACCTTGATGAAATTGATGCAGAGGACGCCTCGCTCAACTGTAAGTCAAACGTGAAAAACAAACATGAAAGTTTTAATCCATTTCAGTTGCTGACTCCTATTATTTTAGAGAGCAAAGAAGGAAAGCCAGTCCGCCTCATTGCTAAAGTAGACACTGGGTCTGATTCCACTTTTCTAAATAAAAACGTTTTTCACAATAAACTATTATTCACTTCCCAAGATATTATTTCTGTTGAAGGCAGTTTGAACTTTTTAAGTCATTCAGTAAAAAGATTGGGTAAAACACCAGCTATAAAAATCAGATATCTTAATGACATTTCATTTGATCACTCGTTTGAACTTTCCAATTTCATTCAGGATTTAGGCGATTTTGATGTACTACTTGGTGTAGATACATTGAGTCGACTCAGAATTGGGTTGACTGGCGTTGCTCATAAATTTGCTGATCTTGGAAATTTGACAGAGGAAGAGAAATCAGATTTACTTGAAAGTATCGATTTTGAAAATGTTAATTTTGATACTAAACACTCTATTAATCCAGAAACTGCATCAATCTTTGAATCCCAAGCTGAGGAAAAGAAGTATATGAGCGACATTCAAGATGCTATTGATGAGAATCAGAAAATCAAGCCTGGAACATTTTGCAACGTGCCTGAATCTGAGATCACTATACCAATCAAAGAAAATGTTGATTACTACGTCAAGCAATATCCCATCGCACATCATGCAATGCCAGAAATCGAAAAGCAATTGAATGAATGGCTGGATGCAGGAATTGTTGAACAGTGTAGACCTAACGGCTTATTCAACAGCCCTCTCATTGCAGTATCAAAAAAGGACAATGATGGCAAACCCACCAAGACTCGAGTTTGTATGGATGTTCGGAGAATCAACCAACATATGCCAAACAATACAAACCAGTTTGAAATACCAAACATTCAAGATATCTTCACCCGGATCAAACAGAAGGGGACAATATATTCCAAAATTGATCTGAAAAACGCGTACTTTTCGTTTAAGGTGTCAGACGTTTCAAAAAACGTTTTGCTGTTTAATTTCAGAGGAAAATCATACCGTTGGTTAGGCTGCTGTTTCGGATTGAGGCCGATTACATCTGTGTTCAGCTCTGTCATGAACATTTTGTTTTCTGATATGCCAGAGGTAGAAATATACGTGGACGATCTGTGCCTCGTATCTTCGACACGCTCCCGTCATTGCGAATTGATCAGGGAAGTGCTAAGACGCTTAACAAACTCTAACTTGAAGATTGGTGTTGAAAAGTGCTCATGGTTTCGATCTAGCATCTATTTGTTAGGCTTTGTCATTGGTCCTCATGTTTCCAAGGTTGACATGCGACGACTCTCTGATATTGATAATTGGGGTCCATGCAAATCTGCGAAACAGGTCAAGCAATTAGCTGGTGTCATCTCGTATTTACGACCATATGTTCCAATGTTGGCTAAATTGATGGCTCCTATTGATGCTCTCCGAAATGATCCCAATGCTGGTAGCAAGTGGACTGATGAGCACACTAAACGACTTGAGATTATCAAGAAGGTCTTGTTATCTGAAGCTTTACTGACTGCACCAGACATGAATAAGAAATTTTATCTTGAATGTGATGCTAGCTTATATGCAGTTGCTGTCATGCTGACGCAGCGCGATGATCAAGGACGCACAGTTTTTGTTGCCATGTTGAGTAAGTCTCTTACCAAATCACAACAGAACTGGCCTGTCTTGAGACGAGAACTTTATGCTGTATCATTTGGTTTAGTTCGTTTGCGACCCTTGCTGTATGGGCATCCTGAGATTGAGGTTCTGACAGACCATCGCGCTCTGATTTATATTTACACATGTAAATGTCCTACTAGAGTCATTCAAAATTACATGGAAATTTTAAACGAGTATCCCCAGCTGCAGTTCACTCACATCAAAGGTTTAGACAATATCTTACCTGATAGACTTAGTCGCTTGTATGAACCTTTAGAAGATCATACAGAGCTGGCGGGAGACAGTGATAAGAAAATTGCTAAACTGCAAAAGAATATTATGAGAAGCAAAGGTTCCAAGAAAAGATTTATTGGCAGTCAAAAGCAAACAAAGCATTTTGTGACCAAGAAAAAAGTAATTTATAACAGAGACAAGAACTTGAATGTACTTGCTACAAAGATCAAGGAGGGCAATTATGAAAGTGTAGCATATATTGCACCACCTGACAATGAACGAGATCAATTGCTTCGTGAGACTCATGAATTTGGACACTTTGGTGCTGCTAGTATCGTTAAGAAACTACATGAAGAAGGTATTCATTGGACAGGTCTATATGATGATGCAAAAGCAATTTGTCAATCATGTATGGAATGTGCAAGACACAATGTAGTTCAGAAAGGCTATCATGAGCTTAGAAATGTTGTTGCGTATGGCCCATTTGATCATGTCGGCATTGACTTTCTTGGTCCATTCACTCCAACCAACCATGGCAATGTATATATCTTAGTTGTATATGACATTTGCACCAGATTTATCATAACTCGTGCATTGCCCAACAAGCAAACTGATACTGTCGCTAGAGCTTTGTCAACCATCTTCTGTGACTTTGGCGTGGTACAAATCATACAGTCTGATAATGGACGTGAATTCAAGAGTGCTATGATGAGTGAACTCACAAAGGCACTTGGTGTCAATCAAAGATACTCCACTGCTTTCCATGCTAGGGGCAATGGTGCATCTGAATCAGGAGTTAAGAACATCCTTAATGCACTTCGTAAAATGGTCAGTGAACACATTCATAATTGGGACTCGGTTTTGCCTGGAACTCAGTTGGCTATCAACACAAAGATTAGGTATCGCACAGAAAGCGCACCTTTTCAATTGATGTTTGCTAGACCTTTGAATAGATTTGTGGACTATGATGATCCCAAAATTAAGGAAAACCTACCAAAGAAACCAATGACTCTTGAAGAGCTACGCAAGAAGGCAAAAATTATGAACCAGGTAGTCTTTCCAGCTATTAACCAAAGAACACAACGCATTATTGAGGAGCAAGCAAAGCGATTCAATAAGCACCACAAAATTACACATTTCAAAGTTGGTGATTGGGTTATGGTAAGACTTCCGCATAGAGAAAGCAAACTTGAGGCTGCTTATGATGGACCTTATCAAGTTGTTCAAAAGAAAAGATCTACATATGTGTTGAAGGACGATATGAATGAACTGTTACATCGCGACTATGTGCCATCTGAACTCAAGTTGGTTGCAATCGACGAGTCTATTATTGAACAAGAAGTATTCGAGGTTGATGAGATCAGAGCACACCGTGGTCCTGAACATAACAGAGAGTATTTGGTGAAATGGAAGACATTTGGTGAAACTGCCAACTCTTGGGAGACTGCTGCATCGTTCAACAATCCTCAAACAATTCGTAAGTATTGGGCAAAGATCAGGGAATATGAGTTGCTTGAGAAGAGAAGACAGGCAAAAGAAAATGACACTGCTTCCTCCAAATCAATCCATACAAAGCGTATGCGCGATAATTCTGACAATGGCTCGAGAGGATCCAAGAGATCCAACATTACTAAACAGTAAGTGAGATTTTCATCATGGGTATCCACACAACATGCATTTGCAGTAGCACCTTGAGTATAATACGATGCATCATGTCTTTGTGAGCAAATACGAAATACAGATCCTTTGATCGTTTACATAATTCTTTGAATTAGTCAACATGCGTTGAAACTGGTGGGGGCCAATGTGGAATACATCCACTATGATCTGAATTCCGTACACAGTTCATCCAGTTACCATATTCTGATATAAACTATGATGTACACTAATGAATTAGATGTACGCTACAGATTTATACCATATACAAACATAAGCTATAGATGGCACCATTAGCACGGATGGCGCTATAGACTGATGCTTGTATCCCGACATTGACTACGGATATTTCCCATATTTGGTTAAATGCCAAGATCGATGCAATATAAGATGTATGCATCAGATGTGCACTACTTGAAGATCCACACTATATGACATATGCTTATATCCTTGATACTAGCTACAGATACATTATGTACTACAGACTTGTACAATATATGTTATGCTATATAGACATGCACATAGTGACATGCTATAGACATGCCATATATCTAGATATGTGCTAAGATATATACAGAACAATGATATACACTCAGACACATACTACTAATGTAGACTAAGAGACTGTACCTATAGGATACATGCTACTAGATCGATATTAGTGATCCTCATACAAAGGACAGATCAGGGTACTTCGGATAAGAGTCTATTCATTCATCCAGATGAGCTAAAGTATGTTTAGTTCACTGAGATTTCTCTTAGCATGAATTGCTAGGTTAATTAATCTGAATTGACTTATATGTCAATCCTTCATAGTAGAACTTTTATCCATTGTTAGAATATATAAGAAGGATCATCTACCTGGCCAGTAGAGATTCTTCAGTCTATTTTTACACCTGTCAGTTTGATAATAAAGAGATACCTCTATCAAGTTGACATTTTGTTTTTTATTCTTTTTTTCCGTGAATTTATATCTACAAATAGCTATAAATTCCACAGAGGGCATGAGCTTGCAGAGCAGAATTGATGAGATTGAGACCACCTTGAGAGCGAGGTAAGGTGAAAGTATCAAAGGAAAAGCGGGATATCTTGGAGTTGCTGTTGATAAAGGAAGCTATGATTAGTTGTAAAGATAGGAATTCAGATTGAATGAAAGTCACCAGGCGGAGGAGGATGTGCCAAAGCTTGGAAAGAATCAAAGAGTTCAAGACCAAGGCACGATCACGTAATAAAGATAGGTTTCGACCGGCATGATGAAGTTGACAAGAGTAGCGGATACTGGAGATGAGAAGAGAGGAGATAAGTGAGGATCATTGTTGAAGGTTGGAGAAGAGGCCATAACCAAGGTAGATCAGAGGGCCAGGAGAAAACTTGTCATGCCAACAGGATATATCTTTATTAAATTAGAAGTCAAGAACTGAATACAATGAGGGTGTTTACTACCAGATAGGAAGAGTGCTGCAGTTTTATTGTAATTATTGAGGAAAGCATTTGAAACGGAGACGTACTTTTCTAGTAGTTCCTCCAAAGCAGCGAGTTCTGTGGGATTGTTCAGGGCGATTAACGTCGTGTCATCATCAGCATAGGCTAGAATTTTGACGGGTGGGAGGAAGCATCCAGTTGCTGGGTCGGGAGGGAAGGAAAAACCATGGATACGTGGATGTTTGAGTATAGCACGAAGCAAAGGGTCGAATGCAATGTTGAAGAGCAAAGGACTTAGTGGGTCACCCTGCCTAAGCCCTTTCAGTTGAGATAAAGGAGTGGTAATAAGAAATCTGTTAATAATATTGGGCTTGATTTCAGTGGCTGAGGAGATTCAGAATAGTAGTGGTGATGTTGAATGCTTGCATTATGGATTAGAGATAGGTGAAGTGGATACGGTCATAAGCCTTCTCTTGATCCAGAAGGAGAGCAACCTAAGGTAGTTTGTTTCTGTTGGCTACAGCTTGCATGCATTGTACAGTACATGCTGTTTACAGAATTTTACATGTACTTTCGCATAGTGTAGTGTCCAAATCACTTCAAGCAATAAAAACAACGCATGAAACAGCCTAGAAACGTAGAAAAGCTATATCTATTTATTACCTCTACATATATAAAAAACCTAGAAAATTTTTGCCATAGTTCTCCTCTGCAATGATGTTAGGCGGAATTTGAAGTACTACCCAAAAGTGCAATTAGGTAGTATTTCAATTAGGCCACCCCTCAGGTGCTAGAGCGTGCCTTACTACACCCCTAACATGAGGAATTATGTTTATTAAGACCCTCAACTGTCGCTAAGTAAGTAGAATCAACAATTAAGTTTGGACCAGCCTATCTAATCCTGGCCTCGGAATCTTGTTATTGTTGAGCTTCAGTGATAGGCACATCCACTCAACGTAAAAAAAAAAAGGTATGCTTCTTTGAAGCATAGAAAGGAAGAAAAATAGTGAGGGTAATAACATTACATGCCGATGAAAATTAAAAAAAATTAAGGGCAAGAAGCCAAGAAAAAAAGGGGGAGAAAAAGAAGCTAATAAAAATCTATAACTTGTGTCTACTACTATTGCTCTGGCTGTTGTCCTGCACAAAAAAAAATAACTTGATTGATCTCTTGCAGCGTCTAGTAGTGTCCATGTTCATTCCCATTTGCGTGCCTATACATAATTCAAAGAATATAGTAGTCAGTATTGCATTCCTCAGTCAACGCCATCATATCATAATAATATATACCTACCTAATTGACTGTTGACAGTTCCGTTTGCATCCAGTAGTATTCATCATTAATCATCCATCAGTAGTCGTCGTGACGACCTTATACTTGTTGCCTACACATCATAGCAAAATAGTATAATAATAGTCAACAATGTATTCAGTAATCTACGTCATCTTTTATACTACTTACTTGATAAACAATTCACAACAGGTTCTGCATTCAATGTCCTGGAGCACCACTTTGTGCTTGGTACCTATATTCTATCAAATTTGGATAGTCAGTATGGTATTATTAAGCAGCAGAGAACAGCATTGCTAATAATGATTACTTGCTGACAGTACCAAACCAGAGAGAAGAATTACTACTGATGACGACTTGCAGATATTACCAAACCAGAAGTGAAAAACAGCGCTTCATATGCCTTGCAGATAGTATCAGACCAAAAGAGAGAAGCAACACCACAGATAACTTGCAAATAGTACCAACCAGAACAGCAGCACCACTATCAATGAATTGCAGATAGTATCGAACCAGAAACAGCAGGTAGCGCCAGATATTTTGTTAAAGTTGAGAACAAACAAAACCATTGTCTACTAAAAAAAAAAAAAAAAAACATAAGAGAGTTCAGTTAGGCGCAATTCAATAAAAGTAGCAATCTACGTTACGTACCGAATTATTATGAAAGATATCAAAAATTCCAAGGAAGTAGCTGTAGCAGTAAGTCGAATTGTTGTGTCTTTGTCGTCGTCGTCGTCTTGTTTGCTTTAAAGCAGTGGTTATCTATTCTGAAAAAGAAACAAATTGAATTAATAAATACTAGTGCTAGACAATCTATTCAGCAACAAATACACTCACTAGCATATGGCAACACTGATGAAAGGCTTGCTGAACTTGTTGCTATTGTTTCCAAAAACATTGGAGTGAGTAGAATAATAATAGTAGTAGAACTGTTGCTGTAGCTGTAAAAATAGTATCAAAAACGGGGGAGTGCAAAAGCAAACTATTGTGCATTTGACGTCACGAGGTTTCTCTGTATATAGTAGCTGATATCAAACTGAGATTAAAAGCTCTATTGATCAAAATGCTATTTCATCATTCTGGAAATTTGTCATGGCCTAAAGTTGGCAGTTGTTCATAGTAAACACTTGATCAAGCTTAAATCAAACCTGTGCAGAATTTAAAGGCGCATCGAATGGTATTACTTTTGTCTGGTTTGATCAACACTAGGCGTTTCAAAGTGACAGAACAATTTTTGTCAAATTTTGATGGTTTTTCAACAAAACCTCCATCTCTGTCAAAGCAAACCTACTTGTAATATTAATTATTATTGTAAAGCAAACAATTTCCTATCATTTGAGCTCTTACTGGAAGTTCTAGCTTGACTCTACGTGGAGAAATGAGCAAAAATGTCTGACCAAAAAATCATTAGCTAATTTTCTAGCCTGTAAGGGTAAGACAAATCTGGTCAAAGATGGCCAATTTTCCAAGGACATAACTTTTTGTGATATCTCTGCCAATACTGATCAGATTTGAACAAAACAAACACCATTCAATAGGTCTACATTAGTCCCAACATAATCTAAAAGTCAAAAACACCTAATAGACGTTCCCTTCATGAAATAACTCAAAGTCATGTATTTTGATTTGCCTCAAGCGGGCACTACCCGACATATTTTTGGAAGTACTAATAATAACCATACCATCGTATAGAAAATTAAATAAAAAACAAAAGTCAAGCACTACGCAACATCGACTCACTTAGTAAAACATAGAGAAATATCCATTCAAAGTTGGATCATTTTTCACATTTTTCCTTATTACTCCTTCACATCGTCTATTACCAACTCAAATTTAACACGTACAGGTCGAACAAATTATCACAAACAACTTTTGCTATACATACAATCAACATCCATATATCAATTCAACAATTTTTATTAGTGCCATCAGCGTAAATCTTGCATGTTGAGCCAGCGTATACAGTAACCAGCACAGCGAAAGATAGTATAGTAATTGAACAAGACGCAAATATACTGAAGTTTATTAATGAAATTAAAGGGCTATTTATACTAAATTTATGAGTCATCACACAAGACAGTAACAAATGTTATTCACTTGCAGCTGAATCTGCCCATCAACTGAGATGTAACCTAGTAGCATATTCCATTATATTTGGAATAATTACCTATCAAAGAGTGCCTTAATCTTATATAGACAGTTGTGGCGATCTTGGCACAACAATGCCCTAACATAACCCGGAACTGGCGATTCCGTGGGTCGTATTAGGGTAACCCCGAAATGAAGGTTTCATGTACAACCCTAAAACGCCCCACTATAAATGACTATTCGATGTGCCCTAAAGTAGACATTATTGAAGATCGAAAAAAAAATTGTTGGATGAGAAATATTTACTTAGGAATAGATGTTTTTTGTTATTATTATTTCAATAATGCTAAAATACGCCAGCAATGAACTTTAGTAAATGTAATTTTTGTCAAGTCGTTTTAGGGATTCCTGAAACGTCCTAGAACAACTGCGGGCTGTAGTGGCGCGCACTGCAACTTTTTGAATGGTAAAACGCCGGTAAAACGGGAGTAAAACGTTGGTATATTAATTTGAGTAAAATGATGGAGTAGTTGAATATTACTATCCCTTTTATAATCTATATTACTACTCTAATTATCATTTTTTCCATTCTCTTAAAATCCCAATTTGTAAATGCTATTTTTGGTCTAGAAATCGAGCGTATTATAAACTCTATCTTCCACCCTTCTACAGCCTAAAATATATCCACCGTTTTACACCAGGCTAAAACGGGAGTAATACGCCAGAAAGTTGCAGTGTTGACTGCAACTTTCTGGAGGGTAATATGAGGGTAATATTCAGATATTGCCTACGGTAATATTAGGGTAAAATGCCCATTTTACCCTAATATTACTCTTATATTGCCCTGAACGCAATCCTTCTTACTGGCTAAAACCTGATTCTCTTTGCACTTAATTTGTTGGATTTTTGGGATCTGCTAATATTACCTTGATTTTCTCTCGTATCTACCCAAAATAATAATATTTAATTGGGTAAAATTCAAACAAAAGCGTCCCTGATTTGATATTTGATCTATTTCCACGTATTGCCTCATATTACCCATAATATTGCAAATCATATAGGCACTATTGGTCCATTTAATGACAAAGCACACTTTTTATTCGTCTCTACAATCACTTTTATTTTACTTGTATCAATGCTACTGGTCAATATTAGATGCTGTCATTGATAAATTCAACGTTAATTGGATGCACTAGAAGAGATGATAGCACTCCATTGGGCTCAAATAACATTCATTTAATAGATGGTAGGTATCCATTGGACCACATTATTGCTCATATTTAGGTGATCAACGATCATTGGTATTCGTCATAATGGGCCTTATTGCGTTGAAGCGAGTCAGATAATGAATAGCCTCCAGGAAGAGTACACAGTTTGGTTTGTGAAAAAAAAAGCTTTATTGATAATTGCAAATAGCGATGGAGCAATGCATAGGAAAACACAATTTCAACTCGGTGGATGATGCATGATGGAGCTTGGCGGATGCTCACACACACGATGACTTACCTGTTAATGTCCTTTACACACCACCACCTGTAACTGTTCTTGTAGACCTAAAAGACATGCCGAGGACAGGCAAAAGCTCCTACTAGAATACAATGTGAGTGGAGAAGTTTATCTTAGCTAATAGCAGGAAGGCAGACACCACATGAATACTATTAAAATTTAGTTTAGCTTGCTGTAGCTTTGATACATCAGACCATAGTTTATAATAAATTTCATACCATAATAATGCATCGAAGCAAGGTCAACGGAACATTGGAAGAGCCAGTTGCAATAAAGATATGGACTGGAAGCAGTATTTTTAGTAATCATTCCAGCAATTATCATAGAAGAACAGTATCTTACCGTAATTGATGACATTATTGTTAAAGAGGAGACGGGGTCATGTATTGGAATCATAGATCTAACCCTAAATCATGAGTGAGGACTGATAATGTAAAGATGTTACTGTAGTTGCTGAAATTATAGAAAGCCACCACAGCGACAATACAGAGTACCTCCTTTAGCTAGGATGATGGCTCACCACTTATATGTATAAACATAGAGGAGGATGATCTAAGACAAACATATATCAGCTTAGATAATACAATCTCTACGAAGAGCTTTTTGATGAATAATAAAGATAGCAACTTACTTTTTGATCGAAAAACAAAAGTAAAAAGAAAGAGAAGAATGGATTGATGCTTCTTTCTTTTACAAGAATTGTGGGCTTAGATGTTACATCCTGAGCAAATATAAACAGTTATTTTCGCTACTAGTGTACTGCAGCACATCCGTATAATACGTCACCTAATGTTTGTTCTCCTAGCTAAAAGCTGAAGTTTATGACTTGCCATTATCTGCTACTTGGCTGCCTTACAAAAATTTAGAAAAATTACCCTTAGGGTAATATAGGGTAATATGTTAAAAAGTTGCAGTGTGACACTGCAACTTTTTGGATGGTAAAACGCCGGTAAAATGGGAGTAAAACGAGCGTTTTACCCCCCGTTTTACCCAACGTCTAATATGAGCGTTTTACCTGCGTTTTACCCCACAGAGTAAAACGTTGGTATATTTATTTGAGTAAAATGATGGATTAGTTGAATATTACTATCCCTTTTTTAATCTATATTACTACTCTGATTATCATTTTTTACATTCGCTTAAAATCCCAACTTGTAAATACTATTTTCTGTCTAGAAATCGAGCGTATTATAAACTCTATCTTCCACCCTTCTACAGCCTAAAATATATCCACCGTTTTACACCAGGCTAAAACGGGAGTAAAACGAGCGTTTTACCCCCCGTTTTACTCAACGTCTAATACGAGCGTTTTACCTGCGTTTTACCCCACAGAGTAAAGCGCTGGTATATTAATTTGAGTAAAATGATGGATTAGTTGAATATTGCTATCCGTTTTTAATCTATATTACTACTCTAATTATCATTTTTTCCATTCGCTTAAAATCCCAATTTGTAAATACTATTTTCTGTCTAGAAATCGGGCGTATTATAAACTCTATCTTCCACCCTTCTGCAGCCTAAAATATATCCACCGTTTTACACCAGGCTAAAACGGGAGTAATACGCCAGAAAGTTGCAGTGTGGAAGAGAAATTAAGTTTTGAACAAATTGCTAAAAAATTTCAAAAAAGCATAAAAATGCCTTCTTGGCTCAGTTGGCAGAGCGTCTGCCTAGTAAGCAGAAGGTCAACAGTTCGATTCTGTTAGCAGGCATCAATTTTTTGCTAATTTCGTAATCGCAGTGTATATAGCCTTGTTGATTGATGGATATGAGTGTGTCGTGTGTAGAGATATAGTTTTTAGAGTAGACTTGAATAAATGTATATAAAAGAATATATATGAGATAAAAAGATGATCTTTATTATTTTACAAATTGATTTGATATTTATATTATTCAAAAGGTTACACACAAAGTCAGTGTGTACCTGACAAGTGCTATTTTTTTGTTGCAGAAGGTAGCAATGGAGAAATATATACATTTAATTATTTTTGTTTGTTTGTTCGAGAGTCACCAGAGTTACCGATAAATAACTCGTTGATTTAGATATTAATTTTGTTTTGTAAATGCTCAAGCATAACAAAGGATTGATAATCTAACGAATAGACTATACAATGGCGCGACACATTAAGCTCTCGAGGACATGCTACTCGAGGAGAATTTGTTATCCAAAAAACGACTGGAAAACGATCGCAGATTATCCATATCAAGTTATTCTCGGTAATATATACTTGGATATAAAAGCGCATCATCATCGAGAGAGCAAACAGGCAAAGTGCCAGATTTCTTTCATCTATTGTAGCTTCAAGATAATGCGCATACTATTATTCATATTGACACTTTTTGTATATAAAAGTATAGCAGCCATCTCTCCGCCAACCACCCACTTGACAGACGAAATCAAGTACAATCGTTTTAACAGCATATCAAACACAAACTACAGCGTTCGATCTGTGAATCCTCAACTATGTGATCCAAATGTGACTCAGGTGATAAAATTGAATATTACATTCGAGATACAAACTATTAACTTGTGTTGTAATAGCATTCTGGATATTTGGAGATGGGATCCGAAAAGTACTTTTTTTGGTTCTTTGAAAGTAAAAGTAAACCAGAGGAGAAACCATTGACTGTTTGGTTAAATGGCGGCCCTGGTTGTTCCAGCATGATGTAAATCTATACAATAGTCAAGCTTGTTATCAGTTTTTACTAATACCAACCTCGTACCAGTGGACTATGGCAAGAGAATGGGCCTTGTAGAAGTGCAAAGAATGGCACCGAAGTTGCATACAATCCTTACACTTGGACAAGATTCTCCAATATGCTTTTTATTGATCAGGTAACAAAAACACCGAGTTTTCGAGACTTTTGTTAATACTGAATGACAGCCTAGCGGCGTTGGCTATTCGTACGGATCTAAGATTGACTCGCAAGTGGAGACAAGTGCAGTAGCATTTTACGAAGCAATCCAACTGTTTTACGAGGCTTTCCCCAAGTACAGTCAATTGCCATTCCATTTGTTTGGAGAATCATTTGCGGGTCGTTATATTCCAATTTTTGCGGATTACATTGTAAAGAGAAATTTAGAAGCAGTAGATCGATTTATACCTATTCAATCAGTTGGTATTGGTAATGGATGGATTAACCCGCTGATTCAATTAAAATACGCTGCTCAAATGGCATGTGAATCCAACTGTAAGTAACGGCATGTGTGCTTTATTGACCTAACAGTAAAGGTAGATGGTCAACTTTTGCCCACGTACTTGTGTGAACAAATGAGGAGTAACTATAAACGATGTGCCAAGCTGAGTAATACATAATATAGCTGCTACTAGATTTCCAATAAGAGCGCGCTACTCATCATGTTTTTCTTGATAGTCGAAAAGTGCTATGCCTCAGATGGCCGAAACGATTGCGTTGCTGCCGATAGATATTGCAATGCAAATGTAGACGGTCTGTTCAGCAGGTCAGGAAGGAATGTCTACGATGTTAGACAGTCAAGCTCAACTGTAACACCACCAGAAGACTTTATAGACCTATTAGATCTCCCTGAGATTCAACGAGGGATTGGCGTAAACCATATGAAATACCAACAGTGTGCCGATCCTCCAGTAAGTTCATTGTTATATTTAAAAGCTTAATCTCACACACAATTTATTTGAAGTATTATGCCATGATCAATGCTGGAGAAGGGTAATAGTCAATGCGTTTTTTTCTTTTGCAGAATCTAATATCATGCAAACCCAGCATGCGCAACTCGGCACCGTATTTGGGTTCACTTTTGGATCATGGCGTTCGTGTTCTGAACTATGTGGGAGATGCTGACTATTTATGCAATTGGGTAAGCAAGTAATCATATAAAAACTTATCACTTATTGCTGATTATGTCTTGTTCTTGTAGTACGGAAATTATGCCTTAACCATCGATTTAAAATTCAATGGAAGCGTCGAGTTCAACAATCAAACTCTGAAACCTTGGGTTTTCCAGGGTAAAGAAGTCGGGCAAATTCAAAATACAAGTTCGATGACCTTTCTTCGTATCTATGAGGCTGGGCATGAGGTGCCTTACTATCAGCCTAAGAACGCTCTCGCCATGTTTGCCAAATGGATAACAAATAGAGCATTTTAAAAGATTATTATAAGCATCTTGACTTCTTAAGTAAATTTACTAGTCCTATATAATACAGTTTTAAGATCACATCATACAAGCTTATGAAGCCTAGCTCTTGTGATGCTTGGTTGAAAAGAGTCTTTTTAGTATCAAATATTTAAATGATCTGATAAAGCTTTAGATTTGTATACATTAAGACTAATGGCTGGGTCACAGAGACGTATTGCAGAGTTTATAGTGAGTGTTTGTAATCAGGAATTACATCGTATTCAGGGGTATTTCGTAAAACGAAGATATATATGGGCAATCAAGCACAGTTATAGACGGCTGCATAGAATCAGTAGTGTAACATTAGGCATTCACAATTGATGTGATGGTGCCAATAAAATGTGCTAGTCATGTCAGTCTCCATCGTTCCTAAGGATTCTCTGAGGCCGCTTTTCGATTTTGAACTTTATCATCATGGTAAAGCTGAAACCCACAAAGGGTTAAATACTGGCGAACATGTGGGGGCGAGACCTTGAGTGGTCTTCTTGGTGGGAAAGCCCAGTTATCTGATATTTAAAGATCTCTTTCGTGACGTGGCTATAAACTAAAGTGCTTACACAAATTGCAACCTGAGTAATATGATGAACGAGGAAGTTTATAAAGTTTTCCAACCAAACATTTGGGTTTCCTTTGTTTCATTTCTTGGCCTTTTTTTTTTGTATATTTCATTCAGGAAACAAGACAAAGAGAGACGAGTAGAAAGCGATAATAACAACAGCAACAACATTTAGTTTCTATTCAGCGATAAATAATCCTCGACAAATATCTCTTAAACAACTAGAAAAACCTCGCCCAAGATGATGAATAGTATCAACAAAATTTCGCAAGAAATCCTTGCGAAGCTTCCTCTGTTCAGGCTGAAGGGTAAGGAGACTAGATATCACTCGAGAAACTAGCACATGTTGACTGAAAATGTTTGATCAGACCTTATCAAAGCTGTTCGAGCTTGTAAGACAGCAGCCGAGGAAAGAGCAGTTATACAGAAAGAAAGCGCCAACATCAGAACTGCATTTAAGAACGAAAACCCTGATACGCGTCATACCAATGTAGCAAAGCTGTTGTATATTCATATGCTCGGTTATCCTGCTCATTTTGGCCAAATGGAATGCTTGAAATTGGTTGCCAGCCCTAAATATGCCGACAAACGACTAGGTTACTTGGGCATCATGCTCTTGATTGATGAAAAGACAGAAGTACTCACTCTTGTCACCAACAGCTTGAAAAAGTAATATCATGTAGACATATTGGAAAACAAAACTTGCCATACTAAATCCATTCTCTAGTGATTTGAATCATAGCAACATGTTTGTAGTTGGCTTGGCTCTGTGTACTATGGGTAACATTTCTTCATCTGAAATGGCCCGTGATTTGTGCTCAGAAGTGGAGAAGCTGATGGGTAGTTCCAACACATATATCCGCAAGAAGGCTGCTTTGTGTGCCTTGAGAATCATTCTTCGTGTGCCTGAATTGCATGAAAATTTCATCTCAAGATCAAAGTCTCTGTTGAATGATCGTAGTCATGGTGTATTAATTACTGGCATCACGCTAGTAACGGAAATGTGTCAACAATACCCCGAGAACGTCGCCATCTTCAGAAAGGTAAGTCAATACAATGACTGCAGTTTGTTTGCTGATCGAATCTCACAAATGAGTAGGCGGTTCCACTCTTGGTTAGACATCTCAAAAACCTCGCTAGTGCTGGGTTCTCTCCCGAGCACGATGTTACAGGCGTTACAGATCCTTTCCTTCAAGTCAAGATACTCCGTCTTTTACGTATTCTTGCCAAGAATGACCGAGAAGCATCCGAATCTATGAACGATATCCTTGCTCAAGTAGCCACCAATACTGAAAGCAACAAAAACGTCGGAAATTCGATTCTTTACGAAACTGTATTGACCATCATGGATATTCAAAGTGAGGCAGGCTTGCGTGTATTGGCTGTCAACATTCTTGGAAAGTTTTTGAGTAATAGAGATAACAATATAAGGTAATGTCCCGTCGAGTCAGCCATATCACAGAGGCAACTTACGATTTCCATATAGATACGTCGCTTTGGAGACTTTGAACAAGACAGTCGGCATCGAGACACAGGCTGTACAAAGACATCGCAACATCATTCTTGATTGTCTTCGAGATGGCGATATTTCAATCCGTCGCCGTGCACTAGAGTTGAGTTTTGCATTGATCAATGAAGGCAATGTTCGAGTCCTCACAAGAGAGCTACTCGCCTTTTTGGAAGTCGCTGATTCAGAGTTCAAGCAAGGCATGACTACAAAGATCTCTCTTGCAGCTGAAAGATTTGCGCCTAATCAAAGATGGCATATCGATACCATGTTGCGTATGTTGAAGTTGGCTGGAGGATATGTGCGTGAAGAAGTGCTTGCTGGGTTCATTCGTCTCGTTGCTCAAACTTCTGAACTGCATCAATACACTGTTCAAAAACTATACTCAGCATTGAAGCAAGATATCTCCCAGGTAAGATCATCATTTGCAATCAAGTTGGCGTAAGCACTAACAATATTTGGATATGAAGGAGGGTTTGGTTTTGGCAAGTGTTTGGGTCATTGGTGAGTACGGTGATGTGCTAGTTGGCAGCGGCAATTTCGAAGAGGAAGAGGGCGTTGTTATTGAAGTATCCGATTATCTGGTCGTCAAATTACTGGAATCCATTTTATTGGGTCCATATGCAAACCAAGTTACCCGTGAGTATGTGATGACAGCTCTTATGAAGCTTTCTTCTCGTCTATCCGACAACAGCGCACAAGCAAAAATCAAGGAATTGCTCAACGAACACACTGTCAGTATGGAGGTCGAAATTCAACAACGTGCTGTCGAGTATACCAACCTCTTTTCTTATGATTCCATTCGTCCCGCTGTGCTTGAGCGTATGCCTGTACCTGAAGCCCGTACCATCATTGATCAAAGTTCATCTACTGACAGCCCCAGTGTTGGCCATGCTTCATCTAGTGCCAGAGCTGGTCCTAGTGATCAAGATTTGTTGTTGGATCTTATGGGTGTAGGTACCAGCGGCGGTGGAGGGGGAGCCGCAGAACAAGTAGACATGGTCTCTCAGGCCCCAGCTGTAGCATCATCGCCTGCACCACCAAAGGCTTCCAATGTCGATCTTTTAGCAGATTTATTCGGTGGAGGATCACCTCAGCCAGCATCATCTTCTCCAGCTCCAGCATCCGCAAACACAGCATCCAACAATCTGATGGATTTGTTAGGCGGAGAGATGTCAACGGCACATCAACCTGCATCACCTTCAACAAATTACGGCTTGGATTCTCTCGCTGGATTAGGGCAAGCATTGCCATCAAGTCCTCTTTCGTCTTCAGTGGGATCTCCAGCAACACACACCACACAAACAAGCCAAGCAGCAGGTGGATATGAAGCGTATACGAAGAATGGTTTGACCATTCGACTTTTGCCATCTAAAGATCGCTCCAACCCCGCCATCATTAACATTCAAGTTTTGTTCTCAAATAATGGATCTCAAGGTGTGATCAGCGATCTCCAATTCCAAGCTGCTGTACCAAAAAGTCAACGTTTACAAATGAATGCTGCTACTAGCCACATTGTTCAACCAAATACTACTGAAAAGCAATTAATGAGAATCAACAACCCACAACAGGTAAACTTGCTTGAACGGATTTTCAGCTAAAATGCCTATTAACACGATGTTTACACATAGACAACTGTCAAGCTTCGTTTGCGTATATCGTATGAAGTTAACGGTGAGAAGAAGGATGACATTGCTCAATATGGCCCATTCCCTGAAGGAGCATTTTAGCTTTCTACCACAAATAATAAATAATGTATGATTTTATCCAGATGGCTTGTCATAAGATAGTCTATTGAAGGCAGCAAAACGCGGCACTTGAAGGTTAATTCATGCAAATTTGTCGCTTGCGAAGAAAGATATTTGCGCGTTTAAATAACTGCAAATGGCCATAGACGCATCTGGAACCCTTTTTAGCGTGCCGTTGCAACGAAATAAGTCTCAAACGAACCTGTTTAACACGGTTTCGCTGCAAGCAGCCGACAGCGATACTACCCAAAAACGCACTGATGCACAGCAACACTATATCGATGTGCTGATAAGCTTGAAACGATCTAGTATAATGCACTAAAGAGCATTTAGCGTAGGATCACGCACGACGCGTTTTGAAACTATATGAAATTGTTAGTGGCATATAAACGGGTATATACTAAGTTGATTGTTGGTATTTTATTTGTATGGTTTGCGTGTGATTAGAGAAGAACATAATAAACTAAATGCGATGTACAGTAAGGCAATAGAAGAATACTACAACGGAAAGAAGAAAAAAAAAAGGAGGAATGCACTTGATACAGGGCTATTTGCAGTTGTACTCTTCTGTCGATGTAGATGGAGAGGGTGAGGGGTTACAGTTATTCACAAACATCATGATGGCTCTTGCAGCAGAAGTGGTAGGGGATGAAGGAGGGCTGACATTGTTTGTTATAGACAATTCCACTACTGGGGTTTGGTTGTCTTGATCCATAAGATTAGGCTCCAACTCACTAATGTCTGGTAAGGGTTGAGAAGAATACATGGTATGCGAATAACTATTGCCCTGCTTTTCTGTCATTGCAATAGCGTATGACAGATAATCAAGCGAGTTTCTGACTTTTGGCATATTTTCATTTTCAGCGAGTAAAGGACTCTCTTGAACAGCTGAAAACGAACGCTTTCGACTTAATTCGACATCTTCATTGTCTTCTGTTGCGCTGCTACTACTGTTGGTCGTTGCTTTATTGGGCTGATGGTAATGATGGAAATAGAGTTGCTTCTGATTACTTTTCGATGCTGATGAAGATGAGCTTTCTGGCCAGCAATCTATTGGATTGGAGAGAGTGCGCACAAGGCCATCTCTTTTCGCTCTTGCTTGTCTAGCGCCAGGAGAGGGTATATACATTCTTTTGTCAATGATTTCTCTTTGTGTAAATCTTGGTCTGGGTAAATCATTGATGTTTTTCCTCTGCTTCTGTCTCCACAGTTGCTCTACATCGAAAATGGTTGATTTTTCCCAACCTTGATTTAATTTAAAACGAGCAAATCCAAGTCTAGCTCGAAGTGATTTTAAATGCTAAAATATTTGTGTTGGTTTCTTTTGACAAAATACTAAATTATCGGTTGCACACTTACTTCAGAGACATCCATCATTTCGGGTTTATTATTATTTCGTGGTTGTATTCTACGACATTGAGGATTTTCTATGGTGCTGTATTTGCATTTTTTGTTCGGATGTGCTGAATTTGAGGATGGTTGAAAAGCATTGTATGACATTTTGTTATTTTTTTTATATGTAAAGAAGAAGAAGAAACGGAACCTTGACATTTGGGTCTTTGAATCAGTATTCATTCACTCGTCGCACAGTTTCTTGCTCCCCTCCCCCCCCCCCTTTTTTTTTTTTTTTTTTTTCGTAAAAAAAATAAAATATGCGCGTTGCAATCGACGCAATTCTGGGTTTCAATGCACGAAAACGCGAGATTTTTTATAATGAAATTTGAATTATTTTCATAAAAAAAAAAAAAAAAAAAAAAAGTAAAATAGATGCACCCACATTTGTGGAACCAGAACAATGTCCATGGCCAGTAGAGTTACAAGTCTGGGCCATTTGATCAGCGATTTGTTTGAAAAGATGCTAAGCGACCTGTGTTCTTTGGCCTTGACATCTGTTGGCCAGTCATGCGATAGCTATACTTTCGGTTTATTTTTTAATCAAATTCTCTGGATGATGGTAGGCCTGAGCTACGAATTTATTATGTCTACCCAATGCAACTGTACCGAAAAAAAAAATGAGATTAATGTTGCCACAGCTAATTGATTAAGAATCATTACCTAAGCGTCCTTTGCTGTACATTTCCACAGTAGTGAAAGCCAACGTTTTACCCAATTTATCCACTCGAGCATCTACATTGATGGTTTCCCCTTGTTTGACACCTGAAATGTAACTAATATTGATGTCCGTGCTTACGCCAGTTGCGAAGAGGCCCTTTGATGCGATAGCTAATGAGCCGCCAATATCCACAACAGTTGCCAACAAACCTCCGTGAACAGACTCAAGTCTATTCTAAAAATTATTCAGATTGTCAAATCCATGTAACTGCGAAAAAAAAAACTCAATGCTATTTACCAAATGTTGCTTTTCGACCTGAAATTCAGCAGATACTCGACCATTCTCGCTATTGATTACTTTGAGCTAGCATATGGTTTTTAATTTCATGTCAAGTATATCCTTTTGAAATTTATTACCTTTGGCAGTACGAGTGAGTCATAACCTCCTGCACCCATAAAGCTCTTTATATTCAACCATCACATCAGAATACCTCCAGAAATTGATTGTTTTTGGCAGCTTTACCTTCAAAACTTTTTGCACCAATTCAGGGGACCTTAAAGCTACTGTGGGAATCATGTTGACAAAGAGGAAAAGATATTACATAGGGCAGCAACACCAGAAGATAAAGCAGCGGAAAGTGAACCTTAAGCGTTAAACTATAACATGGCAAGCTGGATTTTGTCAATTTGAGACTGGTAGGGCTATAGCAACAATAAAGAAGAAGAGTATTACTTTAATTACTGGTATTACATTTCATTCATACTATGTAAGCAAAAGATTTTTTGGAAGCAAAAGGTATATATGCTGCATTTGCGTAAAGAACTAGCCTCAGAACTAGCTTTTGGATCAACGGGTATTGATGTTTGCAGAATCGAAAATTACTTTCTGCACAGTTATCGACTGCTCTTCACACAAGTATAAGGTAAATTAATCCACCATAACGCTCCAGATTGGACTAAAAATACTATAGCTTCATATGTAACTGTGTATATGAGTCTTCTACTATGCTCCAGGTCTGCATCAATGGGATTGACTCATATACTGGTGGACAGCATACTCATATTAGCTCTTACTAGTTACTAGTATGCTAAAAATACAGCCAAAATTGGATGCATTTGACGAGTGATTTCTCCAGTTAAAAGCTATTTTAGGCTGTCAGAATGGCACCAAACAATTGCTTTCGACTAGTTCTTACTTGGCGACACTTTATCCCAATTTTTTTTTGGATCATGACAAATCGACCCAGATCCCAAATTTTCCATGTGTCATAGCAAGGAAAAATTTCTAAAAATCAAAGAATTGCACTTTTCACCCCCAAAACGAAGTTTTTCACAATGACATACCTTAGTAAAATAAAGATCTACGGGACCAATTTATCATCTAAAATTGGTATTTTGGGTAATCAGTTATACGAAAGTCGAGCTTTCGACTAAAAAGCTGTTTTTTGTTTTTTCTTATTTAGGAGATTTTTTTGGTGAAACATGAAAAAGTTATTAGCACCATTTGATAGAGAATTCGAGAAAATACTCGAGACAATTAATATGCAATGGACATTAGGTATAGTGTTTTTAGAGAAACCTTTAAAAGAAAGAATTTTTTGTTCAAATCAATGACGAATTCAGCTCTCAGGATGTAAAAACCCATTGCCTGCGGGGGTTGAAAATCGTCAGCATGCAGCAGCAATGTCTGTAGTAACTAATCCTGCACGGATGCTATGGAATGCCAATTACAAGGGCCACTATTGCATATAAAGCTAGTAAAGCACATTTGGCACTATCCAATGACCATCATCAGACTGTGGCTGTTCACTGATAGTTTCCAAACGTTTATCAACCTTAAAAACAGAACCCTTTCAGCCATCAAAATCTGCTCTGGATTAGCCATTCATTATACGATACGCATAAATAACGGCTAGTTGCGCAAAGAGTAATATTGCATGGGAAGCAATCGTCGATTGTGCAAGTTGCAATAGCTTAAATTAAATCATCATAAAGCACTCCACGAAATCAATATTGATTAAGCCAGCTTTATACATGGTGATAATGTAAATTTATACGCAGGAAGTATAATACCGAGGCCCTTCTTTATTAATTCGCAACAATAAAAACAGGTTTGGTTTATGTACAATAGCAAATCAAACATCTAGCTCATCCTCTGTATCTCTGCCTGCAGAGCTCTTTTTCTTTCTCATCCCTTCGTGTGCTTTAAGTTTACGCTTCTTTTCTCTTCTAGCTGTTAATGAACCTGAAGCTGATCTATCATCCTGACTAGAATCTTGATCTTTGTCTTCCTTTTGTGCAAGAGCCTATATCATCTGCAAGCATTAGAGATCCAGCAATAAGTGCTTTTTCATGTATAACATTACCTTTTGATATGTAGATGATGATAATGAAAAAAGTCTGTCTAATTCAGTAAATTTTGGCTTTCGTCTATCAGGTCGATTAGTCAAATAGCCATCAAAACCACGAATAATGTTTCCATTTTGTTGAGTATCTTCCAAGTAAGAGCCCTCGAATAAATAAATGGCGTTCTCCAAGTTAATCTATTAACGGAAATTAGCCAAATTAACACAAATTGTACAAATGTCTGGATTACCAAGTTTGTGTCCACTTGTTTCTTTCTTGCTAATAGTGCTTGTAGTTCGTGTTTGGCTTCTTCATATTTTTGGCGAGTTACTTGAGGTGGCTCAGCAGCTGGTGTTTCTGTGCTTGGTGTTGTAGTGCTTTTATTAGTGGTTGTGGTAGGTGTTGCAGTAGTGGATGTATTATTAGTAGTTGTAGTATTGGCATTAGTTGTATTTGTTGTAGTAGTAGCGGTACTAGCGGTCTACCACATGTGTTATCGAATGACAAAGAGCAGTTTCAGAGTGATGATACGTACCTCCTTGGTGTCTTTAACCTCTGGCATTGTTGTTTAATAGTATCAAAGAGAGAAAAACTACCAAAAAAAAAAGAAAAAACTCCCTTACCATAAAGAATTTATTGAAGTTCCGTGTTTAATCAGTGCTATAAATTGATAATAATTGGGCTGAGGCTAGCCCTTTAATATCCTAACTTTCTTCTTTCTCTTATAAACAAGTTTAAGTACGCATTTAAGGTACACTACCAAGTCTTTTGTATACTGAAAATTGTCTAATTTGCTACTCCAAAGCTACAACATGTCAGAAATCGAGAAAGAGGACCAACAACCACCAGCACAGCAACAGGCTGAGACTGAGCCATCTTTAACAGTAGAGCAAGAGCCTGTTCCTGAGGAAAAGAGAGATACTGAAGCTACCATCCCTACACCACCTCAAATCACCATTCACAACTACGAGCCAGGAACTCCAGAATTGACCATCAATGGTGATGAATTGATACTAGATGAACCTCAAACGCCTGTACCAACAGATGCCTCCATCATGTCTGAGAGCACGATACCTGATGAGACATCCACAACATCATCACACTCCACCTTGATACCTGAATCGCTGCACAATGATGATACACAGCCAATTCATATGGACGAATCCGATTTCCAAGGACCAGTGATTGATTTCTATCGAAACAAGAATATTTTAATGACAGGTGCAACTGGTTTTATTGGAAAGGCCATTTTATGGAAGTTGATTCAAGCCTTGAGACAAGACTTGGGCTCTATTTATATTTTGATTCGTAGCGGAAGTATCAAACGTAGCAAGATTGGCAGACCATCTGAAAGACTTCGAAATGAGATATTCAACAACAAGGTACTCGGCTGATGGGATACTGTGTAGATGGTCATATTAAACCTCCTTTCTTTATTATGCAGGCATTCTTGATCCTTAGACGTATGATGGGAAAGGCAACATTTGACTCTATCGTCAAGAATAAAATCATTCCCATTTCCGGTGATATCATTTCGCCAGATTTGTCCATGTCTGAAGTGGATCGAGAAAAGATAACTGAAAATGTAAATGTTGTAATACATTGCGCAGCCACACTGAATTATAGTGAAAGACTGGATCTGGCATTAGAGGTATTTTTTTTTCTTGTTGTAGAGTATGTGAGCTTGCATGATATTCATTTCATTGGACGCATATAGACAAACACTCTAGGCACGCTTAGAATGATGGATTTAGCAGATGAATGCAAGCACATGGGTAGAGATAGAGTTGGATATGAAAAAAGACGTTTAGTTGTACTGAACCATAAACATAGAGGCGTTTATTCACATGTCATTGGCTTACACTGATCCCAACTTACCTAATGGTCATATTCAGGAACGAGTCTATCCAATGCAAGTAGGCGATCCTGAGGAGCTACTGACTGAAATTGTTGATTTGGAGCTACAAGATATTCCAAAGATGACCCAACGTATCTTGGCATATTACCCAAACACTTACACATTTACCAAATCACTCACTGAGCACTTGATCATGAAACGTGTTGATTTAAATCGAATTGAGGAGGCACAAGGCGGAAAAGCGCAGTGGCCGGTTGCTATTGTCAGGGCAACTCAAGTGGGTGCTGGTGCAGTTGAGCCCTTGCCTGGTTGGGTAAGCATATTTACTATAAAATGAAACGCAATGCTAATGCTATATCAAAAGGTGGATGGTGTTACAGGTGCAAATGCTGCCGTGTTCTTAATGGGTAAAGGTATCCAAGTATTGCAGCCTGATATGGGCGCATTGGTAGCCGATATTGTGCCTGTGGACTATTTGGTCAGAACAGTGCTTGGAAGTGCAGCATTTATGACGTTGCCTGGTTACCGCTTCCTTCTGCCTTACAATGAGGTGTTGGCAGATGGAGTAGACACAAACAGCATCAATGTACCCAACGTGCAGTATTTTCCTTACATCTACCAAGTTTCAGCATCTGGATTTGATGAAACAACATGGCACCAAGCATATGACGCAGTTCGTTCTTACTGGCTTCGTAATACCAAGCTTGTTTTGCCCACAGCTCAAGAATACTTTGTAGCAAACAGATCGCTGTTCAAAGCCAAGTTCTTTATGAAATACAGCCTGCCACAATCCTTGTCTTCAGTGACTAGTGCTATTAGCAATGTGAGTGGAGTAGGCGGAAAGGCAGGCGCAACATCTGATGCCAACTCATTAAACCGAACGATTGAACTTGCATCACGAGTAATTGACTCTCTACAGCCATTTTTGCGTCACTCTTGGGTGTTTGATCATCAAAATGTACAGCAAATGGAGCATGATATGCTGAATGATACGCAATTCAACTTGAGCCACTTCAAGCACATGGACTGGGATACTTACATGACCAACTTTGCATTTGGTGTACATGCATACATCACACCTGCGCCGCCATTAGGCCTAAGAAACATTACTGTTCCTGAGGGATGGGCGTGTTCTTTGTATCTGCACCCTGGAGCCGCACAGCACTCTATTATTGATAGACAGATCGAGTCTGTCATCTTTAGTGCGTCCGATATTCAAAAGAGAACAGAACGCATGCTGAATGAATTGGTATTGTCGCTCGAGAAGCCTGGACAAGAGCTAAAGGATAAAAAGAAGATGGAGGAATGGGTAAATGACTTTGATGCCAGTCTTGACGATTGGTGCCATGATGATTCGGATATACTCAAGAACAAGGACAATATGGTGAATTTGGGACATTGGGCCAAACAATCAGAGTCTCACGAAGAACACATCCGCATTGAAGTGCTGAACGACAGAAGAGTAGGTCAGAGTATTCGACAGGTAAGATGAAAGAGGCTTGGTGATAGAGGCGAAATTGACCCGTGATATCAGATCATCGAGACTTCAGGCGTGCCACAGAACACTGTTGTGGGTGAATCATTAAAGATCCTCCAAAGAATGAAGGAAAGAACGCAGTTGCCCTATATCTGGTCTGCTGGTGCTTTTCTCAACGCCTTGTTCAAGCGTCTTTTCAGTAGCTTGCGTATCAATGAGATGGATATTGCTCGGTTGAAGGAACAGATTCAGGGCAAGAATGTGGTTTATGTCCCTGTATCAAAGACGATTATAGATCAACTGTTGGTGTGGTATATTTGCTTGAGATACCATTTGCCCGTACCTGCTATTGTGTGTGATGAAGGTTTGTGTATGCTGTTTTATAAAGTAAAGCCACTTCTAACGTGATGTGTAGCTCTGGCGTTACTGGGTCCTATCTCTGATATCCTTAGAATATCAGGCGCCTATTTCGTTCGTCGAGACCTTGCATCTCGTTCGCCTCTCAACACAGCTGTTGCTTCTGCTTATACCGAGGTATTATTGAAAGAGCATGGTGCATTATCCATGGTTATTGAAAGAGCTCGTTCGCGTACTGGCAGACTACAAACTGCGTACCATGATGGCTTGATGAACATGGTGATCGAAGGCACAGTAGGACACAATCAACAGCAAGACGAGGCGCCCAAACAGTTATCGCCATTGCCCACGCCTGCTGGATCATTCTCCTCT
Organism: Mucor circinelloides; assembly: GCA_037974945.1. Lineage (NCBI taxonomy): Eukaryota > Fungi > Mucoromycota > Mucoromycetes > Mucorales > Mucoraceae > Mucor > Mucor circinelloides. The sequence goes on along the minus strand of JBBNAA010000030.1, from coordinate 877,615 downwards.
CTGTCTACCAAGAAAGAAACAGTGCTAGTTCCAGTCAACATTACATATGAAAAGATCCCTGAATTGAGAACATTGATCGATCAGGTACTGGACCAAAAGCCCCGTAGTTTGACTGTAACATCGTCTTTCCTTCGTCCCAGTGCCTCTGTCGCTGATAGAGCTGCTACAAAGGACAATGGTGTCATTGAAAAAGGCAAGTATGGCCGTGCGTTTGTTGGATTCGGCAATGTCATTGATGTTCGTCAGACTGTCAAGGAGGCCAGTCTACCTGCAAACAGCAACAAGCGATTGAGGTATGTCTATTAGGCGACTGATACTGTGCGCAACATATCATTGACTATTATTCTAGTACTGTCGCCGTCAAAGATGAAGACGCTATAGCTGATTATGTTGCTCGCAAAGTACAACGAGGCCAGCATGATGCCGCTGTAGTAAGTCCAGTGACTCTTGTTGCTGCCACCATCTTGTTTGGACGTGCTACTGGTGGCATTCCTATGGGCAAGATCAATAAGCACGTCTCTTGGTTGCGCGAAGAATTGGTAGAGAGAAAGATCAGCATTGACTGGCAAGCAGATGAGGACGTGTCTACCATTGTTGCTTATTCTATGAACCTGTTGGATGCTCGCAGTAATGTGACAATGGACGGTAAACGCATCACCGACCAAACTGTTGTTAGAGTGGTTGAGCACGCAGACAATGTCATGGATCTATCCTACATGGCCAGTCAATTGATTGAAATCTTCCTACCTGAAGCCTTGTTTGCCGTAGTGTATCTTTCCGGGGTCAAAGAAACTACCAAAATGGATCTCTACGCACAGTTCACCTTTTTGGTCCGTCTCTTCAAGCATGAGTTCATCTATCCTTGGAGCAGAGAAGAGGTAAGTAGCTGCTTGCCAGTAGGGTTTGAGCTTTTGGATGTATTAACGGAAATCACATAGAAATTCAACACTCTGTTGGAGTGGTTTGTAAAGAAGAATCTGCTGGTTGTCAATGAAGAGGGACAGTATACCAAAGCAGTGACCATTGAGAATAACGAAGTTGAATATACCAGAGTTTGTCTATTGGCATCGTTTATATATCCTACGCTTGATGCCTACTGGATCACATCCTGCTCTTTATCGGCATTGCGTGATTTACCCTATATGCCTCGCAAGATTGTGCCTGTTCTCTCGCAATGGATTGCTGCTCATTTGATCACTGGAAGACGAACTGTATACCGTGAAGTTTTATCCACTGAGGCGAGTCAGAATGCTGTAGACAACTTTTTGGCTATTGGTTTTATCGACGCTGTGCATCCCAAGACCAAGTTGTCTCCAGATGCTCAGATCTTGTTGCTCGAATTAGGCGTCACCACCAACGAAGATCTTGTCATGGTATCCAGCAGAAAGAACGAGGAAGTGGATGATCTGGTAAGTAGCATGTTTCTATCTACGTTTGAACGCATAATTGAATGTCTTGCCATAGTCCTCCAGTGCCCACGAGAGCGAGAACATTTTGTTGAAATTGGACGACATTGCCTCTCTTTGCCATGAAATTGAAAAATACAGATTTGTTACTGACAATGTCAACTCCAAGCATAACGCTCAGGTGTTTGATAAGTGTCAAAATCAGATTCGATCTATTTTGAGAGCGGACCATAGTTACGCTGCACAACACGGCATGCAATTAGACAAAGAGGAGGATCAAATGATTCAATTGGTGTATTCTCTCAAGGCAGCGTCAAGCACACCCGTTTTATCAGACGATGGATCTGGAAAGCACTCACGAAGAGTATCTCAAGCATACAATCTCAAGTCTTCTTAGACCTTATTCATATATATCATGTATCATTAAACAATTTATTTTTTATAACTATGTAAAGGCTACACAGCCAATTGTCAGTGTTCTGGGCCTGAGCAAATCGCATGATTTGACAAGAGTAGTTTTTCTTATGACAAAAAGATTATTTTATTAAAGTAGTAGGGTTGTGAGTTATACTATTTGACAGGTACAGTTTTTTTATACAAAAAAGTGTTGGTTAAAGTTTACAAAAATAATACAAGTAAGAGTATGGATATAAAGAAAGCGCTTTAGGTACGGCCAGCAGCCTTGTTCTCACCAGCAATGACCTTGGCTTCGTTGCCAGTGATCTTACCAGCCATCTTCTCGAGGTTACCCTTGATCTTATCACCAGCAGAGGCTTTACCTTCAACACCATCAGAAGTAGTAGGGTGGTTACCAGAGGTAGCGTGGTGTTCCTTGTGCTTGTTAGGAAGGAGGCCTTCGTGTTGGGGTTCACCAGCGTGTCTAGTGACACCAGCACCGCCAGTAGCACCGGCAGCAGCAGCACCAGCGGGATGAGTGGCATCTTGACCGACGTGAGCATGAGCAGCTTGACCGTGGTGAGAGGCACCATGATCACCCTTGACAGCGGAAGCGCCAGTAAGGTTGTGGTGATCACCAGAAATACCAGTACCAGTAGTATTGTGATGAGAACCAGAAATACCAGTACCAGTAGTATTGTGATGAGAACCAGTGAGACCAGTACCAGTAGTGTTGTGGTGGTCGCCAGTGAGGCCGGTACCAGTGGTGTTGTGATGAGAGCCAGTGAGACCAGTACCAGCGGTGTTGTGGTGGTCGCCAGTGAGGCCGGTACCAGTGGTGTTGTGATGAGAACCAGTGAGACCAGTACCAGTAGTGTTGTGGTGATCACCAGTGAGCTTATCAGCGGCAGCATGGCCAGCACCAGCGGCAGCAGCAGCAGTACCAGTAGCACCAACACCAGTACCTACATTGTGGTGGTTATCATGATGACCATGATGGCCAGAAAGAGCCTCTTCAGCAGCATTGTGTCTGGCATGTTCAGCAGTGTTAACAGGAGGGATGCCAGTACCAGCAGTGCGGTTAGTGGCAGAGGGGTTCTGAGAACCGGCTTGATCAACCTTGTTACCAGCAATTGGGGGACCAGAGAAGTTCAAGTTATCAGAGCGGCGTTCAGCGGTGGTGCCTTGAGTGGTAGGAACAGTAGCATGAGTGTGAGGTTCGTTCAAACCAGTGGCAGCGATACCGTGGTTTTCGTTCAATTCACCAACGGGAGGTTGAATGCGGCCATCGAGACCGGGTTGGTTCAAAGTAGTGTTGTTGTTGGAGGTGTTGTTGAAAGCAGACATTGTTATTATTATTTGTTTTAATTCGAAATGAGAATAATTTTTAAATAAATGGTGCGAAATATCCAGTGTATTTATACTTTTTTAACACATTGTTATGATTTCATGTATATCGTCAATGCAAAACAGAATCACCAAATCATCATGACGTTGTAGTTGGAGGATCGACGACTATTCTATGTCATTCTATACAAAGTCTAATCTTCAAAAGGTAATCTATCCACCACTACAGCGGGCGTCCAATCTACCAGTAATTGGCTTCAAGCCAGTGATTTCGCTGCTAGATCTTTTTTTTTTAAGTTGAAAATAGCGTCATCACTGTTGATATAATGTTTATCTTTTTTAAGCTATATTCATGATTCGATCCACTAAATCAAGAATGGCTTAAGGACTGAAACAATTAAAAGCAAAAGAATAGAAGAAAAAAAAAAGTCTGTGGTTAATACAGTCATCATGATGATGATAGTTCAAAGTGTATCACACGCACAAACACAAATAAAGCCTACTGGGGGTATAATAGTAGTTGCCAGCCATGAGATGATCTCTACCAAATTATACTCCATCAGCTTGTCTTATCTGGAAAGTCCTCTGTCGTTACTAAAAGATGATTACAAAATTGTTCCATCCATTAAGGTTCAAATAACATTATGCAATCTCTCATTTTCTCTGTGTGATGTTGTTTGAAGATGACGTCGATGTTCTTATTTCTATATTTACCACTCGCAAAATGAAAAATCACAGCGAGACAAGCAGACAGACACAGACACAGACACACAAGAAATGCGTGATATTGGGAAAACGAAATATTCTTTCACCACCCCTTGTTTAGAGATTATTAAAGAAAAATGCCTGCGGACCAAAGCCATCCTTTTGCCACATTTCCTTCAACAGCCGGTAAAGGTGGAAATGGGTTGAGACCTTACTACACACCTGGTCTTGGAAACGGAAACTACACTGTCGTCCCTGACGCCCAAACAGTAGCAACTTCATACTACAATAACAATGAATTTGATGACTTGATCGACTCGAAAGCTGCTGCAAGAGAGCTGATCAATTTCACAGTATTAAAGTATCTCACCACTGCTGTCAGTAGTCCATTTGAAGTATCAAAGACATTGTTGCAAGTGCAATACATGCCTCGAGAAGACGCTGAGGTTGCCTCCATTGCTCGCACTACGACAACCATTGACGATCAAGAAGATCTTTCAGAAACAGAAGAGACAATGGTAACTACATAATCCGTCTAGAGTAGGGTCAATTTATCAATACCTTTTTGCACAGTATGATTCTGAGGATTCAGAGGATGACTTTTACGAGGAACATGATTCGAGACGCAGAAGACGCTACTCAGCAGGAAACGACCCTTTGAATTCAGGTACGATTGATGTAGACGATCCAGTTTTCAAAAAGAAGGTCGCTGTGGATGCTAGTGGATATGTGATTCGCGAGAGTGTGTATGACGATATGACGAGACCACCACACCAAATGAAGCCTATTGATGGTGGCGTTTGGCAAGGAATTGGAAAATTGATGAAGCAACCTCATGAAGGCTGGCGCTCATTGTTTAAAGGACAGTATACAAACTGGATCTACGAAATCTCGCACCTGTTCCTTCAACCTACATTGGAAGGTTCGCTAAACGACATGTTTGATTTATACGACGACACGATTCCTCTCGTTCATTTGGACCATGTCGGCCCCAATTTGGCTACTTTGGTTGCTAGCAATCTTATCGTTGGATTTGTGCTTAGTCCTTTAGAATTGATTAGAACAAGGTAAGCACATCAAGAAGAAGAAGAAGAAGAAGAAGGAGAGGATGCAAAGTTAGATATTGACCACGAGCATTGCAATAGAATGCAAGTCCAATCTGCCTCACCTTTGCAAAGAAAGTATAAGGGCCCTTTTCATGCACTTCGAACCATCATTCAAGAAGAAGGAGGCATCAAAGGTCTTTATTTCTCTCACAACTTTTTACCAACCATCATTTTCCACACTGTAACTCCGTTATTGCAAAACATTACACCACTCATCATTGACCGTGTGCTTCGTATCTCTGCTAACGAATCACCCTTCATGTACAGCCTTGCAGAGTTGGGTCTTAACACACTAGAAGTTTTGATCACATTACCATTGGATACTATCCGCAAACGTCTTCAATGCCAAATCAGAACTAGAACGCCAGGAAACAAGAGATTTGAATCTGTAGTAGCAATGAGACCTGTCCCATACACAGGCATGGCAAATGCTGCTTACTGTATCATTAAAGAAGAAGGTGGAAAACCTCATAACAAAAAGAAGGGCAGCAATAAGAAGTTGCAAAAGAAGAGCATTTTGACAGATTGGAGTCTACGGGGCTTGTATCATGGTTTCAACATGCAATGTACATCCAACATTGTCTTGTTCTTTTTGCATGCAATCAATGGTATCGAAGGTAAGTGGATCTGTTTGTCATCCATCGCACATGCTCATATTTCTCCCTGCTTTTGATAGACGATTATGAAGACTTTTAATCATTGAATAAAGTTGATCTCTCCGTTATGAGTCAAATATTGGTCCTCAAACTTCTCAATTGAATACAAGATTTTGTGCAGTTTTCGAAAAGGTGACACGAGTTGAAGGGTTCTGATTCTGTATAAATAAACCACATTTAATTTTCTGTTGAGCATTTTATTTGATTTCTATATTTCAAAGCAATGTCAAGATTTCTTCCTCCTTCTTTCAATAAATGCTACTGCTGTCTGTCCCTGAGAGCAGGTGTCTTTTTAGATTCACTACGCGCATTGGTACTTGGTACACTTGAAAAGTAAACTTCGGTACACTAAATCGTATTCTGGATTTGTAGGCCGTACCGTATTTGTGTGAATTTATAGCACTTGCTTATGTCATGCCTGAATACCATAAAAATGCAGAAAGTAGGTTTAACAAGGCCTAGCGTTTGAAATACATGGGGTTGCTAATATTGGATGAACCTAAAGCTCCAGATAGGTACTTTCACATCAGAATTCCCTACTTGAATAGTCGAGTAGATATATTTTCAGTGATTCATGCAAGCACTTACGTCATTGGCATGATTGGCAGCTATAAGGTAAAGTTTTTCGTTTTATAGCTTCAACTGGTTATTAACAAGACTCTGAAAAGAAATCGCCAAAGCTCATCAAGTATCACAAGTATCTATTGTATTTCAATGTCGTGAGCACGCCTTTGGTATTCATTGAACGCATGTGGATATCACCATCAACGTGGCATGAAATCACTATAATGCCTGATGACCCAGATATGCCTGAAAAATTTGAGCGAGATATGAAAAACATGCTTTTTATGTTTGTAGTGCTCAACTGTGCATTTTTTGGCGTTGCTTATATGCAAAAGGTAGATTTAAATCAATTTAACATCAAAATATTTTTTACCTGATATTGTTTTCTGTTAAATGTAGATTTATGCCGCTTATGTGGCCACCAAGTACGAAAGGTACTTGCTGTTTTCAGAAGAGGAGAACAAAGAGAAATAGTCTATTAAATGATTAAAGAGAAGATTGTAAACCCACAAGAGAAATATGTAGCTTTACCCAAGTAATGCAAAAGTACACTTGTATTAAATAATTCTTTGGTTTTCATTTCAAAACTCGTGTCTTCTAATTTTAGGTGTTACTATTTGCTCAATTGTTGCTCCTTGAGCTATTTTTTGTGCACAACTACCCACTATTTAGATAACTCTGAAAGCGTATTACCATCTTCATACGTAATGACCCTTATAGTTGTCGCCATATGGCGTCTGTGCAGGATTAGTTACTACAGACATCGATGGCTTCCATGATTGCTGCTGCATGCTGACAATTTTCAACCCCCGCAGGCAATGGGTTTTTACATCCTGAGAGCTGAATTCGTCATTGATTTGAACAAAAAATTCTTTCTTTTAAAGGTTTCTCTAAAAACACTATATCTAATGTCCATTGCATATTAATTGCCTCGAGTATTTTCTCGAATTCTCTATCAAATGGTGCTAATAACTTTTTCATGTTTCACCAAAAAAATCTCCTAAATAAGAAAAAACAAAAAACAGCTTTTTAGTCGAAAGCTCGACTTTCGTATAACTGATTACCCAAAATACCAATTTTAGATGATAAATTGGTCCCGTAGATCTTTATTTTACTAAGGTATGTTATTGTGAAAAACTTCGTTTTGGGGGTGAAAAGTGCAATTCTTTGATTTTTAGAAATTTTTCCTTGCTATGACACATGGAAAATTTGGGATCTGGGTCGATTTGTCATGATCCAAAAAAAATTGAGATAGAGCGTCGCCAAGTAAGAACTACTCGAAAGCAATTGTTTGGTGCCATTCTGACAGCCTAAAATAGCTTTTAACTGGAGAAATCACTCGTCAAACGCATCCAATTTTGGCTGTATTTTTAGCATACTAGTAAGTAGTAAGAGCTAATATGAGTATGCTGTCCGCCAGTATATGAGTCAATCCCATTGATGCAGACCTTGAGCATAGTAGAAGACTCATATCCACAGTTACATATGAAATTATGAACGCTTTAACGCAATTTATGGCACTTGATCTCGCTGTGCAATTGCATATCTGCGCGCATAAATTTCAGTATTTTCCCGAATAACCAACGATCATGCACATTATCGTATATTCAATAAACATATTATACACACAAAGTCTATCTTGTATATTCTGGATTTCCTTTATTGTATGCATGAGTGTATCGATATTGATTTCATACGTTCATGACCTTTAGAACCATCAAACGATCAACAAGAGACTGCAAATAACAGGGCCATTTATCAATAGACCAGTTTTCTAGGCCACTGATAGTGTATTATTTTGCACAGATACGTCAACTATACATATCACTATACAAAAGTTTGCATGAAGCATGCACTCTTAATTTGCGATCGATTTTATGGAAGCGTGACATGACCGCCTTATATAAATGAACATCATCAGATATATGATACGGCTTTCATGCGAAACTCGGCAGGGACACCGAGAGTTGACGGCAAGTCGGTATATCAATAAATGACAGGCTACACCATTGTTGTTGTTGACAAATATCCCACCCCACCCCTCTCTTTTGCATTAAAGCAAATAAAGTAAAATGTCTGATATCATTGTACCTGGATTCAAGAGCTCTGAACTCATTGCTGAATTAAACAAATCCTTTGAATCCTTTACACCCGAGGAAAAAGCCAAATTATTAAAGCAGGTTTGTGTTTTCGTTGCTTCATAAGTCTGGCAAAAATCCTCATGCGAAAGCAACAAACACATAGGTCAATGGCATTTTTCAATTCACAATCAAGAACAAGAATGGCAAAGAGGAAATTTTCATTGTTGATTGCAAAAAGGAAGGAAAAGTGTCTCGTGGTAAAGGTTCTATCAAGCCAAATGCCATTTTGATTTTGAAAGACGAGGATTTTGTTGCATTGGCCACTGGAAAGCTTGTTGGTAAAGAATCCAAGACAACGCATGCGAAGAGGTTATTTGCTAACAAGCTAATTGATAGGTCAAAAGGCTTATATGACCGGTAAACTCAAGATTAAGGGTCAAATCATGTTGGCAATGAAGTTGGATAATGTCTTTAAGACTATTCAACTTCCCTCTGCTAAATTGTAGAGTACGAGCATCATGAATCGAGATGAATATGGCCATGGTATAATGTATGGTACTTAAGAAACCACTATCACTATGAATAAAAATGTAGACGCATCATGTTAGATGATTCAAGGCTTATGCTTCGTGATTGGTACAATGAGATGCTTGCAAATAATGTGGATATAATCCAGGAATGCCCTCAATATGATCTCTTTAGATAGAGGTGAAGAAACTAGTTTTTCAGAGTAGTAAACAAATAATCTCGATTTGAATGCTTTTTTAAAAAGTTAGCACTAAATCATGCGAAATAAACAACATATGTATGCTGCCAACAAAACGAACAACACTGGCATAATGCATGTATTTCACTTGAAGAGGATATATTTTATTTCATTGAGCATATAGGTTGGGAATTGTGTCTCGTAATCAAGCTGGAGGCATTGTATGGCGCTCTGTATTTATTGAAAACTCGTCATATGTTGTTGTGGAGTCTGTTTGTTCCAGAATAGACAATGAATTCCTTCTGACCTCTGTAATCTCTCTAGCTTCATTACTAGTCGCTCTGTATTCTAGAATGTCCAGTTCTGATACCATTGATAAATTACTGAGCCTTTCTTTAGGCAAACGAACTTCAGTTGAACTACTCCCAGAAGAATTGGATCGATAGGTTGCTGAATTCGCTGATGTATCGGTATCACTAGCAACTCCAAACATTGATTCTCGACGGTTTTCTTTGTATTTACTTTCGCTTGCTGAGGTGAATTTAGGGACCATGTGAGTATCTGTTCTCTCGACAGGATTCATGTTCAGAGGTCGATCCAAGGGATCTGTGTGTATTCTACCAAGAAGTCTTCCGTTTCTATGCGGTGTACGTATGATAGAATGAGAGGTGGCAAGGCCGATATCGTCGCTGGTATTGAGGTTATTCATGTTCTCCTCGAGTGATATCAGAGATGCAGGTAATGAAGCAAGAGAAGCTTGTATTCCCATTCGTAGTTCTCTTCTCCTTTGCCTCTCTTCTTGTTCCCTCCTGTCTATCTCTCTCTGCTGGCTCCTTGTAATTGGCATTTTTTGCTACGCAACAAAAAGATTGTTCGAATCTTTTTCAACATTTCAAAAAATAGGTACATCGAAAAGAGGTGGTCACTCTACTAATTGCTCTGGAGTCCAAACATTCCCGGATCTAAGGTTCAAAATGTTTTCAGATGATTATGGGCCTATTGTGAAAAAAGTTAAAAATATCTTTTTTACTGTATCTGTCATAATAAAAGCATATATCAAATAGAATATTTCCAACAAATCCTCAACGAGGTGTATTTTTAACTCTTGTGCCTATATCCTTGCTGCTGCTCATTCTCTGCCTGCGTTCCTCTTGCCATGGTAACGCCCTATGATGAGGGATGTCTGATCTGCTACCGAATCCTGATCCCGCTTACAACAACAATTGTTTTGTCAAAATTTTTCTAGCATGTATTAATGAGCCGAGGATCATCCAACCAAGAGGAACCCAGGTTGCCTGAAAGAGAAAAAAAAAAAAAAAAAAAGTGGGGGGGGGAGGGGGAGGGGAGGGGGAGAAGGGCATCTGGCCAGTGTAGATATGAAATTAACATATCGAGTCGAGACTCTAGAACTAGCAGAAATCATATATAGAAATTTGCTATTTATTTAAATGGGATGCTCCTTAATTAATTCTCTCTTTTTCTCTTTCTTTTCTTCTTGCCTTTTTCTTTTCTTATAAAATGTCGACGACATTTCTGCTGTTACTTTCGCTGCTGTCAGTAACTGAAGCATATTTTTATGTGCCTAGCTTCATGTCAAATCTGCCTTTTCAAGGTGGCATGGCAACGGCACAGAAAAATAATTCATTGTACATGTTTGGCGGAGAAAACGCAACCACATCATACACAAACAACCTGTATAGGCTCGAACAACTCGATAACACATTCAGCTGGGAGGCTGTCAATCAAGTGAATACACCTCCTGGCACCTTTTACGGCCAGGCTGTAGTGACAGACAATGGCAGCCACATGTATCTTTTTGGTGGCATGGCTAATGCAACCAACAACCAAATGGTTGGTTTACAATACTACCAATTTGCATTTGACACCAACACATGGACCGCACCTACAACCAACACCAACTCGACAGGCAACTTCACCATCCCGCTCAACAGAAAGCTGTTCAGTGCAAACTATGATAGCTCAAACAATAAAGTCTACATTTACGGCGGTTCTTTGAATGAATCTGCTATCTTTAGAGACCTCTGGTCATTTGACACCACAACACAGCAGTTTACACAGTTGCAAGATCCTGGTGTTCCTCGATATGCTCACACAGCCTCTTTATTAAGGTAAGCTATTTTCATCTTAGCCTGGTTCGTAGACATGCTAACACATTGAGCTAGTAATGGCCAACTTGTCATCATTGGTGGAGTTGCCCAAGTGAACCAAAGTGGACAAATTGGAAACATATTGGCTCCAATGGACAGAATCTATGTCTATGACACCAAGACAAATCAATGGGATCTTAAAGAGGCCACAGCAGCCAGCGGAAGCGGCCTGCCTTCCACCCGATCAGCCCACAATGCTGTCGTTAGTAAGTTGTTTGTGTCTAATGTGTAACTCGTTTCAATTGTTCTTACCTCTCTTTCTATAATTAGCTTCGGATGATAGAATCATCGTCTTCGGTGGTAAATATCGACTATAAATGGTAATTTCATGTATATTAAAACTGTTTGATACAGGTGATAATGGGGCCAATGCCAGAGAAAAGGCTTATTTGAATGCCATTGGTATCCTGGACACAAAGACCTGGCAGTGGACTGTGCCTGCAGTTTCTGGTATTCCACCCTCCAGACGCTCTTATGCTGCAGGAGGGCTCATCAACGATAAATATCTGACGATTGCATTTGGTAAAGAGATTATATTTAGTTGTTCCATGTGATGTCAATATATTGATTTATAATTAGGTTCTGCACTCAACACGTATTATAACGATATTAATGTTTTAAATATTGAATCCAACGCATGGCTTCAGACATTTGAGCCCACAAGCGATGATGAGGCTAATTCTGGTTTATCGGGTGGTGTAATCGCTGGTGTTACTATTGCCTGTGTTGCACTTGTGGCTATCATTGTCTTTTTAATCTGGAGATTCCAAGGCTACGTTCGCTGGCTTGTCACGCGCATTCATCGTGATATTTGGAAGCCACGGTAAGTCCTCAAAGTCTAATTTCTGGTGCCTATAACTCACCCTATTTGCAGTGCCGGTGAACCTGTCTGGGCAGAGACCACTCGCATCGTATTCCAGATCTTTTTACTGTTCATTTTTGCTGTATTTCTGACATTTGTTATTCGCCAAGCTATTAAGAGCCCGAATGTTACTCAAACCATCGAAGAATCTGCGGCAGAGGTTCAGGTTCCAGGTTCGTATATTGGAGAGCTTATTACATGCAAATCATATAATTAACACCATCATTACGACATGTGTAGACGTGAGATTCTGCTTTGATGGCTATCCTTCCTACCCAGCAACTGACATTAGAACCCCCGGAGTGACATGTCAAACTGACAATGGCTACTCTTGCACAAAGTTCATTCAAACTTTGGACATGTCAGTTTTCCAGCCCACTTTTGCTGACAATTTGGGCGCTGTCAACTGTTTCTTATTCAGAGCCCCCACCGATTTCGTTTTGACCTCAACTTCTGGTGCAAATAATGGATCAAGGTTGCTATTCACTTTCTGGGCTGATCAGACAATTGACTATGGCAGAGTCCACACCTCTGTTTACCCCAAAACGATGAATCCAAATGCAGTGATTTACGGCATCAACGATTCCATGTCTACCCTCATGCCTGAAAGCGATGTCTTGAACTGGCAAGTCAATGAAAGAAACGATATCCAAGCTACAAATGTGTTTTCCATCGAACCTTACACCTACAGCGCTTTGTCATACAATTTGATCAACCACAAATACCTCCAAGATGTCGGATGGAACTATGTCGGCTTCTTGCCCATCTCCAATTCCACGCCTGAAGTCACCACCAATTTCCGTCAAGAAGCACCCAACCCCAACTATGTGAGCACACATGCTGATATAGGTTTTATGGCTGTATTCCCTGAAGCTTTCATTACCACCATCGAACGTGAAGTCAAGATGTACACCTTGGTTAATGCACTCGGCTTTGTAGGTGGTATCTTTGGCTTGCTAGTTGCTATTCAAGCATGGCTCTTTGGTTATCGTCCCAGATCACCTTGGGGCGTTGTTCACAGATGGTCTATTGGTGATATGAAACGCTCTTTGCTCCGTGGACTTCAATCCAAATTCAAAATCACCGAATCAGGTGTTCCCCTTGTCCACCCCGTGCATCACCGTTTCAGTGTTACTGATTTCCAGAACTTGGATTATGACGAACCCGAAACCCAGCGCATCAACCGTGTAGAAGAACGCATGCAAATGCTGGAGATGCTGTTCAAGGCGTACTATGTCGATGACGAAGTATTTAGATCTTTAGATGACGCTAACCGTAATGGACAACTTGGTCAGATGCGCAACAATCAACGCAGTGTGAGACCTACCATGAACAACAATGACAGTGGTCGATTCCCTCCGCCCAGTTTCACAAATGCTACAGCTCCCAGAACAGAGAAAATGGTAGATGACAGCTACTCCACTGGTGGAGCAAGCATCAGCAAGCCCAACGGGGGTGGCTATCCACAATTTTCTAGACATGACACAGAGGACAGCTCTGCTTCTCATATCCCGCTCACGCAGCAACACCATCCCCGTCAACATGCTCCTCCATATCAACCAAACACCACTGTCCAGATGGATGATCTTTAAATCCTCTGTTTTACATATATGAACTACATTATCTTACCAACGTATATATCTTGAATCTTGTATTTACCACAAAAAAAATCCCCTTGTAACCCCCTTTAAATAAATATGAAATCACTCCAATCATGTGGCAACAATGGCATGTTAATGAAGGCGTAAATTAAAGGGTAGCACAACACAACTCGCTTGCCAATTAGTTGTGTTGTTTTAACAGGCCGGGTCCTCTTTACTGACAGACTTACCCTTTCTCACAAACTGGTTGTGATTTAGCATGATGTTGCTGCCATTCGCACCATCAGGCCAGAATACCAGTTGACATCCCGAACACTCCACTCAGGCAGGGGCACTGTACATCAATCAGGAACATTATCTTGTAAGCATATCTGGCCATCATCAAACATTTCAGTGCTTGTTTCACTTTAATAATCCTTTTGGCAGCCTTGAATTTTGGCATAATCAACGGCGTCAAGCAGCGTATTTTTCTCAAATACTTGACATTCCATTTCAAGTGGTACAAATTCATTTCAAAAGGCATTTGTGCTCCAGGATACAAACAATAAACAAAACACTTTGTGCTCAAACTGGCTTTAAATCAAGCAAAAAAAAAAAAAGAAGGTTTCATAAGAGCATCGCATGGCACGCACATCATGTTGGGAGAGAAAAAAGAAAAAAAAAAGTCTATTTACTTGATCAGATCGAACGATGTTTGAGCAATGTATGTAAGCGTTCGAATTGGATGATTTTTTTTATAGGTATTGTTGAGCTTAATTCGTCCAATATCTCAAGTTGCGCGGTAGATAAGCGTGGCAAAATGCACTTTCAAAATACATAAAAATCATCCATCGGAGGAAGCAACCGAGCTCGAAAGCAGTAGAAATTATCACAAGGGTGATATAAGCGTGCTCTGTTTTACCGAGGCTTAATGCCAGGTTTTATAATGCGCTCAGGGAAAAAACAATGAGGATTTTTATTAATATGTCAAAATACGAAAAAAAAAATAATAATGTGTAAAATATGCTGTAAATAAGTACTTCTATAAGGCGAATGGCTGTCTGTTCAATTAGATCTTTTTGCTCTTAATGGGCTCCTTCTTTCCATTAGCAGCTTTTTTGGCAGCGGCAGCAGCCTTCTTTTTGTTGTATGTGATTCTATAAAAATTGATAAACAGGAACAAGTAAGATGTCAAAATAGCACATCCAAACGCAGCAGCGGACTCGGTTCCTGCACAATCACCAAAGTTGGGCATAAAGGAGGTATATGTATAAGCATAGTACGAATAGGTACAAGTATAAATCACAACCAAATCAATGACAAATTGAATGATTTGCATTGTAGTCAAGTACTGCTTCCACCAAATCTTTGCTCCAGATGCAGTACGGAAGTAATAGTAATACATAAACACGTGCACTGTCAAATTAAGAACAATGGGCACCCATGACTAAGGCATGCATGGCGATTAGGCTTCTCAGCTCTCTCAAACATCAGTAAACAACTTACCACAGTGGTTCTACCAACCAATTGAGTGTAACACAAGGCCATTGTCATGCTATGATGAAAGTAATGAAGGAATTCTACATGAACAGTTAATCAACGTAAGACTTCGACACTACCATGAGGCACACTAATTTACCGAGCTTCTTCTTCTTGACAACCAAAAATACAGTATCAATCAATTCATAGTACTTGACCAGGTAGTTTAGATAGTAAAGCAACTCCAATTCCTGTGTCCAGGCCTCCTCAGAACAGATACTGTAATACAAACCTTGGTTGACCAATTTTGGGACAAGCTGTTCAATCAATAAAACCAAAAGGACAAAGGAAACAATGGTCAAGAATGCATTATGGATTTGGTTGAGCATTTTGCATTTGACAGGCGACGCGTTGGAGAGAAGGAACTGACCGCCAAAGATGACAGTAAAGTAGGTAATGCAACCAATGATCACTACATGCCATTATTACCCGGCCCATTGCACGTACTTTTATAAACTTACCTTCATGTAGGGTGGAGAGAGGAGTGACACCTTGCACAAAGTGGAAATCTTTGGCAGATTGGCCAACGACTATTGTGTACAATTGATCGAAATAGTCAAACAAATAGAAGCCAAAAGGCCTCTCTACACTGAAATCGAGGGCGGACATTGCTTGCCTTTAGGTCGAAATTGATTGATAAAGAAGAAAGAAGGAAAAGAAGAAGAAAAAGTGGAAAAACACAAGGCGATGACCTTTTTATTCGCTTGCCTGTCAATCCTAAAATGAAAGCACACTCCTCTTTTACCGTGAGCGCCGATCAAACCCACTATATTTAACCGTGCATTCCGTAATGGTATGTTGAACGGTGTCATGTATTTTGGCAAGACATTGCGCGATTGAAGGTGGAATTGAGCATCTGATGAGAGTATTATCTCTAGTTTGTGTTTGTGTGCATGCTTTACTATAGCGCCAATTCAGAGTGTCAATAGAGTCTTTTAGTACAAATGATCAAAACGCTACTGCTTTCGGTAGTTTATAACGGTTTTGGTTAAAATGCCACTAAACATTATCTTTTCGGGTCAACTCTTTTAAACCTGTGCGAGATTAAGCCAGCAAGCAATACATCAAAATAAAGCTCCAGGGAAGGGCTATTTAGTGAGCTATCATTATTAGCATGCTGACTATCAGAGATGGCAAACATCGCTCTTCTAAAAAATGAAATGCCATTCTTCATGTATAACGCGTGGCACTGCTTTGAAGGGCTTTTGTCAGCAATACAAGCGAGATAGTTCCAAATAGTTAGCAGACAATAGCTGATGAGTATCTGGGCCATCGTTTTCTATTCTCTCTCAAGCTGTTTGTACTCGTGTAGCTGTGTATAGGCACAAACAGAGACCAAGGCACATCAATTTAGCCGCTGTTTCTGTGACTTTTTGACATTTCATATAAAAACAAAGCCTCCGGTTAAGGCAAGTTTGCCCTTGTCTATCCTTCAAGGGGAGGGGGGGTGTGCATCTCGATTGAATACGACCTTTTTTTTGTGTTTCTACATTTTTTTGCATAATTCAAATGTTTGTTGTACGTCAATCAAAGGCGCTTTCACCTATATACCACAGAGCAGGTATCGTGGCAAGTTTACATACGACGCGTGCATTGTTGGCTACTCCAGCCAAAGAGAGTGACACATCGGCCTTTGAGAAGATAGCTCATGGACTCAATTCATTCAAGAGTACAGTGTTGGGGTCACCTCCTCTTCGCAATATCACCAAACCAGTAGATACACCATTCACTGGAGAGGCCGCGAATTGGAACCAAGCTCTCAGTGAAGCTCAAAGCCTTGTCAAAGATAGCGATGATCGCATAATTGACCCTGCCAAGTTAGTGGGAGACGATCTAAAGGAAATCAAGGCCAACATTTCAAAGTTACTAGGCAGTGGACACCCGTTTCTAAACACTGTTGCTAGACATTATTTCAGTGGAGAGGGTAAACATGTTCGACCACTTTTAGTGCTGCTGATCGCACAGGCAACCAGTATCGCAGATAAGAAATCAACAGCCAGTAACATTGACTACAAATCCATTGACACGCCCATATCGCATGGGCTCAAGAACATTACCACCAACGATGTCTTTGATCCCAAACTACATTATACACCATCTGTGACAGATCAGGGATGTGTCATCTTACCCACACAACGACGATTAGCAGAAATATCCGAGATGATTCATACGGCGTCATTACTACATGATGATGTGATCGATGCTTCCATGACCCGCAGAAATTTGCCATCAGCTAACGCATCGTTTGGTAACAAAATGGCAGTACTAGGTGGCGATTTCTTGTTGGCAAGAGCATCGTTGGCATTAGCAAGACTTCGAAATGCAGAGTGTATCGAACTGATGGCAACTTGTATCGCAAATCTGGTGGAGGGAGAATTTATGCAATTGAGAAACACCAAGGAAGGAGAATCAGGCAAAGTGAAAAAGCTGAGCACATTTGACCATTACATGGAGAAAACCTACATGAAGACTGGTAGTCTGATTGCTCAAAGTTGCAAGGCATCTGCCGTATTGGGCGGTTCAACCAAAGAAGTCGCCAACATTGCATATGATTTTGGAAAGAATTTGGGTCTAGCCTTTCAGGTAATACGAGAAAAATAAGGAATATTCAACCCCTGTAACACTCTTGTATAGCTTGTGGATGACATGCTTGATTTCACTGTTACAGCAGCAGAACTGGGCAAACCAGCAGGAGCAGATCTCAAACTGGGTCTGGCTACAGCACCCGTTCTGTTTGCATGGGAAGAATACCCAGAGTTGGAGCCATTGATCAAGCGAAAGTTCTCTGTAAAGGGAGACGAAGAAAAGGTAAATATTTGAGTGATTTTCTGATTGAATGGGCGACATGGTTTATTTATAACATGAATACAGGCAAGAGACTTGGTTTATCAGAGTGATGGCTTGAAAAAGACATTAGATTTGGCACAGATTCACTGCAAATTAGCTACGGATGCCCTATACAAACTGCCATCTTCTGACGCTAGATCAGCACTGGTTCAAATCACTGAAAAATTATTAACTCGTAGATCATAAATAAATACTCGGATTCGCTTTCAAGCGCCATTGTAAATCAATGGACACACAAATGAAAAATCTTTTTCTATTTAATCTTCCCTTCTTGCTCTTCTTCTTTTTGCTTCCCCCTCTCTCTCTTCTTTTTCTTTTTCACACTAAAAGGCAAAAGAACCTCACTCACGTCGCTCTATAAACGCAAAAAAACCCTCACTTATTTACCTCTAATTAATTGTTACTGTAATACTCCTTTATAAAGTATTTTCAGTTCTATATAAACAACTCTTTTTTTATCACTTTTTACCTTACTCGGACTGCAATACCGCTCAGTCCGTCCTTGCCCATCACGGCCTCAGAAACAAGACTTGTAGATAGTTTATTTGACCGGCGAGGCTTCCCTCCTTGGCTTTCTTGAAACTTCTTAATTCATCGAATCCCTCAAACTCAAACCTCTTAACTAATTCCTGTTGTTATCATTTATAACATCATCTCGCACCACTTAATTTCTAGTAAGTTTATAAATTCAACTAACGGATTCACCATCGTTATTCACATCATCTCTTGCTAGTCTCCCCACACGTTTGCTGCCCTTGACACCTTTGGTTATAACGGCTCACCCCACGAGAAGAACAAAAAAAAAATATCTCATATTTATATATATATCACTCAAATCAATCTTATTTTATCACTTTCTTCTCTACTTTATTAACTCTTTAAATCGCCCAAAATGCACACTGATCTCGAAACCGTTGTTATCAACCATCCTTACAATGTCGGCGCTCTCTTCAAATCTGTTCCTTCTTCTCCAGATGTTGATGTACACAACCGCTCTGTGTCTGAAGTCTTTCAAGAAAGACTTGAATCCATTACAAGTCAAAAGTGGGAATCTGATCAAGAAAATGCCTTCTTTGTTGGTGATTTAGGTGATGTTGTTCGCCAACACATCCGCTGGAAGTCGTTGCTTCCTAGAATTGAACCATTTTATGGTAAGTTAAAGGTTCATGGATGCTATCAATAACAACACTGACGCCCTCCAATAAAGCCATCAAGTGCAATCCTGACCCAATGGTCGTTCAACTATTGGCTTCCTTGGGCTGCGGCTTTGACTGTGCCTCCAAGCAAGAAATTCAGCAAGTGCTCGATATTGGTGTTGATCCCAGTCGCATCATTTATGCCAATCCTTGCAAGCAAGCTTCCTTTATTCGTTACTCTGCTCAACAGAATGTCAGTCGTATGACATTTGACAACGCCGAAGAACTCTTCAAGATTAAAAAGTATTATCCCGATGCTGAACTCGTCTTGCGTATCTTGACAGATGATTCCATGTCCTTGTGTCAGTTAGGACTCAAATTTGGGGCCCCATTGCATACTGTTGAACACTTGTTGCAAACCGCTAAAGAATTGAACTTGAACGTCATTGGTGTTAGTTTCCACGTTGGTAGTGGCTGTTTGGATGAAAATGCCTTTGGTGATGCAGTTATGCGTGCAAAGAATGTCTTTGATCAGGCCAAGTCTATGGGCTATGACTTCAAGTTTCTTGATGTCGGAGGTGGCTTCCCTGGTGCTGATGTGAAGAACGGCATTACATTTGAAAAGGTTGCTGCTGTATTGGGTCCTATCGTTGATCGTTTGTTTCCAAATGATGTTCGTGTTATTGCTGAGCCTGGCCGTTACTATGTTGCCTCTGCCTTCACTCTCTGTACCAACGTGATTGGTAGAAGAACTAACTCGGCTCATGTAGACCAAACTGCCACTAGTCCAGAGTACATGTATTACGTCAATGATGGTATGTATGGCTCCTTTAATTGTATCATCTTTGATCATCAAGTCGTGCACCCAAAGGTGTTGATGAAGAACGAATTGTTTACATATGGTCAAGATCTTCCTGAAGCTCAATATGAAAGTAGTGTTTGGGGACCTACTTGTGATTCTATTGATTGCTTAAACAAATCTACTCGCTTGCCTAAGCTTGAACCAGGAGATTGGCTTTACTATGAAAACATGGGTGCTTATACCATTTGTGCTGCTTCTCAATTCAATGGCTTCAGAAAGTCTGAAGTACTCTATACAAATACGTTTTGTTGAAAGAATATATATCTTTTACCACATCTTAATGTGCTACTTTTCAAGATATTCCACTAATTTTATGAAATAAACTATTTTATTTGTCTAAAATATCAATCTAATTCATTTTCGCTTATCAGATCTTGGTTTAATTTTGTGCTAGTCGTGTGCGTGGAGACACAAATTTTCGGAATCATCTTCGTTACACGACATGGCATCTCATATTTTATCCCCTCAAGATCTCGAAGATCTCGAGATTGCTTCCTATGATTATTTTGAAAAGAACGACAGCCCTTTGGTATCAAAACCATCAATTTGCTCAATGGCTTGGAACGACACAAATCATTACAACGGCTCAAAATCGTGCTATGTCACTCCCTTAAACTCGGCGATAGCCATGTCCTTTATTGATGACTGAATCTTTATAGGGTTAATACACGGGTACTAGTTTGTACAACTATCAATAGAATTGCGACAGGCAAGACATTTCATTGTAGTATGCAGCTCACGGGATAGAATCTTTTTACCGCTCGATCACTTCAGGCTTTTCTTCAATTTACTCCTTAACAATAAGCATCGTGACAATCTTGGGGTTGGTAGAACCATTGTTTCGGATTGCTCATGCTTTATATCACGATACATGATCGAAAGTATCATCATGAAACTGCAATAGGCTTCAAAGGAATTAGTATACCACTATTTACATCAGTATCACCTTCCCCGTATCACATCATTGGTTGTGAGTGCATGCTTGTACTCGCCAATAAATAAATAAATTCTTACAAATGGTATTTATCTGATCAAATGCTTATATTTCCTCAACATATCGCTGCATATCTGATCATTATTATAGCCCAGGCATTGCCCGATAATCTCGCACATTGTCACCTAAACCTGCACGCATTAAACACATGTATTGATCGTGATAAGAAAAATTTCCGTCTAAACTATTAATGATATAATATTCGCCGTTTTATGCACGTGTTGAATCTTTTATTGCTGACCACACCGAGTAGATTTAGACAATCGAGATCTTGTATTTCGATGCTGGCCAAATTTACATTGAACTATCCTTAATGATGAAATTCATCAATCACTACCGATGATCAAATGCATTAACATTTTAATAAGATACATCGTTACAAACGTACATTAAGAAAATAGTGTCTAGAATATAGATCAAACCATAGTAGTGAACGTGTATTATGCGTCGCTTAATCATGCAGGAGTGAGCAACGCTGCGTAGCAGAGTACAATAGCTGTACTTGGACATAGCAAAAAGACATGGGTGATGCCATTAGATGGCTAATGTATATATATCCTAGCAGTGTAGTAGCTTATGACATTGCGTTCCTGGAAGTGGGATTCAATTCTGATGCACGTCTTTCCTCCAAGTCTACTATGAAGAGCATTCTATCCATTATTCGTGCCTTGGCTCTTGCCTAAGTGTTGGTCAGTCAGCTCTTATCCACGAATCTCTGGTTTACTGGCGTAATGCTTATACAATAATCCTCCATCTTGAATCAAGGTCCTATTGCAGTGGCACTGTCAAATAACTACATATACCTTCGACTCTTACGCTAGTTTTCCTCACTTAACCGTGGAATAACATCATGAATATATTCGGTTCTAATTGCATTTTTTTTATTATATTCCGTTATTCTAAACAAATAGTGGTGCAGACGTATTATTAATGCTTAGTTCACTGGAACAATTAATTTGCATGCGGGAATATCATCATGGTTTGTATCCGACGCACCGACATAAAACTATTTTGCAAGAATCATCGTATTAGGTGATATATTGAACTACTGTGACATACTACAGATGCACTTAGAGGTGAAAGTCTTCCGTCGTCCATGACGTCCGAATAGATCTAGCTTCAGAAGGGCATTGAAGCGTTAATCAAAGTAGATGAAGATGGTGATCACTACTAAACATCTCTCCTTATAAATAACATATTATAGCCCTGTCTATACTGTGCTCTTAAAATTCTAAATTTAAAATATACAGCACTTTTTTGATGATACAAACTGAATCTCTATTGTATTTCACCTTTAACAATGATGAACATTTCAGTTTTTTCTCCAAAGAGGCCGGTCCAATCTTGCATAAAACTTTTGATTTCGCTATCGTCTATACACAGGCTATGCAACAGAACGATGCAATTCTTTCTGGCGTGTGCTTCGAATGATGACTTGGCGGCAGTGTATGCAATTCACCGCAATAGCTTTTGTAGAAATATAAAGATGAGATATCTTTCAACTAAAAGGGACATAGGAAAGGTTTAGTTTTTAAAATAATCTGTATTGCAACTTATGTTTTCAAGCTAGCAATACCACTACTTGCTTCAATTTTTAATGATGAATTGTAGAATACAAAGCAAAATCCAATCATGTCGTATTGAAAAAATGGGTTTAACTTCTTGGGTATTTCAAGTGATGTGATGAGCACTACACTTTGCGAAAAAAACATGTAAAATTCCGTAAACAGCATGTAAATTTGGAAATTTGAATAAAATCTTGTATGCTTGTATGTAAAGCAAACTTGTTGACAGATGCATGAACGCTTTCTTAAATATTATGTATCTGTAATAAATTAACAATGTTCTCTTGAACCCTGAAACGTGTAATAAAATGCCACCGTCTTTGCTGCAACCTTAAAGAAGCCGATAGTCTTAGCTTAGGAATGGTTTCTGTCTAATTTTTCTGATCGTCAAAGCAAAAAAAAAAAAAAAAAAAAAAAAAAAAAAAAAAGCTGCTTCTTCTCAATGACATCTACATGCACTGGGCTTGATTATTGCCAGTAAGGTTACATGTTTGTAAAACTTGCTTTTCTGCTGCTGTACTAGAGGTATCACAGCTGTGTATATGTTGTATCCAAAGAAAAGATACAAATGCAGATAATAATTTGAAATTAAAGTTGTAAATACTGTAAAAAAGAATCGAGAATTGTTTCAAACATACTGTAATCCTTCCAAATTTTAGATTAAGCACAGACCATTTTTATAATGTTCTCAAACAACTTAGTAGCTTGTTCCTTATCTTGACATTCTATCGAAAGATCTTGCGTCAATGAAAATTTCTAACGCAACAAGTAGCCCGCTGGACTGAACAAAAATACATGACTTTGAGTTATTTCATGAAGGGAATGTCTATTAGGTAATTTTAGCTTTTAAATTATGTTGGGGCAAATGTAGACCTATCGAACGGTGATTGTTTTGTTCAAATCTGATCAATATTGGCAGAGATATCACAAAAAGTTATGTCCTTGCAAAATTGGCCATCTTTGACCAAATTGGCCTTGCCCCTACAGGCTAGAAAATTGGCTTATGATTTTTTGGTCAGACATTTTTGCTCATTTCTCTACGTAGAGTCAAGCTAGAACTTCCAGTAAGAGCTCAAATAATAGGAAATTGTTTGCTTTACAATAATAATAAATGTGACAAGTAGGTTTGCTTTGACAGAGATGGAGGTTTTGTTGAAAAACCATCAAAAATTGACAAAAATTGTTCTGTCACTTTGAAACGCCTAGTGTTGATCAAACCAGACAAAAGTAATACCATTCGATGCGCCTTTAAATTCTGCACAAGTTTGATATAAGCTTGATCAAGTGTTTACTATGAACAACTGCCAACTTTAGGCCATGACAAATTTCCAGAATGATGAAATAGCATTTTGATCAATAGAGCTTTTAATCTCAGTTTGATATCAGCTACTATATACAGAGAAACCTCGTGACGTCAAATGCACAACAATAGTTTGCTTTTGCACTTCCCCGTTTTTCCTTCCCCCGTTTTTGATACTTTTTTTACAGCTACTACTACAGCAACAGTTCTACTACTATTATTCTACTCACTCCAATGTTTTTGGAAACAATAGCAACAAGTTCATCAAGCCTGTCATCAGTGTTGCCATATGCTAGTGAGTGTATTTGTTGCTGAATAGATTGTTTAGCACTAGTATTTATTAATTCATTTTCCTTCTTTTTCAGAATAGGTAATAATCACTGCTTTAAAGCAAACAAGACGACGACGACAAAGACACAACAATTCGACTTACTGCTATAGCTACTTCCTTGGAATTTTTGATATCTTTCATAATAATTCGGTACGTAACGTAGATTGCTACTTTTATTGAATTGCGCCTAACTGAACTCTCTTATGTTTTTTTTTTAGTAGACAATGGTTTTGTTTGTTCTCAACTTCAACAAAATATCTGGCGCTGCCTGCTGTTTCTGGTTCGATACTATCTGCAATTCATTGATAGTGGTGCTGCTGTTCTGGTTGGTACTATTTGCAAGTTATCTGTGGTGTTGTTTCTCTCTTTTGGTCCGATACTATCTGCAAGGCATATGAAGCGCTGTTTTTTATTTCTGGTTTGGTAATATCTGCAAGCCATCATCATCAGTAGCAATTCTTCTCTCTGGTTTGGTACTGTCAGCAAGTAATCATTAGCAGTGCTGTTCTCTGGCCTGGTGGTATATTCAAGTCTTATATACTACTGCTACGTATCATTGGTTCAATCGATCGTCGGGTAAGTTTTGATGGTGTCTGCTGCTTAATAATACCATACTGACTATCATCCAAATTTGATAGAATATAGGTATCAAGCACAAGGTGGTGCTCCAGGACATTAAATGCAGAACATGTTGTGAATTGTTTATCAAGTAAGTAGTATAAAAGATGACGTAGATTACTGAATACATTGTTGACTATTATTATACTATTTTGCTATGATGTGTAGGCAACAAGTATAAGGTCACGACGACTACTGATGGATGATTAATGATGAATACTACTGGATGCAAATGGAACTGTCAACAGTCAATTAGGTAGGTATATATTATTATGATATGATGGCGTTGACTGAGGAATGCAATACTGACTATATTCTTTGAATTATGTATAGGCTCGCAAATGGGAATGAACATGGACACTACTAGACGCTGCAAGAAGAGATCAATCAAGTTATTTTTTTCTGTGCAGGACAACAGCCAGAGCAATAGTAGTAGACACAAGTTATACATTTTTATTAGCTTCTTTTTCTCCCCCTTTTTTTTCTTGGCTTCTTGCCCTCATTTTTTTTAATTTTCATCGGCATGTAATGTTATTACCCTCACTATTTTTCTTTCTTTCTATGTTTCTGTGAAGCATACCTTTTTTTTTACGTTGAGTGAATGTGCCTATCACTGAAGCTTAACAATAACAAGATTCCGAGGCCAGGATTAGATAGGCTGGTCCAAACTTAATTGTTTCTACTTACTTAGCGACAGTTGAGGGTCTTAATAAACATAATTCCTCACGTTAGGGGTGTAGTAAGGCACGCTCTAGCACCTGAGGGGTGGTCTAATTGAAATACTACCTAATTGCATTTTTGGGTAGTACTTCAAATTCCGCCTAACAACAGTGCAGAGGAGAACTATGGCAAAATTTTTCTAGGTTTTTTTGTATATAGAGGTAATAAATAGATATAGCTTTTCTACGTTTCTGGGCCGTTTCATGCGTTGTTTTGGTTATTTGAAGTGATTTGAACACTACAGTATCATGCGAAAGAACAACTTGTAAAGTTCTGTAAAAAAAAAAGCATGTATAGTAAATTTGGAAGTTTTTTGAAGTTTGACTAAAATATTGTATGCTTATTGTTGTGTAAAGCAAGCTTGCTGACAGATATTTGAAAGCTTTTAAATATGTACTTGTAGTAAATTATAAAGCTCTCACTGGGCAATTGTTCTACTACAGTACTTATTATTATCGAAGAAGCATTATTGTTGCTATTGTTCTCTCGGATAACGTTATACAGACTAGCTCAATAATAATACAATAAGCAACATAATAGTGCACTTTTGCCAGGTCTCGAAGAAGTGCAGTAAAGCTTTCAATGAGAGCAGATCACATTACTGTAGATCATACATGGGCTATGATTAGCCAACTGGGCTGTTACAATTTTGATGGAACGAGAGAAATAATTTTTACTTCTTCTACAGCCATCAGCAGCTAGTTAATGATCTAAAAGTAGCAATATATTGGAGTTTCCATGATGAGAGCTTTTCTAGCAATACGTTATGCTATGTAATATTATGTATGATGAATTTGAGATTTGGTAATAAAGCAATTGATAACACGAGAATTAATTAGGTTTGAACTGTATTCAAAAACGAAAGCAAAGAGCAATTTTATGACAGGGCCTCGCTTATCATATTATATTTGATATTATTATGAGCTCCTCTGGATCATGACTACTGCGAAACTATGGATGAAAACAGAACAGAGATGAACATGTGTATGCCGGTTTTGATAGGTTGATCGACCACGCACGACACCACACATTTGCAACCAATTATGACAGACGAAGGTGTGCTGCATTGGTAGGATGGCCTGAGGCGAAAGTGAAAATAACCAATGAATAATGTATGCTTGAATACAACAGATCCTTGCGGGCTTCGAGGTGCTTGGTCTATCCCAGAGTCGTATCTTGGATATTCGCTATCCCAAAAACAACACCATTGGTTTGCTCGTGCACAATGACTATGCCTCGGCTGCTATCATTGACGGCAAGTCTAAACTACCCTCCTCCAAGCTGATTCCCGTCTTTGATCCCTGTGCTACGACCCTTCTCCGGGATCCTAAATACGCTAACAATACTGACTCTTCTTTTTTGCAGACTGAGACTGTCTGTATCCATCAGAACTGCTTGACTCGTATAGTTAAGCGTATTCACAACCAACATGTTCAATTGTCTGTAGCTTGAGAATTCTGCTCCAAGCGCAAGTGACTTTCCGAGGCTATATACAAAGACCTTTACTATGCTATCCACCCTGACAAGACATCCAAGGCTCCTTCTTCTCTTGCAAGGACGACGTTGCCATGCATGATGCTTCCAACAATACTGCCTTTTCAAACTGTACTACTAGCCTAGCTGACGGTGCCTCAGCCCCCTTGGACTAATGAGTACTAATACTGTTAATCACACAACCTATGCCAATGATATGCCCAATTATGCGACCAATAATCAATCTTTTATGCACAACTAAAACCTCCATACATATAGCCTCCCTGGACTACCGCAGTCTCTTTAAACCTTCAAGCCCTTAGACTAGCTCCACTTTCATTCGATATTGAGCTCAACTAACTTTGAAGAAATGGTTGTATTAAGTTTAAAACAATATTAGCCTCGATCTAATATGCTTTTGGAAGCAACGTCTTATGCTAGGCACTGAACCGGTGCTTGTAATAGCGCTAATAATCATGATGATTTACTATAAATACGTGTACTTGAATCAATCAAATCTTTGTATCTGCTTAAAGCTTTATTTCATTTCTCTTTAAATTAAAGACGGTTCTCTGCTTATAAACCCTTCGGTGCAGCAATAATTTAAGAATCTAACAAGCATACATGTATTAGGAAGGACATTCACGCTGCCATTGCAATAATAATGCTTTCCAAAGTTAAATAATTTCTCATAAAAATGAGTATTGCTTTGACGCAAAAGCAGTTTGACATAATGTTTAACAAGTTTGAATAGTTACAGCATTAAATAGCTGCACCAAATTGATTCAACTGCTCGTTTACAACAGGATCATCTATCATGCAACACTTTGGCAAGGCATTTGTGACAGTCGTCACTATGGTAAACCACAAAAAAAAAAAAAAAAAAAAAAGCCTTTTAAACACGCGTGAACACATTTTATAGTCCTTCATCCTTCTCTTCTTGACATATTCTATCCAAGCATTTGGTATAATGTCTTATTCATCAAATATTCCAACTTGGACAGAAGAAAATCGTACTTTACATGATACAATATGCCAGGCTCGAGTCAACAAAGACTCTGCTGTGGCGCTTCGACAGATTCTTTACATCAACAAAGAAAGGTTCCTGATGCTGCTAGATAGCGAACCAAAAAATGCTCATCACCGAAGCATGTTGAACTCTAGTACGTATTTGGATAGAAACACCATATAGAAATGCTTCCTAACAATTGCATATGTATTTAGACAAGGCGTACATCAACCGAGTTTCTCACAATGTCAGTAAAGATTTTGTCACCAGAGCATTGTTCTTGTCAGACCAACTCAACATCAATGAACATGTCGCAGCAACCTTGCTGAAACGCGCTACATGCGAAGTGCCTCGTGTGAGCTCGAATTCTATTGACGCTGCTGTTCTGTTGTATCATGAGGAACGTGGCTATTTGTTGGCTTGTCTGGATGTAGTTCTCAAATCAGCAAAAGATGCCTCAATCAGCGACCAAGTAAGATCAGTATGCAACGAGTTTATTGTCGATTTAGTCAGAGAGAGAATGAGCAACGGGCAGTCGTACGTTTCAAAAATATTGACAACCCTGGACAATCTCACCAAAACCATCAACTCCATCATCACAACCGGATCTGCAGTGGGTCAAGTGCCAGAAACCGGAAGTGGAAAATTGGGCGATGAAATTTCTGATTTACGCATCGAGAGATTGGGCGACGAGCGTGTATACATTGTACAAATCGTCTACCATATTACATCGCTCTCCAGCATCGAGCCTAAAGACAAGTTGACAATGCTTGAAATGTTGGAGAAAGCGCATCTCAGCGATCCAGCTACTTCCTACATGATCATCGCCATGGTGTCTGCTTTATCATACGATGGCGAATCTGACGAAATGACAACCAGCGCATCTACCATGCAATTTATCGACGCTTTCCACCATAGAATCATGTCACATGGATCAGAAGTACCTGTCATCAAGGCTGTTGTCGTCCTTCAGTGGATCTTGTATCTGTCAGATCCTGCTCGAAGTACGCAAGCTATTGGACAAGGTGAACGCAGCGATGAAAACATTAAAGAATTGCTCGACTTTTCGATTGCTTCGGATGTGTTTCGATTCATGAACGACTATTTATTGTACTTTCAGCAACCAAACGCCAAGATTGATACAAACAGAAAGCCTATCAAAGACGGCAATGCCCAAGATACAACCAAGACCATCGATACCTCAGATTATCGCAATTTTAATGCTGATATTCGCACTGATTTCCAGCCCTTTGTCATCCATGAACTAGAGAAACTGGGTATTTTGGTCATCTCCACTGTGTTCAGTACACTGCAAGATTTGAAATACAAGGAAGAGGACACCAATATCCCAGTGCAAACACCACTGACAGCCGACAACGCCTTGCTTAGTAATGGAACCAACACAAACCAATGTCATGATTTAGAATACTTTTTAACATTCCTGGCAAGTGTGTTTCGTAATCGAGTGAATGACGGTGCTGTCTTTTGGAATCGTGAGCAAGGAGGGTTGAATCATTTCACTCGATGGCTGCTTGATATCAAAGTGATTGGCACTGTCTGCGCTGCATTCGACTTTTTTGCTTCAATTACCACAGGCGATGCTTGTGCTACTCATATGCTGTACTTCTTTAAGGCTGGCATGGATGCTCAACTCTCATCCAGTGCTTTGTTCTCCTGGGGCAAACCTCTTGCAGCTCTCGATTTTTATGCCAATTTGCTTAAAGATGTGTCTGACGAATCCAATGCAACCATCCCTGATCAAGAAGAGCAACTGATTCTCAAATTCCTGAACATCTTGAAGCAATGTGTGCAGTACTCAAAGGAGGCTCGTATTACCTTTTGGTTTAATCAAAGCATTGGGTCTCAAAATATCTTGATCAACATCCTCAACTGCCCCACGTCTACTCGTCTTCGAGCTGCTTTATTTGATGTATTGACCGCATTTTGCTCTGCTTGGGGTGGTGGAATCGATGGTGTAGGAAGAGAAATTTCATACCACGTATGGAAGATTCTTGAAGACAGTGACATGCTACTTGCTAAACGTAAAATTACGCAAGAACGCTCGCAAAGTATATACCAACCACCTGGTATTTTGCAAGAATTGGAAGCAGAGAAGAGTAGCCGAGTTTTTGTTGAAACTGTTTCCATCATCCGACTTATTGGTGCTGCCATTCATTCACAAAGCAAACGAGAGGCTCTGATTTCTGGCTTCCGTGATGCCCCCTCTAGCATTCCTTTAGATTTGGGTAAAGACAGTAAAAATCCTGGTTCTGCTCCTTTCATCTCGCTTGTGATCAACGACATCTTTATCTCTCTCCCCCAACTCAAATACAACTTTGCTGATGCTCGCTGGGAGCTAACAGAGGCATGTCTTTCAGTGATGGAAAACAGCATTGAAGCATTCAACATTCAAAAGTTTGAAAACGAGCAAGTCAGAGCTACGTTGGACAAAGAGTTGAAGTCTGCAACCTCAAGTCCATTCATTGAAACAACACTTGCCAATTACTATCTACACCCTGGTTTCCAAGTAATGGTGCGAATTCTCTCGGGTGGTCGTATTGTGGATGAAATCTTTTCTGTGATTCAAGAGTGTGCTGAACGAGAAACCAAAGATGTTGAAAGTATGCCATACTTTAAGCAGTGTCTTGTGCGCTCCCTGAGAATTGTCTACAAGATACTCCAAATGCAACATGTCTTCTGCGACGTTTTGATCCCGTACATTACTGAATTTTCCAACAAGAAGACTTCCTCAGGACTTCAACTGGGACAGCACAATCTATCTCACTTACCAACCGTCGTTTCCATGGATCAGCTTGTTGGCTTTGATGGTAAAATTCTCAACCGCATCAGTCTACTCATTAATTATCAGGACCAAGAAGAAATCTGCTTCCTTAGCACCAGAATTGTACATCTTTTGTCCTCCTCCAAGCTTGGGCCAAATGTTGCCAACTCCTTGTCCTCGAGCAAAGATGCTAATGCCATTGTATTTGGCGTCAGCGAAAGATTAAGTATCAATCTTCCTGAAGTGACCACATGCGACGATTACGAGTATGATATCAACAACATTCCCTTCTGGTTGGCAAAAGGCACAATGGAGAACACATACAACTATCCCAGCGATTTTGAACGTCGCCTCAACACCTCGGTTCGCCTTGCTTTATTGAATTTGCTTATTGACAATGCCCAACAATCATTTTCACCAACTCTGGTCGAGTTCTTGTTGGGCTATGATTTGAATGCAGAGCCTCTGACAAAGTTACAAGACACAGATACGAACCAAGCAAGCTTGGTCTGTCTTCACGCTATTTTGGACATGCTGAGACAGGGCCTCGACAATGAAGACATCGGTGAAGACACTATGATGGATGACGCTGCAGAGCCATCTCAATTGATGATTGACACCCATCCTATTCTTGCAGAAAAATGCTATGAACTGATCTACAGACTTTGCGCCAAAAAGGGAATTTCAACCTCTACTCTGCGTTATCTGCGTAATCGGGAAGACTTCTTCTACAAACAGTTTAGTAGCATGTCATCTCGCCTGGAA
This sequence comes from Mucor circinelloides, assembly GCA_037974945.1. Lineage (NCBI taxonomy): Eukaryota > Fungi > Mucoromycota > Mucoromycetes > Mucorales > Mucoraceae > Mucor > Mucor circinelloides. The sequence continues at coordinate 846,097 of JBBNAA010000030.1, read as the reverse complement.
CACAACATTCAAGTGGAATCTACATCTTTCCCAGGTATTATGGCGTACAGTGATGGTTCAATGTACAAGACAGATTTCTTCAAGTTGAGATCAAAGCTGCGTCAAAGAGCCTGGTTGTTGCAATCCATTGCGCTGGAACTACACAAAACTGTTGCAATGAAGCAAAAGAATGAAACAAGCAAATTACTCGAATTGTTATATGGGCGTCAGAGCGTTTTATCTCAAGATGATATGGATACAGCAGAACAGCCACAAGAGCCAAATATTTTTGCTTCAAACAACAAGTACCAGCAGCCTCTCGTCAAAATGCTCGAATTCATCAGCTCACTGGAATTTGTCTGGTTCGATAAGTTGGCAGAGAATGCTGAATCACTCGAACCCAAATACTTTCCAGACTTTGATCCAGCACTGTTTGAGACCAAAAACGACACTGAATATGCATTATACAACGTGTCAGCCATTTACAAAAAGCTGAGTCAGGTCAAAGTTCATCGATATGCTGAAAATCCTGAACTGGTTGACATTGAGACAGAAATGGGCAACATCTTGTCTTGGGCAATATCTCAAAACCACGTTAGAGAGATTACACAAGGAAAGATGCAATGCATGGACGCATGGAGACAAGTCATCAACATTACCCTTACTGAGTGCTTTGATCTCATTGATGCATCCAACCGTCAAAGCATCATCTATGAATTGTTAGGCATGCTGCTTCCAACTGTTCTCCACTCTAAAAACTCCACTACCAATATGCTCAAGTGCATGAATGATGTTATTTTGGCGTTAGTGAATAGACTCGGCATGGATGACAAGACACACTCAGCCACTCAACAATTACCCGTAGAAAAACTTGCATCCATCTTTACAGGCATCGTCAATTGTATCTGCGGCAAAGGCACTGATATCGTTGTTCGTGGTGACATGTATTCAGCATTGACTAGTTTCATCTTATATACCGACAAGTTCAAAGCAGATAGAAACATCAAGCAATTGCAGCAATTCATTGTCGAGAGAATATCGGCACAAGACTCTACACTCTTGGATATCATGTGCAAGGACGCTGCCAGTGTGTTGGATGTTTGGAAGACCACTGCTTACATTGCCCTTGACTCTTTAAACAAGTGTGCTCTCAGCGCTGCTAGTACCACAGTCCAATCGTACCTGATGCAAAAGAACTTTTTGCAATTCACTATTGAAATGATCAAGTCAGACGATGCTGCATTATCCAACTTGCTTGAGCAGTTAGATGGTAAGAACAGTGTACATTGTGTATAAATGAGTTGCTTGCTAAACTTAACAATTAGCACCTTTACTCCCTCTGTACGTCTTTGAGGCCAAAATGTCTATTCTCCTTGGTTTTGCTATGAATCCCCAGGGCGCTGAACTCTTGTATAACCACCGCATCTTTGACGTGCTTGGTCAATGTCAATTCATGAGAGCACAAATACAAGACACCACAGCCACTGAAATGGATCTTGAATCGTCAATGGAACTGGCTGACCGCTATCAACGTTTGATTATGCCTACTCTTGAATTAATTGTAGCCATATTGATGACATTTGGTGGAAGAAATGATGTGGTGCTGAATAAGGTATGGGTGTTATTTGTAGTTGTAGGTGTTGTTGTTCACCAACTCATACTCTCTGCTTTATTAGGCTGAAATATGGGCAAGAAAGCAGCAGATGGCATTAATAAGTATGCTGGAGTATGAGCGACGTCCTATTACATTGAATTTGTTGAAGCAACTGCAATTCGTTACTACTATTGTATATTTCGTCAGCTGCAGAACAGGCTACTCGACTGATCTCGTAAGTGGAGCATATATGTGGAAATGACATGTACACTTACTGTATTGTGCTTCACATAGACAAAACGAGGCATCAATCAACTGCATAATACCATGATGAATTTGCAGGTATCAGAAGCTTTAGCAGACGCCATCATACCCTTGAACGAGCATGAAAGTGCTTTGAACAAGACTTCCGATCCCAGTAAGTAGAACTGTCATTCGATTTACATTCTGCATGATAAACTAATGACGAATCAAAACTATAGGCAATCCATCTTCCACACAATTGAAAGCCGAAGCTGTCAAAATAATTAGAACTACCAGACGACTTCTTGATGTATATAAAGCTCGCAAATAACACATAAATAAAAATTATAAGTGTTTCTATTACTTTGAATGAGAAGCCGGCCTCACTAGGTATAGCCTTTGGGGCAAAGATCCTGATATCAAACCGTCGATTGGAAATAACACTCCAAAATCATTATACATACACTCAAAACATAAGAAATGATAGATACTCGTTGAAAGCACTACCAAGTAGAATCGCCGAGAGTTCGAGAGGATCATGCTGCACACTACGAACAAAATTCTATACCCTCTTGCTGCTATCAAGTATTACTACATTGCCATCACAGTCAAGATTAAATAGCCGCATTGCATTTTGCTTCTGTTTGAGAATAAGCTAAGCGTTCAGTATTTTTTTTTTCTTCTTTTACTCTCTCTCTCTCTCTCTTTTCGTTTGACCCAACCTAAATATAAATCATGGACGACGATTACGAGAGTGTTTTATTGATTATTCGCGAATGCTTTGGTACGAGATCACAGTTCCCAAAAGTTGCACATACACGAGATGAAGAGTGCTAATAATAAACTGGCGTGTGTAGTTTACAAAATCCCTCCCAGAACAGCAGCAAGAGGTTATAGGTATAAATAAATATTTAGAAGTAAAAGAAAGGTCAACTCAAATCAACATCTAAATTTAGAGCTGCAGAGTGGGGAGATCTTGGCAGCTCTTTTCTATGGAAGGGCCGTTTAAGAATTATCAGTAAAGGAAAAAAGTGTGAAATTCGTATGGAGGACAATAGCACAGGTAAAGTAGCGGAAAGAGAGAAAGAAAGAAAGTTAATTAGAGGGAGAGAAGATAAAGAAACTCGAGATGAACCAGAACTGACGGTAAAATGATAGGCGAAGTATTTGCCGTTTGTCCCTATGAGGTTCATTCAAACTCTGTAGAGGCTGTATTAGACTCCAGCCGTTATTTTGTACTCAAGATCGAAAGCGATGGTTAGTTGAACATTTGCAAAGGGCTCAAGAAAGAGAGATAGAAAGAGTGTTCCTAAAGGTTAATGTTTGATAGGTCGACATGCTTTCATTGGAATGGGTTTCCAGGAACGAACAGATGCCTTTGATTTCAATGTAACATTGCAAGATTTCGTAAAGTAGGTAGTATATCGAAACTGTGTGATTGTAAAGCAATTAATCTTGAAATCAAGACAATTGCGCGCAGAAAAAGAAGCAGTAGAACGAGCAGCGCACGCAGACACAACACCCAAAAAAGATTATAGTTTGAAAGAGGGTCAAACCATCAATATTACGATTGGTAGTGTCGGGGTAAGTCTACAGTGTTGTCTGCATTTGGTGTTGCCAGCCTATTAATAGTGAATCATGAGCAGGCAAAGAGAACAAGACAAAAACCAGCCAGCAGCTCATCAGGCAGCGGTGGGCTCGTGCCTCTATTACCACCACCACCTTCTGCCTCTCAGGTGAAGCAACAACAACAACAACAAAAACAACAACAGCCGTTTTTTTAATTGATAAATCCAATGTTTATTCCTGGGAAAGCAGAATAACCAAAAATAATAAAAAAAAAGTGATCTTCTTTCTTTCCTGTATTTGTCTGACCTCTCCCTCCCCCCCCAAATTATGAACAACTTACTATATTCAGTAGCAAAGAACATTGGTGCCACTAAACTTTAAATTTACTACGCAGGCATAGGTGGTAAGATTTTCAAAGTTTGGCCATTCAAGCAAGCAGGTAACATTACACAAAAATTCCTTGAATTCTATACAATAAATGTAAATAGTATTTTTGTCTAATGTATATGCGATGGATCAGTCATTGAGTCTAAATGCTTAATTTCCTGCTTATTTAACCAGTGTAATACATGAGCTAATGGTCAGAGAAAACCTGAATTTTGCATCAAACGATAATTAATTATGGTTACAAGCAATGTATTACAAGAAAAAAAAAAATAATCCATTCAACTGATAAAAAAAAAAAAAAAAACGAGATGGCAAAGTATGCGGATAATAGTATAGATGATATTACAATGATTATTATATTAAAGAAAAGAGTTATAACTTAAAAATACTATTATTACATTTAGGGTAAGGTGGGGGAAAGGAGCTGCATTGTTCTGGTGATAGTAAAAGAGACTAAATAGATATTAGATATCGTGTGTGATGTCGTGTGTGTGATAGTGTGTGAGGGTATTTAGAGGGCGAGAGCAGCAACAACAGCAGAGATACCAACCAAAGCAATTGAGGTGGGAGCAACACGCATACCAGCACTCTTTTCACCGTTGGATTGAGCAGAAGTGTTGGAGTTACCAGTGGAAGAAGTGCCGCCATTGTTGTTAGAAGAAGTGTTGGCACCACCACCGGGGGTGACAGTGTTGTTGTTGGCAGAAGCAGGAGGTCCAACAGGTTCAGTGACAATAGAGACGTTGAATTCCTTGGCAACAGCAGTGGATCTCTCAACAATCCATTGGACCAAACCCCAAGCAGCACCACCACCGTTAGCATTGGGAGCGGAAACGCCTTGCCACAAGTTTTCAGTGACTTGAGCAAAGTTCCAACCAAAGTTGATACCAGGAGATTGTTGAGTGATGGAACGATCCCATTCAAGATCAGGCAAGAGGAAGTTGTGGAGAGCCAATGCACGGTTGGTAAGAGTAACGTTGTTGAAGAGAACACGGACAGTTTCAGTCAAATACTTTTCAAAGGTAGCCTTCTTGTCAGCATTTTGCAAGAGACGGTTGATCATGATACCGCCAGGATAACGGGCGGGGAAATCCTTGTATGAAACAGAAGTGAATTGCATGCCTTCAGGACTAGCGAGGTTGACACCAAAAGTGGCATCATAATCTTGACCCAAATAATACCATTTGTTGGTTTCGGCATCCTTGTAAGCACCATCGTTGGTTTGGCCCATCCAATAACCATCCCAGTGACCAGCCAAGTATTCCATGACCATGAAACGCATAAAGTGGTCAGTGTCGAATTGCTTCTCAAAAGTAGCAAGAGCGGCATTGTCAGCAACATTAGTTTCATTGAAAGCCTTACACAAGGGATCGAGAGCTTCATAACCTTGAGAGTTGGCAGCATTAGGAGCCCAAGAGGCATAACCATCGAGGTTTCCGGGATGGTAAAGGAAATCAGCACCAGACATACCATCGTAGAGCAGACCTTGCTTAGCAGGAGCCTTACCAGCGTAGAACAAGGCATTGATGTAAGAGAATTCAGTGATATCATCCAACATGTTGAAGGTACCATAGAATTGACCATTGACAAAGAGTCTGACCATGTTAGCTTCATTAGCATATGTACCTAAAGCATGCAAGACATCGGAGTAGAGACGTTCACGAAGTTGAGTAGGATCTTCCTCCATGTGACGAAGCTTGAAGAAGTTACGGTTGCCGAGCATATCACCACCATTGAGAGCCCAGTTCCATGATTGCTTGGCGTTGTTGTTCTTCTTACCAGCACCGTGAAGACCGAAGGTTACGTTTTGGAAAGAGTTAGCGTAATCAGCACCGATGAAAGTGAGAGAACCTTGGATCTTGTCCTTGGGGACATTCTTTACCAAGTTGTCAACTTGAGCGGCATCACCACTGAGGAAAACACTGGGAATGTAGTTTTCATCAAAGATTGCAGGCTTTTGACCTTTTTGAGTCCATTGAGGCTAGAATTGAAAACAAATTAGTTGTTAGTAAGTTGTTATTAAACAGTTTTAAAGGAATTGGATGTTTCAGTTATAATTTTAAGGATGAAGGGGGTGGGTCAAGTGTTGAATGATAATCAACTGTAAGGGTTTGAATGTAATGTCATGTAATGTAATGTATACTTACATCTTTCTCAATGGGCCAAGGTAATTTGGGGATGTTGGCATAGGTTACAGAGCGGTTGTAAAAGTCATTGAGAGTAGAGGCTTTAGTGCTATCGAGAGTACGAGTGAAGGTTTCTTCAGCACCACCAACAACATACTATTTAAAAAAAAAAAATTGGTTAAAATTTTTCAATGTCAATTAAAAGGTAGAGATGTTTACCTTGTAATCTTTAGCAGAACCAACTTCGGCATCACCAGTAAAGTAAGGGACGTTGGGATCAGCAGCTGTGAGTGCGATTTGTTGGCCATTGACAGACACCTTAACATCAGTAGCTGAAGGTGCAATGACGTTGAATTTGACAGTGGCGGCTTGAGCAATAGCTACCAAGAATGATGAGGAAATAACGGCGAGCGAAAGTTTCATATTTTCAAATGTGAGTTTTAGAGTGAGAGAAGAGTAAAGGAAAGTAGATTATTATAAATATACGAAAATATAAACTTGAAAGAGAAGAAGATCCAAAAGAGATTTGAGCCAAAATACAATCTCTTTATATAGCAAATTGCTTGTTCTCAAAGATTTGCGGAACAGCAATATCCAAAGGGTTATTTATAGGAGTCATGTTGCATTCAGTGTCCAAAGGGGGCAATTTCGTAAATCAGTGTAACAAACACCTAAAATAAGAAAAAAAGGGGGACAAGCGAGAAAGAGAGATTTTGTGTAATCCCCCCTTTTTTTTAAACACTAAAAAAAAAACCTCATGTGTCTTTTTTGTGTCTGATGAGAAAGGAGAACCGAGAAGAATCCATTGTGTGATCGGACTACCGGTATAATTCTCTAATTTCATTTTGAGATTTCCCAAATAAACACTTGCAGAGCTATTTTTGAACCTGATTGTAATAAGTCGTACGGAATTTTAAACAACCTTTTAGATGTAAACGTCTCTCGATATGAGCTACACAGGGTGCTAGCAGCTGCTGAAATTTTTTTTCATCTTTCTTATTTACAACAACGACCCTTCAAAAAAATTAATATTATGGAACGTAAATCACGTTCATCGCGCACTCAAGACGACAGCTCAGCCGAAGAGGTTGGCTTGTGGAAGCAGATTTGTACATCGCTTTTGAAATTAGAAGGCATCCAGAAGGAAGAAGAAACTGTTATCAACAGTATCAATAAAATTCAATTATCCGTGGACATTGAGCAAGGTATTACTAGCTTGATTTATCAGAAATTAAAAGACAATTACAAGCGTGGCATCGAATTGACCTCAAGCGAGCAAAAGTACGCATAGATGCAATCACCATCATCAAATGCTCATTCTTTTTTCTTTTTTTTTTTGAAATAGAATCATCCAAGATATCATTGAAAAGATATCTGTTTTAGTTGCATTGCGAGATAATGAGCAGGGTAAAATAACACTACAAAACCTTACACAAAGCATATTTCTGATTCCTTTATTTAGATCAAAAAAGGAAGAAAAGAAAATCAGAAATAGAAAAGTATATTATACAAGGGAAATTCAAGAAAAACGAGTTTTTTAATTGTATTTTCATTGTGGTAACAGAGCGAACGGAAACCATATTTTCGTAAAGGGAACAACGGTAAAATGGGATTTCAAAAACCTTATTCCTACATTTCATTAAATCACAATCGAACGTAGGTCGCGGCGAGACAGCCAAAAGAAAAAGACAAGAGCGAAGAATGGATCTTGGCTGTTGTTCTTCAATATTATGCAGATAAAAACAAGTATCAAGTGGAGGATGTAGATCAAGATGATTACGGAGAAAAGCAGTAAGCTCACACTGATAAAAATCAGGATTTACGGCTAATTATATACTACAAAAAGACGTTACATGTTGTCTCCACGTTATGTAATTCCAGTTTTGAGTTCGGAAGCTGCAAAATCTTCACCTGAAATTCCTGCTCAACAGGATGTATTAGCTTTGTACCCAGGAACAACATGCTTTTATAAAGCGACTGTAATTGCTCCTCCAAGCAAGGTAATAGTCTATAATCAATGCTAGTGAAATTAGTCTAATTAATATACATTTATTAGAGCAAAGATATAAAGAATTATAGAGTCCAATTTGAGGACGATAATGATGAGGTGAAATATGTTATGCCAGAGCATGTACTAGAGATGCCTAAAATAAAATGATACTTGGTAGACGCAGGCCGTCTTTCTTTCTCCATACATTTACATGCTGTTGTTTGGTACAACATGCCGTGACCTTTAGTGCGTTGTTGTGTTGCACATCTGTAGCTTGCAATTTATAATCAAGAACTTTCTTGTACAGTAGTTGAAGCAAACAGCGACTGTTGTTGTTTTCAATACTACGAGATGTCGCAGCCCTCCTTACTTATTATTGCTGCTAAATTGGCCTGGCCCTTAAAATATTGAATCAGACATTTTATTGTTCTCAATCACTGTTTGTACCTGCATTGTTCTTTTAAATGTACTAAATCCTTATGCTCAAATGCAATTGCTACATTGACTATTCCATGATAACAAAAAAAAGCTACTTTAGTATGTACAGAAGGGTTTATGACCTTTGGCTTCTTTTTAGTAAAACGCACGAGGGATCAGAAGATGTCGACAAAACAATCATAAAAATAGCAATGTTTGAAAACAAATCGGTGTGGCTAATTATTTGATTTGAATTTGGCATGATTCAACTATAAAATAATGCCATGCCATATATTCCCGAACCTAAAAATAAGCCTTAATATACACTTTTTTTTTGCTTTTTTTTACCTTAGTCTGATAGTTCGATTTAAGAAACCCTGGTAAATGTATCATCATTGATGTACTGATCGCATGGAGACTCTGGTCGATTCCATGGATTTATGTATTATGTATGTATGTTTTTATCCAAATACGTAATAGAATGGGCCCAAGATTCTATTACGACTACATTCTGTAATTTGCTTTGACAAACAAACCCAATTATTGCGCATTGTTTACGGTGCTTTCCAAAACCAGCCGACACACATGTTTCCAAGTGTCGATGATGATGCTTTGTGTATGCGCAAACAGCATAGCCACACGTTTGATACTTATTTTTTTTATATTCATAACAGACGCATTAGCCCCACAGCAAAGAGCAAAGCAAGAGAAACCAAACAAACATTTCGTCACATGCTGTTTCTCTTTCACACAACTCGAGATGTCTATATATACAATCATGCCTTTATTAGGCTATTTTAACCTATATATAAATACGGTTTTCAACCCAGAGCTTTTATTATAATAACAGATCTTGTCATGCACAAATCTATTGAAATAACATGTTGTATTTCACTTCCATATTTTTAGACCTTAAAATCATGATAATTGGCAATTGCATAGTGTTTTTAATTAAAATTCCTATTATGACAAATGTGTGAATCAATAAATTCAGTTACTGATTTACATCTGAATTAAAGGTCTTATGAATGAAATATTGATGCTTATAACTTTGGTGCGTAATAATATTAAAAATAATCATCTCAAAGAATGTTCTAACTGTACACACATTTCGATAAATAGCACCAAGGTACCGATCAGTAAAACTTCCAGGAAATCGAAAGCCATTCACAAGGAATACAGTACGATTCTGAATGCAAATAGCATTAAAAGTGCTCGAATTCAGCTATTGCCATATTCTTTAAAAATGTTTCGAGAGGAACTGCACCAAATCAAGCCAATCTCTTGAAAAAAAGAAAAACTATAGATCTTGACCAACTCATAGTAATGAAAATAACGCAAGGCTGGGTTACAGATCAGTATATGACTTTCATACTACAGCTAGCTATGTAAATGCCTCGATTTTTATCAGTATACCATATCATATACGATTTATCACTTGCTCCTCATTTATATACAAAAACACTACCAACTTTGGAGATTTTCAATCACTGATTTCTCCCTTTGGAGGGTGTTTAAGATTGTCAAAACGACATCAAACAGTTGCTCTTGATTAGCAGTTACTTCCGCATACTTTATCTCAAATTTTTTTGGATGATGAAAACATGGATGAAAGTCGAGATTTTTCATGAACTACCCCTCATAGAAAACATGAAAAATCAATTAACCGCGTTTTTCACGTCGAAAATGACACTTTTTGTTATGGTATATATAAGATCAGATGAATGGCAGACACTCAACGCAACCTCTAATGCTAGTTTCATGAGACTTTTGCATGTATAAAATCGACTTGTCAACCAAAATCGTAAATTCATTTATTCGCAAATTGTTCAATATTTTAGCCGTAAAAGTGTAACAAAAGTAGTACCATTCAATGCGCCTTAAAAACCACTACCAAAACAGTTATATATAAATGACATGGTAGCTATAACTTCTGTAGTCTGATACAGTAAAAACGATTTCGAGATGGCAAAATTGAGTTAGATTCGACTAAAGCGATGGCCGCCGAAAGTCGGAGTTGTAAATCATTTGAAGAAGCATGCATTAACCTGCCATGGCAGCATTGAGAGTGTTTATGCTATCTTGCTACCGAACATGTAATAGAGGCAAACTTCCAAATAGAAAGCTGTAAAATGTCTTTTTCATGAACTTTGCAGAGTTTTTTTTTCTCAAAAAAAAAGAGTTTGGTCTACGAATGAAATCATATTCATTGGAATTTCAATTGGACATTGTGCATGAAGAAGATATCCACTTATCTTCCTTTGAACGCAATACTATCCTAATGTTGATAGTTTAAAAGCTTTGTTTGGCTAAAATGAAATTTAAATCACCTGGTGCTCTGAGACCAAAGTACACTGCCTTACCCATCAAGACATGATTACATCAATGTCAATTCGTTCCACAAGCTCACATTTACATCTCATAGGCCCCACTCGGATCGGAAATCTCAGACCATGGAGACCAACTCTTATCTCTGCCACAGTTGATGCGAGTTAATTGAATGCTACCCGACTGTGTCTATTGCACATGTAATCGTACATCTTACATGTTGAGACTCAAACCATATTGAGGAAAGAAAAGAATAGGTCATCCACTTGACCAATGACAATGTTCCCTTGTGTGTGCTGAAAAGAAAAATGTTTACATCAGTCTTTTTTTTTCCGTTCTCTTTTTCCTTCTCCATCTCTCATTAGATTTTCTCTTTTTCCTCAATCAGAAATAGTCAATGTATACGAAATGAGCTCAAGTACATCCGATATAGCAGAGAGGACAGCTGCAGCAAGGCGAGAAGCAGAGCAATTAAAAGACAAGATAAAGCAGAAGAAAGAGCGTTTAGCAGATACTACACGTAAGTATACATTCATAAACATTCATTCAATGCATGTCATTGTTTACATACAGCAAATTATAGTCATTCAAGTTGCACAAAAAGTCGAGAAATTACCACGGCTATCAATGAAAGTTCGCCGTACATTGAAAGGACATTTAGCAAAGATTTATGCCATGCAATGGGCTGCTGACAAGCGCCATCTAGTATCCGCTTCGCAAGATGGAAAATTGCTGGTTTGGGACGCTTATTCAACAAATAAAATATACGCTATACCATTGAGATCGTCCTGGGTCATGACATGTGCCTATGCACCAAGTGGAAATTTTGTTGCGTCGGGTGGATTAGACAACATTTGCTCGATATTCAATTTGAAGGCAAGAGAATCACCAACGAAACCTGCAAGAGAATTATCGGGTCACACAGGCTATCTAAGCTGCTGTCGATTTCTGAGTGATACGCAAATCCTGACTTCGAGTGGTGATACAACATGCGTGCTTTGGGATGTTGATGCTGGCGTAAAAATTGATGAATTCACTGATCATACTGGAGATGTCATGAGGTAATATAATGGCGCCTTGATTCACCCTCATACTAACACTTCATAGTTTGTCAATCTCATCAAATCCAAATGTGTTTGTTTCGGGCGCTTGTGATGCAACTGCTAAAATTTGGGACATCAGAAGCAAAAAATGCGTACAATCATTCAGCGGTCATGAATCAGATATCAATGCAGTCCAATTTTTCCCTAACGGTAATGCCATCGGTACAGGGTCTGATGACGCCAGTTGCCGATTATTTGATCTACGAGCCGACCGAGAGCTTAATATCTTCACTCATGAACAAGTATTTAGTGGAATCACATCAGTAGCATTTTCAATTTCTGGAAGACTCTTATTTGGTGGTTATGATGACTATCATTGTCATGTCTGGGATACTTTAAGAGGTGAAAGAGTGGGTGTCCTGAGTGGACATGAAAATCGAGTATCATGTTTAGGTGTATCAACAGATGGTATGGCTTTATGTACAGGTAGTTGGGATAATCTCTTGAAAGTTTGGGCATGATAGCCTTTTTGATCTGCTCGACGTTACAATACTTTTTTTTTACTATTACCATTTGATTTACACTTAATATACACTAATCCTTATTTACCATGATTCACCATCATTAGTACAACATGTATATCTGACTCTCTCCTTTTATATATATAGTCCCCCCCCCTTTTTTTTCACTCCCTCTCCCTCTCCCTTTTAATTAAAGTGAACATTTTTGACCCAATAATTTAACAACGTGGCTCAAACAAGGGTAAATGTCGATTTCAACTGTAAACTGCTAGATGACCCCTACATCTGTGATTGTTTGAAAGTTTGGCAGATCATTGTGGGAATAATCGTGCATGTTTATGCAGAGAAGTCTCCACAAAGTATCCCTGTTTCCTTACACACAATGCTTGTATTACAAGTGCAGTGTTTATAGTCTTTGAATACAGTGTATGTAGACGGGATATGGGGTGCCTTCCTGGTGCTGCGTATAAGGGAAAAAAGGGCGCTCCACCAACAAAAAACACATTTTACAATATGATTGCCATTCTCTCAATAATCTTTGAGTATTAAATATGAACACAGGATATAATACAACCGTCTCTTCGTCATCATCTTCAACCTTATTTCCACCGTTGAATGACGCCAACAGCTCACCACCTCTGGATAACATCAGCGAAGGGGGCCTACTTTGGAACAACGTCAATACATTTGCTATACCTGATGACACTACAGACAAATCAGATACATCGTCAATATCATCACCGTTTCCTGCACTAAGATTCAACACTCAAACATCAGCAGCAGCAGCATCAGCAGCATCTGCTAATACCGGGGTAGAGAGTAAAGAGGATTCAACTGCCTTCAATATATCATGGGGTGGTGATGATAAACCGCCAGTCGAGCTTCATCCCGAAGAAAAGCCAGTAGAAGAGCCCAAGTTATCAAGGCCATTACCGAAGCCTAGAGGCATTAGAAGATTGCCAGAACCGGAGCCTTCTGCTGATGGTACAATTGATGAAGATACTTTGAAACGTAGAAAGGTAAGAAAAAAGATAGCGCAAGACAAACAAAGACATCAGATGACTCATGCTAGTAAATATGCAGAACACAGATGCCGCCAGAAGATCTCGAATGAAGAAATTCATGAAGGTGGATCAACTTGAGACCAAGGTGAATGCTCTGCAGGCAGAGAACGCCAAATTAACGTTAAGTAATGCGGTACTGGAATCTGAAAAGAGAAGCTTGCACGCAAAGGAAAACGAATACAAGAAGCGAATCAAGTATCTGGAGGATATAATGAGGTGCAATGGATGGGACTTTAGTACGGGAAATTATGAATCGTGGTAGAAATAAAGCAATGTCTCTTTTGTCATCAGAGCGGCTGTTATTTGGATCATGAAAAGAGGGCGGATCTACCAGGCAACTATTATATACAGAGGAGATGGATATATGCGGCAAATCAAACGCCCTATTTAAGCGAGGATATTGACCAAAATTAGAGTGATACACATCTGTAGAATTAAAAAAGAAGGAGACTCGAGTGTTTGTGCGTCGGTTAATTACATCGCTTTATTAAATGCAATCAATGGAATGCTATTTTGAGCAAGTGTTTGGCTAGGGTTCGTCGTGCTATTTGATTGTATGGCTATAAAACTTGAATCTCAGTGAGAAATCAATCATTCTTGATGACCCTTCGTCGCTTCTCATGTCTTTTTTGAACAGCTAAAAATAAATTACACAACTCTAAAATTTTTTCTTTTTATTTCCTTCTTCTTCTTTTCTTTCTTTCTTTCTCTTCATCATTGCCTGGAAATAATCCCCCCTTTCGCCTCATCAAGAAACTAGAATCAAGACATGTCTACTGAGGAAGTTACTGTAAGCCTATCTCGTTTAGCTCTGGCTAAAGCTATTAAAACCCCGGATGCTGGAGAGGAAGAAGCAGAGCCTTGGACAAAGAGCATCATCTTCCATCAACCTCACATTGATGAGCAGATGAGAAACTCAATCATAAATCCTCAATCACAGCAGCACAATAGACGCAAAAACGGACGTCATGGTAACCAGAAACAGCCTCTCTTAAAGCAACACAGATACCCACAACAGCACCCACAACAACATCACCAATATCCACAGCAAGGTAGACAGGTTCCCCCTCCCATGAGTCGAGTGAGATCTGACGAAATGAGACAGCCAACACTCTCGCCACCTTTGCAGCAGCAAAACAGACCTTCTTACTTTCCAGCACAACCGCAATTGCAGCAGCAGAATAGACCTTCATCTCAGAGTGCAAGCAGCGGCGGTAGATCATCGCTTTCGTCTGGTAAAATAGGTAAGAAATGACTATGCGCTCTCAGTACAATTAAATGCCAACTCAATTACACTCGCTTTCTAGCAAATCCAGGCAAATCTAATCGCAAGTTTGTACCCAGTGACGATGAGGATGAGGATGAGGACGACGACGACGACGACGACGAAGAAGAAACAGATGACGACCAAGATGATGATTCTGAAACAAAAAATCACAAGATCAATGTGCCTACTAAGCCTACCATCATTACACCCTCTCCACCACCCCCTACTACCATCACTAACAGTGGTAAAAAAGGAAAATCTACTAGCCGTATTCCACAACCCAGCGATGATGAGGAATCTGATCAAGATGATAGCTCGGTCAATTCTGAAGATGAAGGTAACAAAAACACGTGGATAAATTTCATGTTATAATCCGGATGAAGACTAAAAAAGGAAATTTGCTTGATTTAGATCAGAAGCAAGAGGAAGAGGAAGATGAACAGATGTACGCCCGCAGAATGTCTACATTAAGACAACTTGAGCGGGGCCCCAGTGTTCATAGAAGAACCAGATCCACAGGCGACATGATGATGCTACCACCAGCGGAGGCTTTCATAGAACCAACCACAGCTGCTCTTGCTGCCACAGCTGCTACTACTGCGGATGGTAACAAGTTGGGGTCGATTGAGCAGTGGAGAATGACTGTCATGGAAGCAGAGGACATCAGCACACCTACATCGAGCGAGTCAATGCAGTCGCACGCTACAGGAGATGTATCAGAGGAAGACGAGGATGGAGATATGGTAGAAGAGCCTATCGTACGCTCTACCACACCTTCTGCTGCCAATGCTGTCCCACCTCGCCAACAAACACCAATGTCTGGTAGTCGCAATCGTAGATCCACTATTGGTGAAATGGACATGTTCTACTACCAACAACAGCAACAACAACTATACAATATGCAAATGCAGCAAGCCATGCAAATGCAACAAGCACAGCAAATGGCACAAATTCAACAATATCAAGCTATGCAGATGCAACAACAACAAGCTCAACAGCAATATAGAAAAGCAAATAACCGCAAAAGTGTGTCCGCCATGGACTTGATGATCCAAATGGAGCAAGAAAAAGCAGCAACTCGTAAAAACAACAAGAAGAAGATGCCTGATCCATCTAAAGCTACATTGGCAGACGGTTTATTGAGTCGAGTGCCTGAGCAGGGCCAACACAACATCAACTTTCAACACCATGTCATGAAGCAACAGATGGCCCGAGCCAGCAAAAGTGATTACCATCTTCGCCAGACTGGGTCCAGTAGACCTCCTAGTTCGATGATGATGAATAATAGAAGATCGCAAATGATTAGAAGCGAGAGTTCACCTATACCTACTCTTAGTATGTCCACCCCTATAAATCAAGCCTACTTAATACCACCCAATCAACAGCAGCAGATGCTGATGCCACCACAGACACAAATGATGCCCATGATGAATCCTAGCAGATCGTCGCAATATCTCCACAGCAACAGTAAAAGACAGAGCTCATACTCTGGCTACAACCAATTTTAAACACCCGTTCCTGAAATAAATCATTTTTTTGATCTACCCCTTTTATTCTTGTGTTTCCTTATTTCTCTCTTTCTCTCTTTTCCTTTTTCCTTGTAGAAAAAAAAAAAGATCGTATGACAACTATAGAGCAACACGAGCTAAAGTACCTGCCGCTGAGCACGCAAGATGATGGCAAACTAAAGCTGAATACCACTGGATCCATGTCAAGGTGGAAAACAAAAGGTTTAAAAGAAAAAACAGTGCAAATGTATACGACATCCAAACTGATTTGAATTATATATATATATAAAGAGTTTTATTTTTATTATATAGTTATTATGATGGTGGTTCCTTACATGATTTACACCACTTATGGTATCAGTCAATGTAAGTCTTCTGTCTGCCGTGTTTCCCATTGATCCATCTTACCAAAGCCATCCACACATCACCAGCAAATCACCCAAATTACTATTTATACAGCAATTTACTTTCAGATGGCTGGATTTTTAACAGAAAAGTGGATAACAGCGATGTCCAGTACGCTCAATTTCGAAATCACCTCCCTATTCTTTTTGCGCTAGCTAGTGTCTGGCTTGCATTGAGCCATGTATACCGACAATTGAATCACTCTGTCCAGAATCAGTCGTATTTCTACCTGATCAATGCAAGTATCGTTATTGTCGCTTTGCACGGCACCAGCATCATCAAGATTCTATTAATTACAAGCACTAATTTCATCATTGGCCGTATATTTGGTGCAACAAAATGGAACCCAATCATGACCTGGACGTTTAATTTAGCAATTCTATTCTTGAATGAATACTACAAAGGTTACAAATTTGATGCCATTGGTTTACCTGTCCTGGTAAATATGATAGGAGATCTAAACGAAAGCTTGATTTGATATACTCACTATAAATCTTGGGAACAGGATCAATACAATGGCATGCTGCCAAGATGGCATGTGTTTTTCAACTTTAGTATGCTTCGAATGGTGTCATACAATATGGACTATTACTGGCATTTCAAACAGCCTGCACCAGAGCATCTAGTTGTAACTGCAGAACCAACAGAGAAAGAGCGTATCCAAACACCTTGCCAGCACGCCGACTACAATTACTTTTACTACCTCGTCTACCTGTCATACACGCCACTTTACATCTGCGGTCCTATCATCACGTTCAATGATTTCATGTCGCAATTGCGCACTCCCTGCTCCAAACTCACGCCAAAGTATGTCATGCTGTACGCATTTAGACTTGCTGCAGTGCTATTGACTATGGAAATCACGCTTCACTACCTCTACGTGGTAGCCATTTCCAAGGCACAGGCTTGGAACAATGACACTCCCTTGCAGCTGAGCATGATCGGCTACTTTAATTTGCTGATTATTTGGATGAAATTGTTGATTCCCTGGAGATTCTTTCGATTGTGGGCATTAGCAGATGGGATTTGGCCAGAGGAAAACATGATTCGATGCATGAGCAACAATTTCTCGGCACAAAGATTCTGGAAAAGCTGGCATCGAAGCTTCAATCGTTGGACTATCCGATATATTTATATTCCTTTGGGTGGATCCAAGTATTTTGCTTTCAGTATGTGGGTCGTATTCACTTTTGTGGCCATTTGGCATGATATAGAACTCAAACTGCTGGCATGGGGATGGCTGATTTGCTTGTTCCTGCTACCCGAAATCATCGGATCAAGACTATTCACATTTAAAAAGGTAAGCTAATATGTGGTGATTGACATCAGTTTGTATTAATGCAAAATACCTATAGTTTGGGCACACCTGGTATTATCGATTTGTGTGTGGGTTAGGAGCTGTATGCAATATCCTCATGATGATGGTGGCCAATTTGGTTGGATTCTGCCTTGGTTTGGACGGTATGAAGGCCATGTTGGTTCAAATATTCAGCTCTACAGATGGCTTGATATTTTTATCTACTGTCGTTTGCTGTCTATACATTGCAGCACAAGTGATGTTTGAAATACGAGAATCCGAGAAACGAAGAGGAGATCCCAAATGGACGATGTAGCTGCAATACCCTTCCCCTCTCGCTCTCTCGCTCTCACTCTCTATTATACCACTATTACACCTTCTATAATTATTGTATATATATATATATCTATTTTATTGTTTCTTTGTTGGTGGATGTACCGTAATACCTGTAGCATTGACAATTGCCCACTTTACTTTAGCCATCTCATTTGCCACAACATCATTGTCATTAAATTTACTACTTCTTTTTTTGCCGGTAACTAACAGTTGAGGGTAACAACAAATTGCGTTCTCCACAAGATACTTTTCAATCTCTGCTTTAGATGCTGCAAATGCTTCTTTGGATAATCGATCTCTTTTTGTCAAAATAACTTGATATGACAATGCCTGCTTATCTAAATGGCTCATTAATTGCATATCAGTCTCCTTTAAACCGGCTACTGGATCAATCAACATGAACAATCGTTTCAATCTGTAGACAAAGGTCATTCAGTGCTTTAACTTGGGTATAGAAGCATCCGCCACTTACTGTTTTCTGGTGGATAAGTATTCCAGGATCAAATCGCCCCACTCTTCTTTAGATTTGAAGCCGTAGCCTGGCATATCTACTAGTGTGATTTGACGACCCACATCAAAGAAATTCAATAATCGTGTATGGCCCTGATTTGAATCAACTTGAATGCTCTTTTACGATGCGTATAAATGACTTACAGGTCGGTTGGATGTCTTGACGAGTCGGCTATTGTTTGTCAAGTTATTGATTAATGTGGATTTCTGTGGGTTCAAGGTTTTCAGTAAAATTTGGTTTACAAGAAGAGTTGGAGTTATACTTACACCAACATTACTTCTTCCAACAAATGCTACCTAATTGGACTCATTAGGTCAATACGGTCATGGTAAAGCTAAATCGTCATAATCTTACTTCAGGCTTGCTTGTTTCGGGGGCTTGTTCTGCTTTACTTATACTTTGAATAAAATTGACAGGCCTTGCAAATAATCGTGTAGCATCAGCTAGCTGCTCTGGAGAAACAGGCGCTGGTTCTGGGAACGCAACAAGTTTATATTTCTGTTTATCCTTTGCAACCAAATGGTCAGTGGATCTTTTCAGCAACTGAAATGTAGAATGAAACGATCTTTTTGCAAGGATCATATGTGGAGACAATTTTTGACTTCGGAGAGAAGAAAGAGCATATATTTTTGAACTTCAAATTTGTAGTTATGTATTAATGTTATCTTGTTGGCAGCCGTAACCGACTATTTCCATTCAATTCAATGATAGACAATGCTTATTGCTCGAGAAAATATGATGGTTAGAACAGTGTATTAATAATATACACCAAGTGTGTGTGCGTGTGTGTGTAAAGCATTGCATTTTATATATGAAAAACAAAAAAAAGATATAATAACCACTCTATGTTACTTTCTAACAGCACCAGCAGCATTGCCATTGAACACCTTTGTTACGGCAGCCATGAAAGCAGTCTTTTGTTGCAGATCAAAGGTAGGGTTGCTACCCACCAATGTGCTCAGAGTTTCGCCTTGGATCATTGGAGGCCATTTCAAATCTGCACCAGTTGAGATGTATCTACCATAATCACCTTGAATATCCTTCAAAACCAATTCATCACTGTCTTTCTCTGCTGCTGCAACTTCAGTCTCTGATGCTTCTGTTGAAAGGGTGGTTGTCTCGAATGAAGCCCAATCAATATCTTTGTCAATGAATGTAGTAGCACGACGAGTTCGGATCTCTTGAGGTTGTTGTGATCTACGCAAATTTAACTTTTTACCGCCATTTTGTGCATTATTGCGGTTATTTTTATTGTTACGTCTATTGTTGTTGTTGTTGTTGTTACTGCTGCTGCTGTTGTTGCTTTGTTCACCAGCGGCACCCTCTGCACTTTGCTTTTCATTTTGTCTGTTTTGTCTATTATTTCTGTTCTTGGAATTGTTTTTGTTGTCATTTCTGGGACGCTGTTGCTTTGGTTGTTCAGCTGCATCAGCAAATTGGCCTTCGGATGGCTGAGGCTTTCTGTTACGAGGAGTAAAAGTACCATTGCGGTTGTTGTTGTTGCGAGGCTTCTTGGCATTAGCCAAAAAAGAAGCAAAAGGGTCAGACGAACCCTCCATGATCTTACCACGGCCAGTACCTCCTAAACGTTGAGAAAGGCTGGGCTTTTCCTTGTTGTCGGCAGAAGGAGCAGGGGTAGCATTGGGTGTTGTGTAATTCTTGACAGAGGAATAGATGGCTGTATTCTTCCAGACATTAGCTTTTGTAAAGCTGTTTGAGGTTGCTCTCAACATGTTTCTGTAGTCAATGTTATGTAGAAAGGGGGTGGCAAGAGAGATGGAAGATGGGATGATATTTGACAATGAAAATTAGCAAAAAAAAGACAGGCCCTTGTAATAAGTCACGATGATTAAATGTCAAATCCTGCTCAAAGGGACATGCGGATGTGGGGGAGGGGGTGGGGGGAGGGTATTCAAATTTTCAAGGAACGAAGTCTTTTTTTATTTATTTGCCTTTGGATGCAATGGTAGGTTTTAATACAGACATGACCATCATCATGGATTCCTAAAGACAGAGACATGTAAGCATTCGAAAAGGTGTTAGCATATGTAGATGTATTTACCTCCAAGCGAACAGTTCTAGTACCACTCTTTGCATTAGGATCAATAAACATGTCAAATAGCTCTGCTGCATCATCTCCTCCGACCTTCAAATCTTGATCTGCCTCAATGGCTTCCTGAAGACCACCAACAGGGCCGCCGAATGCGATCAACAAGTGTCTGATAGTGTATATTAGATCAGCTAGTCCGTCGTTGTATACTCTCCATGCTACTTACTCAAAAGGCTTCACCTTGTTATCCAGGTCACAGTTATACATATCTTGAGCATCACGATCACTGACACCAATTGAATAATCGTAGCCATCTTCATAAGGACATTCTGTCAATACGCGAGAGAAGGAAGATGCCAGACGAATATTATAACCCCAATATAAACCTGTCTTCTCACGAGGCACTTTGGGACTCACCACTTTACCAGGCATTGGCTTTTGTCCTTTGCGAGTATCAGCTGCCGAAATTGGTTGACTCAACTCTACTGTAACACGCACACCGGGTTTCACTGATTTATCGATACGAGCTCTTCTAAACAAACCGATATCGACCAATGTTGAGTCTGAGTCTTGGTTGCTTTTGTCCAAAGTGACACCCTCACGATAGAGTGTGTATTCCTCCATACCAGGGTGATGAGGCACATCCAATGGTGGTAGAAGCCCAGCAAACTTCAAATCAGGACTAATGGGCACTAATTGCTTGCGCAAATACTGTGGGGTTTCCATGTATTGAAACACTCGAGCTAAAAACAAATTGGGGTTGATTTTGGCTTCACTCTTTTGGATTTTATCTTCGTAAATGACAATTTCGTCGACAGAGAAAATGACAAGCGCACGAGCTATTTGACCTGCGAGAATCGTCTTCATTTCAATGGTAGGTGCGCTATCGATAATGCTACTAGGAATGGCTATACTGGTGGTATATCTTCTGGGTTTACAGGACAGAATGTCTTTGGCTCTTTTGACATCTTGAGTAGGCATAAAGCGCTTGGCTGGTCTCTCTTTACCGTAGTCTGGCCCTGAGAGCTCTTTGTTTTCAAAATTACGCTTCTTACGCTATGAATACAATGGTTTAGTCACTCATGAAGCTTTGGCCAAGACTTTAAGTTGCATTTACCGATCTATAAAAGTCTGTCATGGTAGTAAATCAAGGAGGGAAGGAATTGAATTTGCATCAATTGACAATTTTTTTTTTTTCCTTTAATGTCAAACATTGAGAAGGTATTGGCGGTCACGATATGCGCCAGAGGAAGCCATGCTGAATGCTACCGTACTGTACCTTTCGGTGATGCTTCAGTCCTGCAATTTACACTGTGATGTGATATTGGAGAGCCATAGCTTCATACTTGAGCATTGATTGTGTGAAAATCAGCTTCTTTTTTTAATCAATAAAAGTAGTAATGTAAGGGGTATATATATATAATAGCCTGGTCAACGCTGACGCTTGCTGATTTAATGCTTCTCATTCTGATGGTCATCCTGTTCGTCTTCCAGATCCAATTCAGTAATTCTTTTATGAAGTACGCTCTTAAGTTCATGAACCATGGTTTGAGAATCCAATCTTGCGGATCTTTCCTCAGTCTATATAGAATTCCATCCGCTTGTTAATGACCTCTTATAAATCCCAATTACGACAAGGATGATCATTACCTGTTTAGCACGTTTCAATTTCATCTCCTCAATTCTCTCTTGACGAGTCTTTTTCGATTTTTCTTTTCCATTCTTTTCAACAACGCCAGCGATTGCCTCAAACACAGATGCTTTCGAAGCGAGTGGAAGGTTCAATATGTCTGCTACATCCTCAGCATCCAAGATAATGCCCTTTCCCTCGCTTTCCTCCATCGATTCCTCTTCAACGGCAGCAGCATTCAATGTCGGCGAGGCGATAGGCGAAGAAGGCAATACATCAGTTGGCGCTAAATAAGATTCCAATACAACTCTTCCGTTTTCCCATTCAGAAGCCATGTTTTCGAATCCCCTTTGAACTGACATGTATTCGTGGCGCAATTTTTCTCTAATTTCGTCAGTGGAAGATTCTATTGATTGTATTCGTGAGTGAACTGTCAAATATGACGAGATAAACACTTGCCTGAATTCAAATGCTGAACGTCTTCGCTGCATAAATAAATCTTTGCTTCCATTGTCCTTAATTGTTGCTCCAACGACGACAATTGATGAACAAATTTTTTCAATCTAGCGTCTTCTATTTTTGAGGTAATCTTCTTTTTATCGAAATCGTTCATCGGTTTATCTATTTGTTTGTAAGCCTTTTTTTGTCAACTACATGGTGACCCAAAATACGTACAAAATTCGGCATCCAAGGCCTCTACAATGTCTTTTGTAAATTGCTCTGTTTCATTCACTAGTTTATCCAGTATATCATTCACCGTTCTCCAGCCATGTTGGTAGTCAAAGCGAATAGAATCATGCTCGTCTGTCATGACGCCCAGAGCCAAAAAATGGACCATGCACTCTCTACGTTTCAAATGCATAATTTGAGCCAATTTTTTCAACTGATCTAGACTGTATGCATCGCCGTTCTCTTCTCCCATCGCAGACAATGATGCAATTGAATGCACATTATACATCTCATACAAGGTATTCAGGTTTGTCCGGTTGATCACATCCATTAAATCAATAATGCCTTCTTCGTAAATGATGAATGCTCGTCTGAGGATGGCTGATAGTCGATTGCGAAGCTGGATGCATTTTCTGTTTTTGCTCTTTTGCTCGATGCGAGAAATAGGCGATAAAGGTGTCGAAAGTCGATATCCTCGAGAGACCAATTCAATTTCTTGAATAGTGATCAGTACACGGTGTACTTTGGTGTCAAACGTCTCGCTGTGATCGTTGAATGATTGCAGCCTCGACAGTGCAATTTGATACAGCTGTCTGATAGACGATCGCCGCTATACGCATAACATGAGAACTCTCTGAATAGCGGCCTGCTCACTCTCCAACTTACCTTGTGTCTATAAAAGAAGAACAAAGATGCTGAAGTAGAAAAGAATATGGTCATGATTGGAAGTTTGGGCCGCAAAAAGTACTTTTCCGCTCCGAGAAGTAAAGCTAATGTTGCAACTAGATTTGTAGTAACACCTAATTTGGTTGTCCGAGTCGACTGAAATGGTAATTCAGTAGTATTTGGTAGCTTATTGCCATTGCTACTATGCTTGTGATGATGATTAACCGATAATGTCTCATTTAATAAAGGCGAGGTAACGATCAGATATTTGAATTTCTCTTCAAATGCTGTTTCTTCCGCCCGAGGCAATGATATTGAAAATGCGTCCTAAATCGTAAAGAATAAGTAAAGGGTTCCCCCGTCCCCAGATTTAGCACATAAAGAAAGTTTACATGAAACAGTGAGAGTCTCCACATTTTCAGTATGTTTGATTGTTTCGTGCTGACAGAAAAAGATTTCGTTGAATCGTTGTTGATGACAAGTAAGGGAGGCGTCACTTTTACTGTTGCTTCGACTTGGTCAATAGCTAAAGAGTGATATGAATGCAGAGCAAGAAAGGCGCAATTATTTGCAACATGTTAGAAATTGACCCGAATTTGTTTGTTATTATTTGTCTAAACATACATTGTAAATAGTCAGCAAGCGGTGAGTCTTCATAGACTATGAATTCTGTCATGTTGATTAATGGTTTGATATGAATAGAAAAAAAAATTGCAAAGCTGAAAAAGAGAGGAAGAGGAAGATATGATGGAAAGAGGGAGTTATGTGTCTCTTTAATATGAAGCCATTGGACATGTTCAAGTCAGATGAGCTTGAAAAAGGGGTGCATCTCCGTGTATTTGTGGTCATGTCAAAAATGGCTCCACAAAATGGCATGTTGTTTTTTTTATCTATGTCTACAAAGAAAAATAAGCCAGCTTTTTATTGAGTGGAGAAATGCATTCAAATAATGATGTATAAGATGAATGGAATTACAGTGAGATATTTTATATATAATATATACAGAGTGATAGGAATTGATTATTATTGCGAAGGTAATCGGCTTGTTTTTCCACCAGATACAGGAGGTAAAAATGCCAGCATTGGTGGTAATGTATCGTGGAGTAGTTCTGGGCTTGTTATTACTGTTGATGGCGAAAAATTGTTCTTGTCGTTAATTGAATTATGTGCTGTATTATTAAGTGTTGTTGAAGTGTTGCAATTAGTATAATTAAGTGATCTGTTGCTGGAAGATGAGTTTATGCTGCATCCACTGAGTCTTCGACTGGCATCGTCTTCATGTCTGGTAGTATCGCTCATTGGTGAAGGAGGCTGACTTTTATTGATATAACCCGAGGGTTCGGTACTTTGACTAGGTCGTCTGTTGTTCATGTTGATGGAAGGCAATTCAATCTTATGAAGAGGTGCGCAGTAGAATGGCAATTCATTCAACGTCTCTGACTGTGGTGGGGTTATAGATGGAGATCTATTTCCATGAGTATTGCTATTGAATTCATCCTTGACTTTGATGCAGAAGGTGTTTGTGTTTGATGTGGCATCTGATGTTGTTGTAGCAGCAGATACTGCATTTTCTTTGTTTTTCTGTTCCAATAGCATGCGTCTGCCAAGTCTTCTATTGATTTCTTCATTGATAAATTGCTGCTTCTCTTCGGAATCGCCCTCGCCGAACTTTTGACGAGCTAATCGATATACTCTGCATCGTAAATCGTTTCGCTTGTTTTTGTCTCTGTTTTCTGCTCTCCATTTGCGCATTCTAGACGACATTTAGTACTCCATCTACTATAGTAAAGTGCTTGTTTTTACCTTTCAGTTGTGTCTGCTCTGGAGGACACCTTCTTTGTATGGCCACTCCATCGTTTCTGGTCTCGACTTCTTGCATATGGTATGTTGTGAATGTTGGGGTTTTCCATGTGGCGTTTTCTGTTGACAGGAGTTAATAACAAAAAAGTGATTGTTTCATCATGATGGATAGCTTACAAATTGGATCTTGTTGCGAAAACTAGAGTACAAAGCAAAGAGAGAGAGAAAAAAAAAGAAAAGATAAAAGGTTCAGGTCAGTACCAACATTTTATATTAGAAGGAGGGGGGAAGGGAAAAAAAAGAGAAACATCCAGGAAAAAATGAACTGATTTTTTACTTACTTTTTGGGCATTGAGGGCAAGCAAAATTACTGTCTTCCTCTGACATAATTAGTGATATGTAGTTGATCAATGCGAAGTTGTTGTTGTTTGAAGAATAATAGTTGGAGAAAAGAGAAAGACAAAGTATTTATAGTTGATTTCAGAAAAGAAATTTGGAAAGAAGAAGGAAAAAAGAAAAAATTAAAAATAAAGAGCAATTAAATCAAAAACTGGCCTGCCAGTAACCAGATAAAACTCCATATTTATAAAAAAGATATATTCGTGAAATGATCTCAAACACACCAATCAGTCTGAAAACCAGGTTGAAGGATCACGTTACTCTTTTATGATTCTTGTCCTGTTTTCCCTTTTGAATTGTCCATGATAGTTTGATAGGTTTCGCTTGAGTATTCTAGAATCGAACACCGATGTCCAATTTTGACAAGTGTATTTGACAGGAGAACTTCTTGGAAGATGTAGTCAATCATCATCGAATATTCGTTTATAGAAAATGCCTCAAGGCTGGGGTTTGATGTTTTATACATGCAACTTCTCTCTTTCAGATAATGTAATTGGCATTATTCATATTAGTCCGGGACAATTGAGCACAAATGTTTACTGAATCTTTAGAAAAATGGGATACTTCAAAACAAACCTATTTGCCTAAGCGGCGCTCAGATCATAACGGGCCGATACCCACTCAGGCCAACAAAAATCGTTGGTTCGTATTAAACATCAAATGTGTCAAATACATATTTTTGTGGAATTATATTTCCCTTCCCCTCTCTTTTAACGATGCATCCAATATTTATGCAATTGACCTTGTATATGCATATACTACATTGAAGCTGCTTTCATCCGATATTCTTAAAAACTGGCATTTATTTTGACTCGAAACCTTGCTCTTTGATTCCATATCAAATGTCTCGATTCATGTGGCAGAATATTTCCTTTTTCACACATGTCAAACAGAAGCAAAAGACATTAAACAATTAGCCGATATCCACACACTTGTTTACTGCAACAATGCCAACTTCCACGTCATTTAATTCATGGAAGAAAGTTGAGTCATTATCTACGACAAATCTCTCATCTTTTATAAGGTGATGAAATGTCAAAGCCCAATTTTTTTTCCAATGATTGCATGACAAATCAGTTAGATCACTAAATATAAAAGTAATCTACCTCTATTTTGTTCATTAATCTTTGATCCGTAAATCTATTTGATAACAAAACACTCAAATATACAGCAATACCACCACTTAAAGTTCAAACCTTATATCGCATCTAGATTTACACAGTTGTGTAGAATATTCGCAATTTGAGCAAATGTTTAGAGGCATTTAATGATGATTATCTCACGCTATGCCTATAGAAGTATAAGAAGCTGGAAGGTATCAGTTTTATGTACAAACATTCTTGGCATTGTACAAAGCAGATGAATACTGAAAAATGGAGTAATTTGCATTGGTGATTGCCATCAAGATAGACTCAACTTTATTGGTGCCCAGATGTGTTGGCTCCTAATGTAAAATACGCAAACAACGCCTACTTCAATTAGTGCAATCAGATATGGTTATTCTTGATCCTCCAATATAGGTATGTAAAATCTTCATTTTATGCACTCTGTTGCTTCATCGTCCCTTGCTTTTTCCATAATGATATCAACATGTGTTCTTTTTTTTGAACAATAATACTCAGATACATATTAAAACAGAGATCTATCTTAGGAACAGCATCTCTTCCAAGTTTGATTATTTACACACTTATTTTTTTTTTTTGTATCATTTCATTTAAAGTTTCTACTAATGGGCCTGTGTTGTAAATGTTGCATGATCAAATTACGCTTTCATGGGCTTTTTTTATTGAAGCCAGTTAATTAAACACCTATTGCCTATTACTAGCACATCTTATAAAGTGCCTTGAGATTATCGAGTTCATGTGATAATGATGGCATGTTGAAACTTAACAACTGTTACGTATGATTACGCGGACTCTACCCAATTAACGAATGGTGATTATAAAACTGAATGACTCTAATTAGCATCATTCGCACCCTATACAATTAAAATGAATACAAGGGATAAACTAGAGTGGGTTCATCATCAAGTACTGGGGTAAATCAATTACGATTATATTTGTAAAATTTCCACCTAACAAGTAACACAATCAAAGACACACCAAAAAGTTGCCCTGAAACTCATGATTGGCCTACATGATCGGGTATCTGTTAAGCATTTCGCTTCAGCAAATTATTGCTGAAACCTAGCGATTTACGTCAATATTAACACTTGTGGTAATGAAATGTAATACATGTTTCGTCCAACATCAAGGCCAACACTTGTCTATTCCCACTGAGATATTTATGCTACCCAAAAGATCCACTCTACTGATAGAGCCAATATTGTTATAATGACACATACGCTGGTACATATATTGTTTCACTTAATGAGTCTATTGACATTGAATAAAGGTGCACTACTGACATTTTGTAGATTTGATTGTATAATTTTATTTGTCTATGCACTGATCATCATGAAATCTGACAGCAGGCGGCATTATAGCAGCCCTAATTGCTTATGGAAGCTGACTTTAAACACTGATTTGCCATTGCTGACTGATATGATCTAGCTTATTCGTCGATCATTTCTAAATAGGCGAATGTCAAACGACAAGTGGAGCATGTACGTCAAGTAGACATTTTGTATCGAGTATTTTTGTTGTACATAATCATTTTTGGATCCATCACTTTAAGCGACTTGTATCACATATCTACTCGGTTTGTGCCCATATCAGTACCCAAATTGACCGTTTGCATGAAATAAGAAAGCCGTAGTCTATATTTGCAGCTATTTCTTGCAAGCTTGCCATGTAAAATTTATTCTAATCTCTGCGAAATTGCTAAGCCCTGCAAGTTGAAATATCAGATCTAAAAAAGCATTAAATTTAACCGTGTTTTACACATTTGCTAGTGAAAAGACGTAATTACGATATAATTCATAGATACAAAAAGTGCGCTATTTATCAGTTTCGAAGCAAATTGTGGCCTGAAATCCAGATACCTTGGGATAGGTAGAACTGACATGGCTAAGCTGTCAATTGTTGTGAATAACTAGTGTTACTTGTCAAAGCTTACTGCTGGCCCTTAGTCAAAAGACTAAAAATCATGCTTCACGATAGATAGCTTTTGAAGTTGGTTCCTCAAGAAGATATCCGAGTTTCTTGATTGTTTCAAAGCAATACTTCATTACCGTTCCATGCTTGCGGCCTGCATTGAGCTCAATTACCTCTGGGCACCTGGAGATTGGTTAATTGCATCTTCAATGATCCTTTACATTGAGAAGTATAAACCTCTGAAGCATCTTTACAGCTAGTGCAGTAGTTTCCTTTAAGAGCACACAATGCTTTTTCGCTTGATCGAAAGCAAGTTTGAATGATTTGCGGCCTAAGTTCATTCGTGATGAGTCTGAAAAGTTCCTTTCTATTTTATAGGGCTACAGTTGCCACAGCTGTATGCGAGTTGGTCATATCAATGCGATATCTTCTGACAACCACACTATTCTCTTGGTGCAAATGCAAAATTTGTGGTACAAAAACCATTGGACTGGCTCGAAAATGATGTAAACGATGAATTGAGAATTCGAATCATCCAATTGAGCAAACAGCTTGTGGTGAATGTAAACTATAAACAAGAGAACGGGTAGAGAAGGACTATTTATAGGAGGTCTATAAGGAACAAAATATGCTTAAATGTTGAAGATTTCCTGATCCAACAATGAACGTTTCTAAATTCTAAAATTACAGGAAATTCCATTTAATTTATTCAAATACAACGAAATTTGAACATTACAAGTCGAATTCAGCAAGCTACAGGCGTAAATCAATTACTACTCATAACGATCCATCTTTTCAGTGGGATATGTGATGCCTTCATCAATCAGTCTAACTTTAGAGACATCCATCTTTTCACCAACCGATACAGGGAAATCATTGACAGTCAGTAAAGCAACTCGATTGGCTTTGTTGTTTAGCTCGTTCACAGAGATTCTAACGATTTTGGCTTTGCTTGTCCCTCTGAATTCAGGAGAATGCTTCAATGTGAGCAAGAGTAGCGTCCGTAGATCTTTGCTGTACTCTGGGATACGTCTTACAAAGAGTCGAGTCGCTTGTGGTATCAAGAAGGCAATAGTCATAAGAATCACCGTAATAATCCACCAAGTAGGTGTCTCTACAGCATCAATTACAAGAGCCTTGGTCAAATAAAAATCAGAGTAGTCCCCGTTTTCCCATCGAACCCTCATGGATGCCATACGCACAAGATAATCAATCGACTGTTGGTCTATATAGGAAGGGTCCAGTTCCTTGAGTAGTAATCCGATTTTGTTATCAGAGAGATTTACAGCTATAGGGCCTTCTGTTGGATCTTCCAGCTGTAAATTTTTGCTTTCGTAAGCTACCAATCGTTCCTTCTTGTCTGGCAAGACACCTTCGACATTAAAGGCTTGGATCATGGTATAATCAATCATAATTTTATCACCTTTTTCATGCGGTAATCCCCTTATATGAGTATATACCATGTCTAAAATATAATTGCTTCTAGGATACTGACGCTTTGCTTGTATCGTACTAATGTTTCCAAAGTTATTCATGATCCGCATCATGTCGCACAGTACTCCATTGTATGGCAAATCAATGAAATTATTGTTGTAATTAGCTCTTCCTTCACTTGAGCAATTAGAAGGTGGGACAGCAACTTTCTCGTAACTGTACAGTGTAATATGAGCCGATTTCTTGATTCCCATTGATAGATGTGTCGCATTATGATTAAATATACTGACGCCAACTGAACTTGAAGCTACTGTGCCTGCTGGGAGCATCGCTGGGCGATATATAGTATTGTTCGCGTCTAATAAGCTTGGCTTGTATTCAGAAAGTTTGCTGTTAGGCACACTGATAGTGAGAATCACATCGTAAACAGGATAGCACACTCCAAAATAGCTTTTTGTAGCCAACACAGATAGTCCGTGGGTGTCATTAAGACTATACACACCCCTGTCCGTAAGGGATATGTCATTAATAGAAGATTTACTTTCTAAAACAATACCGTCATCAATAGTATATCCACTTTCTAAAATAACAACATCCTCGGATCGCCGATCAGCAAATGCCATAAAAGACTTGACCATGTTATTGTCATAATACACTTCAAATCCAGAATGCCCTGGTACCTGTCGATCATTCCATTCATATCGATTGATGTTGGTTTGAGGCCTGAACCAGTGTCCATCACTGTTTTGAGTTGTGTTTTGGCGAAGATTCTCTTCAATGTAATGAAGCATCATATCTTGGAAAGAATTGTTGCTGAGAAACGAAACGAAATTGTTAAAAATTGGCATGGTCGATGGCCATCCGTACTGGGATACTGCTTCCTGCTGGATAAGAAGGGTGTCTGGGTACCTTGCATAGATTGAGCCTGGCGAGTTTAACTTGGTGAAGATTGTAGGAATGAATTTGAGGGCAATAGCAACGCACGCAAATAGAATAACTGCAAACTTATGGCGTAATTTCTTGTCAAATCGTTGGTAATTTGTGAGTAAATCCAAAGGGCTCTGAGCGTACATGAGCTTAAAGTCCAAATCTCGCCTCTTGTAAGCAATGGCAGATACAGTTTGGCTTATTGCTTCTCCAGCCAAAATAGCAAGGATTTGATAGATAAGGATTGCCAACACGGTAGGAATCATGATGTGAAATGAGAAGAAAAGAAGAGTTTCTTGATAAAATTGACGTGTTTGCATATCATATATTGGAGTGATATGCAATGTTTGCTTGTGCAGATCATGCATGTTGCTCAGCCTCTTCTTCTGAATAGTATGGAAACCAAACAATTGACATGCATAAGTATCCAAAAAATAAATACGTTAGCATCTCAGATGGCACTGCATTTGGTTTACACATCAGTGTTTAGTGTTCTGAGGTTTACATGCTGTCCAACATGGTATACACTATTAACTGGTAAATCTACCGCATGAACTATTGCTTAAACCTATTGATTAGCAGTTTGAGAGAATATTACAGTGGTATTCCGATGTAAGAGACTGGCGCGTGGAGGGCAAAGTGTCTCTTATATCGAAAGTTTATTGTATTGAAACTTGACATCTGACATTACACACTGCTTAATGGCAGTTGCACTTAATAGCAGTGCGGTCCTAATAAATGAAAGAGTCTTTCTTCTGTATACATCATCCATCTTTACCCGTTATTCTTCTAAAAAAAAACTGTAGATAAGAGGAGGAAGAAGAGGATAGTGAGGATGCTGAAGTTAGCTCAAACGCTATTGTCGATGATATGAAACTCGTTCTAGAAAACGTAGCTCCAACTGCCGACAACGAATTTTGCGTCTTGGAGTGTCTCTCGAAAATGTACGTTTCTTACAGATCAGAAATGAGTGTCAATAGCAGTACACAAACCAAAATGGACTCTTTTTTCGCTAGGCACCAAAAATATTGTCACTATATCGGAAGTGTTCCCTTCAATGATATTGCTTTATTTTATGAAATTTAGTAGACTGGTGGGGAAAAAAGCGTCTACGATCTCTTATTTCGATATAGTGGACATAAGCTGTGAATTTGAGCTACTAAACTTTGGTGGGTTCAAAAGTATCTCTTATAATGAAATAGAACTTCTAGTTTGGGTATCTGTTCGTGGATACCCTTCGTTTGGCGATTCTTAACAAAAATGCTATTGATGTGAACAAATTGAATGGCGCACTTGCATTTCAAATTCATAGTCATTGGTAGCGAGAGGGGATATTGGATCTGTCATTCCAGGTAGCATAAAAATCCATTTTTCTATTCATATTTTCAAGCTAATTAAAGACGAAAAGTGTTCAATGATAAAGACATGAATCAAATTGTTCTCCAAAGCCCGTGGAAATGGACCACTTGACCTGCTACTGTCTTGACCGGGATATTAGTTGTAAACAAGATCTAAGCAAGATCCTCAATGGAATAGCTTTTTTTTCTCACATGCATATACATCCTTCAATTCTATCAATGACAACATACTGTCATTGTGCTCATTTTTGATTGTCGGTATAAAAGGGTCATGATGTTGGCATTGTTGTTTTCATTTCGGAGTGTAAAATCAATTTGAATGCTCCAATGATCAGAGCTAGACACATTTTAAAGCGATAGTGAGAAAGAAATTACTTTTTCTTCTTCTTTTCTTCGAAATATCAATAAAATGGGGATACCACACAGATCCAAGGAGGAACAACAGCAACTACTTGAGGAGCTACGATATTCACTTGGCCAGTCCATTGATGAAGAACTTCCAGACGCCGTAAATAAGTGTAGAATTAACGAAAAAAGAAAAGAAAAAAATGCCAAACTAACCTGTTAATAGCAACTGATTCAATTCCTAGAAGCCAATGTCTGGGTTGTGGTAAGTGTGCGTTGGTTAGTATTAATGAATACGGAGGCTGACAGGCTCTATAGAGTGATGCCAAACAACAATTGATGGATACAGTCAATTGGCGTAAAAAAATGAACACAGATCGCTTACCAGTTGCAACAAAGTACAACAAATTACCTTTATTAGTAGCTTGTAGAGGGTACAAACACATTGATGACGCTAATTTTACTGTTCAGCCTGAATTGTCAGAAAGTGTCATTCGCATTGCAAACTGTATTGGCGGCGATTGTTTTCATAAATTCGATAAAGAAGGACATCCGATCTTGATCGATCGCACTGGATATCACAACACAAAGGAGATGGGTAACAACGTCACTGCGACTGAGATCACCAATTACCAAATATCAGCCAACGAATTCCTGAATCGCGTGATTATGCCAGAGGGATGTGAGCGTGCTGGAAAACCGATTCATAGTGAAACTATCATTTTTGATTGCACAAATATGAGTTTATGGCGTAAGTGTGTATGTGTGTATTTTTTTGAATATTCTGACAGAAATTTAATGTTTACAGAATTTCATATGAGCGCCATGTATCACTTGAAGGCAATTGCAGAAATTGTGCAGCACTATTATCCCGAAACACTTCATCGTTTGTTTATTGTGAATGCGCCATCCGCATTTGTGGTCATGTTTAAAGTGATTAAGCCGTGGTTAAATCCCAGAGTGAGTATCTTTTACCACAATGGCTTGCAAGGATCATGAGTAGGCTTACTTTTTTTACCTTGGCTGTAGACACTAGACAAAATACACGTTCTTGGGAGCAACTTTCAATCCGTTTTATTAGATTACATAGAAGCCGACGATCTACCAGATTTCTTGGGCGGGAATTGTACTTGCAAGCACATGCCAGGCGGATGTGTACCCATCATTGCTCAGAAATCCAAAGACAAGTTTGTGGCCACTGACAAGAATGAAAAGGTGCCTACTGTATACAATTCAGATATTATGGAAGCAGCTACTGTAGAAGACCAGCTGTGTTGCCTAGTGCCCTATTCCGCTACATCTTCTATTTATTACGATTAAATTATCTATTTGCACCACCAAGAATGCGGATAATAGGGGAGGCTTGATATTGTGTGTTACATCCATGCAACGTGGTTGCTCACATAGAAGAGCAATCTTATTCGAAGACCCCATTGTTTTACTGTCTGTTGCACACATGAGATTGAACACAGTTGATCTGGATCTTTCTTTCTCTGTTTTCCAGTGTTTGAGTCGACTGTCTCTTTTTTTTTTGTGTCTGATTTTTTTTTTACTTGGTCTTTCACCTTTTTTTCCATACAACCATGATGGCGAAACTAAGTGTGTCCAAACGAACTGTTACAGCACTCACAGCATTCTCGATTATACTGACACTGCTGTGTCTATTCTACGCGACAAACAGAAACAACAATGGACTGCAGTCCGCTGGTGGTTATGCGAAGACAATAGAGTCAAATGCTACATCACTACAGCAGCCGCAATTGCCTATTAAATGCATCGAAAACACAGCTGACAGAAATCAGATAAAACTGACAAAACAAGCATGGAATCAATGTTTGGATGCAGGGGCAACTCCCGAGTATTACCTTTCCATTGTCATTGTTACTCGTATGGACGACTACGCTGGGTATGTAACACAGTATCATGTTTGCCCAGAGCATACCTGACGTAGCAAACCAATGTAGAAACCAACACCACCGATTCCAGAACTTTATAGATAGCGCTTATTTACTGGCAGAGCATTCAGAGCAAAAGATTGAGCTGTTGATTATTGAATGGAATCCTCCTGAACACAAGAGAAGAATTTTGGACGCTTTTGTATGTGCTACCCTGTTTCAAATGATGTTGTCATTTGTAGCTAACTGAATTTGTACGCAGAGATTCCGCAGATCCAAATATCTGAACTATCGCATCATTACAGTCTCCAACAAGATTCACAACATACTGCCCAACAAAGGAAACGCCCCGTTGCATGAATTTGAAGGTAAAAATGTAGGCATTCGTTTTGCTCGAGGTGAGTTTGTTGTTTGCACAAATCAAGGTAGGTTTCGCCCTTTATTATTATTATTATTTGCCTACCAACACGATACATGTAGATGACATTTGGTCACATAACTTTATCAATGCTGTCAAATCTCGTGTGTTTGAAAAGGATACTATCTATGTGCAATATCAGAGCGCCCACAACATGTAAGTCTGGATTAGTATACACTGACACTGATTCACTCATCTCTACTGGTTTAGCCATGAAAACTTGCCACCCAGCATTGTCAATTTGGATCCATTCCCTGACGACACAACGCTGTACGAAGCATGCCGTTTGGCTGATCAAGATTGGGGCCATTACACCTTGCCTGCTCCTGTACAAATCGCCAGCATCAATGCCGACAATTATTGGTATTACGGTGATCAGTCTGGCGATTTCACAATGGCACACCGAGATACATGGAAGGATTGCAAAGGATACAGAGAGACTGGCGGAGTAGCGTGGATGGACATGGAGTTCATTTTGACAGCGGTGGGTACCTTTGACAAGAAACTCGTGTATAGTGGCGATTCGTTTGCTTGTCATCAAGAACATCCTAATGAGTGGGAAAAATCGCCCGAGAGACACACTGAATCGCTGAATGGAACCATGATCGAAGCTATCTTACATAAGAAGGCTTCTTTTTACAATCAAGATGGAAAGTGGGGTCTGCAACACTTGGATATTTGGAAGCAGGGTTTAGAATGCTTTGATTTCAATGGTGGTCTTTGTTGGTGATTGCCATGTAGAAAAAAAAAAAGATTGATAGTGTATAGAGGTTTCCTTTATTATTTACATTATTAAATACACTACTGTATTTGGTTTTTTTTTATCAGTTTGAGCCATATAAACTTGTTCAAGCAGAACGATCAGGATCAGCCATTCTATGGACAGTGATATAAGGTCCTGGTTCCATGTTACTGGCATCTATTGCAAGCGTGAATACAACTGATCTATTAGCAAACAGTATCAACTTACCTTGAGGAGTAATAAGAATGTATTGTGATGTGTTATCACAGGCAGCATTCATCTACAATCGCAAAAAAAAGTGAGTATATACTTTTAAAAGGACAGAAAGCAACAACTACTTACAATCATGCTCATTGTTTGTTTACGATTGACAGCATCCATAAACACATCAAATTCATCTAAACTACATAAACAGTCAATATCCATCAAGCAGCTCACTTGGATTCTCTATACTTACCAGATAAGTGGAGAAGAGATACTCTGCCACAGAGACAACAATAAACTGATCTGAGAAAAGGATTTCTCGCCACCAGATAAAGAGCGAGAGTCTTTTTGACGAGAGCCTTTGCTATACTGATCGCCAGTGGAAACACGAATTTCCAGTCTTTTCGTTTGATGGCTGAATCGAAGAGAACCATCATCGCCACGCAAATGAAGATAGTAACCAAAGTAGCTCTTGGCTGCAAGGGAAATATATTGTCTAAAGGCCTCCCACTTTTCAATACGCTCGTGAAGCATTTTGCTGACACATTTTTGGATCTTTTGCAAGCCTTCAATAACCTTCTTGGCTTCCTCGTATTCTTTCAATGCAGAAAACACTTCCACTTGTGCATCTGCAAGCGATATACCAACTAAATCTTCAGTTTCTTGTGCAATACCTTCCAAATGCTTGATATCTTTTTCTATTTCAGAAGGACTTCTGTTGGTTTCGATACGATCAGGATAATCTTCAGCACTCTGAGCAATCCAGTTTTCAACCATGCGAGAGCTCTCCAGCCACAGATTTTTGCTTCTCTCGAGACGAAGCTTGAAGCTTTGTGCCTTGATATTGAGCTCCTCCAGACGTGCTACAACTAACGACTTTTGTTGTTCGATCTTGCTGACCTTGGCTCGGAATTCTTCAGACTCACTCTGTCTGTTAGCTTCTCTGGCCATGATAACTTCCATTCTCTTCTTGATTTCCTGTAGTTTTTCTTTGGCTTGGTTTGAAGAATTGGTAATGACCTGGAACTGACCAACGTATCGCTTGATCTTTTCCTCACACTCTTTGATATCATCGTGGAAAATATTGAGATCGATAGAATCTTCTTCCTTCAGTGTTTCTTTCTTTTGACCAATTGTGCTTTCTAAACCTGCGATTTCTCTTTTGAGGGATTGCAAGCTACTCGTACATTCGTTTCTCTGTCTCTCCAGCTCTTTTATATCTCTAACCAGTCTTCTGTATGCATCTTTCTTTTCGTTCTCCAGGTTCAACGCCTCTTGCGCTTTGTTCTCTTGATATGAAATGGCTTTGGCAATGTCCTTTTGGAAACGAGGAGCTCCTCTATAAGGGTCGACAGATTCCGTCTTCATACCCTGTTTACCACCAACTTTATAGCCCCCGTCAGTAAAACATAGCTGAATATTGTGAGGCGTGTTATTATACATGAGGTCGTCGGCTGCTTTACGGTCAGTCATGAGCAGCATTTTTTCAATCTTGTTATTTGTGATGAGTTGGCGCTTCACCCATTCGTCATTGAATTTCAAGGCACGGAGCGCAGTGAGGTATTGGGGATCAGGTTCACCAGAACTGTAGTCAAAGATGTCGTAGTCGGATACAAACACGGGGATGTTTTTGAGCTGGTTCTGGATGAGGATTTGAACGAGTGTGTCTCTGTCCCTGAAAGTTTCGACAACAAAGGCATTCAAAGCAGTGTTGAGCACGCCCTCCAAGACATTAGCAAATTCAGGCTTCAATAATTCAAGAGTAGCGCCAAACGGACCCACAGGCTTTCGTTTCTCCCAGCGTGTTTCCCTGCGAATAGCTTCCAAAACTTGAGGCATGCGAACACCATAGGCCTTCATTCTATCGCCACGTTGACTCTCCAAATCTCGTTTAAACTTGTCTGCTTCCTCTCTTTGGTGTCGATGTTGAGTTATCTCGCGCTCTAAATTTCTCTTGCCCTCGTCCATCTTTGTAATCTGAGATTGCAGCTCTTGTCTTTCCTGCTCAAAGTTCTTGGCCTTGCTGACCTTGTCCGCCATCTTTTCCTCGAGTTTCTCGATTTCTTGAATGATTTCATTTCGCTTGATGCGACTCGAGGCTTCAAGCTTATCGGTTTCCTCCTTTAGACGGCGTTCATGACTCTGTTTTGCTCTTCTTGTCACCTTGATTTGACTATTGATTTCATGAAGATCGTTCTATAGTAAATCATGGTCAATATGTGTAGTTGCTAGTGCAGAGCGAAGACTTACACGATACGTTGATATTTGGATCTCTGTTTCAGCCTTTTGTTCCATCAATTTGTTTTTCTCTTCTTCATCAGGATTCACTTCATTTCTAAACTTTTCCCATTCTTCATTGATAGCCAAAATGCGAGCATCAGCTGCATGCACTTGCTGCTTAAAATGGTCGTTTGCTTCTCTGATGTTATCTAGTTCATGCTGGAGATTGTTCATTTGATTCTCATTTGAGTCTCTTTCCTTCTCTTTGCGGATGATCTGAGACCACACCAGTTCGTTGTTCAACTCATCTATCTTGTTTTCCACCTCCTTCGCTGCTTGCATGTCTTCGTACTTTCTCTGAGCTTCAGCTGCTTTGACTTGCAAACTCGATAAACCTTCCCTCTTTCGCTTGAGTGTCTTGTGAGCTGTGTCAAGACTTTCGCGGATGATTGTAAAGTCGTCCTGCAGTTGGGTCAATTGAGTACCGTGCATAAACAGCTTGTACTTGTCCTCAGCAGAGCTATCACTCAAAAACTTTCTAGCCATGTCTTGAGTCAACATGGTAAGAGGATTGTTGACCAATAAATTCAAGTGATCAAGAATGGCAACCAGATCCTCTTTCTTGGTAGAGATAACACGGCCTGACTTGTTCTTGATTTTGTACGGGGATCCACCCTCCTTATTGATTCTACGTTCAACGATAATGCGCTCAGGGTATATATCAGGTCGATAGGCGTTGGGTCCGTTGTTGGTGAGGTGAATGGTGACGATGGCAGCACTACAAGGACGTAGATTAGCGCCCATGATATGGCTTGATGATAGCTGTGTTTACCTTGTTCCCTCCTTGATAAAAGAGCTAACGGTCTTACCACGGTTTGTTGCGCTTGCGTTTGCACCTAGTGCGACAGTGATTGCAGTCAAGATGGCACTCTTACCACTTCCATTATGGCCAATGATGAAGTTGATTTTGGGTCCGAGATCAATTTGCAGGAACTTATGGCACATGAAATTGACGCATTCAACACGAGAAATTGTACCAGCCTCGTTGATTTCCTAGTTTAAAATGCATGCTCGTATCCATTAAATCGTACACACAACAGCAGCCACCTTACCATCTTGTTGAAATCGATATCATCCATGTTGAGAGTACGTCTGGGGCCCTTCTTAATAACGTCGTTTACATGTCTCTCCCCCTCATCCATCTGATCTTCATCCTCATCTTCGCTGTTTCCAATAAAAATGTCCTGCTCGTCTTCCAAGTTGGGCACTTCATCCTCATCCTCATCCTGGTCTTCTTCCACCTGGAAACTGGTGGTTTTCTTGACTCTTTTGTTCAGACGAGGGGACTTTTGTTAGCCAGGTTAGATACATGTCGCACATTTCAAATACAACAGCCTACCTCAGGCTCTGGGTTGTCGCGTATGCTGTTGGTTCTCTTAACAGTAGGAGGCATTAAAAAACTGTGAAAGAAACAATAAACTGGTTGTCAAATTTCTTTCTCGTTTTTTTTTAGAGGCGCGATAAGGCACGTCGACAATGAGTTTAATTTGTGTCTGCTTAAAAAGGAAGGACTTGGCTTCTCACTCATATCCATCATACGTTGTAATAAAAGCGTTGATTTTATTAGCAAAATTACTGGTAGAGGTAATAAATTTGAATTTAGCTACTATAAATGAAGAAGAAGAAAAAAGAGGATTTAATGGGAGAAGACAGTACACATGTAACAGTTGTTGAAAATAGAAAGATTTGGGAATAGTATAACGTAATAATAGTAATTTAGAGTGTATAAAGCGAAGAGAAATTAGAAGAACTGAGAAGCGGCAGCAGCAACCAAACCCAAGGCAACCATAGCTTTGCCAGCCATCTCCTTGTTGGCCGCTGAGGCGTGAGAAGCATTAGCATTGTGGGGAGAAGTTTGAGAGTTACTACCAGTGGTAGCGGAAGGAGCAGCTGGGGTAGCAACAGCATTGCCACCAGCAGGAGGGTTGGCAGCAGCAGGGGCGGGGGAGCTAGTACCAGTGGAGGAATTGTTGGATGAGGGGAGAGCACCGCCGACACCACCTTCAATGGTGAAGGGACCAGCGAAAGCGAGATCAGGTGAGTTTCCGAGTTCGAAAGCATCTAAAATTCAGCATTTTATCAGTATAAGCTACCACCTTTGTGATGAATCACAACTTACATTCACTGCCATTTTCAATCTCGAAAGGAATCTTCCAGACGTACTTCATGTCTTGAGCATTGACATTGGTAGCAATGGTCATGATGGGTTGAAGAGCAGTAGAGGGACCCTTTGCCAAAACGATTTGAGGAATAGTTGCAACGGTAGGGTTGATCCAAGAAATGATGGCCTCTGAACCAGCCTTATACTTTTGGTTGAGCAAAGGAGAAGTAATAGACACAATGCTGGTTGCAGAAACAAGAGAGGCAACGTAAGCAGCAGAGATGAAAAGAGTAGC
This sequence comes from Mucor circinelloides, assembly GCA_037974945.1. NCBI lineage: Eukaryota > Fungi > Mucoromycota > Mucoromycetes > Mucorales > Mucoraceae > Mucor > Mucor circinelloides. The sequence continues at coordinate 805,264 of JBBNAA010000030.1, read as the reverse complement.
TCCGGTGAATTTCATTTTATAAAAAGATGTTGTTTTGGTGAGAGGTAGTGAGTTAGAGAGTTGAAATTAAACTGCTACAGAAGAGTTACTTGATGAAAGAAAAACTACACCAGATGGCTAGATTTCAGCCGTATTTATATCAAATCTTGCTCTGATTAGGGAGAAGAACAACATAAGGGGATGTCGAGAAAAAAAATGATAGAAAGGGTCAAAATAAGAGGAGAGCTATACTGTGTATAGAGATGGACTAGGAGCAAGGAATAGAGTATAAAGATCTAAAAGGGGAGGATGTATATAGTAGAATGGTAAATAGACTTAACACATAAAAAGAAGATATAGGGGCTACTTTATTATTGTTTAGCTGTTGGTTCTATTTGGTTTCTAAACCAATCTTATGTTTAAGAAATACCGTATATTGGTAATGATGATGATGATTAAGTTTTGGCTCGATTTATCATTTCATTAGAAATACAAAGATAGGCAGAATACCAAATGAAAGAATCTCGAATCTCCTATCATCATTGGACATACATTTCCCCTGCTACAGTCAAGATACACTCCGTATAAACTGACACATCCTGATTCTCCCTTCCCATCACATCTCTTGGAATAAAAAACTCCTTATGAAGTATATCGACATACATAAAGAAAGAGTAGAGGCCTTAAGCTCTACCTTTTTTCGCTTTTGAATGTGTTGTGAGACACTGAGAGAAATGCTGCGTGGTCGTAAGCAAGATCAAATCCACGCCGATGATCTCGACTATCCAGAATCAAACTGAATTAGACATTATTATTTTGATTAAAATCCGTGCACTTAATATTCTCATTGGCGTAGAGAAGAAGAAGCGGTAAAATGAGAGAATAGTAACTACTTTATAATACATAAACAAACGACATGGTACAAGGGGAGTGTAATTTAATTATCATTCATATAACAGTATTTTGTATTTATTGCAATTTGCTGTCAATTACACTGTTACTGCACAGCAGATCTATTTTGCTACTACTGCTACTGAATAGCCACACATTCTTGAGGGATCAAATCCCTCTTTTTTTTTTTTTTTTTTTCTGTGCTTGTGTATGTTAATATGGATGTAAATACTATAAATCAATGTATTATAAACAAAACCAGTCGATTTACACACCTATGTTTCATCAGAAAGAAGCATTGCGCGAAAGGAGGGAATCCCAATAGTCTTCAGACTCTTTTAGAATCTATCATTTTGATGGATAGATAGACAGCCAGATGTAGAGATTTTCGTTGGACATATATTTACATCTACGTCTCCACAAAGCGTGATGCATAAAAGAACCTGCTGCTGTACACACTGAAGATCAAGTAAAGAATGCATATGCCTGGGTCGATTGATTTCGAGCATTTCAATCTAGTCAAAAGTAGGATCGACCTTGATGTTTGTTGCCACACACGCAATCCCTTGTCTATATATATTAAATATTTTCCAATGATTACATGTATTACACAAATAAAGATTATCGCTTTGTTGATGACGATTATGTACCATACTTTGTTCTATACGCTTATAGTTAATGTATTCATACCATGCAGCAAAGATACACCACAAGGAGAGACCTCTATTTGGCTGCATGGAACAATATACAGCGTCTATAACTTGCTGTCACAGCAAATACATGCGAGAGAAAGGGAGAAGGGAGGGTTACTACTTTTCACTAGATAGCATCTCCATGATTCTAGCTTACAGCTATTTTTACACCTCCCTCCTAATATCGTGCCATTATCATGTTGATTTGTGATGGATTTTTCTTCGTAGAGACATACAGAATACATGTACAGAAAATAGTATCTACATATGGCTCAGCAAAATATTAAATATAATACTGTTTGCATATTGTATGCTGGTAAATAGTTGTCTAGCATCAAAGTGTTTTGCTGTGATCAAACCACGCTATGCACCAATGTCGTTGTGAAAATGTGCCAATCTCGGATACAGTAGTTCTATTTCCTCTTTTTTTTTTTGGAGAGGCAAATCTTTTTGACAAGTTGACTCATATTTCAAATTGAACTTTCTTTAAAGCATCATCCGCAAGTTCTACGAGTTATATTGAAAATCTCGGTACCTTGATTCCCCAAATCATTTATGATGGAATCAGATGGATTTTATAGCGATTGCATCTTTTGTCTCCTTTTTTTTTTTTACCAGTTCTGAGGTAAGTTACACGTTCTAATTACGATTGCCTCTAGCTTGGCTTCTCAACCAACCTCCCCATATTGCCCCTTTTTATTCATCAGATCTATCATTCAGAAACAAAAAAAAAAATAGGTTACATCACATGGGTTGTACATGGCAAGTGTAAATGTAACATTGAACCATTAAAAATTTGAAATCCCTAATAAAACCTCTCTCTGATACAACTCTGTTCTATACAAAAATACCATGAGTTTTCTTTCAAGCAAAAAGAACTCGACCTCAAAGCTTCGAATCACTATCGAGAAAGCCTTCAATCTAGCGGTAGCGTAAGTAGAGAAATACCCTTTACAGTTCTGATTCAAGCCAAAGCAAAAAATTCTGATCATTTTATTGTTGCTCAATTTCCTACAATACTCTACCCAATCTGCAGTGACGATAACGGATTCTCTGACCCTTATGCTGTTCTCTATATCGAGTAAGGAGCTTGGTGAAAAGCAGCAACAGTTCTATTTGTACTGACCTTTTAAATTCTTTTTAGCGGCAAAAAGATGGGAAAGACAAATGTGGCAAAAAAGACACTAGATCCAGTTTGGAATTTTCATGCTTATATTCCATTACAAACCGATAAACCCATCAGTCTGATTGAAATCTTTGTTTGGGATAAAGATAAAATCACGGAAATGAAATTGAAAGACATTTTAATGATAAAAAAAGACGCAATTCAAGACGATTTCTTGGGAAAGATTTCTATTCCGTACAGTCAATTGTTCAATCTTATCCACCCTTCAGGAAAGTCCCTGGATTATGATTCGCCTGATAATAAAGAGGTTGTGCTCGCTTTGGAAAAACGGTCTGTTGATGACAATGTGTCTGGAGAAATACAAATCAAGTTTGGATTGACCAAGATATAACTGTATATGCATAATGTCAGTGTATAAACCAGTAAATGCTGAGGATAATAGATTTAGATGACCACTTTGTTGTGTATAGTTAAACGAAAATAAAAAATGTCAAATGTTGACTTCTTTGTAGGGTAATTGCTGCTGTTATTGTAGCATACACCACGGTGATAAATCAGCAATTGAAAATATTAACTAATCGTGCTTCAGAACAGTTTAGATCCATTATAATACGCATACTTCTTTTTATACAATGTCAACGTTTTATTGCATTAGAATCGTCTATATCGGTTGTCTAACGAGCCATATCAATACTAGAGCTTTGCAAATAGCATACTCGTAATTGATTCTTCGATCAACACTACCTTTTATTTCTACTTTCGAGAAACTGGTAGAAAACAATAATTACTACTACTATGATCTGCATTCTAATAGCTCCTCCAGTTACCTAATTCGAATGAGGCTACATATATGTATATATGTACTGTTATAGATGCTGTAGTGCAATGCAGATCTATGCTACAAAAGTGATATAAACTTCAGAGACACTAAGTGTCAAGAAGTTCTGTCTGACATGATGAAGGTGAATGGCACTATAGGCTTACCCTTATATTACCAAGTTGACCACGGGTATTTCCTATTCTATCAAATGTCATATAAGCTATATGCTTTAGACATGTACCTGATAACCCACAGTACACGACAAAGACACTAGAGACACATCATATGTTACGAAATCGTAAGCTATATGATGTACGATAGACCCGGGGTTTTCCATGTCATCATGCCTCACTACTATTGTATATTTGACAAGGGAATGTTAACCTACAAGCATAATTCCGGACCCCAAATACGCCATCAAACTACTACACAATGCGACTCACTTGGGTTATCTCCATAGTAATCCAAGCTTGGAGAGTTTTACGATACGGAGGATACTCTTGTTGTCACGTCGCACTCGTACATACTGGTACTCGACGAGATATCTAAAGACGATGTTGGTTACGCAATCTGATCCGTAAGCGTAGTATTATATGCGCTCCTTACGCTATAAAACTCTCTAGATATAACCTTGAATGCAACTGCATAACGCATGTTAGGTATTTATTGCGGACTCGGTATTGATATACAGTGATCAATCGACATTGCCAATAAACAATCTATACATAAAAAGCTCCCTACGACAATTCTGATCAAACAAAAGTGAACCTGCCGTAGTCCTCTTTTTCCAACCTGTGTAATAATATACACACTAAACGTGGTATTGTTGCTTGACCCACTTCCACTCGTTTACTTTAGACTGGGACAAAAGATGCTCTCTCCAAAATCATATTGTTGCCATGCAAAACAAGCAGTCCAGAATAATTTCTTAGAAGAGGCTATAGATAGCGTACGTTTTTTCCTTTCTTTCTCTAGTTGTTTTTTTTCTCTTTCTTTCATAATCTTTTGATCATCTTTGAATCAAGCTTTGATTCGAGCTTAGCATGTTATTATAACGAATTTTTGTGGAAAAGAAGAAAGTACAATTAGATTTTGGTGGATAGGATGATTTGGTGTGGAGAAATGAATGAGTCGTGAAAAATAATGCAAGATTTGAGCAGATGTTACTAATAAAAGCGATTAGATTTTTTATATGTGAATGTTGGTTCTATATCTAGTTAAAGTTGTTTATGGTACCTTGCTTGACTATGGAGTGTTGGATTTGGGTTTGTGGTAGAAGATCCAAAGAAGCAACAAGGAAAAACGTGAAAAATGATGCAACTTTGAATGGATATTTCTCTATGATTTACTAAGTGAGTCGATGTTGCGTAGTGCTTGACTTTTGTTTCTCTTTTAATTTTCTATACGATGGTATGGTTATTATTAGTATTTCCAAAAATATGTCGGGTAGTGCCCGCTTGAGGCAAATCAAAGTACATGACTTTGAGTTATTTCATGAAGGGAACGTCTATTAGGTGTTTTTGACTTTTAGATTATGTTGGGACTAATGTAGACCTATTGAATGGTGTTTGTTTTGTTCAAATCTGATCAGTATTGGCAGAGATATCACAAAAAGTTATGTCGTTGGAAAATTGGCCATCTTTGACCAGATTTGTCTTACCCTTACAGGCTAGAAAATTAGCTTATGATTTTTTGGTCAGACATTTTTGCTCATTTCTCTACGTAGAGTCAAGCTAGAACTTCCAGTAAGAGCTCAAATGATAGGAAATTGTTTGCTTTACAATAATAATAAATAGTACAAGTAGGTTTGCTTTGACAGAGATGGAGGTTTTGTTGAAAAACCATCAAAAATTGACAAAAATTGTTCTGTCACTTTGAAACGCCTAGTGTTGATCAAACCAGACAAAAGCAATACCATTCGATGCGCCTTTAAATTCTGCACAAGTTTGATATAAGCTTGATCAAGTGTTTACTATGAACAACTGCCAACTTTAGGCCATGACAAATTTCCAGAATGATGAAATAGCATTTTGATCAATAGAGCTTTTAATCTCAGTTTGATATCAGCTACTATATACAGAGAAACCTCGTGACGTCAAATGCACAATAGTTTGCTTTTGCACTCCCCCGTTTTTCCTTCCCCCGTTTTTGATACTATTTTTGCAGCTACAGCAACAGTTCTACTACTATTATTCTACTCACTCCAATGTTTTTGGAAACAATAGCAACAAGTTCAGCAAGCCTTTCATCAGTGTTGCCATATGCTAGTGAGTGTATTTGTTGCTGAAGAATAGATTGTCTAGCACTAGTATTTATTAATTCAATTTGTTTCTTTTTCAGAATAGATAACCACTGCTTTAAAGCAAACAAGACGACGACGACGACAAAGACACAACAACAATTCGACTTACTGCTACAGCTACTTCCTTGGAATTTTTGATATCTTTCATAATAATTCGGTACGTAACGTAGATTGCTACTTTTATTGAATTGCGCCTAACTGAAGAACTCTTATGTTTTTTTTTTTTTAGTAGACAATGGTTTTGTTTGTTCTCAACTTCAACAAAATATCTGGCGCTACCTGCTGTTTCTGGTTCGATACTATCTGCAATTCATTGATAGTAGTGCTGCTGTTCTGGTTGGTACTATCTGCAAGTTATCTGTGGTGCTGCTTCTCTCTTTTGGTCTGATACTATCTGCAAGTCATCATCAGTAGCAATTCTTCTCTCTGGTTTGGTACTGTCAGCAAGTAATCATTAGCAGTGCTGTTCTCTGGCCTGGTGGTATATTCAAGTCTTATATACTACTGCTACGTATCATTGGTTCAATCGATCGTCGGGTAAGTTTTGATGGTGTCTGCTGCTTAATAATACCATACTGACTATCCAAATTTGATAGAATATAGGTATCAAGCACAAGGTGGTGCTCCAGGACATTAAATGCAGAACCTGTTGTGAATTGTTTATCAAGTAAGTATAAATGATGACGTAGATTGCTGAATACATTGTTGACTATTATTATACTATTTTGATATGATGTGTAGGCAACAAGTATAAGGTCACGACGACTACTGATGGATGATTAATGATGAATACTACTGGATGCAAACGGAACTGTCAACAGTCAATTAGGTAGGTATAATATATTATTATGATATGATGGCGTTGACTGAGGAATGCAATACTGACTATATTCTTTGAATTATGTATAGGCAGGCAAATGGGAATGAACATGGACACTACTGGATGCTGCAAGAGATCAATCGAGTTATTTTTTTCTGTGGATGACAACAGCCAGAGCAATAGTAGTAGACACAACAAGTTATAGATTTTTATTAGCTTCTTTTTCTCCCCCTTTTTTTCTTGGCTTCTTGCCCTCATTTTTTTTTTTAATTTTCATCGGCATGTAATGTTATTACCCTCACTATTTTTCTTTCTTTCTATGTTTCTGTGAAGCATACCTTTTTTTTTACGTTGAGTGAATGTGCCTATCACTGAAGCTTAACAATAACAAGATTCCGAGGCCAGGATTAGATAGGCTGGTCCAAACTTAATTGTTTCTACTTACTTAGCGACAGTTGAGGGTCTTAATAAACATAATTCCTCATGTTAGGGGTGTAGTAAGGCACGCTCTAGCACCTGAGGGGTGGTCTAATTGAAATACTACCTAATTGCATTCTTGGGTAGTACTTCAAATTCCGCCTAACATCATTGCAGAGGAGAACTATGGCAAAATTTTTCTAGGTTTTTTATATATGTAGAGGTAATAAATAGATATAGCTTTTCTACGTTTCTGGGCTGTTTAATGCGTTGTTTTGATTGTTTCAAGTTTCAAGTGATTTGAACACTACACTATGCGAAAGAACATGTAAAACTGTGTAAATAACATATAAATCAGGAAGTTTAGCGGAAAATCGTGCACCGTGATATAGTTGCGTGTAAAGCAATTCCAAATCTGTTGACAGATTCTCATATCCTCTAACAAACAGTATGTACCGTTATGCCACACCTAGCAGGGACTCTTCTTTCTTACTATGCTAAGTATTATTATTCCTCGAGCTTATTAGACGACATATTGAAGTAGATGTATATTGTTGTGCTAAAAGAAGGGTTACAACTGTCTATATAAGAACATGGCATTTTTTGATAGCTAATTCTTCCTTATTTAATGGGAGATGGTGCTAGGTTACGTCTCGACTTATGAGCAGATTAAGCTGCAACTAACTAACAACAGTTGCTGTCTTGTGTGGTGGCTCACAAATTTAGTATAAATAGCCCTTTAAATTTATTAATAAACATCAGTTTATATTTGCATCTTGTTCAATTACGAAACTATCTTTCGCTATGCTGGTTACTGTATACGCTGGCTCAACACATTGTATAATAATGTAGAGATGATGAACAAAAGAATCAGATTTTAAGCTGTAAAGACCTTCTAGTAGCTTTATGAAATTTTGAGTAAATCATATCGAAATGCTGCTATTTCAAGCAAATAACTTTGGTTTTTCGTAAAGATGCACATTTAACACACCCAGAAACACTGATTTTCAAGTAAAAAGCGGTTTTTGAGAGACAGGGTTAATTACATTCATGAATAGCATTATATGTCAGTTATTATGAAAACGACGCTGCAATATTCATGCTTCAAATCAATGTATTATTCTTCAATTGTGGATATATTTCGACATTTCATCTTAAGAAACAAAGTAAGTTATAGCCATGCCGCCTTCAATATCTTGAATATTCATTCTACGCTTGGAGCTCAAAGTGGACCACTTACTTACGAGAATGCTCCATGAAAGACTCAAAAACCAAGAACTCTGATCGGCTTGATATCGGTATGTTTATACCTTTTTACTACTTCAAACGTGCTATTTTCTTCTATACTAATCGTTATTCCTAGTCTATAGCAGCCTTGTGCAGAATCAAAAAGTGCATCGAATGGTACCGCTCTTAGTGATCTTTGTTATATTCAAGGATTTAAAAGCAGAGCAATTTGCATAATCTAAGAGTAATTGAAAACTAAATTGTATCAAGCGCGTCTAACTGTACTAATAAATCGATGATTCCATCACAGCGTTTCCTTGAACACATTGGATCAATATTGGTGCCGTCTCAAACATACATTTGATGTCCCAGATCATTGGGACGTTCCCAGACATTGACTGTATTCCTGTATGTAGTAAAGATGTTCATAATGATTCATTCAATGTCAATGTTGTCGATTATAAGATATAATATGGGGGTGTTCGTCTTGAAATAGCAAAGCTTGTACGCATTTTGATTGATATAGTAGCATGAGACATAATTGAGACCGATCAAATCGAAGATCTACATTTTCATTCAATAGCAATGACATTGCAGTGTATAAGAGAGAGAGAGAGAGAGCGGGACTTTTCACATGCAGCTACATGGTGTTTGCAAAAATAGATATCACGCTTATAGAATGAGGGATATTAAGAGTTTGATAGTCATTGTCAAGCGCCAGTGTTTTGCCACCATTTGTCATTTTAATTCATATGCGCACTAAGAAAGACAAACCTCCTGTATACGGATTATCTCTCTAAAAAAAATGTAGGATAGTAATAGCAAAGGAGAAAAGAGAATATGACGATAAGTGGTGTTTGTTTACTTTTGTCAGCTTTTTTAAACCAGTTTTTAATAAACAGCTTGCAGTGCGCCGTATCGTATCTTGTATGCATATACAAATACAAGCAAAACTTGATTTAAGGTTCAAGGGGGAGATGGGGGGAAGAGTGTGTATCACAAACAAAGAGGAGGGAAAATGATGATTGTCATTCATAAATTAACACACAAATCCTCTCTCTCTCTCTCTCTCTCTCTCTCTCTCTTGATTCTTTCCTTCTTCTTTCTCCACTACCAACATGTTTCTTGAAGTTTTGATGACTGAAGCCAGTCATTTACAATTCCTTGGTGTAGGAGGCATCTTTTTTGGCATAGCCTACTTGATATATGTGCGTTATCATCGATATCAGTTTGTCAATAGCATTATCAAAAAGTACCCTGATCCTAATGTCGTGCTTGAGAATCACGACATTGCCATGGAGATCTATAGTAACATCTTTCGTAAAGAGTTCCCATGTAAGTGCTATTTGCATGAGCTGTATCACATGTATTGATCCAAGCGCTATCAGTGTTTGCACGCTCCTCGCTTGAATTTGCCTTGTTCAAGCCATTTGCCACACCCTCTGTAAGCAAGCTTCTTGTGTCTACACGAGAATTCCTGGATCGATGTCCTCGTCGTGCTGAGGATACTGAACTCATCCTGTCAGAAATCATTGACGCATATCCTCGTATCCAAAATGAAATGCGTAACAACCCTCACATCTCGGAGAAGGATATCTGCAAGCAGTACGAGAGACGCGAAGCATCCATCAACCGGCTGAATGAACTGCATGGAAAGTATAATATTTCCAACGATGACTACTTGTACACGCTGGTCTTGTTTGTAGCAGAGCCCATTCGATGGATCAACAACTGGGAATGGAGAAGATTGGATATCCGAGAAGTGAACGTAAGACTGCCTCTTGTTCTACATGAAATTTGATATTAACGAATGCAATGTAGGCTATCTTCAAGGTCTGGCATGAAATTGGCACCAAAATGAACATTAAGGATATTCCGGATACATTGGATGAATGGTACGAGATACAAAAGAAGTACGAGTTCACGTCTGTTACATACCACCCTGCAAATTGGAGGTGTGCAGATCCAACGATAAAGCATCTAGGAAGAAGATTACCCGGATTTATGCTTCCAGTGCTGTACAAGATTTTGCCCTGTTTATTGGAGGATGGAGAATGCAGAGCATTTGGCATCAAAACAGCGTCTAGTCTAATGCGGTTATTCTTTAACGGCATTATATTCACACGAGCCATGTTTATCAGGTACCTGTGCTTTCCACGAGACATGTTTGATCTACGAACGCCCTTCTATCCAAATGAAAAGGGGAGATACATGCCACACTACACTGTCTATCATCCTGCTATTTATACAGAGGGCTATCGTATTGAAGAACTTGGCCCTGAAAAGTTTATGCCAAAATGCCCCGTTTTCCATGGAACGCCTCAAAGTTGAATTGTATCAAATAAAACACTTGAATATTTTGTAAAAAGACAGAGAGTGACCCAGATGGCACTAAAAAAAAAAAAGGTTGGGTCTTTTACTGCTAGATTAACAAAACACACACACACACACACACACACACACACACACACACTATCTTTTGTCATGTGTACACACATTTGTTGTAAATTGGGGATCATGCATTAATGAATACAGCAAATTTGTTTATTAGATATTATTAAATTGGTAATTTTTTTTTTCTGTTTCTTTAGTGGCTATAGTTGAAGGTGTGATGATTAGTTCCAATATTGACAAGTAGAAGAGTATATGTATATAAACGAGAAAAAGAGGGAGAGAGAGAGAGAGAGAAAAAAGAAAGGTATATATTAAATAAGAAAGTATGATAAGGTAGGTTTACTTTGCACGGCCAAGTCTTTCCGAAGCTCTTGAATGCAATTGCACCAATGTAGCTGAAGACGGAGCCCCACCAAGCGCACCACCCGCACCGCCAACACCACCCGCACCACTTACACCAGAGATATGGCTTATGTTTTCAAAGGAATCAGCAGACGATGTCGTTGAGTGCACTTTTTGCATACCGTATGTTTTGTTTTCTGGAATCTGCGATAAATGGCGAGATTGAAATTGTTGGTGCTGTTGAGGCTGAGGTGTGGCAGGCGTTGTTGAAGAAGGAGATTTTGTGGATTCGTTTGCTTCTTTTTTAGCTCTTCTGATGGCAACAACCAAGGCATTCAGCCAAGAATCCATGTCGTCCTCAGTCGATGCACAGAGAACATAGCTTCTTTTTGGAATGATAATTTTGAAGCAGTATTGTTTGCTTTTGCTCACAGGGTCGATCTCCAGTGAATCGATAATGTGGTGTAGTGGGATAATGCGATGCGGTGAGTACTCTTTGTCGTCTTCGTAATACGCCAACGTATCTGTTCGTAACACGAACCAACGCTTTCTCCAGCCCTGCAGGGTTGTTTTATCAGCCATCCTATTCATTTGCAAGTGCTGTTATGACTAACCTTGTTACGACCTAACTTCAAAAGATAGCCCTCGATAAGCACTCTGTTTCTACTCTCTTCAGACTGAATATTGGCTTTATCGACACTGTATTCTTCGTCGTCTTCTGAGCTTGCAATGCCTTCAATGACACTCATTTGATTTGTGTGGTCAGATGAAGGTGACAGCGGATAAGTGTGACCTAGAGCATATTCACTCAGTGGAGTCGAGTGTGAGTTGCTGAAGGCTGCTGTCTGTTTCTTATGCTTTGGAATATCAACAGGTTTAATTTTAGAAATAATTTCATTATTTGACAAAGAGGGAGGTGATGCTGCTAGTATTCCTCCTCCTGCTGCTGCTGCTACTGCTGCTGCTGGTACTCCTGCTACAATGGATCTGGCTGAATTATCATATGTTCCGCTAGACTGACGTCGCTGATTTTGCATGACATTGGCAGCATGGTTTGATTTGTACGATGTAATGACATCTTTGGCAAACTCCTGGTCACGATCAATAGAACTAGTGTCATCATCTGCGTCGTATAAGCGTAGATCTTCCTTGGCTTGATTTACTAATTTGAACCAATCATCCATGTCTTGCTGGTCATTTGCTTGCACATAGTACATTCTTTTGGCCGTAACAAATGCAAATACAAATTTGTACTTGTGCTTGGATGTTACTTGGACTACTTTGTGGATTTCATGTAAATCAATAATTCTCAGCAGTTTGTATTCCTGGTTGATTTCATCATCGGTTGAGAAAGGGAGCTGTTGTTCCAGTAGATCATGCTGATACTATACCTTCTTGTCCTTGTACATGGCTAATTTGGTGGTGCGAAGTACAAACCAGCGCTTCTTCCAAGTCTATTTTATTTAGAGTAAATTTTCCATCAAGTACATTCATGCCTGATATGAGAATACATACTCTTCTTTTTTCACCCTTCTTGAGCAAGTAACCCGCTTTAAGCACCTTTTCAGTTTCCAGTAGTTCCAAGGCTTCAGCAGACATGGGCTCCATGTTCTGCTCGTCATCATCATTGTCGCCATCCGACAAACGATGATCGTCCTCATCCTCACTCAAGACAATACGAGCGCTTTTGGTATTGGATGATGACAAGACGCTACTGTGATTGGTGTTGCTCTAAAGCAATGCGTTAGTACAAATGCCACATGTACAGCGTATTCCACATGTTACGTTTGTATGCTTCAATATTGATATTGGCTCAGATTTAAGTTGATTTGCAGACATTATGTAATGAGAGAAGAAAAGAAAGAAAGAGAGAGGAAAAAAAAAAAAGAGAGAAAGAGAAACACACTTAAACACACCACACATACACACCACCAGAGCCACTCTTTTTATTGCATCTCATAAACTCCTAACAAATGTGACACAGATTTACATGTATCCAAACGGCTTCCATTCATTATCGAAATAACTATAATTTACAGTGTGTGATTAGCATTCGAATCATCTGGCTTATTAAGCATCACTGTACCCTGCGCCAAGCACACCTCCTATACCGCTTGATTTCATGTCCTTGCTAGTAACAATCCATTCTGGTATCATCATTCCAGTCCTTCTGGGCAGCAGATGCCATGCTGATTCAAAGCCGTCATGGTCCATACCGGATACCACAATGGCTGTCGTGTGCTTGTTGATGGGACGCATGAATAGAATGCCTGCACAGTTGAGTGTGAGATGGATGCCCTACACTTGTTGCAACGAATGACAACAAACCTGTTCCAGGGTCTCTGTACACTTTGTCTCCTACTTTGATACCTGTGATCATGGTTGCTGTCTTTTCAAAATCAATGTGCGCAGTAGGTTTATCCGCTAATATGGATTCAATACGCTTATTCTCATTTACTAGACCCAAATAGATGTGATATGGGTAGTCGAGTATAGCTGATGCTATTGCCTGAGTGTCGCACAGAATCATGGAATCGCCTCGACCGTACAAATACCAATCATGGGCAATTTGCAATGCAATATGCTTGTAATGGCTTGTGCAAGACGGTATAATGACGACAAGCGGTTTTGTTGATTCGTACATTCGGTGGATGGGGCCGTAATTGGCAGCACTGCGTTCATTTGATTTGATACCTTCTAGCTGTGGTATATAGTTGTATTTAGTAAAACTCTAATTCACCTCATAACAGACGACATACACACACAAACCTTCCATCGTTTGCTCTTTTTGCCATCAAAGCTTAATGTCACACCACCCTGTAAAGTGTGATACTTTTCCAGATGGGAAAACTTGTCTCCGTCCACAATGAGCTTGTTGCAGCCCTTGAAATGCTTTGTGAACCGAAATGAGGCAATGTTGGTCGTTTTCAGTGTCAAGAGCGTCTTGTTGTCAGTTGTTGTAAAAGCACCTTTTATTTTGCCTAATCTGTAGGGGATCATCATTTGCTCAACGTGAATTCCATACACACTTCCATTTCCAGCTGGGTTCATCAATGTAATACAAAATTCATTTAGTTCCCTTTTCTTCTGCTGTGGTGAGCTGTATTGATCCAGAAACCGCTGCACCGTCTTGTCGTCAAATACAGTATCCCACCAATGCCCTTGTCCCAGTACTTCTGATGTCCTATATATATATATAGTCAGTCGATTATCACAGTGAGAAGGAGACGGGGAGGGGAGGGGACATCTTACTTGATGGCAGTCGGTTGCTGTAAATGGCTGTTCAGTATCCTGACGTATTTTCTTGTGTGTAACGGAGGCACGTTATCATCTTGGGTGCCTACTCGTGGTAGAACTGCAATATTAACCTGTTTAAATTAAATTATATAAAGGGTGGGGTTGATCAGCATCAAGTCATATTACATTACCATATTAGATAAATGCAGATCATTGTTGTATTCTGCAATAGAGGATTCCAATATCTATCGCTGCCAATGTCAATCTAGACCCGTTTCAAATACATGGCATGTATTGCACATACCCCTCTTAGCCATGGATCACTGTAGGAATTGCCAACCCAATTGGCAAACGATACATAGTCCTGAATCTTGAGGTAGCCAGCAGCCGGAACAACTGCTTGTTATTGAGTATCCAATGCGCAAACCCCCTCCCCCCCTTCACGGCTTACAAACCTGCAATAATCTTGTCTGGGAAATGCACCGCTAAATGCCATACACCTTGACCTCCATTACTATGGCCTATTTCATGATTAAAATTAATTGCATGTAAATACAAATTTCTCATGTCAAGATACCCATCACAATCAAAGTATCTAAACTGCCAATATTCCAGTCTCGATCATCGTGAGGCTTCAAAGTTCTTGTCGTTTCCTGCGGTGCTGATACTAATCATAATGGATGAATTACAATTCCATCTGTCTCTATGTATTCTGTATAATTTACCTGTGACCCAATCTCCGCCTGTTGTTGCGAAATCCATGCACTCAAAATGAGGTGGAAGCAGTTCCTGAATTTCAGCTAGTCCCTCCAGGGACTTGAACACATTCCGTGTGCTAGGTCCATGCCAATCATATCCCCTTTAATTACAACAGCAATTTATGAGCGAAAAAAAAAGCAAGTTATTCAGGAGACAAAAACTTACCACGGCGTTCTGCCCGTTGGAAATACGATCCAGCAATGCTTTTGTGTTGGTATAGAATTGATCCAAAACGAAGAGTCGGTCTCTACACCCGCACCGTGAAGCGCAACTAGGATGGGCTTACTGGCATCGGAATTCAAGACATGGGGCCTCTTGGCCATGGCTATTGTTGAAACAATCAGTCAAGTTATTCGTGTACACAACAGCATGAAATTTTAAATGGCACTACCATACTGAACAGTGTTGTCGTAATCCAGGAATGTATATTTGAAGGCTGCAGTCAACCAATCAACGCATTGAACACTGCCAGTCGCTCTGATTGCAAACTCGTCTCCTCCTTCCTCCATATCGTTGTCCTCCACAACAGTGGATGTTGCTACAATCACATTATTACTATCTTTGACTGCAAGGCCGATACGAACCCAAAATCGCAATATTTTAGTTGTAGCTGGTAGAGATCCCCATTCTTTCTGAAAGCTGAATCCAACAGGGCGAATTTGTCCAGGCGAGATACACAGCGGGCCATGATCCACAATCAGCTCTGTCTTGTACTCCATAAACAGGCCATTCTTGTTGCGAGACTCGAGTGAATGATCATCGACAATGCACAACGTCACTGATTTTACTATGATTGGATCCTCACCTGCATTTTGAATAGACACACTTCCGTAAGAACCAGCAAATCCAATGTCGTTTAAATAGTCTGGCATCAGTAGCTCGCATGACGCGCCTTGTTGGTTTGTTGTAGAGGCGGTAGAATTGCAAGGTGTGATGATGGCGCAATCTTCGGGATACATGGAAGCTTCGTCTTTGGGCTCTATACGGACATGGCATTGGCATTGTGGTGGTGCTTTACCTCCACCAAACATACGGACATCATGCACCATACGCACATCGATGGCGTGTGTGCCTTTGTCAAACTGGATCAAATGCGTGGTGGTATTATAACCATAACAGTCGCCATGATAACGAGTGCCATGAATGTAAAATTCAGACACCCCACTGATTTGCACAAACAGTTGCACTGGTTCATGTGTGATGAGAATGCCTCTGGCCCATGCCTGATACTGCTCGATTGACCATCCAAAAGGTTTGCCATTCTCGCTCCATCTAAACGCAAACTCAATGAACACCCGCTCTCTTCTTGATTGAATGTTTCTTTTATGTTACCCACCTAGCGTTTTTGAAATCAATCGGACCCAATGTATGATCATTTGAATTGATCATTGTCCATCCTACAAAGCCGCCTTCCACTAGTTCTGATGGGTATTTCGCACCTGTTGAATATCTCAGTTTTTGAAAGCCACCTAGTATGCATTTGTTTAGTTGTCATTCATGCAAAATCAGTGTTTTAAGGCCCCGCATTGATTATTACTACTGTTTCGAGTGAATGACACTGACTGTGGTTATAAGCGATATAGCTGTGATTGTGTCCCCCACTAGACAGAATATCATCTCCATGATTACTGCTGCTGTATTCATTCGAGAGGACGCTGATTAATACTCTTTACGTCAAAGTCTGCTACAAACCGTTTACAGTGTCAAGTGCCTTTGCTAAACCTTCGACTAGTGCAGTAGACACACGAGAGGGGGCCCCTTATAAACACACACACACTTACCGTAGTTTTCTAAAGGGTCTGCACCGAAATCTTGCTCTCGAGTGCCAATAGGAAATGGACCAAGCACTTGCCAAGTCTTGCTTAGAGTAAAAGTACTCATATTTAACTGCAATAAAGAAGGTACAAAAAAAAAAACAACAATAAAGAGGAAAAGCAGGCAGGTCACATTGATCGTGTGAGGATACAAATATGATACACGCTCCGGGCAACATGTGATGCATTTGTGTTTATGCTAAATGCAAGCTAAATTAAATCGCGCGCCTTGAGAGATGCCGTCTCTCTTCTTTCCTCTTTATCAAAAAAACAAAAATGACAATTTATGGCCATCGTCATAGTCATCATGCTACTACAGCAGACCATCCACCGTTGGATAACGCACCTCGTGTGCCTAGAAACATTACGCATTCTCGCATCAACAACTTTTTGGCAGATGGAGGTCAATTCCATGGCATGGGGATTCACCGTGGACTTTGGAAATTGAGACAGTCAGGACCTCCACATGTGGCATTGAAGGTCTATAGCGTACCTGATTTGAAGGTAAGGCGCCTTGTGATAAGCATGTATTATAGATCTTCTTTATTCACTGTATACCAATGCTGATAGCGTATATCGTTCAAAGTATGTAACTCATCGCGAACCTACACACACACAAACACTCACTTGCTCACTCTGTTGAATTGCATAAACTAATTTTAGGATGCTGTGTCACAAGAATTCAAAGATTTCAGGCTTGGTCAACACAACTTTGGACCTAGCTGGTCTACACACTGGTTTCATGTGGCTATTGTCATCCCTAAAGAATTGGATGGACAGCAGGTTGTTTTGGATTGGGACATGGGATGCGAAGGCATGGTTTGGAGCACGGATGGCGTGCCTCTGCAAGGTCTCACGGGTGGATGTAAGTCGCTCTATTATTTGACATGGATAAAGGCATCTCATAAAGTTGTTATTCTCGTAGCGGATCAGGCTCGTCATAATTTCATCGTTACCCGCAAAGCAGCATCAGGCGAAAAGTTCAAGTTTTATATTGAGGCTGCTTGCAATGGCATGTTTGGTGTGGGCGCCAATGATGCCATGGTAGCAGATCCCAATCGATACTTTAACCTTGATAGAGCTGATTTAGTCGTAGCAAATGAACCTATTCAAAAGCTGTACCATGACTTGTCGTAAGTAGCATGTTACACTCCTTGTTTTTTTTTTTCTTCTTCTTTACCAAGTCTTTCTTTAGCATTATTCGTGGTATCGCCTATGACACAGATCAAGATTCCCCTCGAGCCAGAAAAGCTCTATGGGTTGCCAATGAAGTCATCAACAACTTTATCGGTGACGATGAAAAAGCCATCCAAGCATGTCTTGATTTGACACACGAATTCTTGAATGCTAAAAACGGTACTGGTCAGCATCAGATCACAGCTATTGGCAATTGCCACATCGATACTGCTTGGTTGTGGCCCTACGACGAAACAAAGCGTAAAATTGCAAGATCGTGGTCTAGCCAGCTGGATTTGATTGAAAGATACCCTGATTATGTCTTTACTGGTTCTCAGGTACAGCAATACGAATGGCTAAAGGAGTTGTATCCAGCTCTGTTTGATAAGATTCAAAAGATTGAAAAGGGAGGTCAATGGGAGATTATTGGAGGCGTAAGTTGTTAAGTGTGCACAGAGTTTACCAAGTTGCTAATATTTGACTTTTTCATATCAACAGAGCTGGGTAGAGCATGGTAAGTGATGTAGGATTAGGATCTAATGGTACTTTCTCAAAAAATCAACCTACATGCTACTTAGATACAAACATGCCAGTAAGTGACCATTCAAGATATATCACCTGCTTTGTTACTCACGCTGTTGCTTTTTAGTCTGGAGAATCTCTTTGCAGACAAATGCTGTTGGGGTAAGTCTGACTGAAAGTCGCCTGAAAACAAGGACTAAGTCAATGTGTAGCCAACGGTTTTTTGAAAAGCACTTTGGAAAGAGAACTCGAGTATTTTGGCTTCCTGATTCGTTTGGATACTCTGCTCAATTACCCCAGGTGCTCCGTGAATCAGGCTGTGATTACTTTTTCACTCAAAAGCTTTCCTGGAATAACATTAACAAGTTTCCTCTGTCTACCTTTTGGTGGACGGGTATTGACGATACCAAGATTTTGGCTCACTTGACACCGGCAGAAACGTACACGGCATCTGTCACTGCTAGTGAAGTCTACAAGTGGTACGTTTTGTGTCCAGGCAGGGTTTATGAGTGTGTTTTTTTTGACTTTATATATATATATATATATCTCACAGTGCCAAGAACCATCATGATATTGAGAGTTCCAATGAAAGTTTATTAGTTTATGGGTATGTTGACTTGATAATAGGCTCTGTTGATTCTTTACTGATACTGTTCGGTACAACAGGCACGGCGATGGTGGAGGCGGACCTACACCTGAAATGCTGGAAAGACTGCAAAGGATGCGAAATGTAGATGGATTGCCTACTGTCAAGCCTGGTAGTGCAACCAAGTTCTTTGAGGGTCTGGAAAAGAATTCGGATCGATTGCAATCCTATAAGGGAGAATTGGTAATTAAAGTTGCAGACATCCGCTTGATAATATACACTGACACAGAAATGGCTTTTACAGTACCTTGAATTCCATCGTGGTACGTATACCTCCCAAGCTCTTGTAAAAAGAGGTAATCGTAAAGGCGAGGTCATTATCCGAGATGTAGAGATTTTGGCTACAACTGCCAAACTCTTTTCCAATCAGAATGGATCAGACTACAGGTACATCTATTCAATTCCCCGTAATTCTCTACGTGCTCATCTCCCCCTTTTCCTTTCTAGCTACCCAACGGATGACATCAATCGCTTATGGAAACTACTTTGTCTCAATCAGTTCCATGATTGTTTGCCCGGATCTGCCATTAATTTGGCCTATGTCGATGTCCATAAGGTTGTTAAGACATTGCTGAATAGAAAAGATATAAGCGCTAACCCTTGGTCATTTAGTTTCATCGTCAAGTCATTTCTGAATCTTCTTTATTGCGCCATAAATCGCAATCTTTCCTTATCGCTAAAAGATCCACAGACACATCCTCACATGGAGACAAGGAAAATCAAGGCGTGATTGTGTTTAATACACTCCCTTGGTCTCGTTCTGAAGTCATTGTATCCCCTGAAAAGGGCACCAGATGGTCAAACCAACAGTGGAAGGGCGAATATGAATATTTGCTGGGTAAAGTTATACAACGAAGGCATACATGGAACGATGATTAGAGTTGACATTTTTACAATAGTGGAAAATGTGCCTGGTCTTGGCGCCTCTGGCTATGTAGAACATGCAAAAGATTTCAAATCTGTTTCTGAAGAGAAAGCAGCTTGTGGTACGATGCGGTCAAAAGCGCAGTAAGCACTGATTTAACTGGTTTATATACATAGCCTATGCAACCAAAGACGGCCTTTTCATTTTGGAGAACACTCGTCTCAAGGCTACATTCGATGCAGATGGTCAACTGGTTGAATTGATTGACAAAAGCTCCAACAGGTATGTTATATATAGGCTGATCTGGCCCGTATTACTCATACAGTTTCAAATTCCAGAGGCAACCTTATTCCCAAAGGTTCTCGTGGTAATGTCCTGCAACTCTATGAGGATGTGGTATGTATTATATGTGTACATTGGATCTGTATATTCACTCTTATTCACTATAGCCCACTTATTGGGATGCTTGGGATGGTGAGTTTTTTGCTCCCGAGAAAACTATGCGACTGATACCTAATGAGCATTGTAGTTGAAATATATCATCTTCAGAAATATGTTGAATTGAAGGGCCAAAAGAAGATGCAAATCGTTTCCAGCGGCCCTTTGAAAGCTGAACTTTGCTTTAAGCACAAGATCTCTGATGTTAGCACCATTGAACAAACCATCAGCCTTTCTTGCATAGGTGATCGATTAGAGTTTGATAACTTGGTCGACTGGAATGAAAGTCATCAATTCTTGGTAATGAAACAGCATGACTACCTCAGGCACCGTATTAACACATGGTATAGAAAGTTGAGTTTTCTTGGGATATTGTCACGGATTATGCTACGTATGATATTCAATATGGTGTTGTCAGAAGACCCACACACTACAATACAACCATTGATTCGGCTAAATTCGAGGTAAAGATAAAGACACCACTTGCGATCTATTCGATACCAATACAATTTCATAGGTTTGTGGCCATAAATTCGCAGACATGTCTGAATCAAACTACGGCATTGCACTGATCAACGACTGCAAATATGGCTACGCTACTCATGGAAAAACACAACGTTTATCTTTGTTGCGTGCACCCAAAGGTCCAGATGAACATGCTGATATGGGTAATAGCATCATCAAGCGTGATATAAATCGAATTCGTTCCTAATGGACATTTGATGGTAGGACAACACAAATTCAAGTACGCCATTTATCCTCATCAGGGCAACTTCACTTCATCCAACGTCATGCAAGCTGCCTTGGAGTTCAATACGCCTCTTTCTATTCGGTGAGTGTTTTAGAGGTTAATTTAGAGATGACACTCATCAAAATTATACAGCCATGCCAAGGGCAAGCACCTTGATAGCGGGGAAATTGTGCCTTCTCTTTTCACCATTGATGGCTCACATCAAATCATCATTGATACAATCAAGCTTGCTGAAGACGATCAAGGTAAAGGCAAGCAAGTCATTTTACGTCTCTATGAAGCTTATGGAGGCAAGAGCAGTGCCATTTTAAAGAGGTATGTGCATGGAATTGTTTGATATTTGGGCAAAGAGAGAGAAAGAGAGACATAACAATGCAATAGTCATTTGAAGATTACACAGATTCGGGTTTCAAACATCTTGGAAGACGATACCAATGCTGTTTTGGAAGAAAAAGAAGGTGGCTTCTTGGTCACTCTTCGAGCATTCCAAATTTTGACACTGAAGGTCGATTTGAATTAGTGCCCTCTGTTGACATGGTCTTCAGGGTCATGCATACCCTAATCACATTATTATTATTTTTTAAAGAATAAATTAGTTTGTTGATCTAGCCTAGTCGTGCTAAAAGGTAATAATTAATAGTGCAAAGAGCAGAACGTAATTATCAAACAAGTTCTGTAGTTGATGGAGGAGTATCAAGCACATGACAGTGCCCGGAGGCCAAAAACGGCGCTCTTGTAAACAACGTTTATGCATAGGAGAAGATACGCCAAAAGTCTCGCTTCTTTAAGCTGTATAATGTTTAAAAAGTTATTAGCACTTGTGTTCATAACGCAATTCATACACTGCCAGCAACAAAGTATAGACGACTATAAGCAAAATTATGGCTTATATAACAACGTATACAACTTTCCCAATTATTGTAAGCTGAAATTCTGTATTCGTATCTCCATGATAAGCTGACATATTTTTGCAGCAACAACAACTGATGCAGCTGGCTACAGTGTGGTGGAAAACTTGACCAAGAGAGGTGAAAATGGGCTCGAGATGTCATTGCTTCTGAAGAGAAATGTAGGCTTTTATGGTCAAGCAATCCATGATTTGATTGTAAAAGTCGACTATGAAACAAGCGAAAGGATTCATGTCAAGGTATGCAACCTGCGATATTCAAGGTCATTGTTACTGACGAGAGCCCTACGTAGATATATGACAAGGAGCAAAAGCAAGTACAAGTGCCAGATTCTCCACTGGGCCTTGTACGTCCTCCTATTCAAAATACGGGAGGCAACCGTCGCAAAAAGACCACAGGCAACTATGAATTCAAATACACAAACGACCCTCATTTTGGATTTCAAATAACTCGTAAATCAGACAATGCTATCTTGTTTGACACGATGAGTTTTCCTTTGGTTTTTGAGGACCAGTATCTTGAACTTTCAACACGGCTGCCAGATACCAACATATACGGCATTGGAGAGACAATTGCGCCCTTCAGGCGTACACACAATGTCACCACATTGTGGCCGAGAGATGCTCATGATAAGTATCAAAACATGTACGGTGCACAGCCATTCTATATAGATATACGGAATAACGGCACTGCATCTGGCACCTTTTTACTGAATGCACACGGCATGGATATTGTTACGACAAAAGATCGTATCACTTATAAAGCCATTGGCGGTGTGTTGGATTTCTACTTTTTTGTTCCCAACGATGGTCTGCCAAATTCAGTTGTTCAAGCGTACACGACGCTAGTTGGGAAACCAATGATGCCATCACTGTGGATGCTGGGCTACCAAAACTGTCGTTACAAGTACCCTGATATAGATCATGTCGAGCAAGTGGTTCGTTTGCACAAGGAGCACAGCATACCTCTGGAAACGCAATGGATTGATATTGATTACATGGATGCATGGAAAGACTTTACGTTTGACTCTGTTCACTTTCCCCGAGAACGCATGATACAGTTCTCTGGTACTCTACATGCCAACAGCCAAAAATTTGTTGTGATGGTCGATCCAGCTATTGCAGTAGATGACAACTACCCGCCTTATGCCCGAGGTCAAGAGTTGGGTGTGTTTATACAAAATCCAGATGGAACAGAATACAGAGGCCTAGTCTGGCCTGGCTATACTGTGTTTCCAGACTGGTGGCACCCCAATGTGACAGATTACTGGCATACACTGATTGTAGACTGGATGAACCTTCTCAAATTAGATGGTCTGTGGATTGACATGAATGAACCGTCCTCGTTTTGTTTAGGGTCTTGTGGGTCTTTAGGTGAGCCAAATCCCACTGTATCGCCATGGATGAACAACTTGACAGAGCAATTGCGGCTTCATACACTACAAGAAAGTGCTTTGAATGCAATGCCTACACCTCAAGGGGAAACAAGAAACCTCTTGTATCCAGCATACATTATCAACAATGGAGCCGGAAATTTGTCTGAAAAAACATTAGCTATGCATGCCAGGCATTATGAAAACATATCACATTATGACTTACACAACCTGTACGGCCATGCAGAAGGTTATATTACAAGAGAGGTATGTCCTTGATCAACACACTCACAGCATATGAAGCGCAATGCTCACTATACAATAGGCTATCAAAAAGTACAACTCATCTACGAGACCTTTCTTGCTCAGCAGATCCACTTTTGCCGGCAGTGGCCAATACATGGGACACTGGACAGGCGATATCATGTCTTCTTGGGACGATCTTAAGACGTCCGTTGCAGATGTTCTCAGCTTTCAAATGTATGGCATCAGTTATTCTGGCGCTGATATCTGTGGTTTTGTCGGTAATACCACCGAGGAATTGTGCACTCGCTGGCAATCGCTTGGAGCGTTCTATCCATTTGCGCGCAACCACAATGGAGAGGGAACCATCGATCAGGAGCCATATCTATGGGAATCCACAGCTGAAGCTACCCGCCGTGCACTGGCTGTCAGATATGCACTGCTGCCTTATTTCTACACCCTATTTGAAGAGTCGCATCGCTTAGGTACAGGTGTCTGGCGTCCTCTGATCTTTGAATACCCTCAATTCGCTGCTGATCTCGCTGAAAACGATCAGCAGTTCTTGGTGGGTACAGATATACTGGTGTCCCCTGTTTTGACACAAGGTGAAAGCAGCGTTCATGCTCAATTTCCACCGGGACTATGGTACGACTGGTACAATTACACTTTGATGAACAGCACAAGCGCAAAGACTGTCCAGATAATAGACGCACAGCTGACTCATATACCTGTACATATTCGAGGTGGCGCTGTCATGGTCACGAAATCACCAAGGCGGCTTGTAACAGAGACCTATGCTACAGCTTTTCATCTGTTGATTGCTTTGGATCAGAAACAGCAAGCGTACGGAAGATTGTACATGGATGATGGACATTCACTGGAACCGGATCGTAAATCCAATGTCAATTTTATCTATGTCAACGACACACTTGTCATCAATGGCCAATTTGGATATCTGGACGCAGAAAGTATCGGCAATATCACGATTCTGCATGGCGGCCAAGATGGAGCTTCTTACTCAAAGGCAACTGTCTTTGTAAACAACACTCCGGGCAAAGTGTTCAATGTAACCACATACGATACACATGTCACTCTAGTTACGGATGGTTCTTTATCGCTTGTTCAAGGCTATTCAATAAAGTTTCAGTGAATGCCAAGTGTGAGAAAAAGTACCAGAAAATCATGTTTCTATCATTGTGAATAGCAATTGAAATGTTTGCCAGTTCAATTTGGTACAGGCATGGCTAGCTATATAATATTAGCTATGAGCGCCCTTTTAACAGTGGAGCACCGTCGCCTTGTCCGGATTTGAAGTGGCGCATAGTGTACTCAAAAAGAAGCCCCAAATCCCCTTATAGAGTTCTCTCTCTCGAAACATCTTCGATCATATAGTATGGTAAGTGAGGGATACATGGATTTTTGGACCTTGAGAGTATTTGCATGCGACGAATGGAATGGACGATGGATGGATGGATGTTTTGCAGCAGAGGATTTTTTTTTTGGTGAAAAGAGGATGGATGCATTTCATATTATCTTGACCAGCTTTTCCCGACATATATCACCCATCTCACATATGTATTGGAGCCCGTATTATCGCCAATGCGCCTATATCGAGTCGTCATTCTATTCATTTTTCAATTGCAAATACTTGAATTAGAGCAGCAGATTAAACACATTTGCAATTTATTAGACCTGTAAAAGAAGAAATAACGGACGTAACAAGCACGGTCGTGGCCACAACAAGGTTGTTCGTTGTATCAACTGTTACCGTTGTGTCCCCAAGGATAAGGCCATCAAGCGTTTCACTATCCGTAACATGGTAGAAGCTGCTGCTGTCCGTGATCTTCAAGAAGCTTCCATCTATGAGGAGTATGCCATTCCCAAGTTGTACGTCAAGCTCCACTACTGTATCTCTTGCGCTATCCACGCCAGAGTTGTCCGTGTTCGTTCCGCTGTTGACCGTCGCAACCGTCTCCCTCCTCCTAGATTCAGATTCCAAAAGGCTGCTAACAAGGCTTAAATGTAGCATTTGCATCTTTTAGTCATGAATGTTGAAAAAATAAATCAGTAAATAACACAGTAATGCATAGATAACAGGATTTTATTGCGTGTTTACGGGTTGGCATTAGGAGCGCACATGCTTTATTGACCAGTCAATATCTTCTTTAGACAGGAAGCTTGTGCATTGATCTTTTCAGCAGTGTCTTTGAAGCCTCTGATAGCAAATGGCCAAATGACAGAATTGACAAAGCTAGCGAGATCATCAGCAGCTTTGTAACTTGTGGCACTGTTGATGACATTTCTGTTCTCAGCTGAACATTGGATACCGTTTCTTGTGTTGAGATCCAAGATATAGCCCAGTCTTGCACTGACATTGAGTAAAATATCGCATAATTGACCAAAGCCCAGTGGGTATAACACGCTTGTAACGAAATCGCCCAAATTATCAAAGTCTGATGCCCTGTATTAGTCCATCTTTTCGAGGATGACATTCAGGGGAACCTCTGCCTCCAGAGCCATGTCTACCAGGGCAGCAGAGGCGCTTGCTTGGAGCTCAGCAGCGGCGTGAGATGCACTGCTTTGTGCCATAACAGCGGTAGTCATAGCAGTAACAGGAACTAAAATGAAGGCTTTGACGCTGACCATGATGAGGAATATAAATTTTTGATTTGAATTGAAAATGAGGAAATCAGGCACCATTGCTCCAGCTTTTGATAGTCGTTCAAGCATGATGATCATTCTTTGTAGCAGCAGCAGCAACAACAATAACATGCCTTCTAGCACGCATTTCTCAACACTTGTTTAATGTTTGCATTGACGTCTAATGAAACAAATGGTTCAAGTATAAACAGTCATCGAGATGACAAGAAAAAAAAGCAGTGAAAAAATTTTTGAGCTAGAAAACAGCTATAAATACGTCGCACACGCTGCTCCAGAGAGGGTCGTACTTCTTTAACCTATCAAGCTCTATTCATTCCACTGGTCAACGTAAGTACACTTCTCCCAATTGTTGGTCGTTTTTATATCATCTTTTTGGCTGCTTTACATGATGAACAAAACATTATGCTACTAAACCCAGCTCAGTTTGAGATATTCGGTGAAAGAAACTATTTCCATTACTGAAAAAGTTAAACCAAAAAGATATATGAAAATGATACATTTACTGGTCATTAGAGCTATATATATTAACTTTTTTTTTTTCCTACTCTTATAGTTGAATCTTCTGAAAGTCTAGTCTGCGTTTTTTTGCACATGTCTGTTAGATGTATCATCTTGATCTTTGAAATGAATAAATAAATTTTGCTTTTAAATGTATTTTCTGCTTGTCCTTTTGTCCAATGTCTCTTTTAACAACACCCTAAAAAGCTATACTACTGACTCATGATGTCATCCTATGATTTGTTGGGTTACATCCAATATTGATAAATTCTATGTGCTGATCTCGAGTATAAGGGATCGTTTGATTGTCTTTTTCTCTCCTATTTTCATTATCCTCGTCTTGAAATGATAACTGACGAACACCCATTTGAATTTGCGCCCCAGCAAGATGAATACACACAGCTGTTAACAGAGTTACATAATGAATACTGTGCTGAGCAACCGTTAGATGTGCTTCAGTTCTGCTCAAACTTTTTCATTCGAAAGCTCGAAGAGCAACGCTTGGAGCATAGAAACAACAGCCATTCCCGTAACAACTTATTTGATAGTAAAGTATATTCTGCCAAGTAGAAAGATGGGTGCTAACATGCTCTTTAGCCAATGATACCAGTAATGATTTACATCCTTTATGTGAACAACCACAAGAAGACTTTTCACAACACCAAGGCATCCAGTGGGAAACAACCCATATGGGTCAGCCACACGGTAACGACGACGACGATGATCCGTTGGAAGATGAAGATGATGAGGAATTTGACAAATTTTCAACTGAACCTTTACCTTCGCTGCCTCCCACCAACTATAACCGTGGCCGTCGTACATCTGTTAGTGCAGAAAGTATGGCACCCAGCGCCAACCAAGATTTTGTCAAGGTAGTCATTCCCAAATCTCAGGCACAAGCAGAACGCATCAAAGTCTCCATCAGCAACAACTTTTTGTTTCGCAATTTGGACGAAGAGCAATACCTGGATGTAGTGAATGCCATGTCTGAAAAGCGCGTCGTCAAGGGAACTACAGTGATTGAACAAGGAGATGTTGGTGATTTCTTTTATGTAGTCGAGTCGGGTACTTTGGATTGTTTTATTGGACAAAACAAGGTTACCAACTATGAAGCAGGTGGTAGTTTCGGTGAATTAGCCTTAATGTACAACGCCCCTCGTGCTGCTACTATTATTACAACATCAGATTCTGTTCTTTGGGCTTTGGATAGAATCACCTTCCGCACCATTTTGATGGAGAACACCTCACGCAAAAGACGCATGTATGAATACTTCTTATCAGAAGTCGTGTTGTTAAAATCCCTGGAATCATATGAACAGCATAAAATTGCGGATGCTCTTGAATCAGTTTATTTTGAAGATGGACAGGAGGTTGTTAAGCAGGGTGATGTCGGAGATCAGTTCTATATCATTGAATCTGGTGAAGCTATTGTCTTGAAGGAAGAGAATGGCATTCAACAACAAGTGAACCAACTTGAGAGAGGATCTTATTTTGGAGGTAAATGAAGCATTTGCTTGGTTTTGCATGTATCTGATCCACTTTGATAGAATTGGCATTGTTGAACGATGCTCCTAGAGCTGCAACTGTAGTTGCTCATGGCAGACTTAAATGTGCCACACTTGGTAAAAAAGCATTTACTCGTCTTCTTGGCCCTGTCTTGGACATTTTGAAGCGTAATTCAGAAAACTATCATGCTGTCATCAACCAACAATCATAACCGCACCACAACACACACTAGATTTGAAATAAAAACCTTGATACTTTCCGATTTGATATTCCATTGACTGTAGCGAAGCGACAAGAAAGAAAAAAAAAAAAACTTGATTTGTTTCCTGACCAACAATGCAGTCGATCTCCTTAAACAAGATGCCTTCCATTTTGGCTTGGGAAATATAACCTCCTTTATTCTGTATTTTATCGTTTTTTCTTTCTTTTTCACTTTGTTTTGTATAAAAAAAAATATGGCGGATATTATCAACAATATGGACGAACAACCATTGATGGGCCCTCCACCACTCAGTACACCCAGCTCTTCTACTTTGCCTGGCACAGGCATTGCGAATTTACCAAATCAAAGACACAAGATTGTTGCCAAAAACGGCGCCAATTTCACCATCATGGTTTGCGGTAAGACATGCATTCACTGCAGTGCGAGGATCAAATAATTGATTTGCATGATTGCTTAGGTGAATCGGGTGTTGGAAAAACAACCTTTGTAAACACACTGTTCACATCGACCATCAAGGAACCAAAGAACCTGACAAAGAGACATTTAAAGACACCTTCCAAGACTGTGCAAATCCAAATCACAAAAGCAGGTAAGTGATACTCAAACGAGAGCGCACCACGACAAGCTCTAAACAAGTAGCTGCGCAGAGCTGGAAGAAAAGATGTTCAAGGTCAAATTGACTATTATTGATACACCTGGCTTTGGTGATTATGTGAATAACAGACATAGCTGGATTCCTATTGTGGATTTCATTGACGACCAACATGAAAAATACATGCGTCAGGAGCAACAGCCTTGTAGAAAGGGTGCTATTGACATGCGTGTTCATGCTTGCCTATATTTCATCAAACCAACTGGCCACACGTAAAGTATATCTCTTTATAATTCATGCTCCCCTGATTGCTAATCTGCCTTCTCCTTAAGGCTGACTCCATTGGATATTGAAGTGATGAAGCGTTTGGGCTCTCGTGTCAATTTGATCCCTGTCATTGCCAAAGCCGATACATTAACACCTATTAACTTGGATAAATTCAAGCAGAATGTAAGTCGTGAAGCTGTACTCAATACTCAGCTTATTCATGCATTCGATTTTACCAGATCAGAGAAGTCATTGCAGCACAAAACATCCAAGTCTATACTTGTCCTATTGACAGTGACGATGAGTCAATCACCAAGAGAAATCGCACCATCATGGCAGCTTTGCCTTTTGCTGTCATTGGATCTACTCAAGATGTAATTACTATGGACGGTAGAAAAGTAAAAGGAAGAGAGTATTCTTGGGGTGTTGCTGAAGTTGAGAATGACGCTCACTGTGATTTTAAAAAGCTGAGAAGCTTATTAATTCGAACTCACATGTTGGATCTCATTACTACAACTGAAGACAACCATTATGAAAACTATCGTCAAACGCAAATGGAGACTCGCAAATTCGGTGAAGCTCGCTCTCAACCCAATGAGAATGCGAAATTCAAGGAAGATGAAGAATCCTTGCGCAAACGATTTACGGACCAGGTTAAATCTGAAGAACAGCGTTTCAGACTATGGGAGAAACAGGTATGGCCACAGTGTAAGCAGATGAGGCTCTGGTTTTCTAATCTAACTTTGTTTGTAGCTGTTGAATGAAAGAGATCGTCTTCACAAGGAATTGGAATCACAAGGCGAGAGAATTAAAGAATTGCAAAATGAATTAGAGTCTTATTACTACCACCAGCGTGATAAATCCATCAGAAAATAATTCCACACATTGGCTATTTTGCATAGCCATTTAATGATCAGTTATAAATTAAACACTCTAATAATTAATACATTCGTGTCGTTAACACTTTGATAAACTGCCGTTGATTCTACTAGAGGAACAATGCCTTTAAACGGAGGTGTCACATAAACTGTATTTGATTATCCCTGAATAAGTTGATTCAATTTGGCATACATATGTAATATTCGTGGCGCATCCAGCAGTAGCATTGGGGTCAATGCGATACGTTGGTAATCAATGACAAAATCGATGAACGTGAACTTCGTAAGGGCTATTTTGATGAGATAGTAGGGCAGTAATCTTCTCATGGAAATTGGTATGGGTATTGATATTTGAGCAATCGATAATTAGTTCGTGAACAATTTTACTGCTGCACAATCCTAGAAATGCAATTACTAGTTTGTTGGTTGTGTTTAATGCCTTCCAACTGTAAGGCTTCGTTTAGTTTGATTGGCTCAAGAAGTTGATTTGATTTCATTATCAAGGCGTTGGACAATTCGCTTTTTTTTTATGACAAATTGGTTCATGAACCAAGACAGACTCGATCATTGGGCCCACATAGGATGGACTACTTGGTATTCAAATATTCAAATGTTCAAATGTCGAGAGACTGGCCATTTATACCAGACCAGCCAACCATCAGCATATCACCGCACCTACTTTTGAACATTAGAAAACGTTTGATCTGCAAGGGCTACAACTTTAATGTGCTCAGGCAGTTTGTCGAGAGCTTGCATGTCAGAGCTGCACACTTGCTTATTGATGAGGGACATTACGAAATCTAGAGCTCGCTTATGTTGAAGTGAACTACGAATTCATCGCTCGACGAAGTGAATTAGCTCCCGCAACACTCTCGAATTGCAGGCTGTTGGAAGAAAGGTATATAAAATCAATGAAACGCCTTTCCCATTTGCATTATGACAAACCATTTGAAAGTTGAAACCCAAGATATGGTGTAACAACCACACAAAAAGTGAGTTTGGAAACTTCTGTCCATGCCAACGGTAGAGTTAAAAGATTAGCCTCCAGATTTTTAATGCGGGTCATTGTTCTAAGATTAATACAAAGTAAGATTTATTATTAAAGAATTGTACGTAGGATAAATATAATATTTTACAAGAGCAAACTATTGCTTTTTAGCATTGAAGGCATCTGTTGCAACAGTATTAGAATCAAATTCACACAAACACCAACAATGTGCTTACCGAAAACTTCAGCAAAGGATGCCTGCTTCTTGGAATCTAGTTCCTTGCGAGCTTCAATTTCCGATGGCTCCAATTTGCAAATCAACACAGGGCAAGGACAGTGTCTTGTCAAGTAAGTAGACACGGAACCCATGACAGTTCTATTACACAAGAGCGTCAGTATGATGGTTTTTACCTTTGTTTCAAATTTGAAGACATTTTTACCTTTTGACAGCACCGAGACCACGAGAACCAGTCAGCAAATAAACAGGCTTTGTCATGCGGCAGTAGTCTGTAATGGATTCTTTGGGGTCACCTCTCAATATTTCGGATGAAACACGAGAAAACTAACATACTCGTCTGTCAGTCCATTGCCTTTGATCAACCCACCGTTTCTACTTACGCCAATCTTTCTTAAGCAATTGATAACCTCGTAAGTCATAGCATCAGCTGCGCTTGCCAAATTTGAGTCGAGAACATCCTCACGAATACCACCCGCAGTACCGTTGGCAGACAGCATGGGAGAAAATAAGTTACGGTAGTCTGCTTGATTTACAATGTGAAGGAGACGGATATCATCACTGGGTCTAATCAAACCAAGACGGATGGATTTAGAGATCATGGCATCACCGTAATTGGAGTGATCATAAGCGACTACCACTACACGATGCCTATGTGTGTGATTTCCATGAGTAGATGGCTCTCCTTCCAATGCTGTATCAGTAGTTGTGGGGCTGAGAGGGGATGCAGGCGAGGGGAAGAAGCCTGTGGGCAATGTATTGAGGTTCTCCAAGTGTTGAGGGGGTTGTTGTTCCATTTTTTGTGGTAATTTAGTTATAGAAAGAAAGAGTAAGAAAGGTGGGGAGCATTGAGTGTTGCTCTATTTATGCATACTAGGCCATCAGATAATGACGGATAAAATGAATTCACAGGTTTCATAGGCCCTTGTTGTTCCGAAAAAAAGCGTTCTTCTGTTTTATGCAATATTTGCACACTGCTGGCCACAGAACTTTTTGCCCACATAATCACACTACAGTCGCTCGAAATCGTACGACTTTTTTTTTATTGGGTAGACATGTTGGATTTGTAGTTATTCAGTGGCATGTTGCATGATATCTCGATTCACCTGTCGCTCTGTATGGCGCCAAATTGATTTACCCATGCTTATTAATTTAATACATTTGATGGGTGAATTTTTTTTTTTTATGGATGATTGTTGCTTGCTTCAAATGTGGACGATCCATTTTGACATCATATGCAGATTGACATCATAATATCAGTAGAGTCTTTAGTTGTGTACAGGTAATATACTGGAGCCACTGAATATTACTCTATCCGCCAGGGTGAAGCATTTGGTCCTGTCTTAAACAATCTATCCCAGGACTTCAATCTTGAGATTCGAAATAGCTAGTCATGAGAAATGGCGTCAATAAAATATGTGGTATAGAGCCTAAAATCAGCTATAGTCGTTTCAGATATAGATGCGGTATTTTCAAACTGAAGCATCAAGGCCATTGTATCAACCAGGAGACAGAGCAGCAGCCCTTCTGAAACAATGCCAATCGCCTTAAAAAGGGTTGGTGGCCCGGGATGATCTGATAGAGGTGGAGCGCGTTCTTGTCAAAAGGACTTGACCGCGACCCATTTAAATTCATAACGCGAGGATCGCGCAAGTAACAGAATAAAAATCTTTCTTTTCAATAGTTGTAACCACCAAAAAAAAAATGAGCTCTAGGTCTGATAGAGCGAATCGCTTAAAGCAACTTAGAGATTCTAAGCTTGGAAAGGGTAAAAAGCAACACAAGGTACATACATTCTCTTTAGCTACAGATTCAGTTACTAATGCTCTTTCCTTGCACTCAGGCCGACGACGATATTTACGATGAAGTGGAAGAGGAAGAAGAATACGGCCAACAAGACGAGGATTTCGTAGAGGATGATGATAATGCTGGCTACATCTATAATGGTGTTGATGATCAACATTTTTCTGACGAGTATGAAACTGAGGCAGATCAAGGTAGAGTGTCCAGTTTGGTCACGTAGTGTAGTAACTGATATACGGTTATCAGGCAAGAGAAAGAGAAAGAACAAAAAGAAGGAAAGTGCCAAGAAGGACAAGGAAGCTGCCATTGCTAAACCTAATCAGCAAATCAATCGATTCTTTAACAATTCTGCTTTGAAAGCTGCTTTGAAGCCTAAACCAGCACCTGTAAGTTGGCATGTATACAGCAGAAAAAACACGCATTGTATTCACTCCTTGGTACGCATAGATTGACGAGGAAGATTCAAATGATTTCATGGCAGAACTTTTGGCTGATTTTGGTACCAAATCAGCACCCAAGCCAATGGAAAAGAAAGCTTTTGCTGGCAAGCCCAAAGCAAAGACCTTCAACCCCTCCAACTTTAATCTTTCAAGATTATCACAAAGAGATAATGACACTTCTGACATCTTTGTAAAGAAGGAAGTTCAATTCAAAACTGTCGATTCAGCATCCATGCCACCTCCAGCACGTCCCGTCAAAACTGCCACCAAACATGTCAAACTGGAATCACAAGGGCAAGACGATATGGACATGTTTGACGACGATTATGGAAGTTATGATATAACCGATGATATGGACACGATGAATGAGCAGTTCTTGAAAAAGGAAGTCGATAATTTGACGATAAGCGAGACTCCCCTCAAGCCCAACTTCATCACGACCAACAAATCCGCACCACGACCTGATCTGCAAAGCTGGGAAGCAGCCGATGCGGGCATGATGGATACGTTCAATCAAGACGTTGTTAGACAAGAAACACAAAATATGGATATTTTCGAAAAAGATGGACACCTGCATATGTGGTGGTATGATGCTTACGAGCGCAAAGAAAAGGGTTACGTGTACTTGTTCGGTAAGGTGCTCAACAAAGGTACCAACAAGTATGTGAGTTGCTGTGTCACTGTCAAGAATGTCGAGAGAAATCTGTTTGTATTGCCTCGCAAGCACCAATTAGACGGTAATGGGAAAATGTATTGGCAACTGTAGAGATTGGACTAATATTGTGTACGATAGACAAGGGGAATGAGACCAATACATTGGTGGATATATCTGATGTCTACACTGAAATTGCTGATCTTTGCTCTCAAAAGAGAATTACAAAATTCGCTTCCAAAGAGGTTACTAGAAAATACGCATTCGAATTACCTGATGTTCCTGCAGAAGCCAACTATTTGAAGGTGTTGTATGATTATGAACGTAAGTGTATTCATTCCCATAACATAATGGATCAAGGCTGATGTCATGTTTCTCAGAACCTGCATTTACTGGTGAGGAAAAGGGTAAAACTTTCAGTCATATCTTTGGTGCAAACACGGGTCCACTGGAGCACTTTTTAGTCAAGCGTGATGTGATGGGTCCTTGTTGGCTGGACATTGCTGATGCAAAGATGAGCAGTACCAGTGTAAGTGTCAAGCGGAATTAGTGCTGTTGCCTAGTGGATCTAACAAGTGCGATAGGAAACATGGTGCAAAACAGAGATATCGGTAGAAGATCCCAAGACAGTAAACCCACTGGTTGATGCTGACGGTAATCGACCCATCAATGTACCACCACTTGTTGTCATGTCTCTCTGCTTGAGAACCATCATGAACGAAAAGAAGAATGTCAATGAGATTGTAGCTGCTGGTGCCCTTGTCTGTGATCAAGTGCAAATTGATGATACAGTACCTATCGAAAAAATGAGCAAAGCAAGATTCACCGCGGTCCGTCAGCTGGATGGTAAACCTTATCCAGCCAACTTTACAGGCATGGTAGCGGCTGAAAGACAAAAGGACAATGGATTGCCAATCCACGTAGAGAGAACAGAGGCCTCCCTATTGAATTTTTTGCTTGGTAAGTGTGTGCGTCCGAGTAGATCCATGTCAAGACTAACATTTGCACAGCTAAAATCGCCATGTACGATCCTGATATCATTGTCGGCCACAACTTTGCTGGATTTGATCTCGATGTACTGCTTCATCGTATGAAGGCTTTGAACGTCCAACATTGGCATAAATTGGGTAGACTCAAGCGTAAGAATTGGCCTAAACTTCAAGCTGGTGCTGGTGGTGCAGGCGAATCCACATTCCAAGAGAGACTCATCATGAGCGGTCGTCTTGTCTGCGACACCTACTTGGCATCCAAAGATTTGATCAGGAGCAAATCTTACCGTATGACAGATCTAGCTCAATCACAGCTCAAGATTCATCGTGAAGACATTGAATTTGGCAAGTCAGCAGAGTACTTTGACAGCTCGGATACACTGCTTCATCTATTGAGACATTGTGCATTCGACGCCTTCCTCGCCTCTGCACTCATGATCAAGCTTCAAATCTTGCCTTTGACACATCAATTGACTAATTTAGCCGGTAATCTGTGGTCAAGAACAATGACTGGTGCAAGAGCTGAACGTAACGAATTTTTGTTGCTGCATGAATTTCACAAGGAGAAATATATTTGCCCTGAAAAGACATTTGGTGGGCCCAAGGCAGCTGTTGTACAAGCAGCTGAGCAAGATGAAGATGAAGAAGCTGTTGCCATGGCATCCAGCTCCAAGAAGAAGGTGGGCGGCAGACGAAAGCCTGCGTATTCTGGTGGTCTGGTTTTGGAGCCCAAGAAGGGATTCTACGACAAATACGTCTTGCTGCTTGATTTCAACAGTTTGTACCCATCTATTATGCAAGAATACAATGTCTGTTTCACTACTGTCAATCGAAGAACATTCACAGAGGGAAGAGAGGATGACGGTGAAGAAAAGGTCCCTGAAATTCCTGATGAAACCTTGCCTCAGGGTATCTTGCCTCGCCTGATTAAAACTTTGGTTGATCGTCGTAAGCAAGTCAAGGGTCTGATGAAAGACAATGTCTCTGAAGCTAGATACATGCAACTTGATATCAGACAAAAAGCATTGAAGCTCACTGCCAACAGTATGTACGGTTGTCTTGGTTTTACTTACTCTCGTTTCTATGCCAAGCCGTTGGCTATGCTTATTACGCATAAGGGTCGTGAAATTCTTCAAAGCACTGTCAATCTTGCTGGTAGTCTGGACATGAACGTCATTTATGGTGATACTGATTCCATCATGGTGTATACAAATCAAAACGATCTTGATGAAGTCAAGAAGATGGGTAATCTCTTGAGAAGAAGCGTCAATAACCATTACAAACTTTTGGAAATTGGCATCGATGGTTACTTTAAACACATGTTGCTTCTTAAAAAGAAAAAGTATGCTGCTCTTCTCGTTGAGGAAAAGCCAAATGGTGAATTGGTAGAGACAGTAGAAACCAAAGGTCTTGATCTGGTGCGTCGTGATTGGTGTGATCTGTCGCATGATGTGTCTACTCATGTGCTTGACTTGATTCTGTCTGACAGGGAGCGTGAAGACGTGGTTACTGAGATTCACGCTTACTTGGAAGTCGTCGCCGAGCAAATTCGTCAGGGCGATATCCCATTGGAAAAGTATGTTATCAACAAGCAATTGACCAAAAGACCTCAAGATTACGCTGATGCCAAGAGTCAGCCTCATGTTCAAGTTGCTTTGCGTATGCTCCAAGATGGTCAAAACGTCAAGAATGGTGATACTGTACCCTACGTGATCTGTAAAGTCGATGATGAGACAAGCGGTGATAAGAAGGGCTCAGCACTGAGAGCATATCATCCTGATACTGTCGTTAAAAACAATATGCAACTAGATATTGAATGGTACCTTCATCAGCAAGTGCACCCTCCACTCACTCGTCTGTGTTCACCTATCGACGGCACTGATCCAACTCTTTTAGCCCAATACCTTGGTCTGGACACAAAGCGCTTCCACTTTATCAGTCATAATAATGGCAACAATGACGATGATTCTGAATTTGCCACATTGGATTCTCAAATCAGCGATGAAGAAAGATTCAGAAACTCTGAGAAGCTTGAGCTAAAGTGTAATTACTGTGGACAAGAGACTCTTTACGAAGGCATTGTACGTACGTCAGAAGATGGCAAGGTGGAATGTGGATTTGATTGCTCAAAGTGTCATTTGATGATCACCAATGCCAGTATCAAGGTTCAGTTATCGCTGGCTATAAGAAAATACATACAACGCTACTACGACAATTGGTATGTCTGCGATGATATTACATGTGGTAATCGCACAAGAACCTTATCCGTGTTTGGTCGCCGTTGTCTAAACCATGGATGCCGAGGAAGTATGAAAAGAGAATACACGGATAAGCAAATGTATACCCAGCTTTTATACTTGTCCTCCCTATTTGATCCTTCAAAAGCCAAGAATAAGGTTGCCAATGACTCAAGTAAGTATATCTATCATTGCTTATGGATCACGATACTCATCCTTAAATTCAATAGTCCAAGCCGAGTCATTAATCCACAAGCACTATCAAATGTTAATATCTACACAATCTATAGTGGAAGCCTATCTTGAGCGTTCTGGTTATCGTCATGTTGATCTTTCAAAATTATTATCACAAATTGTCATTTAGAAGATATTTTTATTTAATAAGATAAAAGAGAGAAAGTATAATACAATTGAAAATGATGTGTTTGTGTTGTGTGAGTGTGTGTATTTGTGCGTTGATTTGGATTTTGACATTAGTTGCTGTAATTTGTGGTTTGTGGTATGAATACTCGATTTATAGTTTGAGTTCTGATAACGGATCTGCTTTGATTTCTGTTATGTCCATTGCTGCTTCTTTTTCAGTGTCCAATTCTCCAATAGTGACCCTAATAGCCTCCTTGTTAGACGCACGAAATCAATCAAAAACATGAGGCATCATCTTACAAATTATCTCCTCGCAACAAGAACAAGCCAAGTGAAATGACTTCAGTTCCTTCACTAGAGAATACACGTTCATGGCATTTCTCCAAAATGATATTCGATGCCTGATCTGTACCCCTCAATTTACCCTGTCAAAGTGCGATGTGCCATCAGGATGTGTTGCATTTTTTGATATATGTTTCAACTTACCACTAAAACTCGACCGTCTATAGTGACCACCAAGACATCAACTATCAAGATAGGGCGCAAAAGAAAAGTAAGTTTAATGCAATACAGTGATTTGTAGCTCATACATACGGTTCACATAAGGTTGAAGTAAACTCATCGTATTGTACTGAAATATAAATTAATGTTGAAAAACGCGTTACAGGCGTCTGGATGGTTTAAAAATCTCTTTTCACTTTTCTGCAAAGCCTGTCACTAGAAAGCAAGCACGCTCATTTGAGTTTTAATGCCATCCTCATCACCTTTTTGTTCCTTATACAATGTCTGAAGAGAACGCCAAGTTGAACATTGCATTTATTCACCCAGACTTGGGCATTGGTATGTTTGCTAGAGAAAATAATACGAGAATGGTAATTAAACTTAGCAATATATAGGTGGAGCAGAAAGACTTGTCGTTGATGCTGCTGTGGGCATCCAATCCAAAGGCCATAGAGTCACCATGTATACAAGTCATCATGATAGAAATCACTGCTTTGAGGAAACTAGAGACGGTACACTAGAAGTGCGTGTGCGTGGCGATTCATTACCTCGAGACGTGTTTGGCAGACTATACATTATTTGCGCCATCCTTCGTCAATTAGCACTTGTCATGTGGATTCTGAAGTTTGAGAGAGACACTTATGATATTATCTTTGTGGATCAATTAAGCGCATGTGTACCTATTCTGAAGTGGTTTTCGTCCTCAAGAGTAAGCAGATGACAGAAAACATGACATTTATTTGAGTACTTACGATCGCGCTAGATCCTCTTTTACTGCCATTTCCCAGATAAGCTTTTGACAAAACGTGATTCTAAACTCAAGGAATTGTACAGAGTGCCAATTGACAAATTAGAGGAATGGTCCACCGGCATGGCAGATACAATTACAGTCAATAGCCATTTCACAGCTGGCATGTTTAAAAGATCATTTCCCGGCATCCTCAAAGTGCCTCGTGTCCTATATCCACCCATCAATTTCGCCGCATATGACAAGCAAGTCGACTTGGCAGATCCAAGTGTTCAAATCATTGAATCGTAAGGCTCTTTATATATATATATATATATATATATATATATATTGACTGAAATGGTCTTACTAATTACATTATTGATAGACACAAAAAAACAATCGTTTCAATCAATCGCTTCGAAAAGAAAAAGAATGTTGAATTAGCATTAAGAGCATTTGCATTGTTGAGAAAAGACGACATGATATCGCAAGAAGAGTTCTCCGAGTACCGACTTGTGCTTGCTGGTGGATACGATAAACGTGTAGTTGAAAATGTCGAATACCTCAAAGAGTTAGACGCATTAGCAACCAAGACTTTTGGCCTCGAAACATTCACCTTGTTCCCATCATCCACAGAAAAACCACCTACCTCTGCACAAATCATCTTTTTATGCTCGTTCAACGATGCACAACGAACTTATTTGCTGGATCAATGTATGCTTTTGCTATACACACCTTCCAATGAACATTTCGGTATCACGCCTGTGGAAGGCATGTATGCATCCTTGCCAGTTATTGCTGCAAATAGTGGTGGTCCCCTGGAAACTGTCAAAGACAAGGAAACAGGATTGATTTTAGCTCCAGAGCCAGAACTTTGGGCAAAGGGGATTCGTGATTTTATCAATCATACTTACAATGGTACTGCAATGGGTAAAGTGGGTCGTCAACATGTCAAGAACAAGTTTTCTCTAGAGGCATTTGCAGATCAATTGGAGGATATTTTGGAAGAATTGACAACTGGTGGAAGACCCACTCGCTGGGAATACGATAACTTAGAATACGGTATGCGCATCATAGTAGCTATCAGTATATTCATCTGTTGGTACAAGTTTTGGTGATAAATGATACGTTTGATGACAAATAATAATAAAAAA
Source organism: Mucor circinelloides (assembly GCA_037974945.1). NCBI lineage: Eukaryota > Fungi > Mucoromycota > Mucoromycetes > Mucorales > Mucoraceae > Mucor > Mucor circinelloides. Next base: position 764,806 of record JBBNAA010000030.1, on the reverse strand, counting down.
AAAACAAGGCAAGATATCTTCCTCCAATGTAAATTTTGTTCCATCAAAGCAAAACTTTAAAAGCGATACCTTCGTTGTATGTAATAACTGCTTCTATAGGTAGTAGCACAACAGGGTAGTATCAGTCGATAATACATGATTTCATCTAAAGAACAGCAGCATCGCAGACCCCTAATCACTGTTATGTATCGTTAGAAGATAAATTGAGTGAAAACTAGATACGACACAGGTTTATGGCTGTTCGGTGGTATGAGTTTTAGCCAATCAAATCGCTAGAAGCCCCTAATAGACGCCTCATAATTTCCAAAAATTTTTGCAAGGGTTTCCCTCTGTACTGTTGTTAGGCGGAATTTGAAGTACTACCCAAAAATGCAATTAGATAGTATTTCAATTAGACCACCCCTCAGGTGCTAGAGCGTGCCTTACTACACCCCTAACATGAGGAATTGTGTTTATTAAGACCCTCAACTGCCGCTAAGTAAGTAGAAACAACAATTAAGTTTGGACCAGCCTATCTAATCCTAGCCTCGGAATCTTGTTATTGTTGAGCTTCAGTGATAGGCACATTCACTCAACGTAAAAAAAAAGGTATGCTTCACAGAAACATAGAAAGAAAGGAAAATAGTGAGGGTAATAACATTACATGCCGATGAATATTAAAAAAAATAAGGGCAAGAAGCCAAGAGAAAAAAAGGGGGAGAAAAAGAAGCTAATAAAAATGTATAACTTGTGTCTACTACTATTGCTCTGGCTGTTGTCATCCACAGAAAAAAATAACTTGATTGATCCCTTGCAGCATCCACCACCAGTAGTGGTGTCCATGTTCATTCCTCCCATTTGCCTGCCTATACATAATTCAAAGAATATAGTCAGTATTGCATTCCTCAGTCAGCGCCATCATATCATAATAATATACCTACCTAATTGACTGTTAACAGTTCCGTTTGCATCCAGTAGTAATCATCATTAATCATCCATCAGTAGCCGTCGTAACCTTATACTTGTTGCCTACACATCATCATATCATCAAAATAGTATAATAATAGTCAGCAATGTATTCAGCAATCTACGTCATCATTGATACTTACTTGATAAACAATTCACAACAGGTTTTGCATTTAATGTCGTCCTGGAGCACCACCTTGTGCTTGATACCTATATTCTATCAAATTATTTGGATAGTCAGTATGGTATTATTAAGCAGCAGACACCATCAAAACTTACCCAATCGATTGAACCAATGATACGTAGCAGTAGTATATAAGACTTGAATGTACCACCAGGCCAGAGAACAGCATTGCTAATGATTACTTGCTGACAGTACCAAACCAGACAGAAGAATTGCTACTGATGATGACTTGCAGATATTACCAAACCAGAAGTGAAAAACAGCGCTTCATATGCCTTGCAGATAATAGTAGTATCAGACCAAAAGAGAGAAGCAACACCACAGATAACTTGCAGATAGTACTAACCAGAAAAGCAGTACCACTATCAATGAATTGCAGATAGTATCGAACTAGAAACAGCAGGCAGCGCCAGATATTTTGTTGAAGTTGAGAACAAACAAACCCATTGTCTACTAAAAAAAAATATAAGAGAGTTCAGTTAGGCGCAATTCAATAAAAGTAGCAATCTACTACGTTACGTACCGAATTACTATTATGAAAGATATCAAAGATTCCAAGGAAGTAGCTATAGCAGTAAGTCGAATTGTTGTGTCTTTGTCGTCGTCGTCTTGTTTGCTTTAAAGCAGTGATTACCTATTCTGAAAAAGAAAGAAAATGAATTAATAAATACTAGTGCTAGACAATCTATTCAGCAACAAATACACTCACTAGCATATGGCAACACTGATGACAGGCTTGATGAACTTGTTGCTATTGTTTCCAAAAACATTGGAGTGAGTAGAATAATAGTAGTAGAACTGTTGCTGTAGCTGTAAAAATAGTATCAAAAACGGGGGAAGGAAAAACGGGGGAGTGCAAAAGCAAACTATTGTGCATTTGACGTCACGAGGTTTCTCTGTATATAGTAGCTGATATCAAACTGAGATTAAAAGCTCTATTGATCAAAATGCCATTTCATCATTCTGGAAATTTGTCATGGCCTAAAGTTGGCATTTGTTCATAGTAAACACTTGATCAAGCTTATATCAAACTTGTGCAGAATTAAAAGGCGCATCGAATGGTATTACTTTTGTCTGGTTTGATCAACACTAGGCGTTTCAAAGCGACAGAACATTTTTTGTCAAATTTTGATACTTTTTCAAGAAAACTTCCATCTCTGTCAAAATAAACCTACTTGTAGCATTCATTATTATTGTAAAGCAAAAAATTTCCTATCATTTGAGCTCTTACTGGGAGTTCTAGCTTGACTCTACGTAGAGAAATGAGCAAAAACGTCTGACCAAAAAATCATCAGCTAGTTTTTTTGCCTTACTCTTACCCGTAAATTTGGTCAAAGATGGCCAATTTTCCAAGGACATAACTTTTTGTGATATCTCTGCCAATACTTATCAGATTTGAACAAAACAAACACCATTCAATAGCTCTACATTAGACCCAACATAATCTAAAAGTTAAAAACACCTAATAGACTTTCCCTTCATGAAATAACTCAAAGTCATGTATTTTGATTTGCCTCAAGCGGGCACTACCCGACATATTTTTGGAAATATTAATAATAACCATATTATTGTATAGAAAATTAAAAGAGAAACAAAAGTCAAGCACTACTACGCAGCATCAACTCACTTAGTAAATCATGGAGAAATATCCATTCAAAGTTAGTTCATTTTTCACCTTTTCCCCTCTTACTGCTTCAAATCGTCCATTACAAACCTAAATTTTACGAATCCTGGTCAAAAAAAGTACCCCAAACAACTTTTACTATATATACAACTAACATTTACTTGTAAATACAATCACTCCTATTAGTAGCATCTGCTTAGAATTGATCAAAAAATCATTATAAATTCATTGATAACTCAATCGCTAGAGCAGCTACACAAATTCGATTTGAAGTTTCGCATTCCTGGCAAGTAGTAAGCCAAAATACTGAAGTTACCGAAGCGAAGGAGGAAAAAGTGGTACAAGCCCTCTGAGCCGCGCTTTATTTTCATCATAATAATAATAAAAAATGATATTTTCCCTTTTTCCCCAGATCTTTCGAACCAAGAAGCTATAATTCAATTTTTTTTCAGGGAGGGAATTGTGATAATGCATAATATAAACTAACTAATAAGATAAGAAAAAATGTTTTAAGAGAACCATCTCTTAAACCAGGGTTGGGTTTGTACCACTTCTTTCTCCTTCGCTTCGGCAACTTCAGTATTGTATTATGCTGTGCCTCCTAACACAATCCTTGTTGCCTTCGCTTCGGATTCCGAAGTGGTATGGTTTTCAGCAGCAGAAAAAATTGAATTTTGGATAATCGTACTATCATGTTCTTGTCCTACGGGCTTATAATAATATCGTTCGAAAGTATTGGATGTTTGAGACCAATTTGCGTGTTGTTGTTTTACTCTTGAAATAGAGATTTCTTGTTGTACTGCCTTGGTACTACTGGCTGCCCTGATCGAATATGCTGCGGTATATTCTCTGGAAATACCTGCCTTTAGCATGTGTGATTTTACCCAGGCAGCGGCTGTCTTTGGTTGTATCCCGGTTGGTTTCAACAATTCTTCATGTTTGTGTAAGTTTTTTAACAACAGAGTGTGTTCCTCAGCTAAGGTTAGCCTAAACTTGGAAGTGTGTTGCAGAAAACTTTCTAGACAGCGAACGACACACAGTTCGACTTGTTGTTGATCTTCGAGTAAACCCAACTGAATTGTCTTCTGTTGGGCTTCTTTCGGCTGACGGATGTGCAGGATTGCCCCCACAAGAGGCTGATTGCCGGGTGAGTATCGCAACACCGTATCGCGATGTTGGAGGCGACCAATATCGCTTCTCAGGCGCCACATCGTATGTAGACAAAGGAGCAGAACCAGTTTTTGTTGGAGATTGTATAACGATAGGGATGCTGAAGGCGATAAACGTTGCTGGACATAGCGTGTCAAAATGTTTGTGTCCCAAGTTTCCAGGTCTACCAATCTGGGAATACTTGTAGTAGTGCACTGTCTCTTAGCCCTAAGAAATGCCATGATATCTGGATCTTCCGCAATTGGTATAGAATCCGGATATATTACTTTGAGAACAGACGCAATAGATGATCGGTATCCATTTAACGTGGAAGGCGACAAATGAGAGAACGTATGTAAGAATGATAAAATCCGTTTCATATCATAAGCCTCCGGATCATGATGGTATTCCTTGCACCAGTCTGCATACTTTTGCCATGCTGAATTGTACATTCTTGACGTCGATTCCCTGTTGGCTTTGTGGAGGTGGTGAAGTATCACATCATCAGTCATGCCCCTCTCCTTCCGTTTCTTGGAGACAAGTGCCATCCTATCAGACTCCAACGATTTGTTTGCCATACTATGGGTGGACTGAGTTGTTTCATCCTCAGTAACATGGGGAACCAGAACTGTGTCGGCCACATGGGGGTGATTAGAGTTACTTCCCTGGTCCTGTCTAATTGTAACTTCCTCAAGACTTGCGGTATCAGCTTCCAGGGAGGGAACATGTACATATCGTTGCTCGTCCAATCTTGTTGAAAGGCATCGCTCTGCTGTGCAAACGGATCGTGGTGTAGGCTCCAATACTGGCGAAGCTGGTGATTGTGTGATGCTGCAAAGGCATCGATCCGCCAATATCTTCCCCATCTCTTCTTCAGAAGGTTGAAAAATGTCCTTGGAATCGATGATTCGTACATTGGTTGACCAGACCGGCTGAGGCGATCTGCTTCGGTATTCCTTACCCCTGCCACATGGTGGTAACGTATTTTCAGTTGGTGAAGGAGGTTGCATAGATCCTGAATCTTGACGACGGCTAAATCTTGTAAGGCTGTGGATGCTGTACCCCCTGATTTCGTTACATACTTCAAGGCGGTCATATTGTCTGTGTGAAGGTTGATCTCTGTTAAGAAGTTTGAGTCTTTTACATGGAGGCGTAGTGCATAATAATAGACCGCTGTCAGCTCCCTGACATTGATGGATTCCTGCCTTTCTCTTCCGTTCCAATAACCTGCTGCTTTGCTGATCACTTTGCTGTGTACTCCCCACCCTGTGTCGGAGGCGTCCACATGAATCGTTAGTGCTGATAATGATAGTGGTGGCAGGTGGTGTATTGGTAGATCGTTCTTCTGAAGCAAGTTGTCTTTCCACCATTGGATCTCCAACTTTGCCTTTGCAGATAACACGCAGTCGTAATCCCATCGATGTCGATTGACTTGTAAACTCTTCGCCAGGTCCCGTTGAATATGTCGGATATGCAGTAGGGCTTCGGACACTGCTGGAATTACTGCTTTTATTTTTCCTAGTAATGACGCTATCCAACGACATGATCTTCTGGGAGTCTTCTCCAATTGTTTGATTCGTTGTAATATCTTGTTGATCTTCACTTGCGGCAGAGAAATTTGCATATCTCTGGAGTTGATCTTGAACCCTAGAAACTCTTGAATCTTGCTTGGAGTAATAACACTCTTTTCCATGTTGATTAGGAACCCAAGCTCCCTTAGATGGTTCATTACTAGATGGACCGTATTCATCATCTTGTGTTTGGATTTTTCGAGAATACAAAAATTGTCTAGATAGTAAATCAATCGGATCCCTTGGGCTCGAAGGGGTTCTACCGCATCACGCATTAATTTCGTGAAGACCCTTGGGGCTACACTCAAACCGAAAGCTAGTGAAGAATAATTGTATACAATACCTCGGTTCTCCAGGGCTAGAAAAGGTTGAGAATCCTTGTGGATTGGAACGACTACGTAAGCATCCTTCAGATCAGTTTTGCACATATAATCGTCTTGTTCGATAATCTCCCTCAAGGCCGGAATACCCTCCATTTTGAAGTGATGAATCTGCAAAAATTTGTTGAGGTTGGTGCAATCTAAAATCGGACGACCCTTCGTTGGTTCCTGGACAGTAAAGAAGTTGGAGAGGTAATCCCTGTTCTGAGTTGGAGATCGATAAATGATGCCTGCCTTCAGAAATTTGTCTACTGCCACATCCACTGCTAATTGATCGGCAGGGGAGTGGTGGATCTTTTTTACTTTCCAAGGGGATGGTGTCGTTATAAACTGTAACTGGTAGCCGTTCTGGACAATTGATAAAGGCCAATTCTGGCTGGTGATCTTCTTCCAGTTGTGTGCAAACTTGGACAGACGACTGCCCGGTAAGATTCCATCCTTGGGTATCGAGTAGTTTGTTTGATGTTGCTGTTGTTTTTGTTGTTGTTGACTCTGTAGGCGTTGTTGCGGAGGTAGATGTTGTTGAAGTAATTGCTGTTGTTGCTTTAGTTGGGAACTGATTAATGAGGTGGTGTTGTCTTCCTGTGTTACTGGGAGTTGTCGGTAATGTTGTTGGTTGCTGGAGCCAAGGAACGATTGGTCGGTGTATATGGAGGCCACGTTTCACGGCCTCGTCCCCGAAAAGGGCGTGATCTGCCATTATGACCTCCTCTTCCACTTCCGCGATATCCATCTCCGCGGGAACCGCAACGTTGTGTGTAACCACCTCGCTCACTTGTTGGTTGACAGGTGATCTTGTTTAAATGTTTCATCATAATATTGTTCCAAAAATTCTTCGCTGAATGCGTATTTCTTGTCTCCACTGGATTGCTGAGGTTCCAAGTGTTTGAGTGTTGGTGGTAATTTGATGGCCCTGAGTGTCGCATCTCTAGCCTCTGATTCTTGTAATTTTGCAGCTCCAAATCCAGACTGCAAGCTTCCTAAGGGACTCAATTTCATTTGTGATTGTGGTCTCATCATCTCCTCCGGATTGAAAGCCTCTGGAGTTGAGGAAGTTGAGCCTCTCGTAGATTTGAGTTGCTGCTTTAGCCTGCACTCTTCTTGTTGTTTCCGCAAATTTGTAGATGAGGTTGGTGAGTTGTAGAAAATCCACTTTGTGTTGTTTGAGGTCTCCGATGAAAATGGGATGATTGGTTTCCGCAGTGATCCAGTCCTCACTGTTGTATTTAGGAGTTTCTTTCTTATACTTTTGAATTGCTTTTGGTAAACTGCCCGTTTGGGAGTAATGATCCAATTCTTCGACGATGGCGGTAGGGAGAGGAGTTCCCTGTGCAGTAGAAGGGGCTGAAAAAAGCAGATAGAATACTGTTAAAATTCTTCTTTATTCAAAATTAGGGTAATGTGCCATAAAATGTATATTCTACGTCTCTATTTATATTATTTGGTTTATATCTCTTATCTGACGGTTGTTTAGCAACTGTCAGTGATTCCATTATTTTGAATATAAATGTTGGGTTATTTGGTTCTTGATCTTGTGGATCAAAGACGGTATTTCAAAATATAGTCTACTATGGAGCATGCGTTGACAATTACTCTCATTGTTGACCATGCAACCTTTCAAGGTTTATATATGTTACAACACATTACAATACCCTTGGTATGTTACTTTAGTATGTGTCATTTCTTATTCGAGTAGCTTACCCTTGCTATCATCATGCAACTACTATTATTATATACATCTTATCTTTGATAGCATGGCTCGAATGAAATGACATTTTTATTTTGGGTATTTTTTATGATAGGAATCTAGTCTAGTTCACTTCAGTGCACTCTCTAATGCCAGCAGTTATTATCTGGACGACAAGGCATTTCTAATACCATGCCCTCAGCTAAAAGGTTGCTTCATCTTCATAGTACTACAATAGTTTTATCAAGTTATCTCATACTGTGTACGGGATCTTATATCTGGACATGGATGTTGGAAACAATTTTCAAATTTTGACTTTTTGACTTTTGGACCATCGAACATCGAGTTTTTAAATATTGCCGGTACAGTCTTGAAACTTACAGGTTATTAGGACCATTTCTTGCGTGAAAAGCGAAACTACAAGCGAAATTTATGTAGCTACTGTGGTTGCTGAGATATCCATGATTTCATGATTTCATCGATTCTGAGCAGATGTCACAAGTAAAAGTCATTGTATTGATATATGAATGTTGAATGTATGTATAGTAAAAGTTGTTCAGGGTACTTTTATTGATTAGAGAGTGTTAAATTTGGGTTTGTAATAGATGAAATGACGTAGTAAGAAGGGAAAATGTGAAAAATGATCCAACTTTGGATGACTATTTCTCCATGATTTACTAAGTGAGTCAATGTTGCGTAGTGCTCAACTTTTGTTTCTTCTTTAATTCTCTATACGATGGTATGGTTATTGTTAGTATTTTCAAAACTATGTCGGGTAGTGCCCGTTTGAGGCAAATTAAAATACATGACTTTGAATTATTTCATGAAGGGAACGTCTATTAGGTGTTTTTGACTTTTAGATTATGTTGGGGCTAATGCAGACCTATCAAATGCTTTTTGTTTTGCTCAAATCGGAGAAGCCATTCTAGAGATATTGACAAAAAACCCTACTCAGGGAAAATTCTTGATTTCGTCTATTTCTGACCTATGAAGACAAGGTCCCAAATCGTATCTGAGTTTTTTGGTTAGATGAATTTTGTGTATTTCTCCATGTAGAGTTAAGCTAGAGCCTCGAGTAAGAGCTAAAACGATAGGAAACGTCTTGCGCTACAATAATGGCTAGTATTGCAAGCAAGGTTATGTTGACAGAGATGGAGGTATTATTGAAAAACCACCAAAATCTGACGAAAAACGTTTTGTCTGTTTGAGAAGTCTAGTGTTGATCAAATCAGACAAAAGTAATGTCATTCGATGCGCCTTCAAATTCTAGACAAGTTTGATATAAACTTGAACAGATGTTTCTTAACAACAATTGTCAAGTTTAAGTCATGACAGAATTCATCATGAATAAGGCCTCATTCAAAGCAATATGAATTTCAACCTCAGTTTGATATCAGCTACCCTATATCCAGAGTACACCCGTGACGTCAAGTTTGCAGCATTTTTTTTCTTTCCCATTCCCCCGTTTTTTCTTTTTTCATACCCTCGTTTTTAATACTACTTTTACTGCCAAACCTATTATTTATTTTGTTATTGAAGGCAATAGCAGAAAGGTTATCAAGCCTATGATTGTTGTTAGTTGTTAGCATAATATGGAGGTGAGTGTATTTACTGTATCGATTGTCCAAGTCTATTATTAATTAATTATTCTTTTTCTTTGTTGACTAGAATAGCTACAACCGACGACTGCTTCAAAACAAAAGAAAAGAACAACGCAACAACTGGTGAACACTGCTTCGACTTTTTACGTTGTTATTGCCACCACCACCGCCACCACTGCTTCTCTGAATACGACGGTATGTACCATTAGTTATTATGTTTTATTGAAGCGTAACTAAATGAATTTTCACTTATTTTTAGGAAATGGTTGTGTATATCCTAAGCTCCAGCAGCAAGACCTCTGGTGCTATTTTTCGCTGCTTTGACACTCTCTGCAGCATGTCGTCATTTGCAATGCTGTTTTTGCCTGGTTTATTTAGTGCTGTCTGCAACAAGTCATTAGTAGCGTTGTTCCTCTTCTCTGGTTTGGTGCTGTCTGCAAGTTATGGGCAGTGCTTTTTCTTTCTCGATTAGTGCTATCTGCAAGTCATTTATAGCACTTTTTTTGTCTGGTTTGGTGCTGTCAGCAAGTCATTTGTATTGCTACGTTGTTTCTCCACGAGTTCAATGGATCAGGTTAGTCTCAATGGTGCCTGGTGTTCAGTGATATCTTACTGATTACACAAACTTGACAGAATATAGGCAGCAAGAAGCACAACAAGAAGGTGGTGTTCCAGAAGAATACTAGATGATGCAGAACCTGTCGTGAATTGTTCATCAAGTAAGTATAAATGACGTAGATTGTTGGATATATTACTGATTACTATTACTGTATCATTTAGATGTGATATATTGGCAACAACAAGTATAAGGTCACGACGACGACTAATGGATGATTAATGCTCGATACTACTGGATGCAACCGGAACTGATAACAGTCGATTAGGTAAGTACTGTATATAATATGATGGCGTTGATTGAGGTAGAATGCGATACTAATTATATTATTTTGACTATCTTTTATAGGCAAGCGTATAGCAATGACCATGGACACTACTACTGCTGGATGATGCTGCAAGATATTAGTCAAGTTATTTTTTTTTTTTGTCGAGAACAACCATAGCAATAGTTGTAGATACAACCCATTATTATTCATTTTTGATTGTTTATATTTCTCCCCTTCTTATTTGCCTTAACTCTCTTTTTTCTTTGGCTTTTCACCCTTATTTCTTTTAACTTTCATCTGCATGTAACGTTATTACCCTCACTATTTTCCTTTCTTTCTATGTTTCTTTGAAGCATACCTTTTTTTTTTTACGTTGAGTGGATGTGCCTATCACTGAAGCTCAACAATAACAAGATTCCGAGGCTAGGATTAGATAGGCTGGTCCAAACTTAATTGTTGATTCTACTTACTTAGCGACAGTTGAGGGTCTTAATAAACATAATTCCTCACGTTAGGGGTGTAGTAAGGCACGCTCTAGCACCTGAGGGGTGGTCTAATTGAAATACTACCTAATTGCATTTTTGGGTAGTACTTCAAATTCCGCCTAACATAGTTGCAGAGGAGAGCCCTTGCAAAAATTTTCTAGGTTTTTCAGTATATAGAGGTAATAAATAGATATAGCTTTTCTACGTTTCTGGGCTGTTTCATGCGTTGTTTCCATTGTTTAAAGTGATTAGAACACTACACTATGCGAAAGAACATGTAAAAGTCTGTAAACAGCATGTAAATTTGAAAGTTTGAAGTTTGAATAAAATCTTGTATGCTTATTGTGTAAGGCAAACTTGTTGACAGATGTTTGGAAGCTTTTAAATATATACTTCTTGCAGTAAACTATAAAGCTCTCACTGGGTATATACTGTAATATTATTCTACTTATCGAAGCATTACTGCTACTATTGTTCTTTTAGATAACTTAATATAGACTAACAACTCGATAATACAATCCAACATAATAATACACTTTAGCCAGATCTCGAAGAAGTGCAGTAAAGCTTTTAATGCGAGAACAAATCACATTGCTGCAGATCATATATAAATGGGCTATGATTAGCAAGCTAAGCTATTACAGTAGTTTTGATGTAACAAAAAAAATGATTTTTGCTTCTTCTACAGAAGAAAATTATTAACAGCTATATTTAGTAGTGTTCTTTTCAAGACTGATGATTGTAACTTTTTTTTTGTTTTCAAAATGAGGCATGCGTTTTCTCCCTGCTAAGTTGTGCATGCAGTAAAAGGGGTTGAAAAAAGCAGATAGAATACTGTTAAAATCCTTCTTTATTCAAAATTAGGGTAATGTGCCATAAAATGTATATTCTACGTCTCTATTTATATTATTTGGTTTATATCTCTTATCTGACGGTTGTTTAGCAACTGTCAGTGATTCCATTATTTTGAATATAAATGTTGGGTTATTTGGTTCTTGATCTTGTGGATCAAAGACGGTATTTCAAAATATAGTCTATGGAGCATGCGTTGACAATTACTCTCATTGTTGACCATGCAACCTTTCAAGGTTTATATATGTTACAACACATTACAATATCCTTGGTATGTTACTTTAGTATGTGTCATTTCTTATTCGAGTAGCTTACCCTTGCTATCATCATGCAACTACTATTATTATATACATCTTATCTTTGATAGCATGGCTCGAATGAAATGACATTTTTATTTTGGGTATTTTTATGATGGGAATCTAGTCTAGTTCACTTCACCCTGGATTTGGTGTTCTGCCTGTAGTAACTGTTCCTCTCGGATTCTACGCGTAACTTGCTCGATGATGTCTTCAACCTGACTTTGGGTGAAAATCTGTCCTTGTTCATCATGATTAGGGTCGTTCGGATCACTCATAATATATCCACGAATGCGCGGCTTAGAAAGATCTGGGGAAAAAGGGAAAATATCATTATTATACTGAAAATAAAGCGTGGCTCAGAGAGCTTGTACCACTTCGGAATCCGAAGCGAAGGCAACAAGGATTGTGTTAGGCACAACATACAACCGAAAGCGGAGGATTGAATGTTCAAAGTGTGATTTTAGCTATGCCAGCATACCAAGTGCGTTATGCTAAAAGCGCATGAGAGATAAATGATTCAGCTCAAGAAGTGTACTTTCGTTAGGCATGCGTCAATACAAAGCGGTAAAGGGCTTCTTGGTATGCTAGGAACTGAAGCAGAGTGAAATATAATACAAAACTACTGTGGTGGAAATTATGTAGTAGTAACTTTCAGACATCTGCAAAAGAAGCATCATCAACAATCAGTGTGCACGTTTTACTTTTTTGAATTCTTTACAGATGGGCAACCCGCACGCAATGCATTTTGAATTATGAAATCGCAGTTAGATAGCATGCTGCTGCAGTATGTAATTTTTGACTGTCAAGGTGAATCATCCATTCAACAAGGAATGCGTGGTGGATCTTATCTCTGAATAACCGAGACCTCTGGTATGAGACCTTATTACTACCTTGTCTGATGTAAGAAAGTATACATTTGCTAAACAGGTTGTTTATTATTAAATTCTCTACCAGAAGGACTAAATGCTGTGGTATAAATTTACTCTATGATAGGTTGTTCCTTATGTAATGCAGGATTTATGCCACAGGACTTCGTTCGATCTTTTTGAAGATCGGGTTCTTCTGAATGAATAACATGAACTACTGCTAGATGGCGCGCAAATTTAAGACGAATATGCCCCTTACTGCTATTAGCTAACATCAGTATGTAAATGTCTTGTGCAATTATAACATATCAATAATATTTACTACTATGTTGGTCAACAATGTGTACGCTGACTCAATAATAATACTGCTACTACACTACTAAAGCATCGTGCTAATTAGAATGCCTATCATAAGTGAAGCTCTTTGACGCAGACTGTCAAACGCTATCACAATACTGTAGTACCAAGTCCCATTCAAAGATTGAAGTATCGTAATGGTCAGGCAACGGTGCTCTCATCAATTCCAAATGCATCTTACGTAAATAGATAGTGATAGTGATTCTTCTTTCTCTATATTGAAAATCATCCAATTTGAATCAAGACACATACAGACAGCAGGCATCTGCTACTGTTGACGGTGCTTTGATGCACGTGTGCTGCAGGGCATTTCTTTCCACATAGCATTCGATTTGCACATTATATATCCAAATAAAGATCTGCTTCTTTCAAACAACAACAACAAGCTTGCATTAAGCTTTGAATAGCTAGCAAAACTACGATAGTGCGCCTTCTCTTCGAATCAAGATTATTTGATACAGTTGACAAAAAATATTGCTTTTTATTGTATATACGTGAGATGAAAAATGATATTTAGAACTTGAACTCCTTCTTTTTTCCTTCCTTTCGACTATCTTGTGTTTTGGCTTTCTTGGCCTGTCTACTAGCATGTTCAGCATACATGTCAGATAAATCTTCATCGTTTGCGCTACCACCTGGCAATTTAGCTTTCATTTGAGCTTCATATTTAGCACGCAGAGTGGCTTCATCAAGACCGCCTTCCAATTCACTTGGGTCAATGGCAACATCCACATTATTTGCTTTACGTTTTCCTCCAGCTGTTTGAACTCTACCGGTAGGTGGTGGTGCAATAGGTTTATCTACTGCTGTTAAATCATAACCATGTTGAGAGCCCATGAAACCAGTGATATTCTTGGATACTTCGGGTAGTACTTGGTACAATTGTTTGGGCCCTTCATCTTCCTCTCGTTTACGGTCTTTACGAAGTTCAATATGATCAGGTGTTTCTAATCCAGAGGCAATAGAGGCCATGCCTGAAGGTGTAACGAGTCCATCAGCAAGGTCTTCAGATGCAGCTACTTCTTGTTGCTCCTCTTGTTCTTCCTCCTCTTCCTCTTCCTCTTCACTTTCTTCCTCTTCCTCTTCGTACTCTTCCTCTGATTCGAGTTCACCCCAAAGTTGCTTATCAACAGGCTCAACGATTTCTGGTGGAGCAGCTGTAGGTTGAGATACACCAAACACATCACCATAAAGAGGACGGTTGTATTCATCCACAGGAGGTCTACCCCATCCACCAGGATGATAGCCCCATTGAGCACCCTCGGGTATTGGTGCATTCAAACCAGCAATTTTCAAACTAGGGTAACTGGGTGGAGGGCCGTAACGTTGCATATTGATCAGCCATGGAGGAGGAGCCAAAGGAGGCATATTCAATGCTTCTTTCAATTCTTCTGATAGTTGACCAGGTTTTTGCTCTTTGAGTTTCGTTTCAAATTCTTTGCCTTCATAATATAATTCACCGTGCAATGTGTATTTGCCGCGAGTTTGGAATCTGAAAAAAGCATCATGCAACTTTTGATAATCGATGTCTAATTTTCCCATTTTTGGTGCTACTTTCTCCTTCATTTTGCTCTTTAAGCCAGCTGCACTTTCTTTTTCTTTGACAGCATCACGCATTTCCATAATACCAGTATCCTTGATGAAATCTATGGTAACATATGAGCAACAAAATCCTATATTCATGCATAAAAAAAAGATAATTACCAGGCAATTCCCATGGCGGTTTCTCGATACCGCGCTTTCCTTGAAGGTATTTACGCTTCATACTCCAATGGGCAGGCACAGGCACAGTATTGCGATATGATTTTAATGCGACCAACAACTTGGGATCATTGGCTGTAACATCCCACCACTATTAACATTGATTAGAAGTTGCTTATTTAGCCATTCCAAAATCTACAGTACCTCCACAGTTTCTGGTTTCTTTACGAGTTGCTTCAATTCTGCTACAGTCAAACGTTGAATCTTCTTCATCTTTTTCTTTGATAGAGGTTGATCGTCTTTCTCTTCATCGTCTGAATTCTCTTCTTTATCTTGCTCGACAGTGTTGTCTTGCACAGGAAATTCCTGGTGGAATACGTTGATGATTAGAGCCATAGATCGAATCAAAAGGTGTAATAATTGACATACCTCGTCATCCTCCTCAGGCTTTCCAGTTTGGAAATGTTTAAAGATATCTGAGAATTGCTGAAGTGTATTTTCGTCAAGGTTTGACATACCATCCATATTCTTCAAGGCGGACATGTCAACAGGCTGAACCACGTATTCAATCTGAACATCATCGAGAGCGTCATCTTTCTTTTGCTGCTGCTCCAATTCCTTGATTTACCGAATTAGTGCCTACTGCGAAACACGCCTCAAACTCATCATTTATTTCACTTACAGCTTTACGTTGAGCCTCTTCTTCCTGGCGTTGCTTTTTGCTCTTCTTTTTGTTTCTCTTTCTCATTTTGTGTTGAGCCTTCTTATTGACCGCATTGTCATTCTCTTTAAGAATGTCATTTGTTACAGGCGCAACTGTAGACATGTTTAAAGAAATGAATGAAAAAAAGATGTAAATGTTTGATTGACTGCACAAGCCTTTTAAATGACGCAAATACCTTGTCACGGCACCCTGTTGTTGTTGATGAAGGTCCACATTCAAAGTGCCCTTTCTTCCTCATTTAAGGCAGACAAAGAAGAGGGATATTCATATTTTCATACATTTCACATATTATACTTTGCCATGATACAACCTCCAGAGCCAGGTCAAAGTACCAGGCAATCCACTCTTCCATTTGCAATCCCTTCCATTATCATGGATGGAGGCGGTCAATATCCGCCCTTCTTTGATGTATGTTCATAGTAATTATTGAATAGGGTCATGGCTGTATACTAATGCCAATATGCTTATTCACTCTAGGCTTGTATTGCAGGCGGTATTGGAGGTTCAACGGCTGATTTCATCATGCATAGGTATGAGCTGGATCCAACGTAACGAGCAAACATCTCTAATGAACGGTTTCTTAGTGTGGACACTGTAAAAACTCGACTTCAAGGACAACCTCACAGCCGCGTACAGAAATATACGAGTATGGTGCAAGCTTATAAAATGATATTCAAACAAGAAGGAGCCATGAGAGGATTATATGCTGGCGTAACACCTGCCATGATTGGATCAAGTAAGCCCTCCAAAATGTCAAAAAAGAGATCTACATGAAAAGCTTATTCGAAAAACCCAAAAATTAGTTCCTGGAACAACACTTTATTTCGCCATTTACGAACTAACGAAAAGAACACTGAATGAAACGAGTGTTCCTGAGGTTGTATCTCATTTAACAGCTGGCTCACTGGGTGATCTTGCAGCATCCTTCATCTATGTTCCTTCAGAAGTTTTGAAGACCCGTTTGCAACTGCAGGGGAGATACAACAACCCCCATTTTGTCAGTGGATACAACTATAAAAACACATGGCACGCCACGAAAATGGTTAGTTGACGAAACCCGAATAGATCGATTTACCTTGGCACTCACATTGAATTCAGATTGTCAAATATGACGGATTTGGTGCGCTATTTCATGGATTCAGAGCGACAATTTTGAGAGATGTACCCTACTCTGCGATACAATTTGCATGTTATGGTAAATTATCGAGCGACATACGATTGATATGATGCACTGCTAATGCGATTTACAGAGCAATTCAAGAAATTTGCCCAAAGCAAGTTAACAAAACCCGGAGAGCATCTACCAATTGGTATTGATATGCTCACAGGTTCGCTTGCAGGCGGTATCGCTGGTGCGATCACTACACCATTAGACGTCATGAAGACATTATTACAAACACAACAAAGCAGCAGCGCAACGTTGAAAAAGAAGCCAGCATCCACAGTAACCGCCACAGCAGCACCAACTGCAAACCCAGCCAAATTACTTGATCCACCTGTCAAACATTATAGTGGTATCATGGACGGCATGATCTGGAATTATAAAAATCAAGGATTAGCTGGTTTATTTAGAGGAATCGGTCCTCGAGTATTCTGGACTAGTCTTCAAAGTGCTATTATGTTTGTCGTCTATGAACAAGTTTTGCATGTTCAATCAAATCTAAGGGAAATCGATGAATGGCCACCAACAAAAATAGCTGAAAAATTTGTGTAATATATAACCCCACTCCCTTCCTCTTTTCATCTCCAATACCTCTTCTTTTTCTATCTCTGCAAATGACAACAAATTGTATTATAGCATTTCGAGTAAGAACAAACAATAAACATAGACATGTATACATTTTATATAAGAGGGCCCTCTGGGATTGCACCGAAGACACGCAATCTCTTTCAAGAGATGTTGCGATGCTGTAGTATTGCGGTTTAATGAGAAGTGGGCGCCAATGTCTTTTTAGGAGCTTCTCGAGGTTAAGATTCCTGTCAAGTTCCTTAACAATTAGCGCAAGAGGTCTAATACGATGGCCAGTATTTCGACAGTAGAATACAGCTGGATTTCATCTTTCCATACATCGAAGCATTTCTAAGCTCTTCAATATTATACAAAGTTGCGGTAGAATCAGGCTTCTCCCAACTGTCGATGTCTCGTCTTTATGCTCTGTATCAAACAATGTTTGCTGGTATTGCCTATCATAAAAGAATTTAGTAGATCAAATTAGCAGTGTAGTATCATAAAATCCGTTTGATCTATCATAGCTGTGATGAACTCTTATTACAGTCTTTCGCTGTTACTCGATCGTTTTTTCTTGGATTACAACATGTAAACATAGATATATACATACATATATGTATATATATGTATAGTGATTAGTAGATCGAAAACACAAAATTTTCATTTGGACAATTGCGTCAAATGAAGCATACACGTTCTTGTGTATAACGGTAAAAAAAAAAAAAATAGTTCATATTCATATGATTATATCATAAAAATAAGATCCTTTCTCCACAGCTTTGAAGGGTAGACACTTTGGAAATTTGAATGCCTAAACGGCTAGTGATATCGTCATTGCTCACGGTTGAAGTTCACGAGCCTTCGAAAGAGGTAAGCAAACATCAAATCAAAAGATTTTGGGGAAACATCTCGATTGATTTAGAGTTTATTACTAAAATCGTCCAATGATCTTGAAAAGTATTAGATGCATTAACAGAGTGGTACCAAAAGAGATGGTTTTTTCCAATCGATTTACCCGAGGCCATTGTTGGGCTTCTTACAGCTTGCCGCAGGGAAAAAAACAGTAATGGGATGCATGCTAGACCACTCCGCCTCTTCTTAAGTTTTCCTTTTCTCCTATTTTTTTTTTTATATTATCTCGCCACAGACAAGCAGAACATGCCATTTTCATCGGTACGCTCCAAAGCTACCCATCATACAAAGAGTCTTTCAAATTCTGTCATCAAAAGGTAAAATCCATCTGTCAGTTTTCGCAAAGTGCATCATTGTAATCACGACACAATCAGCAGTGTAAGCAGTAAAGAAAAAGACGAAGAGGACCAAGGAGTTGTGGAGCCAAAATTTCCTATCAAGAAGTTCGATTACGTAGAGGGACGAAATTACAGACAATCCAAGAAACCAAATGATCAGTTTTTGCCTTGCGATGACGAAGAGATTGAGCGATTACAAGTGAATCATCTGTTGTTCAAGTAAACATCTTTTTGTTTTGCAACGCACTCGAATCTCATACATGTGGATAGATCTTTGTTCATCACACAGTACTTTTCGCCTATGGAAGCATCACTAAAGTCAGGAATCAAAGTGCTGGATGTGTCGTAAGTAGAATATGTTAGCAAAGAAAACCTTCACGCTAAAGAAAAACAAAAAACAAAAAAAAATGATAGGACTGGACCTGGTTGGTGGTTAATAGTAAATGATCATGAAATATTCACCAAAGATGTCTTCGCTCTAATCTTACTTTTGTAACAGGACATGGCAAAAGAATTCCCCAAATCACACTTTACAGGATGCGATGAGATGATATATCCAATCAGTGCGCCACCTACAAACTGTCATTTCCGAGTGATAGATATATCAAAAGGATTACCTTTTGCGGACGACACATTCGATTTTGTGACACAACATGATGCACTATTTCGCTACAGTCAAAAAGATTGGGAGACTGTATTACCAGAACTGATTCGAGTGTTGAAGCCAGGAGGATATGTTGAATTGGTAGAGCCTGGAGGCGTTATACAAGATATTGGACCAAATATGTCCATTTGGATGATGCGGTTAACTGTCTCTTTACAGACAAGAGATATCAATCTCAAAATTGCCACACAGTTAGAAGGAATGCTAGAGAGTATAGGAGGATTAGACAAAATAGAGGCTTCTCATCGCTCTGCACCCATTGGATGGTATGGTAGAAATGGAGACATTATGCTGGAAGCTATAGAAAGACTCTTTGATGCGATCAAGCCGAAATTATGCGAGGATTGGTCAATGAGCAGTTCCAAATACGACAAGGTTGTTCAAACCGCATCATCAGAATGCAGGGATTTTAGAAGTTGGCTCAACATTCATTACATTTTTGCACAAAAGGCACAAAAGAATAAAGAAAATACATGAATTTTTATTACAATTGGGAAAAAGAAGGCTATTTTTTTGTTTTGTTTTTTAGTACTGAAATCAAGCAATATAATGTACAATGGGAGTTTTCGCAGAAAGAGCAAAAGAAAAAAAAGACAAACCAAATAGTATGCAAAAGAATAAGAGAAGCAAGTAAGCAGTTAAAAAAAAGGATCAGTTTTCAGATACTTAGCTTTTTGTTGATTCTCCACCTCTGTTACGACGGCATTAATCCTACAACAAAATATTTTTTTCCTGGCAAACATGTTTCTTCGTCTCGTTTTTTTTCTTTTGCATCTATTTCAGTTCCTCTTCTCTTAACTTTCTCTCTTCCCTGCTTTCCATGCTATATAATTTTGTGAAATATTTTGATACTTAGTCTGACTCGTGAGCGCTTTTTTTTTCTCTTTTTTTTTTTTGATAGGCGAATATGGGTGTGTGTGTGTGTGTGTGTGTGTGTGTGTGAATGTGAATATGACGAGGGAAGAGGATAGCAGATCTAAATAATATATCAAAATTACACTGTAGATGCCATGGCGATGGGATTTGCTTGTTCATTTGATGTTGGTACAGGTATCGGTGTAGTTGTAGATAATGGTTTGCTTGTTTTCACTTTTTTGTTGATGTTGGGAGATAATGGGTTAATGTCGGTTGTTGGTTGTAATACAGGTGATGGCGACTAAAAAGAGAATTCAGCTTGTCATCATTGATTAGTAGCTACAGCGACTACTTACCTTGGATAAAGCCCTTTTGGACATGGCAGCATCTCTCTTGGGATATACTTCTTCAGGTAAATCAGACCTTCTTACATTTTCAACGACAATGCCCATGTGATTTCTTTGGTACTCTGGCCGTAATTTTAGCATTTGAGTGAAATCGTAAATTGGTCTTGTTAAATCCAATGTTCGAGGGTGATCTGCTCTCATTCGAATGTACAGCCCAATGTAGAATACTTTGGTATATACATGGACAGGTTTCTTTTTGCTTCCCTTGCTGTGTGAAACAATCTGTCCGTGAGTTGCATCATATATATCCTGGGCAGTATGACATTTGTATTCGAATTTGAATCCATCTACAAACGGATGCACCAGAGCAATCACTGGCACAGCTTCCAGCTTAAGCACCAGTTGTCTCAATCTTGCTTCTACAAGCCCAGACCAAGATAAAAATCTTTCATGCGTATCGCCACTCACAACTACTTGCAAATAATACTTGTAATTGTGAAAGAATGTATGGGGCTGGAATAAGGCGGACCAAGGTAGCTGATTGGCCATGATCTTATCTACTGTTTGAGCTGCCATATTGAACTCGCCCAATACAATACGTTGCGTGGATGCTGTAACGTTATGTGTGGCACACATGCTGGGATACGATGGTGTAATGACGGGCATACGATGAGTTCTATCCACTGGATTCAATTTGGCGCTCCAAGGTCTTAATGATGAACTGAGAACAGGACCCTCTTCGATCGGCTTTAAAATAACAGGCGACGGCCAGTTCCATTGAGTCAGAATACGAAAGAATTTGCTGATAATCACACTAGCGCATGCATTGGGATACAGTTGACAAATACGAGCCACTAGAATAGCCCAAGCAACACCACCTAGAAATCCCATGACATTGGAATAGACAGCCTTCTTCATTGCCCATAATTTGATGCATCGAAGGGCGATTCTAAACGTATTCACATTGGGAACTAGTCGAATGATATCATCAGCAACTCTTGTACCATTGATGCTTCGAATACATCTGTCATCAAGTCCTTGAAGAATGGATGAGTCTTTCAAATTAATGTTGGGCGTTACTTTGGACACATTTAATCTAGCACACACAAAATCAATCTGTTTATAAATATTAGTATAGGATTACATAGCTCGAGTGTTACATACTGGAATATCATTGAACTTGAACTTTATCACCGGGACATATGAATCTGGCACAGCCTGTTTTTTTTTTGTGTCAAAGCATAAGTAAACAAATATTGGGATGCCTGTGAGCGAAAATACTTACAGTGATGTGAGTGATCTCGGGTGTCTTTCTTAATAATGTGAGCATTTCCTGAAAGAAATCACTTCTAAAAATGACGTTTGGTACAACACACAGAGTGTCAATATCAGCGTCTAGACAGGAACTTTAGCGCTGGTGCATTTTTCATCCATCATAACATGCTTACCAGCAGAATTCACGCCTAGCTTATAACTGCCATATGTAAATACGGCGCCTCCAGCATGTTTTGCTGTCTCTTTTGGCACTTTTCGACGTTCGCACACATTTAATACAAACTGTTCAGTAATTTCCTGTAATCGTTTCAATGCATTCTCTCTTTCCTTCAATGTAAGCGTATTGTGATGGGTTCGAGCATATTCACACATTTTACCTTTCTACCATGCGTTGTTCGCTGTCGTACATTCCAAATCTCTCTAGCGTCTCTTCCAATGATGCTGTTAATCGAATGTCTTGTGGACTTGAAGTTGCCAGGGATAATGGTGCAGTTACACCGGGATATGATTCACTCATGGCGAAAGCGTATATATAATGAAATGAAGAAAGAAAAGTGAAAGAGAAGGAGAAAAAAAAAAGTCGACAGGTTGAAAGCTCAAAATCTGGTTGGAGCATTGGATCAGCTTCTAGTCACAAGAGAGCACTTGATATAGATAAACCTAATCTTGATACACCACTTGGCCACTGTATCCTGTTATTCAAAAGATTTTTTTTCATTTCTTTCAATTTAAACATTTTTCTGCAAACTTCAATATGACTGACAAGCTTCCTCCCAATTTGTTGAAGTTGTTTGCGCCTCGCCCTCCTTTATCCTATGTTCCACCTCTTGATAAAGATCCTGAGAAGCGTGTGGGGTGTATCGTAGGCGGCATCGCGTCCTATGTCGATGAACTCAAAAATTACGATGCTGATTACGTTCCTTGGAAATCCCTGGAGGAGAAGCGAAAAGAAAAGGTAAATCTAAGCAATGTATTTGATGCAATTATACCAACAGAGAAACAGGCAGAAATGAAGAGAAAGAAAGCCGAAGAAGCATTACAAGAGGCTTTAGCTAAATGTAAGCATGTCGCCACACAACGCACTTTTGATCAACCGTACCAACCTATTTTTTGTGATATAGATGATCCTGAGCAAGATGAGAATATTGACGGCGATCCTTTCAATACATTATTTGTCACCCACTTGAGTCCAGAATTGACAGAATCTGATCTCATGAGCGAATTTGAATTATACGGGCAGATCAAAAAGGTAAAGCAGCTAATCTAGCTCACATTGATTGACTAAGTATTATTATATTGACATACTGGTTTATAGATTCGTCTTATTCGTGATAAGGAAGGTAAATCTCGTTGTTATGCATTTATAGAGTTTGAAAGAGAAAAAGACATGCGTGGTAAGTAAATGGCAAAACGGGTGTTGTACGTACTAATGTATTAATCGAATACATGCAGCGGCTTATAAGGATGCAGATGGTTTAAAGATCTTGGGACGCCGTATCTTGGTAGATGTTGAACGTGCTCGTACGGTGAAAGGTTGGAAACCTCGTAGATTAGGTGGCGGTCTTGGAGGCAGAGAACAACAACGGTCATCATCGTCATCTCATTCAATGAGTAACCGTCATGCTAGTCGTGATCGTTCATCTTACAGCGATCGTGATAGACATAGAGGAGGCAGCAGCAGTTATAGAGGCGGAGGATATAATAACAGAGATGATGATAGAAAAAGGTCTCGTATGCGTTCACGAAGCAGAAGTCCAAAGGGATATAAGGACAGAGTTGATCGATACGGCGGTAGTCGTGGTGGCAGAGATAGATCAAGAGAGCGTATGGGTAGTAGTAGCAGAAGAGATAGATATTAATTGCCTTCTTGATGGTATTACATTTATATATTTCCACCTTCTTTTTTTCCTATAAAAATCCTTTTTGTTTTCTCTCTCTTCTTGATTGACATTTAAAACACTGACATGGTAAATGGTATTACACTGCAATATGTATACAATATATGCTCAAGACCTGTTGTTGGGAGGAACATTTACTGCCAGACTGAATACAACCAAGTTAAGTAAATTTTGTTTATGATATCTACAATAAACCCTATTCTTTTTTTTTTTCGATACTTTGCTGTGATAATTTTTGTGTATGTCAATGTTGAGTCAAATCCCATCTTTAAAGCAAACTAGGTAAATACATTATTATTCGTTTTGGCAGCCAGTGCCTCTTTTATTTATTTTTGTTGATGATGAATGATTGAAAAGATGACCACAGACAATGATTACAGAGCAATACTGTTCTTGATGGTCTATACTCGTACCACACTATACATTCGAGACGTTGTCGCACATCATATGTGAAATTCGAGCATCTCTTTTTTGTAACACACAATCAAACACTCGTCTCCGAAAAAAAAAGAAAGGTACCTGTATAAAATTCTTCATTGTCTTGCCTCTTTTCTTTTCCTTTTCTCTTTGTATCGAATCACTAAATATGACTGAAGCAGAAAGAACTAAAGAAGAACCTAAAATTGAGTCCATTACAAACATCCTCAAAGATGAGCTTAATCTGACATCACATCAGATTGACCGAGAAAAAGAGAAGAGGAAATTCGTTCCTCAGAAACCCACTGAAGAAGAGATAAACAAAATCAAAGCAGCAGATCCAGAGAGATTCGGTGCTAATCTGATCCAAATCAAGAAAGGGCAGGTTAATTTGAATTCACTTACGCCGAGAGAACAAGAGAAAGAAGGTAAGCTTTGACCTAGAAGGATCATTCAGGGGTGATTAAACTGAACATAAATTACACAGATGAATCAGTGATTAAAGGATTGAACTATTTATTTGATAACCAATTTATGGCAGCGAAAACCATTTTTGAGGAGAAAGCAGACTGGTAAGCATCACGACGTTTGGATCTATACTCATTCATATACTAAGCTACTATGCAGCGACCCACTGAATGCCTTGGCGCTTAGTTCAATGGCCTTCTTAAAAGGTAACTATACGCACTTGGAATACCCTTTGTACCATGAATAACATTGCTTCAATCACTCTTTTTTCTCACACAAACCAAAAACTCAAAAGCTGTCATGGTAAGGCACCAATATTTACTGTTGCACAATGATATTAAATGTTTACAATCTACATAACAGACCTCAGCAGATCAAGATCAAACTATGGCATTGAATGCGTTGAATGAAACTTACGATATTGCTAATACTCAATTGGAAGCAGCCAAAAAATCATCCAAAGTATCTGGATACTTTTCTGGATATTACAATTATTTGAAAAAGAAGGGCGATTCACCAACAGACACTGCTCAAGAGGGAGCTTCTACTGCTCGCCCTACTTCCAGCTACCCACCTAATAGTGTCTTGCGTGCTCATGTGTTGAAAGCAGAGTGTTGTCTACAAATTGCTATTTTGCAATTGCTGCAAGAATCTGTTATGGGTTATGTAAAGTGTGGTTTGAACTTGCGAAGAGCCTATTCATCCTATAGTTATGTGTGGTCCGAGTACCAAAAAATGGGCGCAGACCACCTGGCATTTATGGACTCTGATACAATCTCTGGTGTACAATTTGGGTAAGGGATCAAACGAATTATGTTAGTATATTCATTAAACGCTTTTATAGTATTGGTTCTGTTCATCTAGTGTTATCTGCTTTACCAGCTAAGATTCTAAAGGCAATATCAGCGTTTGGATGGCAACCTAACAAGAAGTATGGTTTTGTATTACTAAATGAATGTCGCCAAAGCAAAAGAGTGAGGTCCTCTATGGCTACCATCATGTTACTAGCTTACTACACAGCTGCTATCTCCTTTGCACCTCAAATCATGTCTGATGTCTACAAGAAAACCGCCATGGAGGTAAGCAACTAGTCCGCAATCACACATCATATCAATTCTTATATTTCGAACTGTATAGATTCTATTAGACGCTCAAAAGTACCACCCCAATTCCGCTGTATTCCTCTTCTTTGCAGGCCGTATGGCTCGTAATGGCTTGGATTTACCGTTATCTACACAATCATTCCTATATGCGGCTGAAATAAGTCGTGGTGAATGGGCTGAGGTAGCTGTTACAAACTCATGTCGATTTGAAATGGCCATAAATCATATGCTGACTGGTAATTGGAGTCATGCTGCTGCAACATTTGAATATCTCTACGAGCAACAGTACTGGTCTCCTGCTTTCTGCCGATACGCTCAAGGCGCTTGTTATGAAATGATGGGTGAACGCACTGAAGCCATTCTGATCTTTGCAGAGGTCCCTCAACTCGTTGTCAAGAAACTTGGCGGCCGATTATCAGATATTGATTCTTACGTTCTACGTAAAATCGCCATGTTTCAAAAAAGTGGCTATCAAAACTTGGATTTCTATGCTCCCATCCTTGAATTCATGTGTATCTGGAACATATTCCCTTATGTCAGTCCTGAGTTGTTGACAGAAGCATTGAATCGTATTCAACGAGGTTTGGCTGCTATCCAAAAATGTGAAAACATAGAGCAAGAACAAAGAATGATGGAATTAGCACCAGATGCACCTATGCCTGATTATTTCGATGAAAGAGCTTCCTTGTTGGTAGCCAAAGCTTCCATTTTGAATGTGCTCGGTAGACCAGAAGATACTACATTGGACATCAATTGGATTTTGGATCATAAAGAGTGTATTTTGCAAGATACTTGGACGGTTCCCTATGCTTTGTGGGAGGCTGGCGTGTCTTGTTGGTCGCTTGATCTCAAAAATAAGAGTCGACAAGTTTGGGAAATGGCTTTAGATCATGGAAAACATGATTTTGAACATCGATTAGCTGTACGTCTCAACTTGGCATTAACACATACTGAAGAGCTGGGATACACTGAGCCTCAACCTACTGAACCTATTGATGATAAAAAGCGATTCTCTGTAGCATTAGATCAACCCTCCACCAACAATAGTATAGCATCCTCCTCTTGAAATATTAAATTTATTTATACACTTTTTTTTATCACATCTAAAACTGATTTGCTTGACCTTGCTTCAAAGCTCTTTCTTCAAGGTATAATGCCTTTTGTGTCCATTTCTTGCTTTGAAGAGTTTGCAATACATTGTTCATCTTTGCTCTTGCGGCTCTTTCATCCTCTTCTTGTTGTGCTCTAATTTCGTAAAATTCTGATGTTGCTTTAGCGTAAGCCTTTCTCTCAGGCATCTTTTCATGAGTCATTAAATAGAGTTGATATTTGATGACACTAAATAGGGAGCATTGTTAGCCTATTGATTTATAGATTCATCACAAGACAAACTTACGCTTCACCGTCAATTTGAGAAGGATGCATACCGTCCAACATGAGCTTACTGAAGTCAGTACGATTGATGCCCAAATCATTCTCTACTAACACTTTAGGTCTAGATAATTCGAAAGGATGATCCTTGAAAAATTGTCTTCTAAGCTTGTCCTCGGGATAAACGATGGCACGAGGTCTAGGTGGAGGTGTACGTAAATGCTTTTCAGAGTGGCGAAGACGATGCTTTTGTTGAGGTTTAGATAATAAACTTTGTTCCAATTCTGTTTGGCCTGAGAGATTGGCTTCAGGGTTTTGAGAACGAATAACACTGGGTCCAGGGGGGATAGCTTGAACTACTGAAAGCCATACTGGTGGCTTCTTCATTAAATTCCCTTTCAACATGTTGGAGACATGCTTTGCAAGTCCTGTAGGTGGTGCACGGAAAGCCATGATTAGAAAAAGAGATGAGAAAAGAGAAAGAGAAA
The DNA here is from genome assembly GCA_037974945.1 of Mucor circinelloides. Classification (NCBI taxonomy): domain Eukaryota; kingdom Fungi; phylum Mucoromycota; class Mucoromycetes; order Mucorales; family Mucoraceae; genus Mucor; species Mucor circinelloides. Next base: position 737,632 of record JBBNAA010000030.1, on the reverse strand, counting down.
GACAAGATGTGTCAAAATTTTCTAATCCACACTCACTCTCACCACCCCACCCCTAGTCAATATGGAATTGGTTAGTCCCCACCACTTCAGTAGCGATTCAAGAAAATTGATATCCCGACTCCATGAAAGTTACACTCTATATTCGAATTTAATATAAAACTTGTTACGGAAGTAGCAGACATTTACCGCATCTTCATTTTCAACTTTCTTTCTGAACGATTGAGCAAAATCAGTGCGTACATGATTTCAAACAGAGAGTGTGATTTGCTTCTGCAAGTATGCGTTTCTATATAGGTGTGGTAAAGTTTCATTTCTTATTCATGGATTGGAAGATGTCTGGAAAATCATTGCTTTGATTCAAACTTGTAAACTTAGCAACCTCAGCAATTCTTCACTGAGGTATCCAAGTTTGAAATAATAAGATGTTAAGTAATGCTCTTTTTTTATGACCTTCTGTTTTTCTTATTTATCTCACCTCAGTAACTATACCTTAATTATCATGGCTAAAATTATCAGTTTTTGGTATTCCCATTGGCAGTGTGCACCATTCTCTGCTTTCTGGGCTACTGTTAGTTACGATAGTAGACGCTACTGCAAGTATCGCCAAGCATACAGGTTCTTCATCTGGTGGCTGAATCGGTACAGATGAGATCAAACCAAAATATATAACGTGCGTGTTTTTCATGTAGTTTAACCCCTTCTATTGATGATTATTTTATGTAAAAATACAAAACGAGAATTGTTTTTCCCCAAATATACTATATCCTTTTGCAACATCTTGTGCGAGCCAACGTATGAGGAAATCGACATAAAAAATTAGAGCATGTCTTTACCGAAATCTCCTTGCCTGTCTAAATCACAAAATATACTATGCTTAAATTGGATTCCTTCTTCTCAAAGGCGATCTAGTTTGCTAGGAAAGGCTTACATGTTAATACAAATAGTTGGAAGTTTTCATGTAGCAGAAACAGGTAGAATAATTCGAATATGTGCGTTAGCGCGATCCATTTTCTATATCCTGGTCTAGTTTTATTAGTAAAGGGCCTTCAAACTATAATAGGGTGCCTCAGAATTTTTCAAAATGCACGAAATCACGATGTAACTCCAACTCGTGTGCATCAAGAAAGATACATGCAATATAAATAATCATGAGTATGCGTGCTTTACAATACTAGGATTTTGCGGCGTCGTATATAAATTAGAAATACACGCTAACAGTAAAAAAAAAAAAAAAAAAAAAAAAAGGAGAGTGATTTGGGCGCTGTTGAATGCTCCTGTGCGCACAGTGTTTTTCTTTATTCGGGTTTCAAAGCATGTTGATCATTTCAAATCTTCCCCAAATCTCGGTAAGTTAGACTCAACCACTATTTAAAGGGGGAATTGCCGATATACTAGATTATGTGCAAGAATACTAGTTTGTATATCCTGAATCGATAGCCCATTTATAATCTGGTATCATTGTATGTGATGAGTGGATTTAAAGAGCCACTGTCAAATGTTTATTTTTAAGAAAGCAGCATTCAGCTGTATTAGACGAATGCAATTCAAATCCTAAAGCCTTTGTACCCCTTGTTTGTAATTTGCCATCATTTTACATGGTGGGCGTAATGTATTTATTTAATTTATATCCACGTATTTTTGTATATTTGCTTCGAATGCGTGGATTCTTGTTTAATTTCAGAAAAAAACTGCAAAATATGAACCTAAGCTTTTTGCAGAAAAAGCTCTTAATACTGTACAAGGAAAGTTGTTAAATTGCATTTTTGGAAGCTCACAGAAATAAAAGTACGAATGTGAAGGAAGCCCAGCATGGATTTTTGGGAGAATAAGGGGGTTGTATTTGGAAAGATACTTCGAAAGAGTTCTGTCCATACGGATATTTGAGTTTATGTAATGTACTAGCTGTTGTTGTTGTCATATATTTAGTTACCCCTGAGAAGGCCTGCCTTCCTGCCTTTCGCCTAAAAGAAATTAAGATAATTTTTACTCTGGTTTATTGACTACCCTTATCAGTCAAAATCAGCATGTCAAATGGCATTGTTTTTTTTCTCTTCAATCATAAGATGGCATTTTATGATATTGATAAATAATTCGCATTTCAATAAAGAAGAATACTGTTGTTATCCAAAATAGCCATTCGTTTATTATTAAAATTTTCCCAAATTTGATAAAAGTATGGTAGGACAACGTAATAAAAAAAACAATAGGATTGGTGGCGTCCAGTTGACTGATTATGAAAGCATGATCTTTGTCATATAGTTCATATATTTAATAAGGTGAAAAAAATAAGGTAAAAATCATAATTTGCATAAATTGAATAAGAATATTATATATATGTATATGTATATGGTGGAATGAAAACAAAATTATATACTGCAATGCTGGAAGAAGAAAAGTATTAAACGTCTAGTAGATTGAGCAATTAAAGGAAGGAATAAACAGGGCGTGTTAATTGGATTTTTGCGTCTGTCAAAAGAAGGGGAGAAAAATGTTATGCTGCAAGCAACAAACAACATATTTTCAATATCGTTTAATGAAGGTTGTACGAGCCTTTCGTTTGTGAATGAGTTTTTGGACTTGATCGTTTTGTGAGCACAATGGATCTGATTGGAAATGACGACCTCTTGCATCTGATCTTGCAAATGATTTTTGACAGCAAGGACAATGGTATGGTTTAACACCTGTATGGACTCGCACATGACGCTCTAAATCATGGCGCCTGGAAAAAGCACGGGTACAGTACAAACATTCATGAGGCTTTTCTTCATCCACCGCCGCCAACATGTCAAAAAACGTGGTGTTTTCTTCGATAGGTGAAAGAGAATCTTGTCTACTGCCACCGCAACTAATGCCACTAATACTGAAAGTAGATGATGTCGAGGTAGACCAAATGGGGGAATCTGGAGCAGCAACAGTATCAGGGAAACAAAACGACAGATCGTAAGATTCATCGTACAGCAGGGTATTAATGTCATTCCACAACAGCCCCAAATTAGAAGTGTCTACGGAAGGCTTGATTTGATTGAAATCAATAGGGTCTTCTAGTAATTCATATAAAGATGCCATGGCTATTTATTGTTATGTTTTGTTCGCTGATTATGTAATATTTCAATGCGATATGATGAAAATGAGAGTTGAGAAATAAAAGAAATGTAGGAGGAAGGAAAATACGGAAATGCTTGTGCTGAAAATTTCAGCTTTTATACTTCTGGATTCAACGGGCGTTGGCGGGGGAGAGCCTGACAAGGACAGAGACAGTTAGAGAAAGGGAGAAGAGATCAAGAAACACAAAGAGCAGGGAGGAGTAGATGAGGGGACACACACAGATATAAAAAGAGGCGGATTATTTCCACAATTTAGATTATTTACAGCTTTGTCAAAATTCAGGGCAAGTGTAGCAGCACATATCTCGGGAAACCCTAAACAAAATAAACTTTTTATTTGTCTGATGAAACGTCTGTACCTCCCCCCAATGCTCGACTATTGGAAGTTACTCAATAGTATAAGCATATATAAATAATTAAAAAAAGAATTGCTTCCCTTCTTACCTTTGGTTGCATTGATAAATTTTTCTCCTTCGTCCATTTTCCGAACCCCCCAATGACCCCTAATTGTTACACATGCGGCCTAGGCAATCCTTCTTTTTGTGTGTGTGTGTGTGTTCATTATGTATACGCTCGTCAGTGGTTTCATTGTGCTTGTAGTTGCAACCAAATGCTGAGTTGAATGTCTAGTCGATTGTTAATTTATAGCCCTAAATTCGATTCATCTTTCTTTTTCTCTTTTCTAGTATATATTCAATAAACAGCAATAAAATGGGAAACAGTGCCTCTAAGAGTAGATCGAGAAAGCATCAAAAATCACGTAAAATGGCTACTACAGCAGCGGATCATAACAATCATGTTCCAGCATTTCCGCAAGCAGCAATAACTCCTGATTATCGTAAGGCTCAGCCGGAACAAGCACAACCACAGCTAGAACAAGAGGAATATTATTACACAGAAGAGGATGGAGATCGTGAAGACTTTGACGACTCTCATTATGAGCAAATCAATATCGAATCCTGTATAGATAGGTTGCTGGCAGCGTCACAGCATAAGCATATTGGAAAGACGCTTTGCCTGGATCAAGCAGAAGTGATCGCCATCTGCCGTTATGCCTATAATATCTTTTTGGATCAACCTGTGAGTTTAATTAAATCTAAACAGACGAAATCCTTTTGAAATAACATACATAGTTTACATTGATATCCAATAGACATTGCTAGAACTGAATCCTGGAGTCAAGATAGTAGGAGATGTAAGCACAGAACAATAACTGGCTACACAAGGCACAATACTAAATAAATTGATTATATTGTAATTATAGATTCATGGACAATATCATGATTTGATAAGACTGTTCCAGATGAGCGGATTTCCTCCAAGTTCAAACTATCTGTTTTTGGGTGATTATGTGGACAGAGGCATGTACAGCTTGGAGACCATCTTGCTTTTACTTTGCTTTAAGATTAAGTTTCCAGAGAACTTTTTTCTATTACGAGGGAATCATGAAAGCGCTGATGTTACACGAGGTAAAAGAAAATTGATTAGCGTGTGTATGTGTGCAAACACCATAACCATATGATTTTTACCGATTTAGTCTATGGATTCTATGATGAATGCAAGCGACGCATGAATATAAAGATTTGGAGACATTTTGTGGATGTATTCAACACAATGCCGATTGCTGCCTTGATTGGATCGAGAATATTTTGTGTGCATGGTGGTCTTTCGCCGTCAATGCAAACCATGGAGCAAATCACTTCTATACAAAGACCTGTAGAAATACCAGAATATGGACTACTGAATGATTTGCTGTGGTCTGATCCGAGCGATGCATCTCCAGATTGGAGTGAGAATGATAGAGGTGTTTCCGTATGTTTTGGTACTAGAAATGTAGATGACTTCTTGGCTCGACACGATCTAGACCTTGTTTGCCGAGCTCATATGGTATGAATCTGATACGAATAACATCACCATATATAAAGTTAATCGTTGTTATTTTTAGGTCGTGGAGGATGGCTATGAATTTTTCAATCAGCGTAGATTAGTGACCATATTCAGTGCACCAAATTACTGTGGTGAATTTGACAACTATGGAGCTGTCATGACGATATCCAAAGACTTATTATGTAGTTTCGAGCTATTAGCGCCTGAAGAAAAAGTGGTAACTATGGAGCAGAAGCGGAAAAAAAATAGGCAAGGAAACATGAATGTTTAGCATCATAGTATTGGTAACTAACATTTGCATTATAGTCTGTCATTACAATTACCTGCTTGACTGGATCGTTTGGACGCATAGGGACGGTGGTCGATGGCCAAAAAATGATATCCCCTGGAAGTATACAATTGCTCTTATTGAACGATCAAGAGATTGGTGATTCGATGCATCTTGAGAGATCAAATAGTTGTGTATACGAAGAATAAAATTTAATTAGTATTATTACGAACGAATGGATATGATGCACACCTATATAGTAATTGCAGATTACTCCCACTGTTGTTGAAACTACATGAATAGAAGAAAAAGGGCCGTTTCTACCGACTTTAGCATTCGTTTTCAAGTTATGAATCACATTTATACAAATACCTCAGGAAGAGCATGCTAAAAGTCTAAAGATCCAAGCTGTTTGTAGATATCTTGTTTGTACAGGATTCCTTCTGATTCTTGCTTGTCATGATAACCAACGCATGGCCTCTTTTGGGAGAACGCCAGCATAAATTGTGATTAAGTATAACTCAAAATGTTGTCAGATGCATTATCTAAGTGGTTAACTTGGTCCCCACGGGGAGTAAGGGGGTCTTGATCGAGTTGTGAGCGAAATAGGCAAACCAGGGACTGCACAGATATACACTTGTTCCAATAAGCCTGCATTAAGCTGACAAAAATACGCCTAGTTTCTTAATTCACCTGGTTACAGTTTCAGGAGTAAAATTAAAGAAAAAGTTGACTTTCCCCACCTCCTTTAAAATTCGTTTGAGGCTCTAAGAGAAATTTATAAACTACCCACAAAGAGAGAGATGGTGTCAAAAACGAGAAAATGTAGTTTGATTTAGCATTTTGTTTTTGCAGTAAACTTAAAATGCATGACTTACCTGTTGATGCAAATGTTAAAGAACGGCCTATAAAATGTGAATGTTGCATGCATGAGCTACAGAGGAAGGAAAATTTCAAAGCAAGAGGAAAGGGAAAGATCATCGAGTACAAAATAAAGCATTTTTATCATTTTAGAAACTTGGAAAATTCAGATCTAGTGTACATTTATACAATTCAAGGCTTTTAATTGTTTTGTTCCATGGACTTCAATTGAGACCTATGCACAGCTAAAAAAGTCACCTATGTCGCATCAATTGATCTATAGACTTCTTTTTGCCATTTTACCACTACCCTTGAATTCTCCTTAATAAACAACAACATGTCCTTGGATATAGATTGGCAAAAACTTGATTCTGAACTAGCTGGACATGTTCAACAATTCCTAAATAAGCACTTTCAAGCTATCACAAAACCATCGTTCATAGGCGACATTCAAGTGAAAGATTTTCAATGGGGAAGCGAAGCTCCTCAGATTGAAATCACCAATATAACAGAACCATTTCCAGAGTTCTATGAGCAGGAGGACGTGAACGAACCAGACGCAAATACTGCTAAAACTGCATCAAGTACAAATATGGCAAACCAGCCATCTTCCATAGTAACGACAACAAATACAACAAATGCAAATACACCACTGATACGCCCACAGCCATCACCTTTACCGCCTCAAACAGAGTTCTTCTTATCAGACGATGATGAAGACACAAATACAGCAAGAATACCGTTAAACACACAAAGATTCAACTACATGCATTCATTTCATCGCTCGCCATTTGTCGCTCCTCAACATCCATTCAGCCATTCGCCTGGCCTCTATTTCTCATCTCCACCTACAAATTTGACGCCCCATAATGCGTGGAACACTTCACATCCCTCCTCTGTGATTGAGGAAGATTGGATCGATGATGAGGATATCAATAGAGTCTCAGATCATCCTTCATCTATACCGCCAACTAGTAATACGACCATAAATAATACGCCTTCGACTGAAATGGACTTTCAGGTACACATGTTGATATCGTACAAAGGTGATATGAGTATGACTGTGATGACTGAATTGCGCATGAATTACCCAAGTGTTATGTTTATGAGTTTACCCATCAATCTACGAGTACGCTCAGTTGAATTTGAAGCAACAGCTGTGGTTGCTTACATTCAGAGTATGCAACGGGTGTGTGTGAGTATGTTGGAGCCAGAAGATACACGTGCTGGAGGTGTTGGTAACAAAGACATTGGAATGGACAGGTAGGCTTAAAGCTATTAATACATACACGCATGCACTTACTCAAATTTGTGATAATATCGCCTATCAATTTAGTCTACTAAGAGATGTACACATAGAAACAGTCGTGGGCGATGAACAAAAACAAGGTAAATTAATACTGTGTACAGGTCTCCGTATAAAAGTCTCTCCTTATTGAACACTGTTTATCCCAATTAGTTTTGAAAAATGTTGGAAAGATTGAAAAGTTTATTGTAGACCAATTGAGAAAGATGCTCGATGATGAGCTTGTATTCCCTAGCTACCAGCTCATTCAACTACAATAAAGCCTTATTTGCTTAGACCTGAATGGCGAAGTAATGCAGACACATCCACATTAGGGCGACCTCTGAATTGCTCCCAGACCTTGCCAGGTGCTGTTCCACCTCCTAACGCCAATATAGTGTCTCTATAATGCTGGCCAATGGCCTTAATACCTTGTTGTCCGTTTTGGGCCTTTGCTTCTTCGAATGCTGCGTATGCGTCAGCAGAATAAGTTTCTGACCATTTGTAACTGTAATAGCCTGCACTATATCCTCCTCCGAAGATGTGATTAAAACTACACAAAAATCTGTCTTGAGGCAAACGAGGTGTCAAAACTGTCTTCTCTGCAATCTTTGCATCTACATCAAACACAGTGGGTTCATCAGGGGATGTGGGTGGTGTAAATTGAGAGTGTAAGGCTAGGTCAACCTTTGCAAAGTGTAATTGTCGCAATGTAGCCAACCCACTCATGAACTCCCTTCCTTTTGTCAGTGCCTTGACCATATCTTGAGGCATAGCTTCACCTGTCTTGTAATGTCCTGATAAGCGATCAATCCATTCAGGTTCACTGCAAAAGTTCTCCATGAACTGAGAAGCGACTTCCACAAAATCCCATTCGACGCCATTGATACCTGATGCAGGGGCATAATCAACAGTAGTCATCATATGCTGTAAACAATGCCCAAATTCATGGAACAAGGTTTCTACGTCTCTAAACTTCATAAGAGAAGGTTGATCTTCTGATTGAGGTGCAGGTTGGTTACAAATGAGATAGGCGACTGGCAAGGTAACTTCTCCATTCTGATGCTTGAATCTTGTAGTCACCACATCCATCCACGCTCCACTGCGCTTCTCTGAAGGTCTTGAATAGAAATCACCATAGAAATACGCCTTGACTTGACCTTTTTCAGCAACTTCAAATACCTTCACATCCTCATGCCAGCGAGTAATGCCCTTATCTTGCATCTCAGAGCTATTCAACTCACGTACTTGAATACCCAGCACCTCATCAGCTACTGCAAACAATCCATCCAGTACCTTGGGGAAAGCAAAGTATTCTGAGACTGTCTCTTCGTCGAACTTGAAAAGCTCCTTGCGATATTGTTCAGTGACATACCCGGTATCCCATGGTTGCAATGGTGTTGGTTGATTGAGTTTGTCCTTGGCAAACTTGGTCAAATCCTCCAACTCTCCCTTTGCATGAGCAACGGATGCTGTGAATAAACTGTCTAACAAGGCTTCGGCGGCGGGCAGTGTTTGGGCCATCTTGACAGACAAAGAAAGATCAGCAGGTGTCTCATACCCAAGTAACTTTGCTTTTTCTTTCTTTAACGTCAAAATTTCGTTGATAATGGGCTCGTTGTTGACAGAACCGTCAGATGCTTTCGTAATATTGGCCCTATAAACCTGTGCATCAAACATTAGTTTTGGTAATTCTGTATAATCCACGTTGAGAACCTGCCTTTTCACGCAACTCCCTATTACTGCAATTCATCATAAAGGGACCATAGATAGGGAAATCAAGGGTGATGCAATACCCCTCTTTGATGTTATGACGCTCTGCATTCTTCTTCAATGTCTCTAGAAAAGCTGGAGAACAACCTTTCAAGTCTTCCACATTGGTGACAACTTCCTTAAAGGATTTAGTGGCATCCAGCACATTGTTTCCAAACTTGAGGGATAATTGAGATAGACGTTCAGAAATTTCGTTGAATCGCTTCTTTTCGGGGGATCCTTCTGCAAACCCAATACCAGCATGTTTCATATCACGAAGCGTATGATCAATGATACGCTGTTGGACTGGATCTAACTGATCCCATGAAGCAGGTGTGTTGCGCAGAGTCTGCAAGGCCTTGTATTTAGGAGCGGACTGGTTCATCATGAGTCCCAACTTGACAAACTCGGGCTGAAGTTTCTCCAAGGTTGAACGAACATCATCTGAATTCTTGACACCGTTCAAGTGCGATAATATACCAAATGCTCTGGAAACTTCATCTTCTAATTCTGTCACTATATATATATACGAATGTAAATAATCCGTCCTACAAAGCAAATGTTGTGGTTCAATCGCTTACATTTTCCAATAGTACCATCCCAGGTAGGCTCAAAGTTCTTTTCAATCTCGAGAAATTCCTCTCTCGCAGCAGCAATTAACTTTTCAAAGGCTGGGACAGCAATAGCAGGTGTTGTTTGAGATACCAAGAGCTCGAAATCAGGGAACAATTTCCAATTCAAAAAGGGAGTTTGCTTGTATGAAAGGTCTTTTGTAATGGTACTAGTGGCTGCAAACCGTCTTTGATTCATCAAAGCGAGGCGTCTGCCCATCAAGTTTCTAGTTGCAATGGCTGTGGATGTCGTGGCTGTTGGACAATAATGGCGCACGATGGGAGATACCTTTGCTGTACAAGCAATTGATCGACGCAAAAGGCTGTAGTTGGTGACTCTCTTTACTGCCGGTGCTCTTATTATTCTATGCATATTCTAAATATTGTTGTTAGATGAAAGAGATGCTTTTTTTTTTGCATTATGGTGTCAGGGGGTTATTACTGTATGTTGCCGGAATTACTACTGAAATTCGGGGTGTAGGTAAAAAAGGGTCGGGTGTCCCGGGGTTTACAATATATAGGGTAAGCCACTTGGTGCCTGATACAACTTTTTCATTGATACCTAGATAGCACTACACATAGTTGATAGTTTTATAGTTTAATGTGTCTACTGAGAACCCTGTAAATAAACAAAATTGCTTCAAAGAAAAGTCTATGGCGGATTTTATAAGCTTTTTTGAAATTCAAACTAAAAGCAATTCCTTTAATTATTACTCTGAATACAATCTTGACATTGGGATGGGCATTGAATAATGTCAGATCCGTATACGTTGATTAATGCTTACTCGTGCATCTAAAATAAGTAAACGTTGCTTGGACAATCAATATTTGATAGTAAAAGGTGTTCGCTGTATGAACATCTAGCGTAATAAATAAGAGTGTAAGGGTTGAGGTAGATATTTTCACTAAAAAAGATCAGCGTTTGTCAAAGAATAAACTATATACATATTGTATATAAATTTGCATAATAGATATATATATATATATATAATGAAAATCACTAAACAACAGTTAATCGTCAATCGATCTACAAGCAGCAATGTATCTGCTGTAAGAGATAGAGCTACATGACGTCTTAATTCTACAGCGAAATGTAACTTATGAACAGGTTCATGTATTGCATATCTGTCAAGACATCACCAAAGTTACAGTAGACTAATATTTAAAACATTAAACGCTGCAAACAACTCTCTACTGGGAGGAGGCGGAGGTATGTATGAACAAGGGAAGCGTGCGACTGTCTGCTAAGTAGTACGATTTGAAGTAGCTGACGGAGCTATTGACAAGTATTGATGGGCATGAGCATTCATATCAACAGTGCGCCAACATCTGATATGATCGAGCTATATACAGTGCTGCTGGAAAGGAATTATTGAAAAAGTGTCGTACACTCGGAGGATGACCCGATGGTTTAAGTTGATTATTCGCAAGAATAAATAACGTACGATACTAAACCTTTCCACTTGAAGGAGGCCAAAGGCTATAATTTGCTCGCAAAACGTAATGAGATCATGTTTATTTTTGCGGGAGAAAACGGGCTGTTAGACAAAAACTAACACGCATTTTTATAGATGTAATTCATACCGTTGGGCCACAATCTGAAGAGCCAACTATTCTTGCCAACTGTTACAGAAATTCACTCCAAGTATTGGCAGGCAATCAACTACTCTCCATTGCATTTCTTTGTAATGCTATTGGTGTACATGGATATGGCAATGAAAGGGCTGCTAACATGGCCTTGGACACAGTTCATTGTATTTTTGCAGGACCAACTGTCAAAGGGTAAAGATAAAGTTAGATATGCCCTTAGTGCTTGATTGGGTAGCTTACTATAGATTATTGACTTTCAATTCATTGAGCCGCTTGATCAAGTTATCTTTGTATTATTCAATGAAAAAGACAGCACAATTTATAATAGTAGGCCCACATCATATATCATTGCTTGACGATATTGATCAGCTTGATTTTGCTTAGATTTGGCGCCAAAAATACCTTCTAGGTGCCTCTACTGAATACTAGGTCAAATATGTGGAATGCAAGTGGAAAAGTTCGAAATCTGGAAACCTAGTATAGCCAATCGTGAAGCATGAAATAAAAATGATTCACAATACATCTATCAATTTTTTCTCCTCGTATTTAAACCGGTTATCAGTTATCTTTAAATCTGATGTTCTTCTTTGTTCTCTTTTTATTTCACTTTTTCGACATGTTGCGATCTGTCTGTCATAAAGCTTTTGTAAGTAATTTACATTGTATCTTGGGAGGTGTGTATGTTGACTTGATTATATGCAGGCAAACACTGCCACATTTGTTACACCACAACTTGCCGTTGTACGACGTGCTTATTCACCAGCCACCTCTGCAATGGCATTCAAGAAGCACATGCGTCAAAAGAAGTTTGGCCATGCACCTCGCTACTTGCAACCTACTGCTGAAGATGCCGTCTACAATATCTTGCATAATACCCCCACAACAAGTAGTGAAAAGTCAAAGAGACATGTCTTGAATCTTCTAGTTCAAAATGAACCTGGTGTCCTCAGCAGACTCTCTGGTGTCTTGGCTGGCAGAAACTTCAATATTGAATCCTTGGTTGTGGCGAACACAGAGGTTCCAGATTTGAGTAGAATGACAGTGGTATTTAACGGTAAAAATGTTCAAATCGAACAAGCGAGAAGACAGTTGGAGGATTTGGTAAGTTTTATCGTAGTTTGACCAGTTGATCTGTGTTGATTTACCATCAAATCAAGGTTCCTGTTTGGGCTGTATTGGATTATACTCATACAAAATTGATTGAGCGTGAGCTGTTGTTGATCAAGGTGTCAATCCTGGGTCCAGAACATTTGCATGAACAACTGCCTACTACAAAATTGGATAATGAAGTTGAATATGCCGACGAAAAATTGAGCGCTACAGCAGAGGTAGGTTTAGCCTGTAGAGTCTCGCTTGTACTTTACTAAATACCGGTAATCTTGTAGACTCCTGAGGAGACGCCATCCACTGCTCTTCGACACACTTTTGACCATTTGCGTGCTGTCACTGAACTCACTCGTCTGTTTGAAGGAAAGATTGTCGATGTTTCTAGCGACTCTGTTGTGGTGGAAGTCTGTGCTAAACTTGAGCGCGTTACATCCTTCATGAGGCTCTGTAAACCGTTTGGTATCATTGAAGCTGCCAGAACTGGTGTGATGGCAATGCCTCGCTCTCCTGTTCTTGAGCAGTACGCAGCTCAAACAGAGCATTCTTACCAAGAGAATGATGATGACGAAGAAGTAGATCTTAGCGCACTTCCCCCGTCGTAATAAAGTTACCGTTAGAGTTTGCTTATACAATGTTGGTCATTCCAAGTATAGGGGAATGCGGAAATTCTGCCATCTGTTCATGCTTGAGCCTTACAAGTAAACTTGAATTGAACGGATGTAATCCGTCGATTGCCAGCATGGACCATATTAAAAAGTTGCGTTGATAAGTGTCCAAGTTTGTTGCTTGTAGCTTCAAATTTTGAAGTTTGTTAACTACAGTATTTCATCAAGTAACTCAGTCATTCTAAAAAATCACTCCTGAATCATGATTTCAGCCTGATGTGGGCATTGCATCTTGAGAATTCAAGAATTTCAATTCAACCAAAGACATGCTTCGGGCCAAATTGCAGATGATTGCAAGTAAGGATGCATCAAGATTCAGACTAGTTGTCAATTTACCAAGAACACAACAGGTTCTATCAAGCAGAACAAAACGATTTAGGCTTACCAATTTACACAATCTTTATTGTTACAAAATAGGTAAACGGCCATTCACATGCACTTGATGTTTGATTGGCCAAGCTCAAGCTTCATTCTTGCTGTCACCTTTGCCGCAACTTTTTTTTCAGGTGTATATAAATAAGCTCGCTCTTCTTTTTTCCAGACCAGCATACAAAGCATCAACTGTACTATGACTATAGCTTTGGAAGAGTACGCATCAGCCAATCTCAATTTGAGCTCAACACCCCAATTCACCGATCTGGAAAACTGGCGATTAAAGGTGGATGAAGGCAGACAGACATGGCATTATTTGACAACAGATGAAGAGCGTAAAGCCTGGCCACAAACAATCTGGGATAGATATTCTTTAGGGCTTCCTATTGTACGTGCTGATTTGCGTGTTATCTAGTTTGGTAGATACTGAGTTTACTGTTTGTAGGATGTTCCTGAGCTCCCATCACCCAGTACACCACTCGAATCTGCCCGTAACGGCTTCGAATTTTATAGACGCCTTCAGACTGAGGATGGACATTGGAGTGGCGAGTATGGTGGACCAATGTTAGTATCAATTCATCGACATTCAAACAGCAGCTGATTGACATTGCGCTAGGTTTTTGATCCCTGGTTTAATCATCACCCACTACATTACGGGAACACCAGTTCCTGAGGCAATGCGTCTTGAATTAATTCGTTATTTGCTCAACAGAGCCGAGAAAAACGATGGCGGATGGGGCATCCATATTGAGGGCGTATCTACTGTGTTTGGTACAGCTTTGAACTATGTCACTCTTCGTATTCTCGGTCTTGGGCCTGATCATCCTGCCATGGTCAAAGCTCGTGGAACCCTCCATAAACTTGGTGGTGCAAGTGCTATCCCCGCTTGGGGTAAATTCTGGCTGGCAGCATTAGGTGTCTATGATTGGAAGGGTGTAAATCCCATTCCACCTGAATTATGGGCTCTCCCAAAGGCAATTCCTCTCTGTCCAGGTAATTGGTGGGTCCATACCCGTTTGGTCTATTTGCCCATGGGTTACATCTATGCTCGTAGACTCAGTGCACCTCTTACCACATTCACTCAATCCCTGCGTGAAGAACTCTATACTGAACCGTATGATTCCATTCATTGGGACAGTCAAAGAAACAACGTTGCCAAAATTGATTTATATACCCCTCACTCTAAAATCATGGATGTGCTCAACTATGGCTTGACTTATTACGAATCTCTTGCTACAAAGTTGCCTCAATTCAGAAAATATGCCCTTAAATTGACATTGGATCAGATCAAAATGGAGGACGAGAATTCATGCTTTCAGACCATTGGTCCCGTATCCAAGGCTATGAACTGGCTTGTTAGCTTTTATGAGTACGGTAGAGAATCTCGTGAATTCAAGATGCATGTGGAGAAGAATGCTGATTTCATGTGGATGGGACCTGAGGGCATGATGATGAACGGCACAAACGGTAGTCAACTTTGGGATGCTGCTTTTATTGCTCAAGCTTGTGTGGAGGCTAAGCTCGCTGATAATCCAGAATACCGTCAAAATATGGTTCGTTTGCTCGAGTTTATTGACATTACTCAGGTAGAGTTAGCTGAAATGTTGTCTAGATTTGCTGAAACTCACTAATCTAATAGATTCGCCGTGATCCTCCTAATGGAGACAAGTGCTATCGTCAAAGCACGTTGGGTGCCTGGCCATTCAGCACAAGAGAACAAAACTACACTGTGTCTGACTGCACCGCTGAAGGTCTCAAGGCTACTATTGCTCTCCAAACCACGCCGGGCCTTCCAACTCTGGTTGATCTTCCCCGTCTTCGCCAAGCTGTTGATGTCATGTTGACCATGCAAAATGCAGACGACGGTTTCGCTTCATACGAAACTATTCGCGGCCCTCATCTCTTGGAAATACTCAACCCTGCTGAGGTCTTTGGCAACATTATGACTGAATACAGTTACCCCGAGTGTACTACTGCTGTCTTGATGGCTCTCCGCAGTTTCATCAAGGTGGATCCTGAATACCGTCGTGCAGAGATTGATGAAACCTGTCGCCGCAGTCTACTGTACATCAAAAAAGTGCAACATGAAGATGGTTCTTGGTACGGTGCTTGGGCAATTTGTTATACCTATGCAGCCATGTTTGCTCTTCAGAGTTTAGCAAGTGTAGATGAATACTACGAAACATCTGATCACGCTAAACGTGGCTGCGATTTCCTTGTCAAGCATCAAGAAGCAGATGGTGGATGGGGCGAGAGCTACAAATCTTGCGAATTGCATGTTTACTCTCGCAATGAAAAGTCTCAAGTTGTCAATACTGCATTCGCCGTGAGAGGTCTCTTGGAAGCGCGATATCCTGACAAGGAGCCTATTCGTCGTGGTATTGAATTCATCATGAAGAGACAACAAGCTAACGGCGAGTGGCTACAAGAAAGCATTGAGGGTGTCTTTAACAAGAATTGCATGATTTCCTACCCCAATTACAAGTTTTCCTTCACCATTTGGGCTCTTGGACAGTATGCAAGTGTCTATGGTGATAGCATCGAGAAATAAAAAGATTATTATAAAAAACTTTTTTTTTATTATGTATGTAACAGTTTTGAGCCAGCCTAGACCCTAATCAAAGTGCATGAGTGTCTTGTATACACATATATACCAATAAAACTTACTTTTTGACAATTTGAACGACATCTTCATCCATGAGAATGTGTTCCTTACCAACCTTTTGAGGATTGTGCTTTACTGAAGCACCCCAAACATATGCACACTTGAATTGATCCATAATAGACTTGTGAATACTGTTACAGAAATCTTCGACAGTTGCCTTTTCGTGCGTCATGACAACAGGTTGTTCGTAGTCTGGTAATTGACCCTTTGGTTTGGTGTAAATTCTAACAAGGTTCAACTTTTGCCACATAACTTCTAATAATTCGTCAAAATTCCATTCGTGGTTGGAAGAAATAGGCACAGCGTTAGGAATCTTGTAAATGAGATCCAATTCTTCAATAGAGATTTGATCGATTTTGTTGAGAACGTAGACGGCGGGAATATAGATACTGCACTCCATGTCAGTATAACCTGTTTGCTTTTCATGCCTATTTTACATGCGCAACTTACCGATTGCCTTCAACGACATCAATGAGATCATCAATGGTAGCATCCTCCTTGAAAGAAATATCGGCATTGTGAATACGATATTCGCTTAGAACTGCCTTCACTTCGTCAAATGTAATGTTGTTGAGAGGAACAGTGTTGGACATGTTGATACCACCCTTTTCCTTCTTTTTGAAAATAATAGCAGGAGGCTTCTTGTTTAATCTGATACCGAAACCTTCCAATTCCTTTTCAATCAATTTCTTGTGAGTCATGGGTTTGAGTACATCGAGTACGATGAAAATGAGTGAACATGTACGGGCAACTGCATTGTTTGACATGAGTAAACGTCTCTCTATTTCTGCAATTCCGTACTTACCAGCAATGACTTGACGACCTCTACCCTTACCATCCTTGGCACCTTCAATAATACCGGGAAGATCAAGAATCTATTTCATCGTGTCAATACCGAATTCGATCCTCCCCTCTATATGCTACTTACTTGGAGTTTAGCGCCCTTATATTGAACAATACCGGGAACAGTTGTAAGAGTTGTAAACTCATAAGCACCTACTTCAGAAGCGGTACCGGTAAGCTTAGACATGAGAGTTGATTTACCAACAGAAGGAAAACCTATCATTCAGACAAATCATAAATGCCCTGCTCTTTTCATCGTACATTAGGTCCTAGATCGTTACCAACAAAACCGATACGTGCAACACCAGTCTTTGCAACATCGAAACCAACTAATAATTACTTTAGTTTTGATCCGTATATTCATGCTCTTTGCTTTCATTCTTACCACCGGGTCCACCTCCACCACCACTAGAGGGTGTAAGCAAATCACGCTTAAGCTTTGCAAGCTTGGCCTTTAACTGACCCAAGTGAAAAGAGGTGGCCTTGTTCTTTTGAGTCTTGGCCATCTCATTCTATGTGATATTGTTAGTTGTCAGACTGGTATTGGTAATGTTGATGATGATGAGTTTTACATACTTCGATTTCCTATACAGAATGCATTAGTTAATGTCTATTTTTTATATACGCGTGATGCTGCTTCTTACCTTGATTTTATCTACCAACGACATCCTTTCTTATATATACTTCTATGGTTATGAAAAAGAGCTTGGTCTCAACTGTCCTCTGGCCCAAAAAATCTTTTTAGTACCTAGTCTAAATTTTTGACGCACGCACAATTTAGGGTAAAAGCCACCACATTGTCCATTACTTCATCATCATGCTGAGGTTTCATGCCCGGACTTTTTCTAGAAGTTGCTTGTGCTGAAGGGGCTACAAAAATGCTCATAGTCAACCATGTCTAAATGCAAGTAAAATTAGATCGGTTTGCGACTGAGGTATCTATCATGCTCTAAAAAATTCAGTTTTACATTAGTTGCACTACCATGAAGCTTAGCAGGATTGAGCCTTGGACACATGTGGGAGAGACGCTATAGTTTCTAGGTTGAAGTTTGCAACTGTTTTACAATCATATCAAATAGTACCCATCAGTCCATGGATCAGTAAGTAACATTGAGCAATTAGAAATGGGCATTGATACTAGCACATTGATATTTACTTTCTCCACATCATAAAATACTACTCTTTGCACTGTTGATTATTGCTTTCTGCACAAACTGCCATTATTCAGGAACAATATGCAATCAATGATTGATCCATAGCATATCTTGAGGACTGGAAAGACCCTCTTTATGAGGCCTGGCAAAGACATACCAACTATCAAAGAACGGTTACAACCTTGAGGGATTCATTGAGCCAATAATAACCATCAGATGGTACCGACAAAGTCCTACCAACTTTGTATACAAAGGCGCTCATCATATGTAAGTGCGCCACGTAGCATCCGTGCATGATTAGATGCTGTAAATATCAATTGCTTTCATGTATTAGGCATTTTACAGCAGCAGCAGCAGCAGTGAAATTTGCTGGGTTTAGATTGTTTTTACAGTGAAAATTTTCTTCCCCAAATTGACTAAATGCGTCCAAATTTGGCTGTATTTTAGCATACTATTGAGTAGTAAAGGCTAATGAAAGTATGTTTTTTTTATCTATATATGAATTTGTCCATTGATGTATACCAGAAGCATCGCAGAAGAGCTATATTTACAGCTAGAAGTAAAGCGACCGAAATTTTAGCGCAGTTTTTGGCACTTGACATCACAGCGCCATGACATTTCTGTGCAGGAAGTAATTTTCGATTGTATTGATAGTAATATCCATCAGAGATACAGATCCATTTCTTTCTTCAATACTGTTCTGAGCTGCGATGAAATTCTTGTGATGAATGAAGAAACATTAGGCTTATGCGATATTCTGCCACCATCGACATCAAACAAAGACACTCGTCTAGCCAACAATCCAAAAGTGGCCAAGGCCGTCCTCTTTCTTATCTTCATCAAGTCATTCTCATCATACGCTGATCGCCTGTTGGGGGGGGGGACTCAAACAAGTCTGGTATGCCACTCAAAGAGACCATCTGAATTCGAGGCACATCTTCACGCTTTTCTTTGGCATAAACTTGAATAGTATTGCTGTGTTTGGCGTTGGATTTAAAGCCCTCTAGTTTTTAGAAAGTATCTGATCAGCATTATCTCTGTAATCTACAAGATCTATAATATTAGCGAGAATTGCTATGTTTGACCAAGACACAGTACGGTTACCATCATGCCCTGGGTCCTAAGCTATTGTGCTACTACCAAGGAAATGTATAGATTGGTTACAAAAAAGACACAATTGTTTTTTTTATGTATATATATTACTATAGTTATTTAACAATGAATTTATTTTGAAAATGATACATGCAATTATTTAAATGAAACAATTTAGTTCTTGCTGGAGAGAGCAGTGACACCAGGGAGTTCCTTACCCTCGAGGAGTTCAAGAGAAGCACCACCACCGGTAGAGATGTGAGAAACCTTATCACCAGCACCCCACTTGAGGGCAGCAGTAGCGGTATCACCACCACCAATGATAGTAGTAGCACCTTCCTTGGTAGCTTCAACAACAGCGTTGAGGACAGCCTTGGTACCGTTAGCGAAGGCATCGAATTCAAAGACACCGGAAGGACCGTTCCAGACGATGGTCTTGGACTTCAAGATCTCATCACGGAAGAGCTTGGAGGATTCCTCACCACAATCAAGACCCATCCATTCATCAGGGATACCAGTGGCATCAGTGGCATAACCAGTCTTGGCATCGGGAGCAAACTTATCAGCAGTAACGAAGTCAACAGGGAAGAGGATCTTGACGTTCTTTTCTTGGGCCTTCTTCATGAGGTTTTCAACCAACTTGGAACCAGCTTCATCATAGAGAGAAGTACCAATCTATAAAAGGAATAATGTTAGTTTCGGAAGAGATGGGACAAGAGAAAGAGATGAATATCAAACACGCGTTTTTTTTTTTTTTTCAAACTGAAACCCATGATTGATTGAAACATTTCGTTTTAAAAAAAAATAATAATTTACCTTGACGTTATCAAGAGTCTTCTTGAAGGTGAAAGCCATACCACCACAGACGATCAAAGAGTTGACCTTGTCGAGCATGTTTTCAATCAATTGAATCTTATCAGAGACCTTGGCACCACCGAGAATAGCGAGGAAAGGACGAGAGGGGTTCTCGAGAGCCTTAGCAAAGTATTCGAGTTCCTTTTGCATGAGGAAACCAGCGGCACGTTGAGGGAGCTCAACACCAACCATGGAAGAGTGAGCACGGTGAGCGGTACCGAAAGCATCGTTAACATAGACATCGGCAAGAGAAGTCAAAGACTTACGGAAAGCCTTGACCTTCTCGGCATCAGCCTTGACCTTTTGACCATCAACCTTGGCGGAACCCTCTTCCTCAATGTGGAAACGGAGATTCTCCAAAAGGATGACCTTACCACCAGTAGCGGCTTGACAGGTCTTCTCAACCTCAGGACCAACACAGTCGTTGAGGAATTCAACAGGCTTACCCAAAAGCTTCTCAACTTCAGCAGCGACAGGCTTGAGAGAGTACTTGGCAACAGCCTCACCGTTGGGACGACCCAAGTGAGACATGAGGATGACAGCAGCAGCACCTTGTTCAAGAGCGAACTTTACAGTGGGAAGAGCTTGAACGATACGGTTGTTGTTGGTGATCTCACCATCTTTCAAAGGGACGTTGAAGTCAACACTATTCATATATCGCGTATGAGTTTCAAATGTGCATTACACATGTACTGTTGTTGAGCATATATTTACCGGATGAGAACACGCTTGTTCTTGAGGTCAAGATCGCGAATGGAAAGTTTGTTGGACAAAGACATGATTAATTGTATGATTCAATGATGAAGAGAAAAAAAAACAAGAAAAGAAGAAGCAAGAAGGGTTGATGTAAAAGATTCATGCTTATATATCTTTTTGGAAATTTTATATGACTCGTAAAATTTTATTTCCAAGCTTCCACAAGCGAAATCCGATCTCCTCTAACATCTACTTGCATCCATTGGACGATCGCTCAGATGGATTCGGATTCACACGAGTTGTCCCAAACATTTTTACCTCATAAATTCATCAAACGCGCTTTCAACCCAAGTAATCAGGGATTAAATGTCCAAGGATATTTATGAAAGCACATGAAGATGGAGGATTTCTATTTTTTTTGGTGCCTATAAAAAAGAATATCATGGTTGGACAAGCTTTTTTTTTTTTTTTTTTTTTTTTTCTCAATAACCTGATAACCTGTGTTGTTTCTGTGTGTGTATACATTTTATCTAGCTTAATCTCTGTTTAATCTGATTTCTGAACTTGAATCCGTTTTTACTACTTTTCTTCCATAAAAAGTTGGAAATCGTCATTTTGAAGAAATCATCCAAGGAGGCATTATATTGCTAAACATGTCGGATGGCCAATGTATCGAATGACCTTTTGCAAACTGTCATGAGTAGGCCAGCAAGATGACATGCTTAGCAATAGCAGCACTTATTTAAAAGATACTGTTTGAAATGCCTAAACCATACATTTTATATCAGAACATCAACATTTGTTAGCATTCATGTGTGTGTATGGAAAACAGAGTCATGGTGCATAGTAGTACTAGAAAGAACAACTAGTTTCTTCTAATGCATGAAATTGTAAATATTGATTATAGGCTATAGAGCTAAACTGGTTTCAGCATCTAACCAACATGGGTCAGTTCAAACTTTATCGTGAAATATCTATAGTCGATAAGGCGTGTCAATGAACAATTACAATTCATCAAAATCAACATCTCCCGACATTTTGCTACACATGCAGAGAAAGATCAAGTTGAGATTTCTGCTGCATTTCAATGTGTGAGTATAGGCAATCAGTCGAATCTATCAAACATTCGGCAAGAAGACTGCCAATCAAAAACATCACGCAAATTGAGCGACTCTTTCATTGCCTTTCTTTTCAGCAAACTTATCAACCCGGGCGCTTTTCATTGTGGCGTTATTAGGTAAGAAAGGCAAGTTTATTACTTATTTCTCTTTTTGTTCAATGGAGGCTATGGAATTGGCGGCAGAGGAAAAGTGGTCAGACTCATCTTCAGATTCATTATTGGAGGTAGAGGAAGTAGTGGTAGTGCCCTGGGATAGCGTCTCAATTTGGGTCAAGCAATTATGACATCTGAACAGGATCGTGTTCTCCAAACTGTACTTATTCTTGGCATGTGGACCGGCACCAATGTTGAATTGGCCCTTCTCGCTGGTTTTGATGATGGATTGAACAGTCTCTCTGGCCTTTTCATATTGTTGGTCATGAATCATCATACGAGCTTCTTCGTAGCGAGTGAAATAGTAAACGTAATGATCCAACTGCACCTTGTTGGCGTTATCCATGACGCATTGGATGGATTCGACATGAAGTTTTCTCCACTCAGCCTTCTTTGCAGCATCTGCGTCCTTGACTTGATCCAGCAAGAGTCGAAGAACTGTGGCACGCAAGTAGTGGCTAAGACAGAGGTCGTCATAGTAATTGAGGGCTTCTTCGTGTTTAGTTTCGTGAGTAAGACGGTAGATTTCAGTGTTGGTACGTTCCAGATTGTTGTACAGAAGGTCGATTGACATGAAATCAAAGGCGCTAAAGGCAATCAGAGCTTCCAAATCAGGGAACAATAAGCTGTTGTTTTGTGCAATGAACTTGCGAGCTTTTCGTGCAACAAACTTTTCAAGCGGGATAGATTTGCCTGCAATCTTTTGTTTAGCACCAGTGACCTTCTGCATCATTTCACCTGCCTCTTTGGCTAATTTCTGCTGTTCTTCGGCGGATTTGTTACTGGAGATGGAAAGTGTGTAGAGAGAAATAGCCTGTAAATAATAGTACACACATTTTGACCAATTGCTTTCTTCTTGCAGCGTAGTGTAGCAGTCGAGCGCCTCTTGCCAGTTTTGTTGGAGGAGGTTGATCAGCCCTAATTCCCAGAAACACATGTGTTGCAATTGCTTCCAGTCTTTTTGTGTCGCAATAGCCTTTTGATACTGTGATTTAGCCTCACTCAATTGACCACGAGCCCCTAATTGACGACCTGAAAAGAACAAGAAGAAGACGCCATCGGGATACAATTTAAGGCTGTATGCAAGAATTCGATCTGATAGTTCCTCGTTTACATCGGAAAGGGGGATCAGCTTGGACAAAATAATATGGTACATCATCAATGACATATCACAAAATTGTCTTCTCAGACCTTCGTTTGCTTCTTGAGGAGGGGGCAGTTCAGATGGAGGCAAGCCAGCATACTGCTCCCAACCGCCAGCAGTTTCCAATATCTCCATGCCGTAAGCACGATCGCTGGTAAAGCCCACAAATTCGACTAATTTCAACAGCGAATTAGGTAGTAGGGAGATCATCAAATTGAATAACCCGACGCCAAGTGATACACCTGAAGTAAAGTGATCATCGAGACCACATGATGACACATCCTTCCCCAACAATGCTTGTTCTTGCACATAAATAAGGTATTTCTTGAGCGTCTTGTAGGTGTTGTAACTTGCTCTAACATGAAGCCCTTCGCGCAAGAATGAGACAAAGCTCTCGTCATGAATGATACACAACAATGCTTTTAACAAATAAGATTCTGCATAGACCAATTCCTATATTACACAGAAAGAGGGTGGGAAGCGCAAATGGTACGAGCGTTAGCATTAAACACTTTGTGCTTGGGCTATAATTACTTACAGCATGTCGATGTAACCTGGACATGTTCCAAACATCATGAACGGAGATGCCCTTTACCCAAGATGTAATATTCCCCAACCATCCCGTCTCCTTCTTGCGCAACGCATCAGCTAATTGAATCGTCTTTTTCAATGCTTCAATGGCGGCTTCAATATCAGTGTGTTGAAATGTCATCATACTCTTGAGAAAAAGTACAAACGAATGACCCAGTGAATGGTACAATGTCGAATATCGTTTAGGCTCCAAAATTCTCTCTGATTCGGGAATACGAGAATTCAAGAATAAATCCATTGCTCGGCGCACTTCTGCAATATCAGATAATAGGTTGTCTTGAGCTGCTTCCCAGACTTCATTAGAGATATTCATTGTGGGTAAAGGGGTGTGATCAAGCTCCTCTCCTTTTTCTTCTTCTTGAATTCTTTGATCATCGTTTAATTTGTACTTTTCAGCTGCTGCGGATGCTTTGCTGCTTTTACTGGGCATCAAAGCAGACATGGACTGACCCATACGACCAATAGTTCTAAAGGACATGCTTACATTGTTGCTTGATTTAGCTGCTCGATTTGTCCCATCGGGTCTCTTGCTCTTGTTTGAGGCGGCAGTAGACGATGATGTGGAAGAGCTCAAAAGAGGCATAATAAAATGATAAAGGAAAGAAAGAAGAAAACTCAAAAAGGGGACCAAAATGTAATACATGAATAAATAGTAAACATTTATGTGTGCTACAGAGCCTAATTCCACTCAGTCTTTATTGAATTAATACCTTGTGGCCCTTTTATTTAAGTTGCAGTTTGACAACAACGCTATCTGGGGTTGATGTGTGTGTGTGTGAAACTAGCTACTACCCTCTTTTCTCAAACCAGCATATGCTATAAAAGTTCATCTATCCTGATTTTGCCTTTTTTATATTGAAAACTCAACCTTGCTTAGCAGTGAAGATTGTTTGTGTAGTTATCCCAAGTAAGGTTGCGCCACACACAATAACAAAAGAGCCGGAAATATCTGACGTGGGTTAATTTTTTTTTTTTTTGCTTTTAGTCTCTTCTCTTTTCGGCAACTTGCTTTCTCTTTTCAATCATTACGTCTATAGCATACGTCTAATCTATTAATTTCCTCTTTCTTTCATCATTTTATTCCAACCCTTCTTTTGTATCTCGAAGCAAAGAACCAGGCCATTATTCAATAATTGAAAGAAGAGGTCGCTATCAAACTTAGGTATTCGATGCAACTTCTCGGTATGAAACACCAAAGCGCTAACCATTGTCAATAGATATGAATTCCTTCAATCGATCTTCTGTAAATATGCCTTCTACACAAGCTACTTTTATGGCTACTTCATCAAACCCATTGCAACCATCAATAGCCTCTCCTTCCGCAAGATTGAGCCGGATACCACGACCAAGGCCCGCATCACATTTAGATGAGCAATGGAAGAAATCTAGCTCCTCGACGTTATCTTCCTCTTCAAGCGACAGTGGTTGGAAAACGTCATCCTCAAACAGCATCAAAAAAGATACAGAGACTTGGAAGATGTCTGGTAAACCTCGTCATGCTCAGCTTCACCATGTGGCTGCCGTAGTGGATGATGACCCTATGCTCAGAAGGCAATCAGCAACCCCGACGATGATGAGCATTAATTCTCCTTGGCAACCCAAGCCTTTGCCACAAGAACCATCACCACCAGTAGCTACAGAACCATTTAATATAGTATATCCCGCAGAGAATCCACCATTTCATCTTAATACACCTTTACAACCACCTGCTTTCATTAATAACAACAGTACAATTGCACCAGAGTATCATTCATATCCTCCATCTTCAAACGCATCCTATCCTATCAACAATGATGCCATGTACCAAGCCAGCAATGTTGAGTATCCTCCTGCCATGATGAATGCTGTAACGGCTCCTTACCCACCAACAGCTTTCGACAGCTCATATCAACCACCAGTGCCTAATTTGGAATACAATAATTATATGCATCCCCATAACCAACCACTACCACCAGCACAAGAATATCCACCATACAGTAATATGCCTCCTCTTCCACCTCCGCAACAGCATCAATATAATGAACAATCAATGTATCCTCCTTCTTCATCGATGCTTTCTCAAGCGCCACTACCAGCTCCCATAAGTACAATGACAACAGCACCCGCCATCTCAAGTACTGCTTCTCTTCCAACAACAGCCTTAAATAACACTACAGATGATAAATCTAAAAAGAAAAAGGAAAAGCCTGAAAGTACGTATTCTTAAAAACTGGCGGTTTTGCATTATATTTATATTGTATCTTAGAAAAAGTACGTCAAATCACAGTTCAATCTATCAATGCCGAACATAGAGTATGGATTGACGTACTGCCTTCAGAAACTGGATTATCACTAGCGGAAAAGATCCATATCATTGCTACCTTTAGAACTCGGAAGATCGTTTCGATCGCAACTGCTTCGGGTAGAAAGGTTCCTTTGGACAATCGACCTGTGTTTGGTAGTTGGATGGATATGGAGAATTTTGTAGACGGTGAACGATGGACTGTAGAATGGAGAGAGAATGATAGAGGTGTTGTAGACAGGTTCTTTTCTAAAGTGGTGCAAGTAAGTTGTATACAATGAAAATTCAAAGGACATTCACTAACTTTTTTGGGGGCGGTCATCAGGCTGGTGGTGGTAAGCGAAAAGATCATGTAGTAAAAGAGAAAGACTAGTAGCTATCATGCTTTTTGGCTGTTGTGATAGTTAAATGATTCAAATACATATATGCATTCAACTAAATGATTTCTTCGATTGATAAACGGATGGTTTTTCAAATGAGAGATTGCAACTACATGGTAGCTAGGTCACGTTCCATGAGTGCTATGATAGTTCAATAATGGCATATTTTACAATAAACACATTGGTAACAGTGATTCACTTGGTCCTGCTGGGTGCATGAGAATGAGATCTAGAAGTTTACCATGATGATACTATTAGCATATCATTTGCATTGGTTTGAGTATTGAACAGGCCGTCTTATTTCTCAATATATTAAAGGACATTCTTTCCTGATAATGTAGTATCTGATGAATTTTATGATAATAATTCATTTTTTTCCAATCCATATATGTACGGTTTATTCACTTCAATTTCGTAAAAGCCATACGGAGAGAGAAGAGAGATTCAGTAAACTCTTGGATAAATAGTAAGGTAATAGGTACGTACCTGAGTATTTCCTGCACACGCTTTTCAGGAACTTGGGATCGATCTAATAAAACCGTCATCTTAGAAGTGCCTAACCGTTGTAGAAGAGACAAAACGTAAGAAAATTCACAGACCCTTGGAATACGACACCAGGAAAACGATTATACACCATTAACAAGGACATATTGATAACATAGAAATCCGTAAAGTTATGTGGCTGCCTGAATTCCCTTCTTCCATGCATAGGTAGCATAAAGAGAGACAAGAAGGGATAGACTGATTTCCGAAACTGATAAAACTTGATGGCCCAAAAAACACCATGAGAAAGACCACTGGTTTAACAGTATACTTACATCAAGTCCTACTACTCAATAATATGTTAAACTACAGTCAAACTTGGACGCGTTTGATGAGTGATGTTTAGAGTTAGAAGCTTCTTTAACTCGCCAGAATAACACCAAGTAGCTGCTCTCAACTAGATATGCACGTAATGTAGCACTGTATCAAATATTTACCTGATTTCCATCGTATTTCTAAGTTCAATAGATTTGATTCATTTGCAAAACAACATGTTTTGATTTTCTTTGACAAGGGACTCTTGTATAGAGCGCGTTTCTTGCCTTCTCAATTCTTGTCTTTGGGCACTGTTAATGCTTGTCTAGCAGCTCAACGACAAATACTTGGTATTAAACTGATTAGTAATCTACTACTATCATCGTCATTGGCTCGAATATAGCTTAGAAAACAAGTGTGCCAAAATCAGTCCATTGTGGCCGATTTCACTTTGCGTGCTCGACCAAAGCTTTTCATTGATCTCTTCGAGTTGTCTCTTGGTGAGCTTTCTCGCCGCGTTTCCTGGCACTAATTTCCTGCCATGTTTGCATCTGCCCCAAGCCAGCAGCTCCTTACACCAAGTCCTGGACACTCTTTGTTGTCCCCCCCCCCCTGTGAGCCCATCTGTTTTGCTTATATCGCCTCCAATTCGGTCAATTATTGCCTTTCATGTTGCTAAACGGCACTACCTCTTGGAGGGCTTGGATCACTTGTTCCCTGCTGCTCCCAGCTTCATTCATTGATCCATGAACACAAGCCCACGGTCCCGAAAGACTATTGTTCACCTCCCACTTGGCGCTTTGCGTTGTTACTGGCAACCGTCAGCTGCTTAGTTTCGTGAGCCTGCTCATCCTTCTATGCGTCGCCCTCCGCATCTCATGCTTCCCTGAATTCATTTATTTTTAGAGCTGTGGTCTTGAAAACAACCTCTGGCAAAGTCGGGCCGTCTTTAATTCTTTCCTTGGTGAGAACGCTAGATTCATTTCTTCCTTTCTTGACATGCAAGCGCCACTATAGGCCCTACTGCTGTCAATTTTACTTCTTAATATAGATAAGAGACAGCATTTCAATACAAGAAGAAGAAGAAAAAACTCTGGCTATGCAATACTGATAAAAAGTGCAACTTGATGGGAATTTCCGTTTAGGACAAATAAATATGGAATTGAAGGTTCGATTCGAATTTATGCATGAAAAAGCTCAAGTTTACGAATTAAAGTTATATTTATAGTGATGCTATATACAAATGGTGATATTTCATATATCAAGTGACCTTCATCTAATACTTGGATGCACTTTGTACACTGATAATCCTCGAAAAAGGTGCATAAAATACATATACCTGCGTTACGCTTGGGCCATGTTTTTTGCGATTCCAAGAATAGATTACATGAATGAAATTCAATGATGATACAGAAATCCAAATGCAATTATAAATATTCCAACACATGTGCGATAAGTATAGGGCCTGATTACGCGAATGAGGGTTGACTGTTGTACAGCATGTCTTGGGCTGCTTACACGCAACAAGGTCAGATCAGTTGCTGCGTCTTTTTTAAGGCAACATTGACCATGAACCGACAATTTACAGGGCCTCGAAGCGTCTAAATATGGATCCGGCGCAATTTTCCTTGTGGGCTTGATTGGGTAAATACCAGGTTGAGGGACCGAATGCAGTGGAACAAAGAGAAACGCTAAAACGCAACTACAAAAATCAATGCAAGAAGATTTGCATTTGACGTTCATATGGAATCACTGATGTAAACGTGAATTTTTTTTTTGCCAAGCATGATCACAGAACAAAAGACAAATTCAATTATAGGCTAAAAGGACAAGATGACTGACAAAAAAAATGTGTCAAAAGAGTATCCGAGTATATCCGCATGAATCATCACTAGGGATTTTCTGGACAACTAAAAAAAATCAAGCAAGTGGACATATTTGGACTTGTTCTATTCACCAGTCTCGGTATCATTTGGAATGTATTAATATGTTACAAGTATGTGTGTAGAGCCCATATCAACCATTTTAGCACCTTGAATATTATACCATATACAAATGTTTGAATCAGGTGTGTAACAGACCTCAAAAGGCCGAAATCGAGGGTTTCACTTCAAGAATCATAAAGAAACCCAGCCTCTTCCAAACGGATGGTTGTATAAAGAAAAAAAAGTTTTCATTTCAAATTCTTCTTCTCCTTTTTTTTTTTTTTTTTTTCTAACAAAGAAATTCAAAAACATTCAATGTTTAGAAAAGCTAAAAAGTTATCTAAAAGACTCGGCTTGAATAAAGACAACTGTACTGCAGGAAGTGGCATTGTAAACAATAAAGATGTGTCAAAAGGTTACATCTCAGATGATAATTTATCTGAAAAGCATCAAAATCAACAGAAAAAGCAACCTCCCCCTCCATTCGAGCTGAACATTGACAGAGCCAGTACCCGTGGAAGTGCAGCGAGTGATGATTTAGTAGACGACGATTCAGCTAGCACAAAGAGCACTGAAAGTGAAGAATTAAAACTATCCCTGAATACAGCAACTCAAGATAGACCCATCCTGGCTAAATGTCAAACTGCGCCTAATACAAAAAGCTTATATGATACACCCGCTAATACACTACAACGTCAACTCAGTATGATGGATACCGGCAATCTAGAACTGTTATTATCTATGGAAACTCAAGCTAGATTAGATGCTCAAGCCGAACGAGAAAAAGAACAACAGCAACAATTGTTGCAACAGGATAGTATGCTTGCTCCTCGTCCTACTCGGATCAAGTTTGAACTTCCTGTGACACCTCCACGTTCTAGATCTCCAGCTAGATTAGCTTACCCTAGAGCGAGACCAGTTCGATCTCTACCCGAAGAAGGGCTGACTGCAAACGCAATGCGACATCCGTTACCAATGAACAACAACATCAAGCCTCGAAGAGCTGGCTGGAGACATTTATTCGGCGATCGAGAAGAGGAAGAACTGAAGCAAGCACCCATACCCATCACAATTGGCACAAGAGTTCGACTAAAGATGAGGCCACTGCCAACTTTTGGCTACGTAAGATATATTGGTGCCGTTGAATTCGGAAAAGGAGAATACATTGGCATTGAACTTGATCATGGTGGTAAGAAAGTTTAGATTTGATTTTGAGTTATCATTTACTAATATAGTATTTATTTGTAATTTTTAGTCGGTAACTGTGATGGTAGCATTGACGGTATAAGATATTTTGATACAGATCCTCATCGCGGTACATTTGCCAAGCGACGTGAACTTGAAGCAGTAGCAGAATAATTCAATCATTACTATAATTTAAAAAAATCAACCGACTTTTGTATACCCTCATTACTCTTTCTTAATATTCCTCACGCAAAATAAAGGAGACAGCATTCCATTTCAATAATATTCGTAAAAGCATATATTTTAATTAGATATTTTGCACTAAAGATATCGCATCATAAATAAATTGTTTCAACTTGAAATTACTATCATACTATAAAGCATAGCCGTCTTTGGGATGGACAGGGGTATCGGAGTCCTCCGCCGATGAACATGATGTAGATTGTGGCGAAGATGCTGATGGTGATTGAGGTGTAGAGGCAGCAGATAACCCTAATTGCTGGCGTAATTGCTCGTTTTCTTGCTTGATCATTTGAATGTATTCAATAGCATATCGTAGCACTTTGGCTCGATGGCACTTTTCGCCTCCGCTCTTTTCAATAGAACTTCTTGGCACAAGATCAGAGAGTTCATTTACAAGTGTGTTCTACAAGCATTTGCATTAGGATCATGATGGTTAAATATACAAAATTATTTAAAATCTAACCAAGTTGTCTCTGCGTCTTCTCTCTACTCGATTGTGAGTTTCTCTTCTTTGTTTGATGCGACTCATGGCTGTATCGCTGTCGATACTGATTTTGTTTAGAATATTCACACCATGAACAACTAATTTATTAGGCTGTTTGTCTAATTGATTTAGCTTGCGTGCCATTGTATCGGGATTGTATATTTTTATGCGTTCCTGTAAAGGGTAAGTTGCTCTACGTTCCGAGATGGTCATTTTTGGTGGTTCAAGAGTCATTTGAATTTTGTCTTTTTTTGTATTCAACAGAGAGTAGAAAAAAATAGGTAGAAAAAGGAGAAAATGCGATGAGCTGATGAAGATCCCTATTTATACATGTAGCATTCTTCTTTTTTCTGCCTGCTCTCCATCGTGGCTGAAAAGAATGAGGAGAACAAACGTGTGTGTGCGTATCAAGGCGAAATTGCCTCACAATTGCCTCATTAGGGAGTTCCACTAGTTTGAGCCCTTTTTTTTTTGATTTTAAAACTGGCAAGCAAATGGCAAAATGAGCTTTCATTAATTTCAGCCAGTCACCACTGACATGCTTTGTTGTACAAATACCAATATCTTTGATCTCTGAACAAACGTTAAGAAATGTTCGTTAATTGACTCAAGTATACAAAGTTTATTGGCATCATGAGATGGGTTTTTATTGTCTCTAAATAGCTCATTGTTGTAACATCGTTGAATCCTTCGGAATTGACGCTTCCTGGTCCCTGTTTACATCTCGTATCAATTGACTGTTTGCGGCAATATTATTTTGGATCTATAGCGTTATATACCCAACAAACTATAAGTCCCTTTTTTTTATTGTTTTACAGGTGAATGAATGACAAACCTATTTGCTTTCTAAAGTGTGCAAAAGCTCGCCTCCCCTACATTTAAGCATGCATGATTGTTTATTCCGATTATAATAATTTGTATGCATGCACAGCAACTGTTTGCCAATATCCAAACTTGCTAGTGCTCGCCAAAAGTATGGAAATGGGTATAACCTGATACACTATTATACTTTTACTGAATGTTTAACTGTTAAGTTTAGAATATCTATTTGATAGAACATATCCCAAGCAAACCCTCTCTCCCTACTTACTTTTTGGCCAAAACAAACAGTGAAGAGGTGTATGCTTTAGCTTACTTTTGCTTATACAACATTTGGAAGCTCGTGTTCTGTTGAGTGAAAGAGCGCAACCAAGTTTTATTTTTGTGTCAACAAGAGAAAAGAGATATCTTTCTTATCACCTGAATGCAGAGGAAAACATGAGAGACATTTGAGCGACATTTGAGCGACTTCAATCTAGCTTTTGCATTTATTAATTTCGTCAATAGACAGGTGTGCTCATCGCAACATAAACATCCAAACAACGCTGTCAGGCTGTATAATACGTGATCTTTCAAAAAACGTTTCATTAGAGTTCTGATATTCCAGTAAAATTGATGTTATTGCACAGAAATGAGCCCAATTATGAGTTGATGGATATGATGCTGATGCCCTTTGCTTATTTATTTACAATGTATTGATATGTCTCACGAATCTGATTCTCTCAAACTTAATTCATCCATTACGGCTATTAAGTCTTCTGCTGGTATAGAGTTTGCGTATTCAATGGTCTAAAAGTAAATTTGCTTGTGAGAAAATGTCGAATGGCTTTTTCAAAAGCTTAGGATACCTTTGTGAAATGCTTGATCTCCTTGTTTACTGCCGCCTCTTTTTCCTGCTTCTCTTTGATTCCAGCCCTGATCGCATTCATCTGTATATAGTTTTCCTCAGTTATCTATCGAATCAATTCCGTTTTAATAAATGTAAATTTGTTGGACATATATCGTGCATCTCACATCATCTAGCATCTTTTGCAGGCGTATTAGCTCCATCTGCTTAGCTTTATATACAGTTCCCAATAACACTTGGTTTGGCGTCGGCAGTAGATGTGTGTTTACTCGTTCTCTTTCTTCTGCGTCCTTTAACAGTTGGTCCAATTTATTTTGTTTCTCGACTAAGCCATTGTCATTGATTATTTGAGGTATATATTTCTATCATAATATGTTATTCTCTTTATCCTTGTCAATTGAGAGATAGTATTGAGGTTACCTTCAAGTGCTTGTCCATATAGTCTCTGCCCTG
This sequence comes from Mucor circinelloides, assembly GCA_037974945.1. Taxonomy (NCBI): domain Eukaryota; kingdom Fungi; phylum Mucoromycota; class Mucoromycetes; order Mucorales; family Mucoraceae; genus Mucor; species Mucor circinelloides. The sequence goes on along the minus strand of JBBNAA010000030.1, from coordinate 704,402 downwards.
CAAGTAGCATTCTTCTATCGCTTCTGTTTGATCTGGTAAAAGTTGCTGGAACACCTTCTTCAACAGAGGTAATCTATAATGTTGAAGCAATGATGAGAGGCTTTAATTCAATATTGAATCATTGCTATATACGTACACTGCTGCTTTTACGCTCCCTTCTATGTATTTTCCAGCTACTTTGTTGAATTCTTCTGCAGTCTTTCCAAGCCTAGAAGTGTCCTGATTCTCTTCATTGCTCATTTGAAGATATTATAAGGTTTAACGATGAAAAATGCAGGTTCGCGTTGTAGATTTGCAACGTGACGTGAAAGACCAACATCGGTTGATGGTTCATCCATTTCCGAGAGACTCCTCCCCGCATTCACCTTGCCGTGACATCACCACCATTTACTGTTTTTCAAGAGAAATCCCCAGTTTGAGTATTGCTTGTCTAATATTTTTGTTTCTTCAACCTTTCAAAAAGGTAATTGTGAATAAATTTTGAATCGAAAATATTGCTAAATTTCAATAGTTCTTATATTAAATCATGTCTTGGAACACAAAAACCTGGTCTTGGGTCAAGAAATACTTCTCTGTTGTAAGAAACCATCAATGTACAATATCAAAATCAACATTAACATCCAACTCCACCCCAAACATTAGAACCCTTTATCTACTGACGGTATGCCCGTTGTAGGCAAATTCCGTACTCCTGCCCCAGCGTAAGACAATTATATCTTCAATGCATTGACCTACAGAGTACTAAACACATTTCGTCTCACTTACAACAGTTCTCGCCCTGAGCAATACACTTATCCCAAGACATCTGCCTCCAAGATCCACGACAATTACTATTTCACTCGTGATACTCGCAGAAACTTCCCTAGACTTGCTGTATACACTCAACAAGATGTCGCTCTTCTCCTCGAAGGTGCTCCTGTTAAGCCAAGGTACTAAAAAAATACATTTTATACCTTTGCTCGCTACTAATTCAATCATTAGCCTTTCTGCCGAAGCTGCTAGTGAACAAATTGTTGCTGAAACTGCTGAAACCAAACCTCTCGTTGACATCTTGAGCTCTCAAAAGCTTTACACCAAAGAGAAGCTTGCTCCTGCTCCTAGATTTGGTCGTCAAGTTAACTGGAAAACCTCTGAAGATTTCATTCCTCCCAATGATGGTAAGTCTTGTCGTGTTGACCAAGAGAATGTTATACTAATGGTCATGCCATAGGCTCATACTTCCCCATGAGAGTCATCACCGCCTAAATCAAGATATAAACATACACGGATACATATTTAAAAAAGAAGAATAAAAGCAATAATTGTCGCAAAAAAGTATAGAGCAACATACACTACGCATTTGATCAATTCGCCAAAGAGTCGATAGGTATTATGTAAAGATACATGAGTGAAATTAGGCAGTTTTGATCGACTATGGTTTGGATTAGATGGAAAGGGTGGTGAGATCCATACCTAAAAAAATTCATTGTGCTTTACGTTGGCTCATGAAGCCTCCTTATCTAAGGATTTTTGTAGTGAGAGTTGGCTATGGATTGTGATTGAATACACTGCGAATTGGTGCTTGAAAAAAAAAAGCCAACTACTATATAATTCCTTGAGTGCGTCAGTAGTCATCACATCTGCTTTAATCAAACTGTGCGTGAAATAAAATTCTTGAAGTAAACAAAGGAACATTGCTGGTTTGTGCACATCTTGGATGAATTGAAACAGGGCAATCATCTTTCCATTCATTGATTCTGATAGTGACATTAAACAAAAAACATTCTATCTTGATATGCACAGTGCTTACTTGAAAAACAAGATCTGAAACTTCATTCAATTAGAGTGGCACTTGTTCAGCGCTTGGATGATTATTTTGGGCACTCTGTACAGGTCCCTTATTTCATATATAAATGGTATACCATATACAAATTGCAATATATGATAGCATGAAAGGCATGCAGTGCGTACTTTCTCTTGGGCAAAGCATGTAACCGGTAGAATCATTCATTAAGACCGTAGTGTGCTGCTCTGAAGGCAATTTCCAGTACTACGCACTCTACTAATTTACCTTCAAATTAAACTACTAAGCATGCCTTGAGTTCTATAAAATGCAGAACATCTAGATCAGTGAATGTCGCCAACAAAAATTGGGCCTGGCATCGATTACATTGCTCTCAAGCTAGTGACAAGCCAAAATGCAGCAAAATTTGGCTATTTCAATCTCTAATTCCTCCTTACAGAAGCCGTTTTAGACTATCAGAGCGTTACCAAACGGTTGCTCTCGATTAGTAGCTACTTCCTGATGCTTTATCTCATTTTTTTTTGGATCATGACAAATCGGTCAACATCGCCATTTTCTTGTGAGTACTAGCAAGCAAAAATCATCAAAAATCGAATAATTGCATTTTTCACCCCCAAAATGAAGTTTTCTACTATGGCATGCCTTAGTGAAAAAAAGACTTGCACGTTCAATTTGTCTTGTGAAATTGCTATTTTGGGAGATCAATTATGCGAATATTGATTTTTCGACTATGAGCGCAATTTACGTTTTTGCCAATTTGGGAAGCAGTTTAACGAAACAGAAAAGATTTATTCCTACCATTCGATAGCACATTCAAAGGAGTTCTTAAGACTATTAATGAGCTATGGTAAATAACTAGTCTGTTTTCCAAGGAATTCTCGGCAGAAAATATTTTCCGTCAAACTCTATCACAGATCCAGACTGGGATTGCAAAACGAGCGGAGATTAAATTGGCATCCAACAACAGTGTCTGGCAAATCTCATACTTCAAAATATTGAACACTAATAATGATGAATTACATAGCAAATAGTACCAAAAAAAAATAAAACTACCCAAGTATTGGTATACAGTAAGATATAGCTTTTCAGCAGCAATGATAAGTTCCAATTGGTTTAAAACAATTTTTAAAAGAGGAAGTATTACCAAGCATTAAAACTTTGGTGTTCTGTGCAATCTGTTGAAGTCTTTGACTGATAGTTTTCCAAATCATCCTTGAATAATACTGATTGGAAGCATCAAAAATTATTAAATTTTGGTCTCCATGCTCATGAGAACGGAAACACTGCCTGATTCTCTGTATACATAAGCTTCAAATAAATAGCTCAAGCCATAAGTGTTAGAATAGACGTTAATACACAATAAGAACCTTCAAATCAATGCATATACAGTAATCGACCGTTCGTTTAATCACGAGTATAATTTCAAAAGAATATTTGCGTGTATTTCTAAAAGTGTGATTATATTTCTTACAGATACATATAGAGATGAAAAAGGATCTGTCATAAATGTTCCAAGAACAGCAGGTTGTGAAAGTTCATCACAATGGTGTGCTACTTGAACGTTGAACAACTAGTAAGATTTTTCTCTCTCTCTCTCTCTCTCTCAGACTTCTAAATCAAGTAGAGGAACATCATATTGAATACTTTACATGAACACTAATAGATGTCACCATGTACATGTGTAGTTTTATCAATGATCACACAGACCCAAACCAAAGACAGGTTACAGGTGTATACATCAAAAAGGCCAATGCGTTTTTTTTGTCACCAATACATTTTTGTACTTGATGGCTCCCAAAAGGAGATCGTTCGGCATTACTACTGTATAATTCAAGTATAAAACAGTAAAGTTTAGTATACGCAAACTGTCAACATCGCATATAGAGTGTCGCACATTTGTATGTAGTAGTATCGGTAATGCTATCAGCAAGTGCAGAAAATATATTTTGTTAAAAAAGAACTGTGTGCATTGAAATGATAACAATTGCAACGCTTACAGATTTAGCTTACAATTACTTTAAGACAAAGATTGGTTTCTCTACTATCACTATTGGCACACTATCTGAAGAAGATCCTTTTATGATCAAGTTGCTATAAATACACAATCAGTGAATACATGCTCTTTTGTATGACATTTGTCTTTTAAAAAGAAATTTCAATTCGCTATCAGTGTACCCCGAGTGGAAGGCAATTGCTGCGTATGTTGCCTAGAATATACAAAGCTTTGATTTCTAGCTCACAATAACTAACAGTAGTGTTTTCATATTATCCTAAGCCTCCATGTACCCTTTTGACATATCAATCAAGTATCTCTTATTGAACCTTGCAGGGCATGAATACACATTCAAACATTTACATTTCGAATTTGATACAATTTAAATGCATAGAATTGCAATTGAATTACTATAGCACAATGTATGACCTGGATTTAGTTTGAGAATTGCAATTATAAATCCCTCTCATACCGTGATTATATGTTTACCGTACAGAGTGAAAATATACAAGCTGAGAGAGAGAGAGAGAGAGACTTCTGTCACAGCACAGCAAAACACAAGAGACAGCAATAGCGTGTGCAATTCTCATGAATATTTCAATATAAACGGGTACCAATAGAGCACTTGGTTTTCTTACTAATGCCATGACAAAGTTAAGCATCCGCAAGTTGAGCAATAAAGAAGTGTGTCTTACACAATACAATAGGAATCCCCGATTTAAGGATGTTTGATACACAAGCTAATGATTCGAGTTTGATCCCCGGTTTTTTCATCAATTATTGGATTTTCCCAGGGACAAAATGATCAAAACAAGTTGAAAGATTGACAATCCAATGTTGTGGTCACAAGCAATTTCTCAAAACAGATGAACACAGTTGAAGGACGTCTACATGATTCAGGTCTGAATGTTTGGGTGTAGAGCAATGAACAAAGAATGTAAAGCTTTTTCTACAAGCATCGCAAAACTTTAAATTATGCAAATCAGAAGAGTAACACAGTCAAGCTACGCTAGTGGAAAGAAAACCTTTTATTGTAAATCCATCTTCACGAAGACAATTACTTAATCGAGTGTGTGCCTGATTTTTGAGGTGGAATTCAAGCTTATGATAACTATACTACCATTGGTCCCGATTTAGAATCGGTATCCTTGGAACGATAACTGCAAGATCAGCAGTAAATGATGAGCTGATTATACAGCCAAGAAGCATACAATGACAATGGGTTACCCTGTTGCTATGCAATCCATGTTGAAGTTGTAGGGACTGATATGTTTTTGATATTGAGATTGATATTACCATTCATTTGAATTGAAAAAGCCCTCAAGCTCCAAAAGCACCAGCACAAGCAATATATATATAAACTTCCTACTAAGCATAATGATGGTGATATTGATGAATAATCTCATCTTATGGTGCAGCCTTCAGATAGTGGCGCTATATTACATTAATTTGAATCCACAACCATCATATGATGCACAATCATGGTATGAATATCAGCTTGTGTTTTTGTCGCGGAATACTCTTGTGTTCTCCTTTACCAGCAATACTCGGGTTTATTTTTTTTTATTCAAACACATTGTCTATTTCAGAAATCAAACCCGAGTTTAATGCTTATTTATGAAATGCTGTATGGAAGGCGGACTTTTTTTTTTGCACAGTTTGCAATGCAAGCAATTATATGATTCAGGGACAAGTACAATGCTTCTATCTAAAGTCTCAATCGATTCACCATCCATCTTCCATCTCATCAACATGTGTTTATCTTGAAATCGCACTAGGGTACACGTTAAAAAGAAAGCGCAATTTATATATTTACCATGGTGGTAATACACAGGTAATCTGTGCACAAAACCTTAAGTTGTGTAACTGGTTTTTTGAATGCTTATACATTTATTTTTGCAGTCTGATAAGATTCAATATAGTTACTAGCTCGTTAAAACTACTGGAGGATGAAAAAATGCTATTTTACTAAAATTTCAAATTCCAAACAAACATTACACGCTAATAAAATAGGGTAAAACTGCAAATATTTAGATCAAAATGTCAAACTTTCTTGTCGTTTTACTTGCTTACCATATAGAGTTGACAAATGTATTCACAATACACAACATGTTTTACACATATCAACCACAAAAGAAGCAAGGAGAACAGTTCTGTGTGGGTAATTCACATGAGAACTCGCTCTCTTATACAGTTATTGGTGATAGCCATCTTGTATTCCCGCATTGAACTTTGAGCAACCTTTCTATTTATTAAGAAATTGTGGAGAGGTTCTGCTTTGGGTCTGCTTGTATTACTGCTGTCGGATCCATAAATGTGGTATATAAAGAGAGAAGGTAATGTTGACATTGGCATCCTTTACCACATATACTCTTTCTTATATCATATAAATATCAGTCAGAACATATCATATCGTCTCTGTCTGTCGACTACAATCCTTTTTTTTACACTATAATTATATCTTTATATAACTCCTTTCTTTAATACTTATATAAACATATACTATACATATAATGCCTGGAAGCATTAATGAAGGGCAACAAGCATTTGCTGTCCAAGGTGCTGAGCAGCCTCAGCATCTCCATCAAGAATACACAACAACTACCACCACTGAACAACATCAGCAACTATACGCAGATGACGGTTTTGAAGAATACTCTGAAAAGCCTGCTGCTCCTGTAAAGAAACCCTTTTATAAGAACAAAAAGTACTGGATTATTTGCTCCATCATTACAGTCATCCTCGTTGTCGTCGTTGTTCTTTTAATCCTCTTTGTCGCTTTCCCTAAAATCGCTCAATCTACCTTGAACCACTCTGAAATCGAGGTCAATACCGCTCAAATTACTTTCCAACCTCCTGCTGACTCTAATCTTCAACCTGTCGCTGGCGCTGATGCTAATTCCACCTTTTATATGCATATGGTTACTGATCTCAAAAAGACTGGCCCCTTCAGTGCTGATATTCAGTTTGATGATAACATTGAAGTCATTTATAATAACACTGTACTCGGTACAATCACTCTTCCTGATACCCACATTGGAGGTGGACATGGTTCTATCGATACTGTCACTCCTTTTATGATTACAAATGTTGCTGCTTTCTCTGAATTCTCTCGCTACATGTTGGCTGCCGAGAAGTTTACTTGGACATTGAATGGTAAAGCAAAGATTACTGCTTTAACAAGGTATTTTGTCTTAATTTGATTCTATTATGCTCATCATCTAACTTCATCAACAATACACAGAACTGCCGAGGTCACATTGAACAAGGACATTACTCTTGAAGGTATGAATGGTTTCCCTCAAGTCAAGATCAACTCTTTCCAACTTCCTGGTGATGCTGTAAACGGTGGTATTTTGATTGAACTCGGTACTGTGTTAACCAGTCCTTCTCCTATTGGCGTTCAACTTGGTCATATCGAAATGAACATTGGCTACGACGGTATTGACCTTGGTCTTGTCCACGCCGACAATGTTACATTGCAAAAGGGTGATAACAACATTTTGCTCTCCGGTATCATGAAGTCTCAAGCTAGTGACCCCGTTGCTCAAGCCAAGGTCAGTACTCTTTTCTCCAACTACATTGCTGGTAAGGTCTCGAATACCACTGCTGTTGGTGTTTCTGCTGCTCCTGATGGAAAGAACCCTATTACTTGGCTCTCTGAAGGTCTCAAGTCTGTCACCCTCAACGTTGCTCTTGCTGCTGACAAGCCCTTGAAGATCATGAACTCTGTTTCTATGGGTTACTTGGATCTCAACTTTAACAAAGATGCTCCTTATGCTCCTAGCGTCAAGGCTCCTGTCGTTACTGCTGGATTCACCATTCCATTTGGCTTTGCTTTGAACATTACTGAAGTCACTCAAAACATCACTCTTGGCCTCAACAAGACTACTGGTTTCGAAAGCTTTGCTGTCATGAACGTGCCTTATGTCCCCTCCACTAGTGATCAAAAGTCTGGAAAGCTTCAATTTGCTATTGATAACACTAAGATTGCTGGTATTCCTGGCAAAGAGTCCGTCTACAACGAGTACACTTATGCCTTGACTGCCAACAACAACTACACCTTCTTGATTGCTGGTAATGCTACTACTAAGGTCAACACTACTATTGGTCCTCTTGTCCTCTCTGGCATCAACTTTGAGCTTCCTACTGAGCTCCACGGTCTTCAATTCTTGAACTCTACCGCTACTGTCATTAACTCTCTTGACGTTACTGGTGGTCAAAGTGATCATCTTGAATTGGGCATCAATGTCACCATGGAGAATCCTTCTGATTTCAGCATTGCCACTGGTGATGTTACCTTTGCCATGTTGGCTGATTCTACCAACTTGGGTACTGTTACCTTGTCCAACTTGACCTTGAACCGTGGTGTGAACACTGTCTTGGCTGCTGCCAAGTTTGATCCCAAGTCTTCTGATGTCGGTCAAAACTTGTTGAGCACCTTTGTTATGGGTCAAGACAATGGCGTGCAAATTGGTGGCACTAGTGAATCTACTCCTATTGCTTCTCTTATCGGTGCCTTGTCTCAAGTATCTCTCTCTTCTAACTTGCCCGGTCTTAAGGTTGCTTTGATTCAAGGCTCTGCTTTGACTGTTCGTCCCACCACTCTTTCTGACGGTGTTGTCGGTGTCAAGGTCTCTATTGCCAACCCCTTCACTGCTGGTTTGACCATCACCAAGGTTGTCTCTGCTGTTACTTACAACGGTATGCCCGTTGGTAACATCGACCAAGACATTAGCAGCAACCCCATTGTCATTCCTGGTAAAACCACTGTTCAATCTGGTGAATTAGACATGAAGATGAACACTGAACCTGCTGCTGTTGCTCTCTTGCTCCGTTCTCTTGCTGTTACATCTCAATTGGATACTCGTCCTCTTGATGCTTTGCTCACTTTGGGCGGTTTCAACATTGAAGGTCAAGAAAACGTTGCTGCCGACTCTAGCTTGTTCAACGGTTTCAACATCTCTACCTTTGTCATGGACGCCATGAAGAGCTTGAAGGTTGACTTGTCTCTTGCCTCTGATTTAACCATTGGTCAATATGTCAATACCCTCAGTTTCTCTCAAGCTGCTGTTCAAACTGCTACTGATAACACTGTTACTGGTCTCATTCCCATCGTCGGTCAACCTATCGTCCAACAAATTGTAGATGGCTCCGTCCTTGGTTTTGACTCCATCATCATGTCTTCTCCTACTGAAGGTAGCTTCAAGGTGCAAATGAAGGGCTCTATTGCCAAGACTGGTCCTATGGCTGCTACCATTAGCTTCCCTACTCCTTTGACTGTTGCTTGGGGTGGTAAGAAGCTTGGTGTTGTCACCATGCCCGCTCTTGAAGCCAAGGCTGATGTGGGTGCCTCTTTCGATGTCAGCGGTGATTTTACTATTACTGATGCCGATGCCATGTCTGAATTTGCTGCTTACATGATCAACAACAAGGATTTCATCTGGGATATCTACAGCACTGATGTTAGCGTCAACGCTTTAGGTTTCACTTTCACCAAGATCTCCATGGAGAAGTTTGTTACTCTTGCTGGTGCCAATGGTTTCAAGAACGCTGTCAAGATTACTACCTTTGACCTTCCTTCCAACGACCCTGCCGGTGGTATCACTCTTACTGCTCAAACTACCATCAACAACCCCTCTCAAGTTGGCTTCAACTTTGAAGGTGTTGGTTTCGAGTCTTACTATAAGGGTGTTGACCTTGGTCCTCTTGGTTCCGCTGGAAATGCCGTATTCCCTCCTCAAGGTACTGCCAATTTGGCCATGAAGGGTCGTCTTGTCCACCAAGACTCTGCTGAAGGTATTGCTGCTGTTACTGAAGTCTTTGAAAACTTCTTGAGTGCCAATAGCTCTACATTGTCTGTTAAGGGCGTTTCTGCATCCGGTCCTAATGGTGTCGTTCAATGGCTTTCTGCTGCTTTTAAGACTATCAATATTGAAAATGTCGTTCTCCCTGGTCCTCCTGCCAAGCCCAACTTGATCACTGCTGTTACCATGAAGGATATGCAAATTGATTTTACAAAGAATCCTTTTGCTCCTCCTACCAGCTCTCAAAACGTCGAGGCTCAACTCAAGAATCCCTTTGGTTTCCCTCTTGGCGTCAAGTCTCTCAACATGAAGGTGGATGCCAACTCTGAAGGCCACAATGTTGCCAACTTGGAGGTTCCTGAATCTCCTGCTACTACCTCTGCTGATGGTATTGTTCACACTGCCTTCAACGGTATTCCTTTCAAGGTCTACTCTGGCTCTGAAGCTCTCTTCACCAAGTTTGTTGCTGGCCTTACATTAGCTCCTGTTGTTCCTTTCGGTCTCAAGGGTGTTGTCAACTCTGTTGCTCAAACCGCTGTTGGTGATCTCAAGCTGGGTAACATCAACTTTGATGTCCAAACCTCCTTGGCTGGTAAGTGTTTCATTGGCATTGGATGAGTGCCATATACTAACGATGAATTAATAGGTTTCGCAAGCTTTGGTGGCACTACTGAAATTGTCTCCCTTAAGGTTGTTGGTGGCACTGCTACTTACATTGCTGTTGATCTCGTCATTGCTCTTAACAATCCTTCTCAAATCACCATCACTGCTGGTGATCTCAACTTCGATGTCATCATGGATGCCTCTGGTTCCAAGGTGGGTGTTGTCACCTTGACAAACACAGTTATCAAGCCTGGTAGAAACGAGATGCCTGCTAGCATGAAGATGACCTCTACCGATCTTTTGTCTCTTTCCAAGATGCTCACCGCCTACTTGACTAACCAAGTTACTCCTTTGACTGTCAAGGGCTCTGCCAACTCCACAAAGATCATCCCTCTTCAACCTGGTCTCGCTCAAGTTGCTCTCAAGACCAACATGAAAGGTATTCCTGCTTCTCTTGTTGTTGAAAACCAAATGAAGATGGTCGGTTTGACTCCTCACATTTGGGTCAAGTTCTACAACCCTCTTGATACCATTTACACTGTCGCTGGCGTCAGCGCTGACGTATACTTTACTAGTAATGCTGGTAAATACTTGAAATTAGGTACATTGACTGGTGCTATTGACCCTCCTGTCACTGTTCCTTCCAAGGGTACTGCTATCAATGAAAATGATTTGATCTTGAAGGTAGAGCTCTTTAATGCTATCCAGTTCCTCCAACTGAAGGGCGACGCTAGAAAGGTTGATCTCTTCCAAAATGTTACTGTCGTTGTTGGTGAAGCTTTCCATGGTGGTATGTACTATGAGCAAAAGGGCGTTCCTGTTGTCGATAGAGATGCTGCTGCTACTGCTCAAGCTCTTGACTTGGCTTTGAAGAGCATGCCTGGTGCTGCTAATGTCACTTCATCTGCTGTTTCGTCTTCTGCTGCTTCTACCGCTACTACTGTTATTGAAACTGCCACCACTACTAAGGCTGAGCAAGCCACTCCTACTACTACTACTACTACCACTGAGCAAACCGCTACCACTCCCGCTGCTACTGATAATGAAGAGTCCTCTACTGCTCCCAAATCATCCGATTCTGCTTCTACTTCACCTCAACCTGAAGTCGTTGCTGCAAATAATTTCGTCTTACCCTTCTAATTAGTGATTTATAAATAAAATAGACACTTGTATTAATTCTAAATAATATCTTTCACATTTTACAGTTATTAAATAAATATTTACCATTGAACAATACATCAAACAAGCTCTGAGAAGAAATCAATCATGTATGCAATTTCCCTGTACAACTCGACATGTCTTATGCTGGATCATTGTTTATTATTCTGTTTTCATGGGTAAGGTGTTCCAAAAAAAAAAAAAAAAAAAAAAAAAAAAAAAAAAGCTCGTTCTTGTTGATAGAAGAGAGAGAGAGAGTGGGGAAGGGTTATGTGGCCCTAATAGCACTTGTTTGCAGGGATACATATATATAGATATATAAATATATAGATAGAGGCCTTTATTACAAATAAAATTAGTTTTTATAGTACACATTCGGATAATTTTTACTTCTTGTAGACCATGGCTTGAATAACCCCACGATTTGCTACTCTAACAGCATTCTTTTTCAACTGCGATTTGGAGCAGGATGAAGGCACAAGCGTTGAATGGTCTTGCAATATCTTTCCCAGATGAATCAATTTGATTTGCTGTCCAGGTTCCACATGGATTTTACGCTTTACATCTGATACTGTCATAAAAGGTTCGATTGTAGAAATCTCAATGGCTGTGTCTTTGGAGCTGGATGAATTGCGTCTGATGAGAATGGACCATGGTGTACTGCTGCTAGGCTCCAGTGGCGTTGATTCGTTCGAGGAAGGAGCTAGAATGCCTGCTTCAACTGCTGCTGCTTTTGCTTGTGGAATGTCAGATGCGGGCACAATTGTCGGCTCGCTCATGCTCTCGGGTGAATTGATCACAATTGGCTTTACTTGCCTGATTGTGGCTTGCTCGTTACTATGCTGTATCAAATTAGGTGGCTCTCCATAGCCATGCACTTGAGTTCTTTCCTCGATGATCACTGGAGGTTTTTCCGACATGCTTTGATGAACATCTGCTGCTGGCCCATCTTGGGTAGTATTATTTTCCAATTGCGTCCAAGTCTTGGTATCTGGAGCGGTTGCATTGGCAGAAGTAGATTGTGGCAGCGATGAGTCCACAGAGGCAATTGAGTGTGCCTTTGTGATGACAATGGGAGGCACTTTTTCTCATTGGTTAGATTCATGATGAACATTTGGCATATTATTGCTGCTTACCGTCTTGCTGATTTATGTTGTTGTTAACTGTACTTTGAGGAATCACACCTTCTTCGTGTGAAAATTCGTTTGATTTCGATTGACCACAACCCATGGTTTGATTTGGCAAAAGAGAAAGAGAAAAAGAGTGAGAAAAAGAGTGAGAAGAGGAAGAAAAAAAGTTTATTGTTCTTTCATCCCGTTACAAATGTTTGAGATACCAATCCACCAATCATTGCCTCGATGAAAAAGACCCTTAATGCTTGCGAATGTCTCATTTGGGGGATTCAGAATTTGCACGCATTGATGAACAGCTAACATCTCACTGTAGAAAACACGCCCGTCTTGTATATAAAATCTATCGTTTTTTATTTACTCATTGGCCATACCAATCATTGTTGGTCTTTACAAACATATTGGCAAGGTATGTTTTCCAGAGAGATTTACCCTGCTTTGAACTGATGTGTTGAGCAAAATTGAGCCAGCTTTCAGCTGTCAAATCTGTCATGTTGTATGTCTCGTCTGTCGAGTATTCAATTTCGAATTCTGGCTCCAAATGCTTTCTAGTAATAGGATGTCTTTGCTCGTTCCAATAAGTCAAATTAGCAAAATACTGCGTATATTTGAGCCATTGTCCAAATTGATTTGTTGAATTGTCAATTTGATACTCGTTGATGCGGAAGGTTGGGTAGAAAAGTGGCAGCATAGGCGGTGCAACATGAACGACTACTAAATCTTGCGAGTCTCGGTATTTCTTGACCTTCTTGTACTGCTTGCGAAGCGTTGAAATGAATCTGCCAGCGTCTTTTTGGATTTGCATCACGTCATCTTCGTCACCATCTTCTGATCCAATGCGAGCCATGCTGCCGAGTTCTCTGCTAATTACTTGGAAATGATCCATGTTTGAATGGCCATACATGTGGCCAGTAATTACGTCTTTAAATTTGGTGGACAATTTGATGTAATCGTCCAAGCAACTATCCTTGAATGTCTTGACGGTCGGGGGCACATGGCCAATGATGATGACCTTGACATTATCTCTACGAGCTTTTTTCAGCTGAGAACGCATCCATTTAACGTGGCGAGCGCCAGGTCCATTGACATCACTGCAACTATTAACAACGTCATTGGAACCGAAAAAGTATAGTGAGTTCAGTGAAAGCACTCTTAATCCTGGTACGACATCCACAGCGAAATAGCCTCCTCTCTTGAATGCTTTTTGCTGTTTTTCGGGTATGAAATCTTTCCACATCTCACTGAATTCTAACAATTGCGGATTGTTCTTCATTCCTCTGAGTTCGTTGTGAGGGTGAATATCATTGTTACCTGAAGGTTAAACAGAGCGTGAGCACAATACTACGAACACTACGATTGCGTGTAACATTACCTATACAAGGAACAATGGGCAAAGTGCGATTATTGTCTAGCGTAAATGCACTTTTCAAAAGATCAGCTACCTTTACATTGTAGCCAACAATTTCCTTTTTGGTTCTAGTAACCAAGGCATCACCATCATGTCTGATTTTTATAAACAAATAAATACACACAGCAACACACAACCAAAAGGGAATCCAGATTTACCTAGCATTGTCGCCTGTCCAAATGATGAAGTCGATCTTGTCCTTCCACTCTTTTGCAATGTAATCGATTGAATGATAGACTAATCTTTGTGGAGAATCACAATCCATGCCAGGAGCACCCCAATATCCAGCCAAGAGACCTTGCTTCTTCTTTTTGTGTTTGTGCTTTTTAGGTTCTCGGTGACAGTCCGATTTTATAGTTGCACCTGCTAAATAATGCTTGTCCATCTTTTACGAAACATTAGCTCATAATCAAATCCACTAAAACAGCCTCTCTTACATGGATATCAGTAATGTGAAGATAGCGCCCGTGTAGCGGAATATCAGCGCTGTGATGCTGCTGGTGCATAAAAACCTGCTGCTGCTGTGGCTCCATTGCAGCGACACTGCTGAGCCATGTCGTTGCTCCTCCAATGATTAGGCAAGGCAGATACCAATGATTTGTCTTCATTTTGAATTTTTCAACAAGAGAAGAAAAAGAAGAACAGGAATCAAGCAAGAAACTAATTTTTATATTGCAAGAAATGCTGGAAAAACGTAGTCCATTTTTTTTTTTTTCCTGCAGACACAAACAAATGTCTTAGTTGCCTATAAATTTTTCGAAAATTTTACTTTAAACGGTATCCTTTTCGTTGTAAAGCACTGCTGGTACACACGTGCGCCTATTGAAAAGTCCTTGTCTCCTTGACGAATAAAACGTCAAAATGTGACACCACGTGTATGTCTTTCTTCTATCCAAAATGTTGGGACATGCAGGCTGCAAGCACTTTCATTTGTTTATTTGGATGGTTAATTAATGGGCTCATATTCTCGATCTTCTTGATCTAATGATATTTGCTGTCTAATGCCTAGCAACTTCTTTACATAACTAGAGAACAAAATAAACTGGAACACAATGATGGTATCGAAGGTGAGTTGGATGATGGCACAGACAACGAATTGGATGGGCGAATGTTGGTAAAAGAAATAGAATGCCTTGAAGGAGTCTCCCAAAAACTATATAGGTGGCAATCAATACTGTGTTTGCATGAAATCACGTTTAGCTCCCGTTCTTACCCAGCTAGCCAAGATCAATAGACTGAATCCATCTACACTTTTATGCTTGAAATTGGTCAATAATTGAGGCAAAGGCAGTGTACTTTCGATGCCCAAACTTAAGAATCCAAGAGTTTCAATGAACCATTCGTGTCCATGCAAAAAGACGTAAAGAATGCCAACAACACTGGTAAAGAGTAGCAGGCAATTTACGTAATCGACAAAGTAATCCCAATCCCAAAAAGTACGTTGGTACCATTTCAGCTCAATTCTTTGTTCAATGGCAGCACCATGATGGTGATGAGAAGAATGAGAAGAGTTGGAAGAGCCGGAAGAGCTGTAAGATGAGACTGAATCATGTCGAATAAGTGGTGTAAAGGGTAAATCGTGAGGTTTATATTTCACAACTATTTGCAGCAACGCCAACATGGCAGTCAACATGGCAATAGATTGAAACAATAACGTATTGTCGAATCGCTTGCCAAGCCTACGTTTTACAAGGATGGTTAAAATAAGGTAATCATGATCGTGCTACTGCTTTGTTTATGTTGCTATAAATTACCAGAAAAACAATCTCAAGATGCTAGTGAAAAGTATAGAGATTTAACCACGTTGTCCAAGTATGCGACAGCAGGTTTTGAACTTACTTTGCGAAACAAAGGATAGCGCATGTTACTGAGTTGAAGCCCAAGCTAGTCTTGTTCTTTAAAATGATGCGGTACTATACAACAAAAAGTTTAGGCATTGCAATTCGAGTTTAAATGTAAGCTCTTACCTGATCAAAATAGCCAACTGTAGGTGCAATGACCATAATGACAGACAAGATGGTGTCTGCAATTTCGGACATTTTACGTTTGCAAGTGAACGAGGTATGAGCAGGTAACGACTGGACAGGGTTAAGGGAATGGACTAGAAGAGGAACAAAAAAAAAAAAAAAAAAGGAAAAATCAAAAGGCAATTACCCCTTCCATAAAAAATGACTGTCATGTGCTTAAAGTTACACCTAGACTTTGTTACCGAGGGCTTTGGAGCTGACGATCTTTGTGCGAGTGCATCGCATCTTGTCCCAATAAGCTCGAGTAACACTTTTTTCTTTAGTTGTATCAATCTATTTTTCTGTCATGAGCTGCTTTCAAGGCAGTAAACATCAAGATAATAATACTCAGTAACAGCATATCTTCAAAGACCGCAAGGTTTGCATTCAGCATAGAAGATTCTGTATCAAACTACCCCTTAAACAACCAAGCTATCTCTTGCCATTCCAAATGGTATTGTAGCTTATTAGTAAGTCTACCATTCCTAAATGGCTTGAGTCTAAAACTATTCTGCGTTTCGCAGCATTTCAGCATGGTATTAAATGAATTATATAATACAGTATGTTCAATACTCAGGTAGAAAATATATATACAGACACTAAGCCTAAAAAACTATTTCTCTTCAAGCTCAAGTGTTCTAATTGCTTTTCACAGTTGAGAATGTTGTTCAAATTTGAGATTTTTGACAGATCAAAAAATTGATGGTTGAGTCTCCGATTCAGGAACTGTAGCTTGATTGGGCTGATTTTCTGGCAGAGGTAGTAGTAGCCATGAGTCTGACAGATAACCCAATTCTATCCACCATTGGTAAGATACTATATTCGATCAATAGAGCAAGTAGTTAATGAAGCGGTTCAAGGATTTTATTGGCTTCTGAATTGGAGTTCTATTTCAATGAAACTCACTCTGATACTATTAAAGTCTGAAGCATTTTATCAATATTGAGTCTATTTGCGCACAAGATTTGGTGGTTTTTTTTTTTGCATGAGCTTGCAAACTGAGGCTCGAATTGTGGAGTAATGAATACTGGCAAATCTCCACTGTGCCTTTCTTTAGTTGGAGTTGAGATCAAGTACAATGGCCGTTGATTGAATGCCCAAGGAAAACCTTTCGTCTTGGCCAATCAATATTTAACAAAAAATATTTTTTAAATGATCGAGCTATATACGATCTAAAAAGATAACGCACCTCTGGCCTTAAAAAGGTACTGGTTGGGCCTCTGCTCGTATCATAAAATGCATGGGATTTCCTAAAATATTTTAGCTTTCCCAAACAACCTTTGATTGAGTCTATTTTTTATGCATTGAGAGAGGATAGTTGAGATGATTTCGTGTGGAAATGTGCTCTATTGCACATTTCTCCAAGTTTGTGGAGTTAATCTATGGTTTCAAATTAATCAAATCAAAACTATCAGATATAGCGGAGGGTATAATAAGCGCCCCAATTTGCCCGTATTTTTCAGTACACTCCTGATTTCTCCAGCCAGGGTTTGTTTTTGTTTTTCTCTTTCTTTTTCCCCATATTTATTTATTTATTCACATCAAATGTCTCGTCCTTTGTTGAGAACATCTGCTAAAGCTCTTCGTGCTTCTACTGCTAGAATCTCTAGTAGAGCCGTCCCTTTGTTGGCCCGTCAAGCTGCTGCCCGCTCTTTCACTACTACCAGGTGAGTCCTCATCACGAAAAAGAAAACATTTAAGAGTTTTCCTCATCTAACGTTTTTTCATACACTATAGCTCCAAGTCATTTGGTGCTCTCCGTGCTTTTGTTATCCCTCAAGCCCAAAAGGAAGTCAGAAGTTATAGCTCCAAGAGTAAGTAATTAGCCCGAGAAAAGCATACGAGACGATATTGACGGATGTGATAGGTTTCCCTCCTCACAATGTCATTGCTATGCCTGCTTTATCTCCTACGTAAGTATAAAACCATTACCGCTTTCACATGTAGTCCATTGAGCACTATAACGATAGTATGACCGCTGGTGGTATTGGCAAATTTCAAAAGGCTGTTGGTGATGCTATCAACCCCGGAGATGTTTTAGTAGAAATTGAAACTGATAAGGCACAAATGGATTTTGAATGCCAGGAAGAAGGTTTCCTTGCAAAGGTCTTTGTCAGCGAGGGTGATAAGGATATTCCTGTTGGCAAGGTAATGAATTCATGAAGCATGTGATTTGGACGGTTGATTGATCATTGTAAAAATTGAATAGCCCATCGCCATCTTTGTTGATGATGAATCTGATGTTGAGGCCTTCAAGGATTTCACCTTGGAAGATGCTTCTCCCGCTGCTGCCGCTCCCGCTGCTGAGGAATCTACTCCTGCTGCCGAGGAAAAGAAGGAATCTACTCCTGCTCCTTCTGCTTCTGAATCTTCTGGTGGTAAGTGATGGATAGATCTCTAAATGTCGGATGAATTACTCATGTTTTTGGGCTCTACTTTAAACATAGATCGTACCAAGGCAAGTCCCTTAGCTAGAGTAAGTTTATATAAAAAATAGAGGTATATTTAGTAGATTGAGTTTATTAACATTTTTTGTAGTTGATTGCAAATGAGCGTGGTATTGACATTTCTAAAATTCAGGGTTCTGCACCTGGTGGTCGTATTGTCAAGTCTGATGTCGAAAACTTCAAGGAAACCAGTATGTGATTAAGGATATAGTGTGGTGATAGATGTAAGATTAACTTTTTTTTCATTTCATATTAGGTGCTCCTGCTGCTCCCGCTGCTGCCCCTCTTCCTGCTGCCTATGCTCCTCAAGGTGCTTCTGGCGATGCTTACAACGATCAACCCACTACCAGCATGAGAAAGATCATTGCCTCTCGTTTAGCTGAATCCAAGCAAACTGTTCCTCATTACTACTTGACTGTTGAGGTTAACATGGATAAGGTTAGCAAGTTGCGCCAAGTCTTGAACCAATCTAGCAAGGGTGAATATAAGCTTTCAGTCAATGATTTTGTGATCAAGGCCTCTGCTTTAGCCCTCAAGTCTGTTCCCGAGGTTAACTCTGCCTGGCAAGGTGATTTCATCAGACAATACAATTCTGCTGATATTTGCGTTGCTGTTGCTACTCCCACTGGCTTGATTACTCCTATTATCGGTCAAGCCGAGACTAAGGGTTTGTCTGCTATTTCTTCTCAAGTTAAGGATATGGCCAAGCGTGCTCGTGATGGTAAATTAGCTCCCGCTGAATACCAAGGCGGTTCTTTCACCATTTCCAACTTGGGTATGTTTGGTGTCAGTAACTTTACTGCTATCATTAACCCTCCCCAATCTTGTATTTTGGCTATCGGTGGTACCCAACAAAAGGTTGTCGCTGATGAGACCACTGAGAGTGGCTTTGCCGTCCGTGATGTAATGGAGGTTACTTTGAGTGCTGATCATCGTGTCGTTGATGGTGCTGTTGGCGCTACTTGGTTGCAATCTTTCAAGGGCTTCATGGAAAACCCTCTCAAGATGTTGTTGTAAATAATGTAAAACATGGCAAAACTACAAAGTATAATATAGAGATTTCATTACAATAGAACAATTTACGCATATTCGAAATTTTTGAGCTTTTTAAGGTGACTGAGGGTATATGAACAGTTTATAATTTAAATATGGTGTCATCTATTTGATTTTGTGACACTAGCTCTGGAATAGTATGATGATTTAGACAACATGGGATGTTTTGTGCTATAGGTGTGTATATGTTTATTAAATTACAAAGAGAAATGCAAAGATTATTACTAGAACTACTTGTTGAAAAGAGAGTTTTATCGGCCATAAGCTAATGAATCTAATGACAATATTGCTTCTGCTTTGGAAGCCAAATCACTTAATGATTGAGTTAACTGAGAAAGAGCGTAAGATTGCTCTGGTCTGACTTGTCTTCTCAAATGCTCTAACCGATCAAGCGCTTGATCAAAATCAGCTAATTCATAACCATTGTTTTGATGATGATGCTGTTGGGGCGGAGGTGGAAGTTGTTGTTGTTGTGGAGGCAGTTGATGTGGTGGTGAAGGTTGTTGTTGAGATAACTGTATGGGAGACATACTTTGTCGAGGTTGATGATGAGTGTGTTGTTGTTGAGATTGTGATGAAGGAGGAGTCAATGGTGGTAACGATAAGGGAGGTAATGTATTATTGGTATTCACAGATGAGGAAGCCGATGAAGCTGAATCTCTACGACCAAACAAGGATTCAAGTCGATAAGATTGACGTTCTGAAGAAATTGGTGGCAAAAAGCTCTTGGTTGTTGTTGACTGATTCTCTGGATATGGTTTTGAGAATAAGGGTGAGTTGTTTCGTTGTTGTTGAGGTGGGGGAGGTTGAGGAGATTGCGAATGCTGCGCTTGGTGCTGTTGATGGTATGATTGCTGTTGATGATACATCTTATCAGATAAGGATGTTGGTGCAGAGGGTGATGCAGTGACAGCACTAGTGGCAACAGGAGTATTATGTGTATATGGTTGAGAAGATGATGATGGTAGTGATGGAGGCGAAGTAGGGGTCGATCTAAGAAAAGCAGAATGGCCCGTAGGTGATGATAGCAGGTAGTGCTGCTGTTTTTTTTTGGGTAACTCCATTAACTTTTTCTTTTTCAATACAACATAATCTTCAATTTCTGGAACTGGATGAGTCATCTTTTGGTTATGCTGTTGCGTATTGTTGGGAGGATTGCTTGGATGCGATAATGAAGAGGCAGGAAGAGGAAGCTGAGAAGGTGGTTGAGGCGTTGACATGGAAGATGTTTGCGAGAGAGAATCGTCTTCATCATCTAATTCTTCTTCATCACTACCTTGTGCTACGATAATTCTTTTTCGTCTCTTGATGACACTACGCTTCATACTCACTGGTCTATGTACGTTATGGAGCTTATAATATAGACCACATGCATTACAAATAGTGTTGCCTTGTTCATCTCTTCTCCAAAGTGGAGTTGTTGTTGTTCTACAATTTGCACAAATAAGAGCTTGACGATTTACTTGGTGCTGATTAAAAGCGGGACATCCAGCGCAAGAAGTCGAACCACCAGTACCATTACATTGACCACCACCTGGACAAGTGCCTCCACCACAATCATTCTTTTGCTCTGCAGGGTTTACAGCCTTTTTATGAACGGTTCTCTTCAATGTAGGAGGCCTCAAAGTATTTCTCGCCTTGAGATAAAGACCACAAGCGTTACAGATAGTCTCACCATTAGGACCTCTTCTCCAGAGAGGCGTCGTAGTAGTACCGCAGTTTGCACATTCTGTAGCAGACACAGTGTCGACTTTTTTGGTCAAAGAAGGAGGAGGAGGCGAAGCTGTATTATTTGAAGTGTCTTGTTTAATAGGAGTGAGTGTTTCCATCATAGTAAATAATATAGATAAAAAAGAAAAGAAATCTGATAACAAACAAGGCCCATGGCCCATAAAAATATCTTTTTTTCTCTGATGATGATTGTAGATTTTGTATTATAAAAACTAATCAATCAATCTTAATCTCCGCCTTCTTGATCAAAGAAAGTTGGCCGAAAGAGACATGAAAAAAATTTTATCAATTCCATCTATTTGATTACGATTGGCGG
Organism: Mucor circinelloides; assembly: GCA_037974945.1. Classification (NCBI taxonomy): domain Eukaryota; kingdom Fungi; phylum Mucoromycota; class Mucoromycetes; order Mucorales; family Mucoraceae; genus Mucor; species Mucor circinelloides. Next base: position 682,967 of record JBBNAA010000030.1, on the reverse strand, counting down.
AACCAAAGTTGACCTTCAAGGTTTATTTTAGCTTGGCAAGATTTTTTTTTTTTTTTTACTTTTTTTCAATTCTCTTGATAATAATACACCAGATGAAGATAAACTTGGGTATTAATAAGCGCCTTGAGAAGAAGCAAAAAGAATACCAATCCTGCTTTAAGGAAAAAGCTGACATCCTTACCTTAAAGACAAAACCAGATATAAAAGTCGAATGGCCTATTAGAAGTTATCAAAACAGGTGTGAAATTCTATACTATCCAGTGCATTGTGCCAGCGCTAACACGATTGTTCACAGGGATAATATTAAACAGAGGAGATTATATCTAGATACCAGTGAACGATCAGTGGCAAATGTTGGCATCACAAAGCATCGTCAGTTTAAACGCTTAGCATGGGATCCTCAGTTGAATCGAAACCAAGATTTCAACAATCCCATCAAGGAAAAAAGTGAACTAGATACGTCAATTGTAGATGACCTTACCAACTTTGTGAACTGCTCAAAATCGTCTGTAGAAAGCAAAAAGGAAATGGATACAATCGATAGCCAGGATACAAGCTTGATCAAAGATCTCTCTCTTCAATTAATAGACCAAGTCCTGATGAATATAGCAAACCCTATTGAGAAGGATTCCGAACAACCAAAGAAAGATCTTGATTGGGAATTCATGCTTACCAATATTCTCCAGACTAATCTCCCCAAGCAGTAAGTGTATCTACGAATACAAATGAACACAGCGTTGATAATCTTCATTATAGAGTCATTGATCGAGTAGAAAGACACATGGCTTTAGCCACAGGTAAAAAGACACCAGGTAATACAGAATATCTATACATTATCTTCATCGTTTGCTCACGAAAACCCTTGCACTTTATCAGCAATTGCAGCGCTGAATGTTACACCATGCCAATTATCAGATTTGACAATCTCAGACACTGAATGTGAGTTGCTTATGAGTAATGCTGGAATGTGCATGTTGAATTAAACGTCGAATATAGTGGAAATGAAGGCTACACTTCGAGAGTTGCATGCTCAAACAGAAACCGAATCATTTGAATCCTTACCTGAGGGCGAGTTATATCAAGATTTGAAATGGTTGATGGATTTATCCCGAAAAGATAAAAATGATCAGATATCAGAGATTGCTAGGATCAATGATGACTATTCCAATCGTGTCTTGAATTTGAAAACTGCATTCTTCTAATACTTTATACAAATATACCCCTCTCTTCATGCCCGCACAATTTTAATAAATATATATTCATTTGCTCGATAACTGCATTGGCACTTTTCTGATATCTAGTGTTCTTTACTTCTTGTAAGCGCAATTCAGACATGAACTGATAGCATGATAAATTATTAGGAAAACTGTAAATGAGCTCACAATAAATCGATTCCCGTAGCGCTTTCACGCTGCAAATGTAGCGAAACTTTATTTGATTTTCAATGACTGATGATGCGATGTACGATAGCGATAATAACGTAAGTTGCAAGCATAAGTAGAGCTTAAGCAATAGCAATTTATACTACCATTGGAATCAGTAGGAGTCGAAAGCCTTGATTTCCTTCTACTCTATCAAACATGACATCGTAACCATATGCTTGCAATTTCTCTGAGATCGAGATCGGCTACAACAGTAAAAACGATCTGCTTGTTATTAGGGACATACTTGATCACGCTTGAGATTCTATTCATATTGATCTCAATAAACTCATCATCTAATTCGGCATCTACCTCGATAGTTTCAATGCTAGAGTATTTGTAAAAGAGATATTGCAAGTAATCTGCAGGACAACTCTTCTGAATACAAAGCGTTTTTAAATGATCTTGTTTTTTTCACTGAGGAATCAGTCCAGTCTCTGACAGCAGATGGCCTTAAGACATCTTCAAATTCGCCATAAATGCTTAGCGACTGTTCTTGAACACAATGACAGTACTTCAACGCCCTTTTCACATCCTGCAAATGTTCCCACCATCCTTTCATCTTGAACGAGGCCAATTTCTTGAAGTGTGAGAGCTATTCAGTGCAGTCGTAAGCGATTCTTTCCGAATAATCACCAATGTTGAGCGTCATTTCTTGCAACGTATTCTTGAAATGGAGCAACGCTTCAAAGTAAGGAGCGGTAATCTCACTGCAGGTTGTCATTGTACGTAGCTTTTCAAATCTCTCTAGCCATCTCTTCATGACCCTATTAAATTCAATGCAGAATTCTTCATTATTGACATCACCTTTGATAGTCTCAATACTAGGAGTCAAAACCAAGTAAAGCAGTTCCTTGAGAATGAGCGAGCAGTCGCCTCCAGTATTAGATTTTATATGCTTAATTAGATATCCTTTGGATGGATCTATCATCAACAGATGAAACGACCTGAATTACCCTTTTTCTGATTGCAAAATAATCTCTTGACCCAGCATATTTATCAAGCCAGGATTACACCATGCTTTGCACACCAGTCTGCATACTTTCAACTGAGAAAGTGAGCCGACATGAGATATAATCAGGATTAGGATCTCCTCTGATAATAAAAGGGCTTTGGACACTGTCATTACATACAATATCAAAGGCGATGAATGCGCAGTTTTCAGAAATGAGAAAAGAAAGAAAGAGAGAGAGAGAGAGAAAGAGAGGAAAACTGCAAAGCAAACAATTTTTATTGCATAATGAGAGCAGAAATGTTATCTGCCATGATAGATACCAACGATATCTTTGTAGGGATATCTCTGTAAAAAAAAAACTATTGGGATCTTTACGTACCTCCCTTTTCAAAGCATTACTTCTTTGAGTATAACCACCACTACTTCCGTTATTGATGAGATCGCAGGAAGAGAAAACTGCCTTGATTCAGCTGAAATATAACTGTTGGTGAAATCAATAGTCAATTGGAACCCTGAGCTATGCGATATACGGTTAGAGCTCGAAACGTGTCTCAAAATTGAAGCGAAATTGTAGCTTTTGTGTTAAGCATTGTGTTGCCAATGGAGCTTTTGAGGAATTTGGCGTTGTCGTTGTTCTTGTATGATTACAACATTGGCTGCGTTGCTGCTAGCTTTTAAGGACGATCAAGTTCTTAGACGCTGGAAAGCGCTGCCTTTAAAACTACTATGTAGCTGTATATTCCTTCATTCGCCTTCAATGAGTTGTCAACATCAGAATACCTGTTTTTTCCCCGCTTTGAACATAGGTTTTTGCTATTGAATATCTCCTTGAGAAAAGGTTTTTGAAGCAAGCGTTTTATGTAAAAGATGCTTCTTTTTTATTGTTCTACAACACACTTAATTATAGCTAAGTCGATTTTAGCTGGTTTGATGCGAAAATCTGTATGTCATAGCAAGGGAGCTGATTATTATATCAAGTATGGTAGTAAAGTCTCACACTCAAGGTCTTAGGCTATTCTTAACAACCTTTGGGTAAATCATGCTTCTCATGATTTACATGTCACTTATTAGTAGTAGATAGTAATTGCATGGTATGGTAGCTCATCATTATACTGTAGACCCCAGTATAATGAAAAGTATATAAATGCATCCTCTGGATGCATTGTAATTCTTTGGCAGATTTAATTATCTTTGACTTTTGACATAACAGTCTGTAAACAGCATGTAATGTTACGGCTCATCCATAATCCCCTCCTATGCACACCACTTCGACGACCCTTATGACCCAACACGTTCCTTCCTTCCTTCTCTATATTTTATGCTACACAAACACTTACTTTTCTTATATATATGCCTCCAATTTTCCCATTAATAAAAAGGCAAAATGTACAGAGCACCCCCTTTTCCTTACACAGCACCCCTTTTTGTAGCTATAAACACCTCACCGTCCAGTTTTCTTAGCAACCACCCTCTTTTCACACTCATGGATACACCATTATACTAAGTACACTACTGATTGATCAAAATGTAAATCAAAACACATTGAATTGTGCCTATGTACAGCTCACATCATAACTTACATGCTGATGTAAAAATAGAGACACAGATGCTTGGTATTGGAGAGTTATAGAAACTACCCATTACAACTTAGTGATTACTATAAGTAGCAAAAAGGGGTGCTGCGTAAGGAAAAAGGGGTGCTCTATACAGAATCCCAATAAAAACTTCAGATTATCTTTTGCTTAAAATCTTGCAACTGCCTTGTTTACTTAACAAAACTTGTACTATAATCTCATACCTATATTTGTTATACGGAACATCTCTAGACTACTAGTAACCTTCTATATAACTTTGGCCTATAAGCAGAATACCTCCTAAACCAGGAAACCGTATCTTGTATCGTCTTTGTTTACAAATCTTTATTTATTGAATACCTCCTTCAACCAGGAAACCTTCATAGTAAAGTAGTCCCTGGAACACCTTCTATATCATCAGAAAACCTTCCAATCTCTATTACCAAATCTTTAAACTGATAACCGCCTTTCATTGTTAAGAATACCATCATTTAAAGTGCTAATTGGGATACGTTCTATACCAGATAATCACCCAATTCTCATTTCCAATTCTTTGATCTGAAAACCACCTTTTAACAAGGATACGTTCTAACCAAAGTACAATCAGAAAGCCTCTTACACAAGAAATCTTCTCGCTTGGTTATTAAAACCTTTTCATAAGAACATCTTTCTCTTGGATAAGAGGAAAACCTTCTACATTAAAGTATATATATCGGAATACTTTCCTCACAGGAAAATCATCTATTATATATTTGTTCATTTCGGGCAATCTCTATCATAAACTATATTTAAAAGGACTTTCATTACCGGTCCGTATCAGTAACTTTGAAAGTTTAAAGTTTGACTAAAATCTTGTATGCTTATTGTGTAAAGCAAACTTGTTGACAGATATTTAAAAGCTTTTAAATATGTACTTCTTGCAGTAAACTATAAAGCTCTCACGGGGCAAAGGATAATAATATTATTCTACTTATTATTATCGAAGCATTATTGCTACTGTATTGTTCTTTCAGATAACCTAATAATATAGACTAACTCGATAATACAATCCAACATAATAATACACTTTTGCCAAATCTCGAAGAAGCGCAGTAAAGCTTTTAATGCGAGGACACATCACATTGCTGCAGAGCATATATAAATGAGCTATGATTAGCAAACTAAGTTACAGTTTTGATGTAACAAAAAAAGAAATGATTTTTGCTTCTTCTACAAAAGACATTATTAACAGCTATAATGAGTGTTCTTTTCAAGACTGATGATTGTAGCTTTTTTTCTGTTTCTATTATGCATTCCAAAATGAGCGAGGCATGCATCTCCTCCCTGCTAAGTTGTGCACTCTCCAATGCCAGCAGCAGTTATCATCTGGAGGATGACAAAAAAGCATTTCTAATACCATGTCCTCAGCTAAAAAGTTGCCTCATTTTCATAGTACTACTACAATAGTTTCAAGTTATCTCATATTGTGTATGAGACATCATGCCTGAACTTGGATGTTGGAAACGATTTTCAAATTTTGACTTTTGGATTTTTGGACGATCAAACATCGAGTTTTTAAAGATTGATTCTACAGCTTTGAACTTAGCATGTTTAAATAGCAAAATTTTGTGGGAAATACGAAACTGAAATTGGATTTTGAATAGAATGAGTTGTTGTTGAGATATAAATGAATTCAAGATTTAATGAATTTTGAGCAGATGCTCCTAGTAAAAGTCATTTGATTGATATATAAATGATAGTTATATGTGTAGTAAAAGTTGTTTATGGTACTTTGTTTGACTAGAGAGTGCTGTATTTGGGTTTGTAATAGACGATTTGAAGCAGTAAGAGGGGAAAAGGTGAAAAATGAACTAACTTTGAATGGATATTTCTCCATGATTTACTAAGTGAGTTGATGCTGCGTAGTGCTTGACTTTTGTTTCTCTTTTAATTTTCTTTACAATAATATGGTTATTATTATTAATATTTCCAAAAATATGTCGGGTAGTGCCCGCTTGAGGCAAATCAAAATACATGACTTTGAGTTGTTTCATGAAGGGAACGTCTATTAGATGTTTTTGCCTTTTAGATTATGTTGGGACTAATGTAGAGCTATTGAATGGTGTTTGTTTTGTTCAAATCTGATAAGTATTGGCAGAGATATCACATAAAGTTATGTCCTTGGAAAATTGGCCATCTTTGACCAAATTTACGGGTAAGAGTAAGGCAAAAAAACTAGCTGATGATTTTTTGGTCAGACGTTTTTGCTCATTTCTCTACGTAGAGTCAAGCTAGAACTCCCAGTAAGAGTTCAAATGATAGGAAATTTTTTGCTTTACAATAATAATGAATGCTACAAGTAGATTTATTTTGACAGAGATGGAGATATTATTGAAAAAGTATCAAAATTTGACAAAAAATGTTCTGTCGCTTTGAAACGCCTAGTGTTGATCAAACCAGACAAAAGTAATACCATTCGATGCGCCTTTAAATTCTGCACAAGTTTGATATAAGCTTGATCAAGTGTTTACTATGAACAACTGCCAACTTTAGGCCATGACAAATTTCCTGAATGATGAAATAGCATTTTGATTAATAGAGCTTTCAATCTCAGTTTGATATCAGCTACTATATACAGAGAAACCTCGTGACGTCAAATTCACGATAGTTTGCTTTTGCACTCCCCCGTTTTTCCTTCCCCCGTTTTTGATACTATTTTTACAGCTACAGCAACAGTTCTACTACTACTATTCTACTCACTCCAATGTTTTTGGAAACAATACCAACAAGTTGCCATATGCTAGTGAGTGTATTTGTTGCTGAATAGATTGTCTAGCACTAATATTTATTAATTGATTTTCTTTCTTTTTCAGAATAGCTAATCACTGCTTTAAAGCAAACAAGACGACGACCACAAAGACAGAACAATTCGACTTACTGTTATAGTAGCTACTTCCTTGGAATCTTTGATATCTTTCATAACAGGAATTCGGTACGTAACGTAGATTGCTACTTTTATTGAATTGCGCATAACTGAACTCTCTTATATTTTTTTTAGTAGACAATGGTTTTGTTAGTTCTCAACTTCAACAAAATATCTGGCACTGCCTGCTGTTTCTGGTTCGATACTATCTGCAATTCATTGGTAGTGGTGCTGCTGTTCTGGTTGGTACTATCTGCAAGTTATCTGTGGTGTTGCTTCTCTCTTTTGGTCTGATACTATCTGCAAGTCATCATCAGTAGCATTTCTTCTCTGTGGTTTGGTACTGTCAGCAAGTAATCATTAGCAGTGCTGTTCTCTGCTGGCCTGGTGGTATATTCAAGTCTTATATACTACTGCTACGTATCATTGGTTCAATCGATCGGGTAAGTTTTGATGGTGTCTGCTGCTTAATAATACCATACTGACTATCCAAATTTGATAGAATATAGGTATCAAGCACAAGGTGGTGCTCCAGGACATTAAATGCAGAACCTGCTGTGAATTGTTTATCAAGTAAGTATAAATGATGACGTAGATTGCTGAATACATTGCTGACTATTATTATACTATTTTGCTATGATGTGTAGGCAACAAGTATAAGGTCACGACGACTACTGATGGATGATTAATGATGAATAATACTACTGGATGCAAACGGAACTGTCAACAGTCAATTAGGTAGGTATATATTATTATGATATGATGGCGTTGACTGAGGAATGCAATACTGACTATATTCTTTGAATTATGTATAGGCACGCAAATGGGAATAAACATGGACACTACTGGATGCTGCAAGAGATCAATCAAGTTATTTTTTTCTGTGCAGGACAACAGCCAGAGCAATAGTAGTAGACACAAGTTATACATTTTTATTAGCTTCTTTTTCTCCCCCTTTTTTTCTTGGCTTCTTGCCCTTATTTTTTTTTAATTTTCATCGGCATGTAATGTTATTACCCTCACTATTTTTCTTTCTTTCTATGTTTCTGTGAAGCATACCTTTTCTTTTTACGTTGAGTGAATGTGCCTATCACTGAAGCTTAACAATAACAAGATTCCGAGGCTAGGATTAGATAGGCTGGTCCAAACTTAATTGTTGATTCTACTTACTTAGCGACAGTTGAGGGTCTTAATAAACATAATTCCTCATGTTAGGGGTGTAGTAAGGCACGCTCTAGCACCTGAGGGGTGGTCTAATCGAAATACTACCTAATTGCATTCTTGGGTAGTACTTCAAATTCCGCCTAACATCATTGCAGAGGAGAACTATGGCAAAATTTTTCTAGGTTTTTTTTGTATGTAGAGGTAATAAATAGATATAGCTTTTCTACGTTTCTGGGCTGTTTAATGCGCTGTTTTGATTGTTTCAAGTGATTTGAACACTACACTATGCGAGAGTACATGTAAAATTCTGTAAACAGCCTGTAAATTTGAAAGTTTTAAGTTTGACTAAAATCTTGTATGTTTATTGTGTAAAGCAAGCTTGTTGACAGATATTTAAAAGCTTTTAAATATGTACTTCTTGCAGTAAATTATAAAGCTCTCACGGGGCAAAGGATACTATTCTACTTATTATTATTATCGAAGCATTATTGCTACTGTATTGTTCTTTCAGATAACCTAATAATATAGACTAACTCGATAATACAATCCAACATAATAATACACTTTTGCCAAATCTCGAAGAAGCGCAGTAAAGCTTTTAATGCGAGGACACATCACACTGCTGCAGAGCATATATAAATGGGCTATGATTAGCAAACTAAGTTGTTACAGTTTTGATGTAACAAAAGAAATGATTTTTGCTTCTTCTACAAAAGACATTATTAACAGCTATTATTAGTATTCTTTTCAAGACTGATGGTTATAGCTTTTTTTTTTGTTTCTATTATGTATTCCAAGATGAGGCATGCGTCTCCTCTTTGCTAAGTTGTGCACTCTCCAATGCCAGCAGCAGTTATCTGGAGGACGACAAGGCATTTCTAATACCATGTCCTCAGCTAAAAAGTTGCCTCATTTTTATAGTACTACAATAGTTTCAAGTTATCTCATATTGTGTATGGGGCCTTATATATCTGGTCATGGATGTTGGAAATGATTTTGAGATTTCGACTTTTGGACTTTTGGACGATGAAACATCGAGATTCTAAATGTTGATGCTACAGCTTCAAGCCTAGCATGTTATTATGACGATTTTTTTTTTGGAAAAGACGAAAGTGCAATTAGATTTTGGATAGAATGAATTGTTGTTGAGAAATGAAGGAGTTGTGAAAAATGCAAGATTTGGGCAGATGGCATTAATAAAAGTCGTTGGATTTATATGTAAATGCTGGTTGTCTATCTAGTCAAAGTTGTTTGTGATAATTTGTTCGACTAGTACGTGTTAAATTTGAGTTGGTAATAGACGATGTGAAGGAGTAATAAGGAAAAATGTGAAAAATGATCCAACTTTGAATGGATATTTCTCTATGATTTACTAAGTGAGTCAATGTTGCGTAGTGCTTGACTTTTGTTTCTCTTTTAATTCTCTATACAATGGTATGGTTATTATTAGTATTTTCAAAAATATGTCGGGTAGTGCCTGCTTGAGGCCAATCAAAGTACATGATTTCGAGTCATTTCATGAAGGGAACGTCTATTAGGTGTTTTTGGCTTCTACATTACGTTGGTGCTAATGTAGAACTATCGAATGGTCTTTGTTTTGTTCAAATCTCATAAGTATTGGCAGAGATATTACAAAAAGTTATGTCCTTGGAAAATTGGCCATCTTTGACCAATTTGGCCTTACCCTGACAGGTTAAAAAACTAGCTGACAATTTTTTTGGTCAGACATTTTTGCTCATTTCTCCACGTAGAGTCAAGCTAGAACTTTCAGTAAGAGCTCAAATGATAGGAAATTTTTTGTTTTACAATAATTATTTATATCACAAGTATGTTTATTTTGACAGAGATGGAGATATTATTGAAAAAGCATCAAAATTTGACAAAAAATGTTCTGTCGCTTTGAAACTTCTAGTGTTGATCATACCATACAAGATTAGTACCATTTGATGCGTCTTTCAATTCTACACAAGTTTGGTATATACTTGATTAATGGTTTAGTAAACAATTGCCAAGTTTAGGTCATGACAAATTTCCAAATGCATTCATCCTCATTTTAAACAGCAGGGTTTTCAATCTCAGTTCAATGTCAGCAACTATGCCTGGAGAAAGCTTCTCGATGCATCGTTTTTTTTGAATTGGGAGCGTGGTGCAGTAAAATAAGGGTAAAAAAGCAGATAGAATACTGTTAAAATCCTTCCTTATTCAAAAAAATTAGGATAATGTGCAATAAAATATATATTCTACGTCTCTATTTATATTATTTGGTTTATATCTCTTATCTGGCGGTTGTTTAGCAACTGTCAGTGATTCATGTTGCATCCAGCGGGATACTTGAGTTAGAATAACTCAGTGGTAACCGGATCACGATACTTCATTTTCAGTTGATGCCAGTAGATCTTTTGATAGAGTCTTAAGATAAGGAACAAGCTACTCAGTTGTTTGAGAACATTCTAAATGGTCTGTGCTTAATAAGAGACATGGTAAGATTTGTTGTAGTATATGTGTGGAATACATCCACTATGATCTGAATTCCGTACACAGTTCATCCAGTTACCATATTCTGATATAAACTATGATGTACACTAATGAATTAGATGTACGCTACAGATTTATACCATATACAAACATAAGCTATAGATGGCACCATTAGCATGGATGGCGCTATAGACTGATGCTTGTATCCCGACATTGACTACGGATATTTCCCATATTTGGTTAAATGCCAAGATCGATGCAATATAAGATGTATGCATCAGATGTGCACTACTTGAAGATCCACACTATATGACATATGCTTATATCCTTGATACTAGCTACAGATACATTATGTACTACAGACTTGTACTATATATGTTATGCTATATAGACATGCACATAGTGACATGCTATAGACATGCCATATATCCAGATATGTGCTAAGATATATACAGAACAATGATATACACTCAGACACATACTACTAATGTAGACTAAGAGACTGTACCTATAGGATACATGCTACTAGATCGATATTAGTGATCCTCATACAAAGGACAGATCAGGGTACTTCGGATAAGAGTCTATTCATTCATCCAGATGAGCTAAAGTATGTTTAGTTCACTGAGATTTCTCTTAGCATGAATTGCTAGGTTAATTAATCTGAATTAACTTATATGTCAATCCTTCATAGTAGAACTTTTATCCATTGTTAGAATATATAAGAAGGATCATCTACCTGGCCAGTAGAGATTCTTCAGTCTATTTTACGACACCGATCAGTTTGATAATAAAGATATACCTTTATCAAGTTGATCTTTTGTTTTTTTATTCTTTTTTTTCCGTGAATTTATACCTACAACTAGCTATAAATTCCACACTAACTGTTATTGTATTATTTTTATGCAACGTGTAGGCAAGTACTGTATAAGATTACAACAACTAATGGATGATTAATGGATAATGCATGTAACCGAAGCTGCTGACAGTTGTTAAAGTATGTAATAAGTATATTATTATCATATGGCGTTGACTGAAGAATACAATACTAATCACCGTATATCAATTTGACTATGTATAGGCAGGCGAATGGGAATGAACATGGACACTATTGGATGCTGCAAGAGAAAAAGATCTGTAATAAAAAGGGGAAAAACAAAGATACAATTTAAATCCTTCTTTATTTTGAAAAGTAAGATAACGTGCAATTAATGAGATGTCTATTGTATTTATACTGTTCAGCTATTTTATTATCTGGCAGTTGCACCGTCAACTGTCAGTTGGTCCGTTGTCTGGTTTTTGATTTACATAATCGATATGGTTCTTCAAATTAAGGTTTTGACATATTTGTCCATAAACTGCATAGAAGTGCATAGATCAACCCTACTTGGTCTATGCGCTTCTGAGCCGTTTATTTTATGGTTCGATTTATTCTTATTAGAAATGGATTTGTCAATGATCCGTTATTCCACGGTTAAATTATATAGTTACATGAATCCTTTCTTTCTTTTGATTATGAAATCCATTATATGGTTTCATATTAGAGATGTCTTTTAATTTGGTTATGTGGGGAAAGGTAGACTAGGTACCACTTCAGCACATGCCCCCCCGCAAACTCAAGCAAGGATTGAGTGATTGGAAAATAAAATGAGTTTGATTGATATATGTGGCAAAAATGCTTTATGAATTAAAAAAAAAAAAAATTTTTTTCGGTGATAGTTGGATGGTAAGCTGTTTTTTGACAAGTATTTACTGGGAAGATTTAGCACGCTTTGTTCGTCGTGAGGGAGATCCAGATGATTTGCGCTTGCGCGTATTAGAAGGAGATGTATTTGTTGCATCTTGGAGCGAAGTATTATTGATTTCGTTTCTTGACTTCTCCCGTTGGCGAAGTTCTTTGATTTTCTTCCAGTAATTGGCAATGGGTACAGGGGAATTAAATAGATCAGGTGTGAGCCAATCATTCGCTCGTTCACCGTAACCAACCCATTTGGTAAGATATTCAGTCGTCCCGTCAGATAAGACGCGATGATCTCTGATTTCTTCTACTTCATACACTTTTTCTTCAAGTGCTGTTTCATCAAGGGAGACAACTTTCAATTCGGATGGTGTATATTCTCGATGTAGAAGTTCATTGGTATCATCTTTTAATATGTAATTACCAGCTTGTGTTTTACGAACAACCACATAGGGACCCGAGTATAATGGAGCCAATTTATTTGCTCGCCCAGCTGCAAGACGAATCATTACAGGTGTATCAACGGGGATATTCTCAAGTATATAGTGTTTGTTGTTGAATTTATTGCGATATAGTTCAGTTAATTCTCGTGTTCGTTGTTGAATAGCAGGGAAAACGATATCATTTAAGGTTGCAGCACGTTTTTGCAATTCCTCAAGTGTGGGGGCTCTCCGATTGTTTCTATTTTTTTGGTTAGGATTAAGGTTGACCTGCCTAGCAAACATGAGGCTAAAAGGTGTACTGGCGGTGCGATCACGCACTTTCATATTAGCAACAAGTTGGACAATGGGTAGGCGCAGATCCCAATTAGATGTGTCATTTCCGCACATTTTCCTCAAGGTATTTGTAATGGTTTTAACAGCGTTTTCACTATGACCATTGGCTTGTGGATAGAAAGGAGTGGAGAATGTCATTTTGATATTCAGTGCTTTGTGGATGTATGCAGATAGGCTATTGCGGAACTCTCGTCCGTTGTCACTGAGGTGGACATTTACACCGACACCGTAGTCGCCATAAATGCCTACAAGCAGGGATGCGATGGTATCACTCTGCTTATTGGGAGCTGGTCGAGCAATAATATATTTGGTGCATAGATCAACAACAATCAGGATATAACAGTTCCCCTTTTCCGTTACTGGTAAGGGACCAATCATATCGAGGCCGATGAATTCAAAAGGTTCAAAAGATACAACACTCTTCATTGGATTATAACCTCGTTTCGCTATGTTATGGATTGCGCATTCCCGGCAGGATTTTAGCACACCTTTAACATCCTGATAGATAGTAGACCAATGGAGGCCATGGTAGGTGTGGATATGTTTTACAACAGCGGATTCTCCAAAATGTCCTAATTGATGGGCTTCTTTGATAATTTGGATTCTATCACTTTCTGGAGGGCACACATAGTCTGTGGTGGTTTCTTTAAAACTCTTACTGTCTAGTTTCACAGCGAGTACATTAAGATTTTTATCGTTGGAATAAACTTTCTTCTGTTTAATAATTTGTGGGTGGTCCTTGGCTCGTCGTAGTAAAATGAGTTTTTGTAGTTTCTTGATTTGTTGGTTGTGTTCATCAACCAATTCCTCATCTTCGGTTATTACTGGATATAATCTCGATAAGCGATCGGCAAGAATATTGTCCATTCCTTTGATATGAGCCACCGAGAAATTATATTCACCCAAGATTTCTAGATAGCCTTGGAGAGTATTGTTCAATGTAGATGATGTGAAAAGGTAGGTAAGGGCTAAATGATCACAAAGTACAATGATTTGGTTATGTCCCCACAAGAGAGGTTTGTATTTTTCAAATCCAAAGACAATAGCAGCAGTCTCTCGTCGGTTGGTTGACCAATTACGCTCTGCGCTATTCAATGATCGACTAGCAAACGCTATGTGTTTGGTTCGACCCAAATCATCCTTTTGAAATAGACATGCAGAAATTCCCAGAATACTCGCATCAGTTTGCATATAATAAGGCTTCGATGGATCTGGTGCATAGAGGATTTGGTTTGACATTAGTATCTGTTTGATTCTTTGGAGTCGGTCGGTGTGCAATGAAGTCCATTTTCCTTTGATATCCTTTTCATTTCGAAGACTATCGATAGGAGCAGCTAATTTGGATAGCATTGGACAATAGCTTCTTAAATGGCTAATAACACCCATAAGGCTACGAACTTGTTTGGTCGTTTTAGGGATTTCCCAAGAGTCGATGTTAGAGAGTCGCTTTGTATCGATCTTAGTTATATTTTTACTAATGATGAATCCGAGCAGATAGACACTCGTTTGGAAGAAAGAACATTTGTCGGTATTGATACGCATGTTAACTTTGGTTAATCTGGTTATGACAAGTTTGACCATCAAGACGTTTGCTTGGGCTGTTTTAGCAAATACCACGATATCATCCAAATAATGGCAGATCCCTGCTTGGAATTCATTGTCAATTTGACTGATATCTTTTTTCTCTTTGATGTATATCTTTTTCAATTCTTCTTTAAGCTCTTGTTCAATACCATCGAATAAAACGCTCATTGTATAAACAAACTGGCTTACAAGGAATTTTAATCCAAAAGGGGCCCTAGCCCATCTGTATGTCAGATTATTGTGGCTAAATGTTAGGGAAGGCCTTGACTCTGGTGACACTGGAAATGCGAAATATGCCTGTTTCAGATCCAAGACACTTATAACATTGGCATTACCAGCGACTTTACTGAAAATTTCATCAATTTTTGGTACAGCAAAGTTTTCGTGACAATCTTTATCAGAAATAGCAGCGTTGATTCTTCTTAAATCACAACAAATTCGAAGCTTGCTGGTTTTTCCCGTAAGTGGGTCTCGTTTAGGTACAGCTAATAAGGGGGAATGGAAGGTGGGATTAGGTTTCGCTCGTTCGACGATGCCATCTTTTAACCATTCCTCTAGCTGGATTTTGATCTCTGCATTTGCATTTATAGCAAGGGGATATTGACGAACAAAACAATTACTTGGATCCGATATCTTGATTTTTACAACTGATTCTGGCATAGTGCATGCTGCACTACTCGGAATAGCCATATTTTTATCCAATGCTGGTTGTATTTGAGCTAACAATTCCTTTCTTTCGTTTGGAGTGCCATAATCAGCATTTTCGGGATTGTATTTGTTTTCTCTGTCATGATTTATATCTTGGAATTGTTTCAATTCCTTTTCTCTTTCTGAATCAGGAAATTTGTACGCTACTCCTTGAAGATAAATGTTCATTTTGGGTAAAATATCGACACCAAGTAGTACATCAAATTCAGTAGACAATTCGTTGTTAAATTCAATAACTTCAAATTCGTGAGTAAACTTGATATTGTTCGTATAAGTGACTTCCATAGGTTCGGTTTTACCAACTCTAGTTACAGCACTGTTTTTATTATCATCATTTACTGATAAGAAATTGAGGAAACCATTTGTTTTGATTGTTTGTATGTTTGAAAATGTTTTATTCAATATGCTTTTATTAATGAAACTAATGTCCGAACCAGGATCCACTTTACCGATAATTCTTCTATTATTCAATAGAAGGGGTGTGATTAGTTTCATGTTTTCATTTGTAGTCTTTTTTGACTTACATTTATATATCTCGTTTTCATATTGTTCTTTATAATAATTGACAGGTTCTACAGCTTCATTTTCTTCACCTTTCGAAGTAGAAGCAACAGACAACACGCTAGCGTTCTTTTGACGTTTTTGGGCGCGATATTCTTCACAAGTGTGGCCATGACGCCAGGCTCTTCCACAATGACGGCATGGAACAGCGGTTTTGGCAGCGCGATTTGGTTGATTCTTATCACCTAGCATCCTAGCTTTAGGTAATCCATTCTCGAGAGCAGCAGACAAACCGGCAGCATTAGAGACTGCAGCGACCCCAGTAGTAACGGGAACCTTACGTTTCCTGTTTCCAGAAACATCATCACCCTTTCGGGAAGCAAAGTAAGTGTTAGGTGTTCTTTCTCCCATCAGATTGGTAGCAAAATCGAGAATTTCAGAAGAGGTCCAAGCTTCACGTTTGGTTCTTGACAATAACACCGTAGATAAATTGAACTGCCATTCCTCAGGCAAACCGAGCAAGAAAATATCTCCAATAGTCAAGTCATCGCGATGGTAACCAGCTTCACCTACTGTTCGAAAGAAGCGACTGGCATATTCATCCACAGTCTCATCTTCACCGATGGTCATGGTCATGACAGCTCTTCTCTTATGTAGTTTTGATATGGTGGTCCCAAATTTCTTATGAAATGTAGACTTGACATCGGCCCAGGTTGCAGCCTTAAGCACTATGTTTTGGAGCCAGTCATCAAGGTCAAAAGGGAGCGTCAGAGGAATATACTTTTTCCAAACATCTTGGATCTCTTGGCCTGAGGAGTGGACAATTTTCTCAAATTCAGAAAGGAAATGATCTACGGACTTGTAAGCATCTTCGTTGGGAAAGGGCTTCATCTTGCTATCTTCAAATTGGAATTTAGGTAGATCACGCTTGGAAATTTTCAAACCAGAGTTTGGTACGCGGTGAACCTTCATTCCGGACGTCAAAGCCTTCACATGTTTCTCTAAATTGCTGAGGGCTTCTCTTAATTCATCTGCTTTAGACGCATCCTCGGGAGCTTCCGAATTCATGGCAATCAGGTAGTCCCTTTGAACTTTTTCCTTCTTTACCAATGTTTTCTTTAGGACTTCCTTCAAAGATGGAGCAGAAGAGGTAGCGACACTGCTATTCGAAGAAGCTTCAGGAGCAACAGGAGTAGTGAATTCGGCTCCAGGTGGGACATCTGTCATCTCTTGGTCTTCATCTACAAGTGAGGAGGGAGAGATGTCTAGTTCTCTAAGCCGTTCAGTTGCATTAGTAAGTGGCACAACAGGGGGCGGCAAGACAGCACCAACTACATTTTCGCCAATAGTAGTAGCATCTGGAGACAAGGCAGACCCAGGGGAGGACAATGGTGAGTTAGTGGTGCTTGACATTGAAATCAATAATTGAATTAAATTGTAAAAAATGTAATAAAAAGGGGAAAAACAAAGATACAATTTAAATCCTTCTTTATTTTGAAAAGTAAGATAACGTGCAATTAATGAGATGTCTATTGTATTTATACTGTTCAGCTATTTTATTATCTGGCAGTTGCACCGTCAACTGTCAGTTGGTCCGTTGTCTGGTTTTTGATTTACATAATCGATATGGTTCTTCAAATTAAGGTTTTGACATATTTGTCCATAAACTGCATAGAAGTGCATAGATCAACCCTACTTGGTCTATGCGCTTCTGAGCCGTTTATTTTATGGTTCGATTTATTCTTATTAGAAATGGATTTGTCAATGATCCGTTATTCCACGGTTAAATTATATAGTTACATGAATCCTTTCTTTCTTTTGATTATGAAATCCATTATATGGTTTCATATTAGAGATGTCTTTTAATTTGGTTATGTGGGGAAAGGTAGACTAGGTACCACTTCAGCACAAGATCAATCAAGAAGTTGTTTTTTTTCTGTGGAGGACAACAGCCAGCAGAGCAATAGTATTAGACACAAGTTATACATTTTTATTAGCTTCTGCAATGAAATCAGGGTTTAAAGAGATTTCACAGAAAAAAATATAAAAAGCAAGATGAAAAATACAATTAAAATCAACTGTATTTTATTTGGTTGTTGAAATAAAACTGAAGATTCCTGGATTTGAGTAAAAAAATAAGAGTATTTATAACAATTGAGCGTTGGCTCGTAGCATGAGTTTGATAGAGAGCAATAGGTTGTACTATTGCGGTATTCAGCGTTTGTTATTGATGCCTTGGATTAAAGGGGTAATTGCCGTAGAGCATTGACCATAAAGGTAGATCTGCGTAACCTTGATTGGGCTTTGATGTGCTATCGTCATAGCAGCATGAAATGTAACCTTGTGTCCTAAGGTGTGTTGTTTTGTTATTATATAGAAGGTGTTCCTTATGTAGGATGCTGTACAACTATGGCATCTGGGCATAGTTGACGAATTCGTATATGTTGTTATTGATTTGGTTTTAATTTGGATAAAGAGAACACACACTTATGACAAACATCATTAGTGAGAATGGATACACTGTGATCAAGAGTGATTCATTCACACGATGGGAGTGATAAGGGTGTTTCCTTCATTTTAGTATTTTCGAGATTGTTTGTATATACATTTAGAAAGGTTTATTATGTGATTCAAATAGCATGAATGCTCATGAGCGGTATTTGATGAACTTTTGTATTTCAGTAACATTACTTTGAGGGCGCTAATTCCATTACAGCTTCTTTTTCTCTCCCTTTTTTTCTTGGCTTCTTGCCCTTATTTCTTTTATTTTTCATCTGCATGTAATGTTATTACGCTCACTATTTTTCTTTCTTCCTATGTTTCTTTGAAGTATACTTTTTTTTTACGTTGAGTGGATAACACGTTTGAATAATCAATCTTATCTATACAGCTAAAAAGACATGTATAAGCGGTATTTTGAAGGGTTTTTAACTGAATCGATAGCACTTTTACAAAATCCTTCATGAATTGAAATGGCTTCAAAGTGCAATGGTTTGTCCAATAGCTCCTAGAAAACTGGCATTACAAGCGATGACTAATTTATTCGGCTTCTCAAGCAGCAAAATCAATACCTTCATTGGCCATGGTAATTAAAAGTGAACATTGCCCAAATGTACTCCTGCAACAATCGTTGCCCCTGAAAATGCTAGTAAAATATTAGCGAATTTTTTGCTACTAGTATTTGTTATTCTGCCCAGTGATTTATCATAATACTTTGTTCTTATTTCTCTATATTTTCATACTTTACTAATCGGACAGCTATAAACCTGGTGCTCATTATATAGACAGATCTGCTTTGGCTTCTTCTATTGTTACGCAGTGATTTCGTAACTTACTCTTTTCTTCTTTTGCTACTACCTTCTTTCAACAAAACAATATCAAATTCAAATGCCAACTCAATTCAATCTCAATTATCTGTTAAATCTATATTACATTCAACATTGGAACTCATATTATTGATGCGCAATTACAACTCATGTGCTACTCCCAGTATCCAAATGCCCTGAAACTAGCGGGAGAAAATAAGGTTCAAATCATAAATATCAAACTGTCATGAATGCCATCTCCAACATCATGTAGTACTTATTATCTCAAACACAAATATTATATAATCCATTTCCATAAAGTCTAGATAAATTAACCCATGTAGATTAGGTGATCCATCATCATTTAGTACACGGATACTGTAGCAGATATTCCATTTAGATCCATTCTGATCCATGAAAACAAGGATTGTTATATCAAATATGGTAGTAAAGTCTCACACTCAAGGTCTTAGGCTATTCTTAATCACCTTTGGGTAAATCATGAGAAGCATGATTTACATGTCACTTATTGGTAGATAGTAATCGCATGGTATGATAGTTCATCATTATACTGTAGACCCCAGTATAATGAAAAGTATATAAATGCATCCTCTGGATGCATTGTGAATAAAAGTGTAATTCTTGGGCAGATTTAATTATCTTTGACTTTTGACATAACAAGGATCACTTAACAGACATTCAGATAGCAAATTAGTATAAATAACATGAATCTTAAAAATCAATTGAATAAACCATCTTACACTTACCTTACAAAAGAATCTTATATTTTATCTACTTTTTAACTCACAACTGTTACTTGAAGCTCTTCTTTATTATTAGCTATTTTATATCATTATATCATTATTATTTCTTATATTTTACAATTGTTATTTGTAAGATCCCTTGAATTACATAATACACGCACATTACCTATTGCTGTTATTGATTCATTGTATTCACTTCTTTTATATTTCTTTTTATACTTCTTTTACTACTTGTTTATTTGTTTACTCTAGCTGCTGCTGCTGGACAATTATAAACCTGGTGCTCATTTAATAGTTAGATCTGCTTTGGCTCATTTATCTATTTCAATCTATTTTTCTATAAAGCTATATACACTACCACCCTTACGCAACGCAACACTATACAATTACTTCTTTATATAAAGCTATTGTTGCGAAACGAGGAGCGCTAGTTTTGAATGTAGTGATAAAAGTAATAAAAGTAATAGGTAAAAATGACCAAGCAGATCTAACTATTATATGAGCACCAGGTTTATAGTTGTCCAACTAGTAAAATATAGAGATAAACAGATAAAAAATAGAAGTATAAAAGAAATAAAGTACAATGAATCAATACCAAACAGATATATATGACAGATTCAAGGGATCTTATGTGAATATAAGTTCAATCAATGAAATAATAAAAAGCTATGAAGCTAAGTAGATAAATTTGAGGTAAGAATAAGATAACCTTTTATTGTGATATGTGTCTAATTTGAGTATTTATGCATTTTCTAATCTGTAAGCTGATCTTATTCCTATCATATTTCGCTACTAATGTCTTTCGATTTTAATTGTCTGAAGTGAAGAATCAGCGCAACCGAGGTTTAGATCAATCATTTGGTTTTAGATAGGCATTTTATATTTAATTCTCTCTTGTTCTAGAGATGGTTTTTGATTTGACATTTATAACATACGATTTTTCAGGTTGGTTGTTTCAAATATGGATCGCTTGGAGGGATTGTTCTCGGATGGTTTGATAGATGTATTTTATTTAGCCAAAAAAAGAGTTTTGAGAGAATTACGGATTCGATTCGTAACACTATTCACACAACGGACAAAGCCAGTTGTAACAACAGAATAAAACCGCAAAAATGGACTACGCACACTGCTCTACAAAAGTAGAGCAAAAGCTCTCCGGCGGGGAATTGAACCCCGGTCTCCCGCGTGACAGGCGGGGATACTCACCACTATACTACCGAAGAGAGATGTTAGTAGAACACCGCGCGATAATCCTTAGCTCTTTTTATACATTTTTCGCATGCGCAGCAGCAGCAAGCACTTTTTTCCCATAAACTTTATTTTTAATAATCAAAATTCCCATCAACAAGCAACCTCGTGTCAGTGCCAAGGCTTCTGAAGTTTCTTCTGTGACCAGTACCACTGTTACATCTGCTGAGCCCATTAATTTAATTAATTCTGTGCCCAGTTCCACTACATTGTGCTCAAGTTTCACCGATTTGCATCACAATTCTGATTCTAACCTGCCGTCTGTTACATCTGGTCCCACCCTCACTTCTTCTCAATCCAAAAGGCCCTTTGTACCCTCCCCCACTTCCTCATTAGGTGAAATGCCCCAAAAGAGGATTTTGACCAAAAAGGGTGTTGTCCCTTCTCCCACGGTTGTCAGTCAATCTGTCAACTCTATTCCAGAGGTGGTCCCTGCATCATCTGCTCGTGTTACTCGTATCCCAATTCCTCAAGGTACCAAAGTCCCTGTTGCTGCTGTCAAACCTTCTACACAACAACATAAACCTGCTACTGTTGCCAATACTACTGCCGTTACTACTGCGGCTACTACTAACAACATTGTTACTGATTCTATTTCTTCTGATGCCTCTCTTATTACTTCTTCAACTGGTTCTCTTGCTGATTGGGCTATTGATTTTCAAGTACAATTGCGTGCTATGAATAGTCGATTTGCATCCTATGAGACTCGTTTAAATGAAGTTGAACGTCTTACTGCTGAAAACTCTCAGTTAAAATCGGCTCTTTCTGATGCTCATCAGTTGATTGCAACACTTCAGGCGGAAGTGAAGCAACTTAGCAGTGTCCCTCGGGATGCCGTTATGTCTGATGTGTCTGGTTCTTCCTCTGGTGCTGTCTTTGGTGTCTGTTCTGGTACTCCTGGTGGTACTTCTGGTGTCTCTGGTAACTCTTCTGGTAACTCTTCTGGTAACTCTTCTGGTAACTCTTCTTCTGGTGTCTCTGTTGGTGTCTCTGGTGATGTCTCTGTTTCTGGTAACTCTGGTTCTGCTCCTGTCTTTGCTGGTAACTCTTCTGTCTCCAAGTATGCTCCTCTCCCGGCCACCTCAGCTACCAAATCTACTGCTTTAACCTCTTCTGTTGCTGCCAAAACTAGCTTTTTGGATGCTGCTAAACGTGCTCCAAAAACTAAGACCAAATCCAAGTCAAAACCCTCAGCCAAAAAGGTTGAGGCTGCTGTCCGCTTCTTTTCTGATTATCCTGAGGAGTATGTGCAAGGCTATCGATACCTCTACTTTCGTAGTCGTCATCGTAAGTCTTTTAAAGAGGTTCGTGAACAGTTGCATACTTTGAAAATCCAAAACTGGCGTGTTTTGGACATTCACTATCCTGCTCCTATGGCTGTTGCTCTCCTTGTTCATCACGAATATGCAAAGGAACTACTTGATACTCTTGGTAAAGCTGGTGTTACTCCTCTTGCTGATTTTGATCCTCGTGATCCTAATATTCTTGAGGATCCTCGTCTTGTTTCTCTGACTGAAGCTGAACGTGTTGACAAGGTGATTGAAGTCCATCAAGGTCGTCTTCTTCGTGGCCTCAAATACTTGTATCAACATGCAGGTCGTCGTCCTATTTCTATTGCTGTTGCTACTGACTTCTTCCATAAGGAGTGGATCTCTGATGCCCAATTGCATGAGTTCAAGTCAACCGGTACTTTTACAATTGGTGTTTCTGATGGTTCTGGTTCTGGTTCTCCTGGTTCTCCTGGTTCTCCTGGTTCTCCTGGTTCTGGTGGTGTCTTTGAGACTGAGAATGTTGACATGCCCGATGCTGATACTACTGTTGCTTCTGTTTCCCTTCCTGGTGGTGATAAACCAGAGATATCTCAGTAATGAGTATGTCACAAGATATCACTATCACTATATGGAATGCTAATTGTCTAGATCGCATGACAATTAACACTGTTACTCAATCCCTTCCTTTGTCTTCCCTTATCTTTATTACCGAAACATGGCTTCTTCCTCCTCTCCGTCTTCCTACATCGTGGCAGCAATTCCATACCTATGGTTTGCCTGTTCCTAATATGCGTCGTGGTCAAATGGGAATCTCGTTGCTGGTCAATCCTGATTTCCCTTACCCTGTTACTCACATTCCTTCTGTCTCTCCTTATGTCTTATCCTGTCAGGTTGCTTCTACACTGATTCACTGTGTGTACCTGCCTCCTACTGCTTCTTTTTCCGACTCTGATGCTCTATCCGTTTTACGTGATCTGCCTCTTCACTCCAGTCCCTCCCAAACCAACACGATTATTTGTGGTGATCTCAATGCTCGCCATACTCGTTTGTTAAGTGACACTAAGACTACTACTAGAGGTTTTCTCCTTTACGAGTGGTTACTTGATACTGGGCTCTATTGCTGGAATGCTTCTTTTGCTTTTGGTGAACCCACTCTTGTCCAACAACGTCGTCGTCGTGTTGTCCATCAGGATGATGTCTTGTTGCCAAGTAGTGATGGTGTTTTTGGTGTCTCTGGTGCTTTTGATGCTGTTGCTTCTGGTGTTACTGGTGGTCCTTCTGGTGCTGCTAATTCTTCTGGTGTTGCTGGTTCTGGTGATGGCTCTTTTGGTGACTCTGCTGGTGGTGCTCTTGGTGCTTCTGGTGTCTCTCTTGATGTTGCTGTGTCTGGTGTTACTGGTGGTAGTGATCCTGCTTTGTTATCTGCTAACTCTGCTGATGATAGTGACTGTACGGATGATGGTGAGCCTCTGAATGATCCAATATCTTACATTTCTTATGCGGCTGCTGGTAGTATCATTGACCTGTTCATTGGTACCCATGACCTCTTGAATCCTCCCTTGGTTATCCATTCTGATATTAGTATCAACTCAGATCATCATCCTGTTTCGCTTTCGTTTACCTTTGACTCTCCTCCTCCTGTCCGCGTTGATCACCCTCGATGGATGTGGAATCTGTCAAAGTTGGAGGATCCTAGTTGTTCGTATGCCTCTCTGTTTGCGGATTGTATTGATCCGTTTCATGACCATTTAGTCTCTTTGTTGCCTTCTACTACTTGTGCTGACTTTGATAGTCTAGGTGATACTCTCACTGACACTATTCACTCGTTTTTGACAGACTCGGTTGGTCGTCGATTTCCAAAGCCTCCTGGCAATACCTGGTTCTGGACTTCTGATTTGCAAACTGCTTTTGATCTTCGTGAGCGTTTACATACTCGTTGGCGTCGTTCTCCTGATCCCTTTGAACAATGTAAGCGTTGGGCTGAATACCTTGCTGCTAAAAAGGGGTTCCAAAAGGCTATTTTTCATCGACGTCGTTAAAGCTGGAAACAGTTTTGTGACAAGATGGCTTCTCAATCTCTTGGTGAAACTACTGGTACTTTGAAGCGGATCATTCGTGGTCGTAATCTCAGTGCTCCTTTTTCTCACCCTGAGGGACCTGTTGCTGCTGCTGCTACTATGGTCAGACACCTTCGTGATATTTTTACTGGTAATTTTCTGCCTTCGACAAGACCAAATGCTCCTCCTACCTCTCCTTTTCCTCATTATTTGGCTGAATGTCCCTTTGACGACAGTGATGTAGACTACAATCTCAGAAAGCGTCTAGCTAGAAGGCGTGCTCCTGGTGGTGACCATATCCGTGCTGAGATGCTTCTTCCTATCCGCCAAACGTTAGTTCCTGTTCTGTGTCTTTTGTTCCAGCTTTGTTGGCGTTGGTCTCGTACTCCAGCTTCTTGGCGACTGGCCCAAGTGGTGCCAATCTACAAGAAAGGTGATCCTCTTGATCCTGGTAATCATAGACCCATCTCTTTGACATCTGTCTTTAGAAAGTTGTTGGAGCGATGTCTCTATGATCCTTTGGTTTCTTCTGCTCCTGCTTTGGATGTGGTTCAAGGTGGTTTTCGTGAGCGTCGTGGTGCTCCTGATCAGGCTCTTTGTCTTCATGAGCTTTGTCTTCACCATACACTTGATTATGGTTCTTCTCCTGTGCTTGCTTTTCTTGATATCAAATCTGCTTACGATACGGTTGACAGAGCTTTCATTTGGCGTGCTCTAGAAATGTACGTATCAGATGCGATGCTTGGTTTGGTCCAACATTTGTTTGATCAAGTGTCTGTGCAAGTCTTGGTGTCTGGTGCTGTCTCTGATTGCTTTTGGCCTGGTACTGGTGTGTTACAAGGTTCCATTTTGAGTCCTTTTCTGTATTCTGCCTACATCAACTCTTTGCCAAGTGTGCTGCGCGTTCCATTTAACTCTCGGGTTGTGGAGCCCCCTCCTCGACTATACAATGGTCTTTGGTTAAACAGTTTGATGTATGCTGATGATGTTGTTCTGATTGGTACTGCTGAGTCTATGCCTTTGCTTCTCTCTCGTGTGGAATCTCATTCTTTGTCTCTGGGTTATCGGTGGAACCCTCTCAAGTCTGTGGTGTCTCTCTGTCTCTCTATGGTCAAGCTATTCCTGGTGCTAACTCTTTTACTTACCTTGGTTTGCCTTTTTTCAATTCGAAGGGTACTCTGGATCTGGATTTGTTATTGACTAGAAATAGTCAATCTGCTCTAGGTGCTATGCGTGGTCTTCAGTCCCTTGGTCTACATTCTGCTGATTTCTCTCGTCGGTTGCTCTCTGCTAAACTATATGCTACTTTTATTCGTCCAAAACTTGAATTTGGTCTCTCTATTTCTTGGTTCCTGAAACGTCATTTGAAGCTTTTGGAAAAGCTCAAAATCAATGTCTTCGGTTGGCTTTTGGTGGTCATCGTACTTCATCTGTTGTGGTTTTTCGTCATATGACTAATCTGCCTACAATGGAGGAACGTGTCAACACTCTTACTTGCAAGATGCTCTGGCGAGTGTATACTCAACTTCCTGATAATACTCTTCTTATGCTTTTGATTCCCACTCTTGTCTCTTTTAAACATCGTTTAAACAAGTTGGCTATCAAAAATCCAATTTGGGATCCTGGTTTTGCTGGTGGTGCTGATGGTTCTTTAGATCGTCGTGGTCTTGTTGACAAGATCAAGCTGTATCGCAATGATTCTCTTCAACTTCGGTTGCGTCCTCCTCCTGCTTCTCCACCTGTGTTGCTCTCTGCCTGTCGTCCTACACTAATGGTTGATCCAATCTTGTATCTACCAATGTCTGTGTTTGATCGTAGTCGTCTTTGGAATAAAATTGGGATCAATTTTATGAGAATAGAAAAAAAATATGAAAAAATAAACCAGAGAAAATACAATTATAGTCTTTCCACGTTTTATTTCGATTAAAAGAAATCTGAAGAAAGGATACATGCTCTTTAAGAGAGCTTGTATTTATATCAATTGTAAAATAGCTTCATTACAGTGAGAATGCCTATTTTACAGCTTAATTAAAGAATGTCCTTGTTGACACTCTCTCACTTTGGATTGTAGTTGAGATTTCGATATGTTGGTATTAAGGTCGATACTATTGTTTCGGTCAGGATTGTGATCCTTCAGAATCCTGATTGCAACTGAGCTTAAGTTATTGTTCTATAAACAAGAATGTTTACATTTAGAGTTATTGCCACTGCTTTAGCAGGTGCCTCGTTTATACATATTTGGAACATTGTTTATTTCTGAATATGATCAGCATTGTTCAACATTAGCATGTGCCACAATTGTAGAAGTCTGTACTTTGATCAGGAGTACAAGCTTCCACAGACTCTAGCTATTGTTTACTTATGCTTTCCATAGATTTGGTTCCTAGATAAATCAGCCATGATTCATCTGGGTTTTATTACAATGTCAATTTGGGTGCCAGAATAGGTGCTATTTCATTACAGTCTTGTTCGTTGGCGTATGGGCTGGTTGCCTGCTCGGCCAATTCCATGTCGTTGTGGTGCTTCTCATGCTAGTCGTAACCATTTGCTAGAGTGTCTTGGTGTCGCTTCTCTACTTTTGTTTTCTGATATCTCTCCTGGTGCTGACTATCTGCCTAATCCTTTGGATTTTTGGCTCAATCAATTGCCTCCTAAAAAGCCTTCTGCTTCAAAACTGGTGTCTTCACTTTCTTTTTGGTCTCGTTGCTGGCCTGTCATTCTCCAAATTTTTTTGGATATTGACATTATCTGTCACCCTGATGCTGAATTTACTGGTAAAGCTTTGGATACCTCAGGTTCTGCTTTTCTTGAATGGATGACCCCGGTTTCATCAGCTAATACTGTCGTCGCTACCGTTCCTCCTATTATCTCCTCAAATAGTGATGGCGTCGCTCTCGTTATTCCAAATCTTTTGTCCACCTAAGATGCTGTCTCTTTGATGTCTCTCTCCAACTGTTTCTTCTGCCTTTTTTTGAACCAAGAATTTTACAATTTTTAATTTTAAAATTTCTGCTTTTATTTTTTTTATTTTCTACTTCCGAATTTACTTCCAGCTACTATTCTTTTGATTCGCATTATAATGAGCAATTTGCCCTACAGGGACGCAGCTCCTAAATTATATTATTAAATAAAACATTTCACCTATACTACCGAAGAGAGACGTTAGCGGTCATGATTGGATTAGGCTATAGCTGGATGTCAAGATTGTGGTGTCACTGCAAGTAAAGTGGATATCACGTGATTTTCATAATGTATGAAATTCGATAAAAAAATAGTAGAAATTGGCAATTTAGAAGCCTGCTTAATAACATGGCTCAGGACTTGAACATCTTATACAGTACATCAGTCCGATCACGAAACTGAATCAAATAAAATTTTAGCTACTTTTATTGTCGAGATATGTGCCTTTGAAATTTCTACTATTGCCCAGCATTGCTAAATATCGCGGTAGCTCTATCTATTGCTTTCTATCATCAGACTCATGCTACAAGCTAATGCACAAATGTCCTTAAATACTCTAATGCAAAAATCTTCACTTATTCATTTTAAACAACCAGCTGATTTTAATCGTATTTACTATTTTATATTATTTTCTTCTGTGATGATGAAATCCGTTTCTTAATCCCTAATTTCAACGCAATTGAGTTAAATGCAATTGTTTCTTTGAAACGTGGTTGGGTCATAGTACAGGCTCCTTATTTCTCTTTTGGGGCACCTTGTTTTGGGCCCCCTATTTTTTTATCCTTTATGATGGAATAAATAAAATTCACATTTTTTTTACCCATAAAGGTATTGGAAAATATCACTGACAAAGAAAAGAATTAAATAAAGCGTCAACAAAAGTGTTGGAAAATCCTAGAGCTGTCAAGCCAAATTATTTGTAATTTGAATTGTATAGTTTATTGTCTGCGAAAGAATAGTAGTTCATCATGGCATCAGGGGTAGCGAATGACTTTGTTACAAATCAAAAAGCTCCCAGTGATGATGATGCCTAGAACAATTAGCAAGTTGCAGTAAAATTGTAAATATCAGCACAGGAAATCAGCTCACATATATCTCGAGTCCATCCTGCTATGCCAAAAGTCAAAGTTAATTAAATCTGCCAAAGAATTACACTTTTATTCACAATGCATCCAGAGGATGCATTTATATACTTTTCATTATACTGGGATCTACAGTATAATGATGAACTATCATACCGTGCGATTACTATCTACCAATAAGTGACATGTAAATCATGCTTCTCATGATTTACCCAAAGGTTATTAAGAATAGCCTAAGACCTTGAGTGTGAGACTTTACTACCATATTTGATATAACAACTCATTCGCAACTTAATTTGCAGTAGACTGATAATATGCAATCCTGTAGCATATTTCATTACATAATAAGAAACCACTTATCAAAGTTCAACGGATACCTTGATCTTATAAGGCAATTGTAGCTCTTCCGGAACAGCATCATTGTTCAATAACATGTATTAGCTCTGCGGCCGATTTCATTTTTGAGGGCTTCGGATTTTCAGGCTGATTTATGTTTTGATGCGTTCGGCAATCCAGTACGTATTCCCTGAATAAGAAAGTGGAAATAATAAGCACTATCCCTGGTATGCCGATTATTGGAAATGAAGGCTGACCTAAAAAAGTTAAAATACTTCATGACTGACACAAAAGCAATGCTTTTCAAATACTCTTCTCTAAAACCGGATCTATATAACGTACAATACTTTTGATATATTAGAATTGCATCCTGCAAAAAAATTCTGTTCCGCTTGTTTAGGTTTTATTTCAAGCTTTTATTTGATGTAAAAGTTACAATTATAGGTAGTTTTACAATAGTTTGCTTTGCACTGATCTGATGCTAGACGTTTTAATATTTGGAAAAAAGGTCAACATTCTGTTTTAAAGTTTGATCCATATTGTTATGCGACGAAACCCGTTGTTGGTGTCTCTAAGTATCATAGACTGAAAGCGTGGAAAAGAAACAAGATAGTATATCCTGTAGGCCATCGTGCCTTTTCTATATATTACTTTATTTTAGACACTCATTGTGATGAGATAATAGAAGGCTGCAATGGCTTCTTTCTATTTCAAATATGTGATAAACCCTCAATTTGCGCAAATCGGTAGTGCTAAGTAGATGTATGCGTATACGTGTGAGTTAAATAGTATAGCCCACGCTAATCCAACAACATGCTTCAAAACCAGCATCAAGTTGAGTGCTTCCTCCGTTTTTCTGCATTATTATAGCCGGTACATGTTAAGCCGCTTATTGAAATGCCGGCTGGCCACACAGCAGTAAGGCCACTAGTGTCCTCGCTTTACTTAAAAGGCACTAGTAGTCGCTTTAGATTTTTTTTTTCACATTTTCAAGATTACACACACAGATACTAGATAATGCAAAGGACCAGCCTACTCTTTAAGCATTGCTTAAAAGTCCCTGCGTTCAATTCAATAAAACGTTTGCATTCAGCACCGTCGCTAAGCAATTATATCAAACGACAGTACATTACAACAAATAATGTCAACAAAGCTCCTGCAACGACAACTACACAAAAGGCAGGCCCCCCCTTGAATGCGTCTCGAAGAGTGCTGCCATTACCAACAAAAGTAACTGAAATGAAATTGCGTTGTAAGTGTTATCAACGAACTCATTTGGTATTGCATAGCTAAATATTGTCGAGCATAGGTACAGAATTTGATCAAAACGGTGCTGTCAAAACGACAGCAGGAGAATTTCTCAAATCAGACTTTTGTCAACACCACTCACTACTTCCTCGTGATTTACGAACAATTGATACCTACTCTGTTTATCAGAAACCCACCATACTTGTTCGACCAGAGGCAATTTTAGTGAATATAGCTCATTTAAAAGCATTATTGAAGAGTGATATGGTGGTGCTCTTTGATACATATGGTTCAACAGATAGTTACAACCAAAGTATCTTTATATACGATTTACAAGAAAGATTGAGGTCACAAAAGGATGGATTACCGTTTGAATTTAGGTAAGGTAGATACGTGGAATTGAAGAGTAGGTATTGATGATAGGAACATAGAGCACTAGAAGCAATTTTGATATCGGTAACATCCTCGCTACAGTCAGAGTTGGATATATTGGAAGGGCCTGTGAATAAGCTGTTGGGGGATTTAGAGGATTTAGCAGATATAGAAGAATCCATGAACGGAGATAAACTGAGGGATTTATTACAGTATTCCAAGAAACTGTCTAAATTTGAGCAAGATGCTCTGTCTATTCGAGATGCATTAGAGGAAGTCCTAGACAACGGTAACATGCCGCCGCACACAGTATAGGAAGCAAAGATTGCTAATAGTATTTGATATAGATGATGATCTGGCTGCCATGTATTTGTCAGATAAAAGAGCAGGAAAATACCGAGCACCCGAGGATCACGAAGAAGTGGAACTACTATTAGAGGCTTATTACAAACAAACAGAGGAAATTGCAGCCAAAGCCTCGACATTGAGACAGCACATGCGTTCTACGGAGGAGATTGTGCAACTTATTCTGGATGTGTCACGAAATTCGTTAATGTGGTATGATATTCGGCTAACGATAATCACACTATCAGCCACTGTTGTGAGTGGATATGGTGCACTATTTGGTATGAATCTACGAAACTACTTTGAGAATGATCCGTATGCATTTGGTCTTGTTTCCGGTCTTGCCCTCATGTCTGGCTTGGGAGCATTTGCCATTGCATTAAGAAAACTCAGAACGCTAGCCAAGATCAAACCTTAAAAAAATGATTATCCATCCCTACCATTGAAAATGGAAATTCTAATAGAACTTTTTTTTTTTTTTTTTGTACAAATTTATCAGCTCATTTCTTGTTTCAATGTGAAATGAAATTTTATTATTTTCAGCGTGCAAATAATGTGATTTGGTTTGGCATTACATAATGATAGTATAACAGATAAATGGTAATTGTAGAGCAAATTTAGACAGTGGCGTTACGAACAACCAACACAGGACAGGGACATTCCTTGAGACATGTATCGGAAACAGAGCCCAAAAAGACGCTCTTAACAGCGCCCAAACCGCGCGAACCCACAATTAATAAATCTACCTTATGAGCTTCGGTAAAACGAGGAATAAGTGCCTTGGCTTCACCCCAAAGGATGTGTACTTCACTGGAGATGTGCAATTGATTGAGACTGAGGGACATGGCTTCAAGACGTTGACGAGCAGTTTGACCATGAGGGAGGTTTTCAGTTTCCTTGATGGCTTCATTTACCTTGGATACAGTAGTAGACAACATGGGCAAATCCTCAGACTTGGGAGATGTGGTTTCCTTCTTACCAAAGAGACCAGCACCACTGGACTTGTCATCTCTCTTGACAGCAGACAACAAGATGATGTGATCATTTTCAGGACGGATGATGTTCTTTACAGACCAGTCAAAGAGTCTTTGAGCATCTTCACTGCCATCATAGGCAATAGCAACACGACGTTTTTCAGTAATTGAGACAGACATTTTAGTATAATAAGAAATAACCAAAGAAGAGTAAGAGGGATAGAGGAGTGAAACGAGTTTATATAGGCTTTTTTTTTATCGAGGCAAAATTCATGCATGAAAACAATGGAGGAGTTTCATTCTTATAAAGACACAAGCTGTTGACTGGGGCTGGTCATGTTTGAGAAAGAAATTTCCTGGAGAAAGATGGATCTTCTAGGCTGGTGTGTTTGCATAAAATGCGATATATTACGATTGTTAGGAAATAATGGTTCAAGTTATAATTGAAATATATTTCCTAGTATTAAATTCTTGGGCATGCATTCTCTATGTTGCTTTTTCCTTTTAATTTCTTTTACAATCTGTGATAAATGGTGCAATTCAAGTTTCAGTTGTTTAGATTTGACGGCATATGCCAGACAGTGGCATTAACGCTGTGTCCATTAATGGGAAAATTCGATGGAATTGAACCAATCTGTTATTCGCGAAACGTTGAAGTGGCAGGATTATTAGTATTCCAACCTGGTAAAAAGACATGCACAGCAGCATCTTGACGCTATTGACTAAACATGTAATACAGCAACTCTCATGATGAACATTGTTGCTCTCTGTATGACTAGTATTATGATCTACCACGTAAAAACAAAGTACACAGCAGTAGGTAAATTAAAGTTCCAGCATTAATCTGCAATGCTCATACAGAAATTAACAGTGTAATTAGGCAGAAAAGAGATTGCCATGTTTTTTCAGCTGTACTTGGTGACCATATTCTTGGAAATGCTATTGGTTACCAACATCATCCCGACTGCCTCCATACTGTATCCTGTATGATCTCTTCATCCCATCTTTAGTGTGACACTAAACACCTGTTTAATTTAGTTTTTTACAGCTGCACATTTAGGTTTAATTAGTGCATCATTCTGGTGCTTGCTTCTGAATGGGTTTGTTGGATTTCAATTTGCAGAAGATGGTACGCCGATCAGTTTATGGGTTAGTATTTTGCTAGTGGGGAGAGAAGGAAGAGGAGTTGAATATTTTCACACAGAGACAAGGGTGGTGTGAGAAACCGAAAAAAGTCATCAGATTCTAACAAACACAGCATAGTCTATTCGAATCAGTACATTTTTGGTATTTCTTGTGGTTGGATTTGTTGCTATGGCAACATTTAATAATTTTGGTCCCTTCAGTTACACATCGCCTGGAGCGCTATGGATTATTTACTATATTGTAAACGGATCCATGTTTCTTATTTATACGATTTCCCAAATAATCCTGGTCACGTATACATTAGATGATAGATGGCCCCTTGGGGATATTGCATTTGGCATCTTGTTTTTCGTGTCAGGTTTGGTCGTCATGTTTATTTTCTCAGTTGCACTTTGTGAGCAGGTTAAACACTATTTGGATGGACTCTTCTTTGGTAGCATGTGTAACCTTCTGGCCGTAATGATGGTGTATAAATACTGGGATTCCATCACCAAGGAAGACTTGGAGTTCTCTATCGATTCAAAGCATCAAATATGGGAGATCCAGGCACTACTGAAGGATGAAGAGAATAAAATTGCAGGCAAATTTTAGTACCATTAGATCTAAAAATGTAACCTGCTTTTTTTATGCTTTCCACACTTGACCAATAAGACGCTATTTGTCACACCACTTTCTATTCCTTGATTTGACACAAACAAAATCATATAAAAGCTTTTTGGTTTTACATCTCCCTTTTGTTTCTTCTTTTTATTCCTTTTCAAAAATATTTTCTGATCCACTACACAAAAATGACACTGATTATCCGCCAGATTCGAGCACTCATTTCTGAAGTGCCTCTGCGTCAAAAGAAGCCTGAAAACAAGCCCTCAAATGCCGCTCAAGAACGAAGAAAATCTTTGACAGTGAAAATTAGCAAAGAGCCACCCGCCATCGTCTATTTTGAGCGAGACAAGCTGGAAGATTCCTTCGAATGTATTTTTGATCCTCAAGTCCATCATGACGACGAAAAAGACCACCCAGATTTGTTTACTGAAAAAAGCAAAAAGAAGGATCTGAAGCCTTGGCAAAAGCCTCCTTACTGCTCACAAAATAGCAACAGTACATTAATGAGTCGCTTTAAATCAACATTTATCAA
Organism: Mucor circinelloides; assembly: GCA_037974945.1. Lineage (NCBI taxonomy): Eukaryota > Fungi > Mucoromycota > Mucoromycetes > Mucorales > Mucoraceae > Mucor > Mucor circinelloides. The sequence continues at coordinate 648,925 of JBBNAA010000030.1, read as the reverse complement.
AAACAGCGTAAACACAACAGCAGCAGCACCGCTTGTTATGCATCAATCGAATCACTCGACAGAGCAGGTTGCTTAATCACATCCCACATACTACTTTAAATCATTCACATTATACTATATCCCTCCTCCTCCTCCTCTCCCCCCCTCCCCATCTACTACTATTATTTCTAAATGTAAATATTATGCAAACCCAAAATAAAATGTTGTAAATATTTTCTTGCTTGATTCCCATAAATTACTGTAATCAGTCAGATGGTGCTGTTTGTCCCTTCGTTTCCCAAAGTGTGTTACATTCCACTTGATTGGTTCCAATGTTGCCCTTATGCAAAAACCATTAGGCTTGGGTCATCTCGTCTTGATCCACTGCTTCCCAGGACTGTTTTTTCTTCGAGAATTGATTGTTTGCTGTACCCCTTTATTTCGTGGAAGAGAGCAATCATTTCTGCTTGCCTGCAACATTGTGATTTCAAGCGACATTTACCTTGGATTAACTGGTGTTGACATAACTGTAAAAGATTCGGCCCTAATAGCACCGTTCCCCTGAACTGATCCTCTTAAAATTAGACACTTGATACCCCCCGCCTCTTCTTCAATCATCATTGCATCCATCGTTGCTGTAGATTTAATATTACAATGATGGCTACGTTAACAGAACACGAACAAAAGCAGGAGCAAGAGAATATACCTCCATCAATCTCACTTACTCCTGACAGCTCCAGCGAAGAGGAATTCCATGATTGCCGTAGCGGTGATGAACCTTTGACGCCCATTCCTACAAAGAACACATTCACAAATGATAAAGTGAAAGATGACGCGTTAACGGCACTAGCTCCATTACAAGACCAACCCTATATCACAGCCATGACAGAAAGCACATCACCTGTATTGGCCATAGAAAAGGGCGTTAAATGGTGTCAAAGATGTGGTACATTGGAGACGCCAAGATGGAGAGTGGGTCCAGCTGGTCAATCAACGTGAGGGGATTTTCTGTTGATTTCAAAGAGTGTGATCTAACGCTGCCATATTGTTAGATTGTGCAATGCTTGCCATTTGAGATGGAAAGTTCTAGGCAGACCTGAAGAAGGGTACAGTTCAGCAGTATATCCACCACCTCACTACAATCACAACGCTCGTAAAAGAACGAAACCGCAACGTACAAAAAAGCAGTTGAAAAAACCTAAAGTCAAAAAGACGACGACTACAACTACCATTACAAAGAAAACGACCAAGCTAATCCCTGAACCTAAAGTTGTTAGTGAAATCGCTGAGGATCAGGAAAACGTGAGACCACCTTCGATGCCAGCAGTGAGAGGTCCATGTACCAACTGTAAAACTACGGAAACTCCCTTATGGCGGCGAGGACCTTCAGGTCATAAGACGTAAGTAGCGTAGAGAGTGCAAGCCATTGAAATTCATTCTGTTATTAGGCTGTGTAATGCTTGTGGATTGAAATGGGCAAAAACTTCAACCGATGTTAGCACCAAAACAGAAACATCTACGACAATAAAAAATGTAGAAAGCACAACTGTAGAAACAATAGTAAAGAAATCAACAAGTACACCTAGAAAAACAACTCTATCGAAAAAAGCAATAGACATGATCCTACTTCACAACAAGAAAGAATATATCAAGCATGGCCTCTATTACGACAAAACTAGAGTGCAACCAAAACGACCATTTTCCATTCCACTTCCAATGCATTTAGGTGAATTTCTGCTCAACAAAGAAAAGGAGTTCGAGTTATCGCCTGATATTCACCAGGAACGAGAGTTGGGATTATTTCAAGGACTCATGGCCAACAGAAAACCCTTCTTTACTCGCATCAGAGCAAACATCTTTGTTGAAAGAAAACCCTACAAAGCCGAAGAAGACATGATATGCCAATGTGTTCGTCCAGCTGAAGGAGAAATGGGTTGCGGTGATGATTGTATTAATCGTATGCTATTCTATGAATGTGATCCAGACTGCTGTCCCTGTGGAGATCAATGCTCAAACCGACGATTTCAACGCAAGGAGAGAACCAAAGAACTTCAAGTGTTTCAAACAAAGAATCGAGGTTGGGGTCTTCGCACTTTGGTAGACATCAAGAAGGGTGATCTTGTCATTGAGTATCGGGGTGAGATTATCTCTCACGAGTTGTGCGAGGAAAGAATGTGTACCACCTATGTCAATGAAAAGAACTTTTACTTTTTAGAGTACTGTAATGGTGAAGTGATTGACGCTTGTACAAAGGGGACAGAAGCCAGATTCATAAACCATAGTTGCGATCCCAATTGTCACATCGAAAAATGGTAGGCGTAGCATTTCGAGTGGATTCAACAGGCTTTCTAACCTATTCTATAGGTCTCTAAGAGGCGAATCGCATTTTGGCGTATTTGCATCTCAAGATATCGAGGCTAAATCAGAACTGTTCTACGACTACAACTTTTCAACATTTAATAATTCGGTTGAGAGCGAGCAGGTGTGTCATTGTGGAAGTGACCAATGCAGAGGAACCATCGGAAGAAAGATTTCTCGCACACGCTAACAGGGAGGCCAAGCTTATATTATTTATCATAACATTGACGAAATCTATAATTACACTACCAAATTACAATATCTACCCACTACAGAGGAGCTTAATAACTTGTAGCGTGGAATCAAAATAAACCGAATCAATTAAGCAACATCAGCCTCCACATTTCTGTAGATGTGATAGTCTTTGGCCAGTTTCCCATGTCTTTTGATAGTATACAACACATAATGTATAGATACAAACTTTTAGGTGTACCATCAAAAGAGTGGTGTCTATTTAGGTTTCTGATCTGGATAGTTACCTGGTTAGTTCGGTATATGCTAAAAACGATCTCTTATATTCTTGGTCAATTTATGTGACGTCAATTGAGAGAGCTGTTGAATTCACGTCTTTCAAGAAGGTTTGCGTCCATCAATTTTTTATTGTCAAGTATTTTATTCAACAATTCTACAATATAATGTCATTCGAGGATAACGATAATAGCGGTTCTGATCATGATTTTGGAGATCTCTTTGGCTCTGAGGATGAAGCATCTGATATCGATGATGGACGTTCTCAGTCTTCGATAGAGCAACAGAATTCACCAGTACAGACATCTACAGCAACAACTACAAAAGCAACTAATGATCTTGATAATCTCTTTGGAAGTGATGATGAATCAGCATCTGAAGATGAGCCTGAGAAGAGGCAGACATTGAAACAGAGAAGGTAACGACAGTAACAGCTTTGTTAAGCAACTAGAGTTAACCACTCAACAGAGCTCGCACACCTCAATCGTCTGAAGACGAGCGAGATTCTGGACGCAAGAGCCCTACAGGATACGACGATGGTATGGAAGAAGACGAGGATAATCAATACGGCAGCCAATCGAATAGAAAACAACGCGTGGAAGTGTCGTTAGAGATGCCTCAGTTACCAGTACCCTATAGTGATAATAATAAGGTACTCATCGTACAACCTGATCAGCTTGTTCTGTGAGCAGTCAACTAATTCTATATGTGATTAGTATTACCTTGCCAAACTACCTCGATTTTTGGATATTGAAGTGAATCCATTCGTGCCGGAAGAATTCGAAGTGCAAATTGAAGAAGGATTAACAGAAGTACAAGAACAAGAATCTATACGTGAACAAATAGAAAACACAATTCGATGGAGAAGAGTATTACAAGATGGCCATGAGGTATTTCAGAACCTATTAGAGTGAATCAATACACTTTGTGCTTACTCGCACTCTTTCACAGACCATGCAATCAAATGCACACTTGGTAGAATGGGAAGATGGTCGAGTATCAATGATGCTGGGCGATGAATGCTTTGACGTGGGCAGTAAACCAGTCGGCAACCAAGAACATGCTTATCTACTTGCACATCAGACAGGATCCGGTGCACTTGAGAGTCAAACTGAATTCACTGATCATATGACATTTAGACCAAGTGGTCTCAAGAGTGATACACATCGTCATCTTACTGCACAAATTGCTGATAAACAAGTCAAGAAGAACAGAACAAAGATGTTCTTCACTGAAAAGGATCCAGAATTAATGAAGCAAGAACTAGAATCACAAGAAAACGAACGTCTAAAAGCACAAAAGAAATTGGAACTTCAACGTAGAAAGGCAGACATGCGTTATGGCGATGTAAGCTCACGTCGCAATAACGACTTTGGTGATTATGATGTTGCCGATTATTCATCGCACCATGGAGCAAGTGGTGGCGGTGCTGGTGGCGCACAAGATCGTTATGAAGATGACTTTGTTGTGGATGATGATGAATATGATGAAGAAGAAGAGAGATCAAGAGAAAACAGATTATCACAAGCTAAAAGCTCTGGCATGGATCGATATAAACGTGCTCGTTATAGTGATGAAGAAGAGGAGGAGGAAGAAGAGGAAGACGAGGATTATGGAAATGATGATGACGATGAAGAGGAAGTTGTGGTTAGAAGACACAAACGTAACCGCATCTTGAGCGACGAAGACTAAAGATTAAATAAAAAATGAATTTGTAAATTACCGCTGGCAAGAAAAGAGCAACCGCATGTATACTTTGAAGCCTTCATTAACAGCCGATTGTTTTGAAACTGAAAAAGAGCAGCAATTGCCAATTTATATATATGCAACGCATATAGATGGAAGTTTTGACAAATTCTGTATAGGTTTCAATGCAAAATTAGCCAAACTGTATTGTTGCATAGTTTTAATTAGTGAAAGTACTTTGAATGTGCAAACACCTCATGGCAAAATGTACATCCCAAGCAACGTCTAACTAAATGCCGCTCCTTCATCAATCCTTCATCAAATTTGCTTAATCTGACACATTGATTGGCACATATTTTTGTGTTACTTGCTCCATCTGCCCTTCCATCAAAACATCTGAACACTTCTTATTCTCATGTCCATCAAAATATACGATTTGGTCTACCGCACTCTCAATATATATTGACGCCTCGCTACATTCTCCAACATTCGTCCAATATCTCGACTTTATTCATATGCGATCGTCTTATACAATATCCAGTGCTTCTCCCTATACCACCCTTTCAGTTTACCAAGTATTTTCATGCATTCTTCAAACTATTTAGGGCTTTCATTACCGTTTCGTATTTGATCTCATTAAAAAAAATATCATTGTGTCTCCATGGTTGCCAATGCTATAAAAAATATACCATACAATTTCTCTTAACCTAGAGATACTTTGGATATAGTTTTCCTGTATTTGGTGGATCTTTGACATTCTCAGAGATATGCCTCACGGATTTTGGCAATTTTGAAAAAGTCACCCGATTATTGGGATTTTTCACTATGATAAATAAACAAAGGTACAAAACTATCGCAAAAACTCATTCTCGATCACAAGACCTTTTGTTTGTTTATTTCATAGTCTAGAAACTGACCTGAGCCTCAAAAACTGTATTTTCAATTTGTCGATATAGTGCAGAATTTTGGAAAGAAAAAAGTTATGAAATAGCATTATTCGATAGCCCTTTCCTTATAACATAATCCTTATTGCAACTTGTAGCCGCCATAACTTGACATTTTTGGACAGCTTCGTTGACAGCTTGGTTGAAAGTTTACAGAATGTATAAATAACAATGGAAATTTACAAAACATCAAATGGAACGCTTCTACAAGATACCAAGGAGAGGTTTGGCATGTGTTATTTTAATAAAAAAGCGTTTTATTAAAGTCAAATATGATGCATGATTCCAACTGCTACAACTTTCAAAGTTGTCAATGTAAATATGCTGTCATCAATGCGCTGAATATCTGAATCAACTTTGATTTAGAGTTCAGCTCATTCACATATCTCTGAGATAGCAGTTCTCGTTTGATTTTTATAGGTTTCCATCAGTAAAAGAGGCCGCATTTATGGAAGAAGAGTCAGTTTGAGTCTTAAAAACTACAACATATCAGCAAACGGGAGGCCGGATCAAGTAATACCACTTGAGCGAGTGTTTATCAAGCCTTTTAACTCGTTGAGTAAAAGAGTCTAACTACATGAACATGGAAAATGACAGCTTTTAGGACTAATGTACTGCAATCAGTACAATGCGAGTAAAGCGACCTTTAAATATCAGATCAATCGTTTTTTACTCTTCCCCTTGGTATGAATAATGAGGGCATTGAATTTATGCCATCAATCAGCCCTCTTTGTTCAAGTTGAATCAAAATGGCCAAACGTGGGCAGATTTCTTGTTTACTCTCTTTTTTCGTTTTTTTTACAACAGAGAATATTCAGGAAAATGGGAAACATTGGTATGCATTCATTTTATGTTGCTTATTTTACAGTGACATCCATGCAATTCGACCACTCAATTATTTTGATTCCATTGATTTCGATAGTCAGCAAGTCTTTCTCCAGATCAATTAATTCGCCAGACTCTGGTATGACAGATTATTTCGAGGACTTTGGCGATGATACTTCTGATACATACCACAAGGTAAATGAGTATAAAGCAATTTTGCTTCAAACGCAAGGACTAACTGACAACAATTTCAAAATTAAAAAGCATCTGCTCAAGAAACAACTGATAGATTACATGAAAAACATGACGAGACACAGAGAGCAATTGGGTGATTTGGAAAACTCTTTTCTAAAGTAAGTTGCCAAGCTGTAAAATGAGTGTTTTTTGCTTGGTAACATTGTTCCTTGGGTTCTATTAGGGTTCTGGAATCTTCTGTCATCAATATTCTTGGGAAAAAGCAGTGCGAATCATATCAAAATCATGGCTCATTTAATGGCACAGATTTGAAGATAATGAGATCCATTTGTAAGGTTGCTTATTTTGATGTCGACAAGTATTATGAGATCAATCATCTCATTGAGCCTTTGAGATCAGTATGTGTTCTTTGCTATGGAAAAACTGTGTGAAATGTTGCTCACTACCGGCTTACAGGCATTCAAGAATGGGTCGTTACAAAAGGTGTTGATGTCTATCGAGAGTATGAAGCAGCACAATGATCGTCAGGGACTGTTCTTCAGCACAATCGATTACAAATTATTAGACATACTGGAATATCTGTAAGTTGGAAAGCGTGGAAGTTACTAGATGAAATTCCTCAAGCTTCTTTTTTTTTTCCTCCAGTACAAATTTTTGCATGAATGAAGAAAAGAACGCCAAAGATGTTTTCGGTCACTGGATGAACATTTTCGACATACTTTTCCGTGGTACAAACGTAAAATTATCAAAGTAAGTGTTAAAGAATATCGATGGCGCATGTTCCGCCAAACATTAATGAGTGTAGCCGCAGATCTAGATTCTCAATCAAGCAGCCAGATCAAGGAGAATCCTTAAACAAGCAACAGAAAAGAAGATTTGGCAGTACCAGTGCATCTACAAAAGACAGTATTCTATTTCAGTGTCTCTGTCATAACAGCTTTAGTCAGCAAGAGCCAGTGGAGATATCCGCTTGTAATATTTCCTACAAAGCAAGTGAAGATACTGATGAGCAATATGCAGAAAAAGAAGCTATTTTTCAGAGCAACTCTATATTGATCAATAAGGCTATTCTTGACAAGTTGAAGAAGGATTACCCCAATATCGATGAAAACATTATGAAAGACGTGTATCCGTTAGGAATACATTTATCTGGTATGTACCCAGCTGATAAACTTGGCATCTTTATCATTAATGACGCTATTTAGAGTTTGATGGATATGTTTACTCTATTCGTCCGTACAAAGGCGTGTATGTGGCCTCGCAAGTGTGTGAAAATATCCTGTTTATACCTAAAACCATTGAGGAGTTTGAGGTATTCTTATATAAAAGTCGAGTCTTGGAGATGTTGTGCAATCTAAAGGTTTGTACATGAAAAAAGCAAGAGTGCCACAAACGGTTTAGAACTAACTTATCAAAATAGAGACACTATATCAATGTCGCTAAAATCGTACGCCAAGCATCTGTCAGTAAGAATGTGTGGTCAAAATCATAGCGGCATTTATTGTTTGCACCTTTCATTGTTGAACACTAAATCTCATTGGCCGTATCGATAATTATCCATACCCAACAATTACCAATAAAGCGTTCATTTGTGAATGTTCACTGCCTGTTATTTACTTCTCATCATACCCAACTATCGCTAAAGTAGCTTTCTGTCACACATAGTTTGAAGCACATTAGTCATGGCGATGCTAAATAAGGCAACAGGGTGTCAACGCGTTAAAAACTGTAGACTATACTACTTGATGATAATGATGTCTATATATATAAACAGCTCAATCTCCTTAGAAGAAAGAGACAGGCCTTTTTCCTTAATTTTTTTAATATTATATACAAATTCTTTTCGTGTTAAAACAATTGATTCAATAAACTCGGATCTGTCACTGAACTAGGTGTATTGGTAAAATCGTCCACGCCGGCATTGACGTTACCATACTTTGCGATCAAGTCTATGACAGCACCACCAACATGGTTTGCATTCTCGTCCTCTAGCATAAACAGGTTGTTGTTCTTGTTGTTGTCAGGGTTAAAGAGTGTATCTGTGACTCCATCGTTTGTTGCAGCACCCATCAGGAAGGCTTGTTGGTAAAGTTCGCTGAGGGTAATTAATGCTTGAGGGCTTGGTGTATTTTGGTATGATGAGCCGTTACTTTCATCGCTGCTATTATTGCCATTGCTCAATAGTTGGTCTGGCATCAGCATGTCTTTGGATGAGTCTACTGGTGGAAATGATGCGAGAATGAAGTCTTCAAACATGTTGTTTGTAGTTGGGAAGATGGGGCTGTTGGCGGCAGTAGAGACATCATGCATTGTAGTGGTTGTTGTGGTATCTTCTTCGCATGAAGCCATCATATCGTTATCTTCTTCGGGTGGTGGCGAAAAGCAGAAATCGTGGAAATCAAGAGTAACTGTAGTGCCTGAATAGCAAGATTGCCCTGTGATGGAATCACGGCGTTTGTGTGGCGATGTTACGGCGCTTGCAAGTCCAAGTTCTTGTAATTCTTTTTGCTGATCTGCCAGCGCCTGTGCGGTCAAAGGAATCGTTTGTTTGTTGTTATTTACTGTTGTGTCTGCATTTGATTCTTGCTTGACGATGATCTCTTTCTTGGGTATTTCCTCATTTTGAGTAGTCGCCGGAGGAGGTGGAGGTGGGGGTGGAACATAGGGCGCAGGAGCAATACGAGATGCGTATTTGCGAGGCCGTAAGTTGGGTGTGAATTGATTGCGATATGTATCCAAAGCCTTTTGCAATAAGTTCTTCTTATTAGCAAGTTGACGAGGATTCAACCAGGCTAATTTCCAACCGATTTCATTACATTTAGCTTCATCTAGCCGACGTTGAGATACAGAGGGTGTCTCTGATGTGATATGCATTGCTCTAGGGAATACGCAGTTATTCTTACGAAATGCAATATCAATAGCATCTAGCACGACTGACTCAATGTTGATGCGAATACGGCATTTCGATGTCGATGAAGAATCCTCAATCAGGATTGTTTTAGGCGCTTTTTCGCTGTATTCATGATGATTTTTAGCAGCCTTGTTGCTTTGTTCATCGTCTTCAGTAGAAGCTGTTGTCTCACGATGTTTGCGTTTACGTAAAGTGCCCTTTAAAAGCTTCTCCTGTCTAGCCACTCGACGAGATCGCATGCTGGGATATCGGTTACGGTATGAATCGACTGCACGCTGAATCAGACCTCGTTTACCGGCAATTTCTTCCAGATTGAGATAGGCTAATTTCCAACCCAAGACATTGCATTCGGTTTCATAAGACCATCTGTTGCCACGATAGGTTTCTCGAGGCAAATTTGCTCTTGGATACACCTAATACAATTCTCATTAGCATTTGCTTTTGGCCTGCGACATCAGCATCATAGAATATCATACACAATTCTCCTTTTTGAACTTGTCATCCAGTATACTTGTATCCACTTTATCCAGGTCTGTTCTAATGCAATATCTACGCAGTGTTCTATGATGCGAGTAGACAAAGCTAACCCATTCTATTCCTTCCTTCAATTCAGTCGTAGGCTCATGGCTAGATAAGAATGGTGAAGTGGAAGGGGCAGCGTTTGATGTGACGGGTGGCTTGGCGGTTGTTGCTTTGGGGTTAGGGTTGCTGATGGATTCGTTGCGTTGTGGAGGAGGCGTTGGTGGTTTATCTTTGCTTGTCTTGTTAGCTATCGTCAATGGTTGCGTAGTTGATTGTATCGATTCAGCTTGTGGCAGCTGCTGAGCATTATTGAGATTCTCTTGATTTGAGATTGCTTCAGCAAGAACATTGGCAACCAAATTTGTGCTCCATGCCTTTTGAGCTGCGTTGTTATCAGTAGCCGTATTAGATGCAGTTTGCTGAACTAGGAGTGAAATGATAATATTAATACGGCATGCAAGGATAAATATGTAAGGGGAGGGTGCTGTGTAAGGGTTCTGATGGAGGTACCTTGATGATTTTCATTTGCTGCATCATTTGAACTGTGGCCCATTTTACGTTCTTTGATTCTACTGACTGCCTGCTCAATTATGCTCAATTGTTCGTTAGAAAGCGTCTCTAACAACGACTCTGCAGACTCTGTAGGGTGAACAAGATCATGGATACTGAGTTGAAGCTCAGGATTGTGGGGCAGTGTTTCATTTATAATTGCGGCATAAGATGATAGGGTCATTATATCATCTTTGATGGTAGTAGTTGTTGTAGTTGTTGTTGTCATGTCGTTATTGTTATTGTTGGTGGAGTGGGGTGGTGTTTGTTGAACTATCATAAAAATAAAATATAGATAAAGAAGAAATAGAAGGAAGAAGAAGTTGGAAGCGCGTTTTCCTTAATGTCTATTTAGTAACCCGTTTACAACTGACTTGTAAATAAGAGACTAATGAGTACGGTTTGCGGGGTCTAGCGGTTCCAATTCCTCGCTTCGTCAATATCTACATTTTATGCGATTCTCGCAAGTTTCTGCTTACACTTTTCTCTACAGGATGTCCCTAATAGTCAATAGAAAAGGCCGTTTTAAGGTTTGAAAGGTCAAATGTATCATGTACTGAAATGATTAACTCTGGTGGTGTTAATTCACATTAAGGAATCACTTGTGTAACTGAAATTTTGTTGGTTTTTCGAAGCACGAAAGAATAGAATCTATTCGTTCATGAAATTAAGAAAAAATTTTAAAGATCAATATTCAAGATCAACATCTGTCATCCTTGGTCATTGAAATAGCTCAAACAAAGCGAAATGGCACCCCTCTCTTCTTGCTGTAAGTGGAGGGTGGTTCAGATGAAAAATATATTAAGTTTGTACCATTTTCTGTAATCGTAATGTTTACACAAACATATTGGTTGTTGCTTGTTCCTTACGGCAGATCACATTTTTGCGGTATATTCGGTCCAACAACACCGCACCAATCTGAGTGTTCTCAATTATTTGCTTGCCATCAGAAGAATGGCCTTGTTGAGACACGACATCAAGACATAAAAGACACTTGCTGTGCTTATAAGAGAAGAAAGACGAGCTATATGTAAACTACCTACATCTAATTACATGTGATTTAGACCCAAGCGGCCATGTAATATAAGGTGTAATTTTTTTTTCGGTAAGCGGATTAATTTGACCCTCGGTAAAATGATTCAAGATGCTATATTTCATGGTGTAATTCCGCTGCCATGATACACAAAGCATAAAGTTGCATTGGCATGAATAACTTAAAATGGGATACATGGAAACGCAAGCGGCATGCTCAGACATGTAAATGGTGCACAATCCAGAAAAAGACTCTGGTTTAAATGTATCAGTCGATTTTTTGCCTTGTCAAGACGCCTTCCACAGTTGCATTTTGAATTTTAGATTTGAAGATTGTATAGTATTTTGAGAGACGTTTGAAAGCTCCATCTACCAAATCTTGTCTTGATTCGACGCCGTACATCTCTAGGTTTCTCTTGCTCGATAGATGGCTTCCTCTCCTGGAAAAGCACAGAAAAATTTGATTGGAATGGCTCCAAGTAATTGTCCTCATATTGTGGTTATTTCCTATTTCTTTTCATCGGCTTTGTCTTGGCGATCAAGACATGAACACTGTTTTGTAGCTGTTATATAGAAAGCTCCATAGTGAGCATAAAACTGGAATAGGATCGCATTAATACAAAATCAATTGTGCTTGCCAAGCTCGCAACATCTTTATTCGTTGAACTACGTGAATGGAAGTGCTATTGAAGAAAGGTGTTTTTAACAAGTACGCACTCTGATAGTTTCTCTAATTATCCGAGTTTTCAATTGCACAGTTTTTGTCAGTAGAAATGTCAGGTTTCTGTTTGACAACTGGTGGGGCAGCAGTCTCAACGATCTTGGTATCATTACCTTCTACAACTGATGGCTTCATCAATTTTACAGACTCTTCTCCCAGGTTTGGTGTCATTTCACTAGCGACAGTGGTGCTTTCTTTGGTAAAATTTTCGTCATCGTATTCGTTAGGAGTGTATTTCTCAATTGCAATGGAGGGCGACGAAAGAACTATTGATTCACGAACTGCTGCTTGTTCGTCTACAGCAAAATACCTTCCATTTTCAACCATGTTCTGGCCATTGGCATTACCGCCATTATTGTAAAAGTGCTCTACTTCATCCCAATCGACAGACAATTCATCCAGCTTTTTTTTATCTGCTCTCTTTTTGCGAATGCAAAAGAAGGCTGCGGCGACAATTGCACCTAATCCCTGGACACAGAAGTCTACTTAGAGATAATTTCAATTGAGATATTCTGATGTATATACTTACCACGACTATACAAGCAACAGCAATTCCAGCAACAGCACCTGTGCTTAAAGAGCTGCTATTACTGATAGCATTTTCGGTGGAAACTGAGCCATTGCTGCTTGGTATTGTCTTTATTTGCTCAATGTAAGGATAAGTATCAGGAAAGTAAAGGTTGTTTACATCGTTCACGCTCATGACAAGGATATCATTGAGAGGATTATTGTAGACGGCCAAACCAAACATGATAAATAAAGTAGTGTTAACCAAGATAGCTATTTGCTAGTTAGTATAAATATTGGTTGATGTCTGCGAGATTACCGTACCTGAATGTGCAAAGCGAGGAGCAGACGCTACACCAACAGTGTCGATACTTTGATGAGTCCAGTTGTTTGTATCCAAATTAAGAGTGTAACAGAAATCAGTGAAAGCTAAATACACATACAACTAAGGATTAATGAATTACTAGAGAATAAAAAGAAAAAGCATACATACGAGTCGATTGTCCAGTGTTTGTTCCTCCAAACAGTAAAATGTCATTCGAGTTGGGTACTATCAGCGTTGTACAGCGTTATTTCAAGGGCAACTTGAAAGCTCAAAATAGCTCGACTTACATAATGTAGCAGTAGGGAACATGCGAGGTGCAGGATTAGCTCCTTTCAGGCTCAAAGAAGACCAAGAGCCACTGGAAGTATCAAATACATTTGCACTTTTGAAATCCTGTTTGTTTTCTTTTGTGTAGTCAGGGCTTGTGTAATAGAAACCACCCAAGTAGTAAATAAGACCAGTTTTGGGGTTGAAAGTAACAGTTTGAGCAGAATAAAGTGTCGCAGGTATATTGGTTTGTGGCGATCTGGGCAACCATTGATTACTGCCATAGTTGAAACTGACAATGGATGAATAGCCCTCATGCATGACAGTTTGGTTCGAACTGTCAGTTTGTATAGGTATGGTAGTGTTTACAATGGGATTTCTATACATAGTTTGTTTAGCAATAAGTCATCTTATTGATATACAAGACATTTTACTCTGTAACACCTCCATAGAGAGCAATCGTATTTTCGATAGGAGCTAGATTGACGGCTGCAGCGTTATAACTGTATTACGTTTGCCCAGAAGGAAAAAAAAAATGAGTATGGCGTTTTACCAAAGATTAGAATAGTTACATTTGTCGAATAGAATTAGAGCTGGTATCAACATAAGTGTTTAATGTTTGCCATGTATTTGCGTCTCTGTTGTAAACAATAGTTTGATTTGTGATCATGGTGCCATTATACGTATAGCCACCAGTAACAAACAGAGAGTTGCTGTTGTAAACGGCAGAGTTGGCACGTCTTCTACCCTCAAGAACGTACTCTGTGTTGGTGTAGTTGATCAAGTTCCAGGTCTTGGCAAGGTTGATCATACTTTTATTATTAGGGAAGTTGGTCAATGGGAGGCTGTACAAACTAGAGTCTATAACATTGTTCACTAGAAGGCCACCGTAGCAGTAAATTGCGTCTACCAAAAGACCACATTCTAGATTCATAGAAAAAAAAGTTTTAATAAATTTAAATAAAGTCTTTTACTACGTGATTTTTTTATTACGAGTTTCTGATCTTTTCTCCAACTGCATTGCTTGTAAAAGACTCAAATTGGAGACACATGTTGCTATGACCGCTGTAACAGCAACTGTAAGGTGCTTCATCTGTTTACAATCTGAAATAAGAGAGAAAGAAGGGAATCTCAGCAATATACAATCTTGGTATTCAAGAAGGACGTGGGCTGAGGGAGGTGCAACATATTGAACATCTTTGTAACCGTCAAGATGTTGGATTTAGAAATTCACAAATCTTAATCTGCAGTATGAAAATATTGGTTTCTATATACATAGTTACACATTTTAAGAAGAAAATTTCCATAACAGTCTTGTATAATGTATAAAGCGACGACTTGGTTATATTAAAGGGGTAATGAATCTCGCACAATATGCCGAAAGAACTCGACTTTGCCACAATATATACACAAGACACAGGAGTATCTGCGCAATTGTGCTGTCTTATACAGCTTGAGGCAAGCTTTATGTATAACAGAGAAACAAGGTTATGAGCTTCTTCTTGTCTCTAAAGCTGTAATCTTAAGTTTTGACAGACAATGTATTCTTATGGCATTTTGCCTCAGCAGTACCAGCAACAATCACTTTTTCGCCATGCTTGATGCAGACCAAAACAAAAAATTTATCGTTTTTGGCCAAATTCGACTATACAAGCTGTCATTCTCGTACCCTACTTTCTAATACATATATCAGTAGCTTTTTACGGCGCATCTAATGACTTCAATCTTATTACCCTTTTTAACTAAGGGTATTGAGCAATCCTCGAAAATAGGAAAAGTGTATTTTAGCCGAAATACCGAGATTTTACTTACAAAGGTCTCACAAAATAGGCTTGACATGCTGCTCTGGGTTGCTGGAAGCATTCTGATATTATGTACACCATAGTAAAAGTCTTCATTTTTGAGGTCAAAAACGCAATGGACTGATTTTCAGTGTTTTTGGAAAGGGGTAGTTCATGGTTATTGAGTGCCTTCATCGATGTTTTTTTGGTTCCAAAAATTTCAGAAAATGTATCAGTAAATAGCTGCTAGACGAGAAAAAATGTTTGATGCTATTCTTGCGGTCTAAATCAACTTCTAACCCGAAAAATCATTCATCAAACGCTTCCAATTTCAGCTGTATTTTACTACATTACTGAGTAGTAAGACCCAATGTAAGTATGCTGTCTACCCATATATGAGCAGTTCTCATTGATATAGACCTGAAGCATCACAGAAAAACCATATCCACAGCTACGAGTGACATTTTAGAACAATTTATGGCGTTCAATATTACAGGCTACTAGATATTTGTGCACTGAAATCGTGGTGCTGCTCAAAATATCTAGCAACCAAAACTATCATATTATGTTATATAATAAGATGATTTTATGAAATGAAAAATGCACAGTAAAATTTATTATAACTACATGGAAATGACAACTTGGTTTGAATGCTTGTAAAAATGATGTATCTAGAGCAACTCTAGGGGCCATATTCAATTGATCCTAAAAGAGCATATTGAACAATACCTCATGCGCCTTTAGTCTTGACTCCATACCTGGTGATCCCTCTTTGAAATTCCTTCATCTCGGCATCAAGTCTTTTGATTTCTCTGATATAGCGCTCAATGTCAAGGTCGAGTTCTCTCTTCTTCAATGATGCCATCTTGTAAGCAGCTATGTGCATATTCACTTTTTTTTCTGGTAAAAGTCGATCTTGCAGTTGGTGTTCTGATGTAACGATTGTTAGGTCCAATTTGTCTGCTAGCACAATACATTCGAGCAATTCCACTTTCAGTTGCTTGAATTGCAATATTTGATCGTGACAGATTTCTCTGTATGTTAATTCCAGATGATCTCTTTGTATTACTGGCATTGCTTGAAAATGTTCCGCAATCCTTCGAGTAACAATTCTCAATGTCGCATATGTAGTGTATCAAGTTACCAAAAGGCTTGACCAGGGCGGTCACGAATTTTTTTCTTTTTGTATGGTGAACTGATGGCTGCGTCTTTGGATTGTACCTTTACTACATTGTCATCAACATGTCTGCTATGGAAATTGACCAACATGCTCCCAATGGAACTTCTTCCACTGACGAGCCCGTGGTAACTGGCATTATCTATCCACCTCCAGATATCAGAAGTAAGATTGGCCCTATATTGATGAGATTTTCAGTACTAACCATCTCTGTAGAAATGATCGATAAAGCTGCAGCAAATCTTGCAACCAAGGGACCAGAGCTAGAAAACCACATCCGAGAGACCAATAAAGATGGTCGTTTTAACTTTTTGAATCCGAATGATCCTTATTACGCTTACTATCGATTCAAATATCAAGAAGTAAAGGACGGCAAAGGTAAATATTCATAATGCTTGTATGCGATAAACACGTAAAATTAACGTAGCATGTATGATTTCATAGCACCTCAAGTGAATGTAAATGCCCAGGATCGAGCACAAGAACCCGTAAAATTACAACCTGTCAGCCTTGCACCAAAAGAGCCTGAACCATTCGAATTCTCTGCAACTATGCCATCCATGTCTGCCCAGGATTTGTGAGTAAAAGTTTGGTAAATGATGAAACGCACGCTAATGTCTCTGTTAGGGATATCATGAAATTGACAGCTCAGTTTGCAGCTCGTAATGGTCGTGCTTTTATTAGTCAACTCGGTCAGCGTGAATCCAGAAACTACCAATTCGACTTTTTACGTCCATCTCACAGTTTGTTTCCTTACTTTACTGAACTCGTCAAACAATATACAAAAGTATTTCTACCACCTAAAGATTTGCAAGAGAAATTACAAGCAAACAAAGACAACAAATACCATATTTTGGAAAGAGTCAAGGAAAGAGTTGAATGGGTTGCATGGCAAGAAGCTGAAAAGAAAAAGAAGAATGATGAAGATGAGAAAGAAAGACGTAAGCTCCCTCAGACAAGTGCAGCACACGTTACTAACCAGACTCTGTAATAGTTGCATATGCTAGCATCGATTGGCATGATTTTGTTGTTGTTGAGACTGTAGAATTCACAGACGCAGATGAGCAAACTGAATTACCTCCACCCATGAGCTTGTCAGAATTGGAAAACATGTCATTAGCTCAAAAGCGATTAGCAGCCATGCCGACCGAAGCGTTACCACAGTCAGGACAAACACCTGCAGAGCCAGAAGATGTGGATATGGATGAATCAGACGACGAAACAAGCCAACCTGCTGCTCAACCTGTGGTGCCCAAGCTGCCAGACACATCAGCACCCATTAAAATTCGTACTGATTACAAGCCTAAACTTTACGGCACAACAGCTAATAAGGGAGCAGTCGCTACAGAACGCTGTCCTCGTTGTGGCGAAGCAATTCCAGTTGCAGAAATGGCCGAACATATGCGTATTGAATTGCTTGATCCCAAGTGGAAGGAACAAAAGATGGCAATGGAAGCCAAACAGAGAGACAGTAACTTGCTACAAGAGGGTAACGACGTAGCAAAGATTTTGAAGAACATCTCTGGTTTGCGTCCCGATATTTTTGGATCAGATGAAGTTGATGCCAACAAGAGAATCCGAGAGCAAGAAGAGGAAGCAAAGAGAAAGGACAGAGTCATTTGGGATGGCCATACAGCTACGATGGGATTGGCTAATCAAAGAGCTCAAAAGACCAGTATCGAAGATCAAATTGCTAATATGCACAAGAAGGTTACTGGTGATAACATTGGCCCTCAAATTCCAGGACAACAGCAGCCAGAATACACACCACTTCCGCCATCCACAGCATTCTCTGCACCTCAATATTATACACCAGATCAGCAACAAGCATTTGCAAATCAAGTGCCCGGTGGCATGTACAACAGTGGACTTCCACCACCCCCTCCACTCCCCGTCATGATGCCACAACCACCCATCACACCTGCCGTGCGTAAAATGGACGAATCGGATCCTGCAGCTGAAAAGAAGCCTCGCTTAGAAGAGCCTGAATGGCAAGCACCACCTGATGTAAGTTAAAGTGGCCCAATGTTGTATTCTTGATACTCACCCTAATTTAGCTTTCCTTCTCAATCAATATTCAAACACCCACCATGCCGGATAAACCAGAATGGAATTTGAACGGAAGCACAATTTCTGTGCCTGGATTATTACCAAACACACTCATCTCGACAGTAAAAGATCGCATCGCATCTCAACTTGGCATGCCAGCCGGTAAACAAAAGCTCTCCAATGCAAGCACAGTGTTAAACAACTCCAAGACGCTGAGTTTTTACGGTATTGGAGAAGGCCATGGATTAGTACTAGAAGTCAGAAAAAGATAAACACATTACAAATAAAAGCTTATGCTGTGAGAATGTAAATGTAACGCAGGTTTAATATCCCATTTGCTGTAGAATTTTACAGTGTACAACCATTGCTCTTTACTAAATCGTATTCCCACGGCATTTCAATTAACCTGGCACTATGTATAGCTATTTAATATGTGTATTTTAGCTTTACTCATCTTTTTCTTTCCCCCTCTTTTTTTTTTTTCTTTATCAATTCAAATATGGCTGCCAACAACAACAACATCCCTACCAAGTTCCCCAATCTCAAGCCCAGAGGTCCTGGTGGTGAAGCCCTTTTGGCTGCTGAAAGAGCAAAGACTTCATTCGATGTGAATGCTCTCTCAAAGTACATGTACAGCCAACAATGGCTCGACAAGATGAACAATGTCTTGCAAATCATTGAAAACGAACCCGCTTTCGACAAGACCAACCGCTACTATCAAAGTCGCCCTGAAAAGATCTCTACTGGTCTTTGGAAGGACAAGCGTATGGCTGAACTTGCTGTGTAAGTAGTGACAATGTGGTATGTTGAGTAGATTTGCTGATTGACGCTCTTGTTAATAGTGAACATAACTGGGATGATCAAGACTCTCAAATCGCCAATTTCCTCTACGATCAATCTACTCCAGTAAGTCATGACAAACAAGAATACAAAAAATGACATTTGTGTGTAACCATGTATATTTATGTTTACCTAATCTGATTCCTATAGTTCTCCCTTCACTACGGTATGTTCATCCCCACATTGAGATCTCAAACCACCGACGAACAAAAGAAACTTTTCCTCGAGCGTGCTTTGAAACATGAAATTATTGGCTGTTATGCCCAAACTGAAGTAAGTGCCATCTAGTGGCGGAGGGAGGGAGGGTCCAAGTGCATCATACTGACTGTGTTTCCTTATGACAGTTGGGTCATGGCTCTAACGTTCAAGGTCTTGAAACCACTGCCACCTACATCCCAGAGACTAACGAATTCGAAATTCATTCTCCTACCTTAACTGCTGCTAAATGGTGGATTGGTGGTCTTGGTAAGGCTGCCAACCATGCTATTGTCATGGCTCGTTTGATCACTGATGGTAAGGATTTGGGTCCTCATCCTTTCTGTGTCCAAATCCGTAGTTTGGAAGATCACACTCCTCTTCCCGGTATTACTGTTGGCGATATTGGACCCAAGTTTGGTTTTAACGCTGTCGATAACGGTTTCGTCATGTTTGATCATTACCGCGTACCTCATGTTGCTTTCTTGGCAAAGTACTCTCAAGTCAAGCCTGGCACTGGTGAATACAGCAAGCCTCCTAATGCCAAACTCTCTTATGGTACCATGGTCTTTGTCCGTGCCAACATTGTCATGGGCGTCAGATACGCTCTTGCTAAGGCTACTACCATCGCTATTCGTTACTCCACCATCCGTCAACAATTTGTTGACGCTGCTAGTCCCAAAAAGTGGGATAACAAGGTCATTGAAACACCTGTTTTGGATTACACCATGCAACAATACCGTTTGTTGCCCATTATTGCCTCTGCTTACGCCTGTTTCTTCACTGGTCGCGAAATGTACCGTCTTTACGAGTTGAATCAACAAGAAATGCAAAAGGGTAACTTTGGTCTTTTGGCTGATCTTCATGCCAGTTCTTCTGGTCTCAAGAGTTTGACTACCACTATGGCTATTGATTCCTTGGAAGACTGTAGACGTGCCTGTGGTGGCCACGGTTACAGTATGTTCTCTGGTTTGGGTCAATTCTACCAAGATTATCTCCCCAACGTCACTTGGGAAGGTGACAACTACATCCTCACTCAACAAACTGCTCGTTACTTGCTCAAGACATTCCGTAATGTTCTTGCTGGAAAGGCTGAACCTTCTGAGCACAACCAAACCATCACCTACTTGACTCAATACCTTCAAAACCCCAAGGCCAAGTGTCCTGCTTCTAGCCCCGAGGAGTTCCTTAATGCTGAATTGATCTTGTCTGCTTTCGGTTTCCGTGCTGCTTATGGTATTGCCAAGGTTGCTGAACAAATTGATCGTCATGGTCGTTCTTGGAACAGCATGTTGGTTGAAATCCGCAACATCTCCAAGGCTCATTGTCAGTTCATGTTGGTCCGTAACTTCCTTGTCACTCTTCAAAACGATGCTGAACTTGCCAAGCCCGAGAACAAGTCTATGCTCGCCATTTTGAAGACCATGTCTTATCTCTTTGCTCTTCACACAATGGAGAAGGAGCTCTCTGAATTCCTCTTGTCTGGTTACTTGTCTGCTGAGCAAAGCGCCATGTTGAAGGAAGAAATTGTCTCTTTGCTTGACAAGGTTCGCCCTGAAGCTGTTGGTCTTGTTGATGCCTTTGCTTTGCCCGATTACTACCTTCACTCTGCTTTGGGTCGCTACGATGGCCGTGTCTATGAATCAATGACCAAGATGGCTGAGGCTGAGCCTTTGAACCATACTCGCGTCGTTGCTGGTTATGAGGAATTTATCAAGCCATTTGTCCACAGAGGAAAGAATTTGGCTATTGCCAAGGAAGAAGCTTCTTCAAAGCTTTAGATGATACAAATTATATTATAAATTCTTGTATAATAGTATATAGAAATACACTTTATCCCCCTTTCTCTTTCTTGCTCACTTTACGATATAAAACTTTCCATTCAATACATGAAAATGATTACAAGTTATCAGACGCATTGCTTTGGATCCAAAATACTGGAACTGATTTCGAGTGATCCTATACTGCTTCTGGTGTTGTTGGTGTTGCTGCTGTTTGTGGTCTAGCAGAGAAAGTAATGTGATGAATGGGTTCAATACCACAAAGTCTCAGCGACGACAGTGTACATTCTCATGCCGTGGTGATACAAAGACAACCCTGAACCCCATCCATATTTACCATGATTTGATCTTACAAAATGAAAAGTTACATATTTGGCATGAATAATCAAATCTTACAGCTTGAGAACCAGTTTCTTTTTGAACGCTGCTGCTTCTCGACATATGATATTTTACAGTTGCCAAATTGGCCTTGCAGCTTTCATCTAATTGTAAATCACAAGAGTTTCTTACATTGTTGAACAAACTTGATTTTTCATTGTTACATGTGAAAAATTCACTCTTTTTGCATTCTTCCCCATCATGCAAAAAAAAAAAAAAAAAACTCACGTCTAAATAAAGTATAACTTGAAGCTAAAATAAAAGACTTGTTCTTTTCTCTTGTATTAAACTATATATACATTATGGCCTCTCAACAACCACCTCAACTTGTTTCCAATTTGCTGCTTCCTGAACTTGAACGTCAATTGAAGGAGGATCAAAATCTTTGGCCCAATGTGAAGGGTCTGTTTATCGTCACAGTAACAAAAAAGAAGAAGGCTGCTGCTACATGGTAAATATCAACTCAAAGCAAACGTTTCACTCCTACCCTCAAATAACAATTTGCTTGTATAGGTATCTCTTGCTTCAAGGTACTCATAAGCTCCATCAAGCACAAAATAGTTGAACCAATGTATACATGCTACAGGTTCACTGACACATTTTTCAATTTCTTAGGTAAAGACGTGATGCCATTAATCACTGCTTCTGAAGAAGACGCACGCGCAGGCGTCAAGGGCAAAATTAGAACTGTCAAGGTTCAAGTCGATGATGCAGATCTTTTAAATTTCATTACCGGAGGGTAAGCTGCGTAGCTGTTCCATTGTTTTGTTTTATTGATCTACTCACATTTTGCAGCATGACTGGTGTCAAGGCTTACATGACCGGAAAGATCAAGGTGAAGGGTGATCTCTTGTTGGCACAAAGATTGGAAGAAGTCTTTGAAAAGCTCGGCGGAAGAGAGGTACTTGTCCTGACTCATCGTATTCTGAGATAAATACTCATCTTGTTTACTTGTATAGAGGGCCATTGAATTCATTAAAAATAATGAACAAGCCTTAGCAATGACAAACAAATCAAAACTGTAATCAATTTCATATGTTACAATAAATAGCTGACCGATCCGTTCAGGATTTTGTTTGTGTAGTACTTTTTAAATACGTTTTTATAAGCAGCATATGGAAATAAGGCCGAAATTTTGTGTTTATTTGGCTGCCTAAAACATTCCATGAAAATCAAGTATAGTTGAACGTTTTATACTAGAATAAAGTGCCATAAACAGCACTAAATTCTCTATAGCTTCACTCCTAAAAGCGAATATAACTCTTCTACGATGGCCCAGGTAGACATCAATGAGCACAATCCATATATGGATAGACAGAATACTCGCATTAATTCTTACTACTTAATAATTATCAAGGCACAGCCAAAATTTGACCCGTTTGACGAGCAATTTCTCGGGCTAGAAGCTGTTTTAGACCTCCAGAATAGCATCAAAGAATTTCTCTCATCTAGCAGTTGCTTACTGATGCATTTCCTCACATTTTTTTGGGACCAAAAAAACATCGATAAAAGTCGACCCAAAGCATGAGCTACCCCTTTACTCAAACATCAAAAATCAGTCAATTGCGTTTTTGACCTCAAAAATGAAGACTTTTACTATGGTGTACATAATATCAGAATGCTTCCAACAACTCAGGGCAGCATGTCAAACCTATTTTGTGAGACCTTTGTAAGTAAAATCTCGGTATTTCGGCTAAAATACACTTTTCTTATTTTCGAGGATTGCTCAATACCCTTAGTTAAAAAGGGTAATAAGATTGAGACCATTAGATGCGCCGTAAAAAACTACTGATATATGTATTAGAAAGTAGGGTACGGGAGCTGTAGTTTATATAGCTGAATTTGGCAAAAACGATCATCAAAAATTTTTTTGGCTTACATCTAGCCGATCTGGGAGGAATTTTCACTGCTGCTGAAAATTCAAAACCAGCCGTACTACTGCTTATTGATTGCAATAGCATGTTTTGATGGTGGCTGAAAGGAACCTTTTTATAAGGTAGATAAAAATTTGACAACTATCAGGAAACGGTTATATTCTTGTAAAATTAAAAGCTACTCAAAGAGTAACATTTTTTTTTTGTGTCGAGAGCAAAATTTTGCAATAAAATAGTTCAATCAGAAAACCAATATTCAGTGTTTTGTATCATATCTGAGCCAAAGCTTTTCACGTTATTAAAAGCATCTTTGGCAAGCAGGGCTCTAAAGTACTTTTTGCATCACGCAATGTGCTATTTTTTTTCAGGGCAATCGAATCGAATTTGCTGTGATCATTCCTCAAGATACGATAACCAGCCTTATACAATACTGATAACAAAATTCCCGAGCAAAATCTTGATACACAACTACATCATATGCAATTTCAATATGCTCATGTGTATACACAAACATTACTGCCCAAGAAAGCACTTGACTTGCATCTATGAATTGGTTTCAAGTTTTTACACTTTTTTCCAAATGATTACAAAACATCAAAGCAGCGCCAGGCAAGACCACACACACCATCATCATCATGAGATTGAAATTTAGATTTTTTTTACATGAAAGTATATTACCTCCACGCTGATCTAGATGTTGTCTATTGAAGCAACAAACATCACGTTTTTTTTATGAGCAATTTGTATCAAATTGAACGAGTTTCAATTGATACATTTAGGGTTCATTATCCGAAGAACATAAAGTCTCTATCTTGAAAAATGCAATATGAACTTTTTTAAAAAAACAAGGAGAGATGATGAACATAGCAGCAATTTCTCCTTGTTCTTATGTGCGTGGCAATTTAGACTAAATCAGTTATCCAACTCTATGGAAATCTGGAAAGAGCCTTCAAACTAAACACAATGAAACTGGGAGTTTCAAAAAAGGTTAAGAGATGTTGCTTTTGTGTTCAAAAAAAAAAGCTTTTTCTTCTTTTTTTCGATTTGTATCCTCTCTTTTTTCTTTTGAATACACATTATACGCAAGACGAAGGGATCCATATAGATAGACACAATGGATAGCGATTTATTTGCCAAATTATTTGGTTACTTTAGCATAGGCTGTTGGATTGTAGTGTTCACTCCGTAGGTTATTTATCCAACTGTATGTGTGTACAATTGTGTCAGTTTACACTATTATAGCCAATTGTACGAAAATTATACAAGAAAAAACACAGATGGTGTATCAATACAATTCTTGTCATTTTGGATTCTAGGTGACATTTTGAACTTGTTTGGCATTATATTGGAGAATCTGTTGTTTACCATGGTATGAAGAGGGGTTTCTTAATTTGTCATTATTGCAACTCATGACTCATCATTTTGTTCCTACATACAGCTGTTGCTGGCTCTCTATTACTTGTTTGCGGATTGTCTATTGATGGGACAAGTCGTTTATTATCGCACTGTGTACCCCCAACGCCATATTGAGGAGGTTGTTGTAAATGATTATGGAGCAGGAGGTTCAGATCTTGTCCTACCTCATCCTCGTAGACGCTCTTCATCCTGCACTAGCAGCAGTTCAAGCTCAAGTTCCTCCAATGCCAGTAGCCATATCAATGGTCTCAGTCATCACAATGAATACATCAACGAGCATACATCCTTGCTGCCTACCAAGATAAACAGTAAAAGTCAGACATCATCTACAACCATTCACCAGCAATCTTCTAGAACTCGCACCATTGTTCGTCTGTTCTTTGCATCAAGTATAGTGTCATGGACTGGACTGATGATTGCATCCGCCTTGTTCTTTTTTGGACCAGGTCAACACAAAGTAGACATGAGTCAATGGCATTTGATTCCTCAATTACTGGGTTGGGGAAGCGCTATTTTGTACTGTGTTAGTCGTATACCCCAAATCATGCAAAACTTTAGAAACGAAAGTGTTGAAGGACTCAGTTTACCCATGTTTGTGTTTAGCGTCGTCGGCAATGTCACTTACTGCGTGGTAAGCTTCACATGTGAGAGTTGATGTGAGATGTACCGTATTGACATGATGTGATTGTAGAGCATTGTACTAGAGTCCACAGATCCAACCTATTTGTTTATTAACCTGCCATGGTTAATTGGAAGCGGGGGTACCTTATTTTTTGATTTCACTGTAAGTACAAGGACGGTCATGAATCTAAGGAGTTTCTCATCATTTGCTGTAATCTAGATTTTCTTTCAATTTTACATGTATCGCCAACGCACAGACCTAAACATAAAAACAACCGTTTAAACCTATACACACACACTGTACAAATAAAAATGGGGCTCAGAATTGTGCATCAATCCAAGGAGACAGAGAGAGAGAGAGAGAGAGAGAGCCGAAAAAAAAGGAGGGTTGCACCATATTTCATGTGTATAAAATGACGATGTTTCATCTAATGCATATATTCGAGACCAAACAGACATGCAATGGGCGTTTTATAGAGACATCGATCTGCAATAAACAAACTCATTATATATCATTTGATCATGCTGATCCTTTTGCCTGCTTGTACCGTATAAAAAGAGCCGTTTTTTCTTTAGTTGGTATCATTCTCTTTCTTTCCTTCCTTCATCCTACTACACAACATCATGAATCCACAAGTAACTTTGCCACCCATCAAACATGTCTTCCAGGGCTTGCTTGACTCGAAACCAGCAGATTCATTGCATCGTAAGTTGTCATTGTCATTTTGTTCATAGCACAACACACTCACATTTGAGTATTGAATGCAGACAAAAACCATCATCGTCGCTCTTCTGCGGGTATGGAATCTGCAGTGGAAGCAGCTCGATCCTTGCAGCAATTATCATCAGCATCAGCTGGCTCTTCTTGCTTTCATTGTTCACCTGCTCCTGCTGCTGCTGCTGTTCCCTCCTCCTATTCCTGCTGTACAGCATTTCATCATCAACAGCCTTTCCACGCGCAATTAGCAACATCATTTGGAGGACATCGCCGAACTGTATCTGCTTCTGTTGAAGCACCCTATCATCGTCATCCTCAGCATCACGTATCATATCCATTGCCTCCCCCTGCTGCGGGTTCAATGCCTGAGGCTTCCTCCTCTCCTTATTCACATCATCCGCACTCAAACTCACAGTGCCAGCATCGATACTATGCACCTTATACTCATCATCAGCACCCACCAACACACTACTTTCCTCGCCGTGCAAGAGCACATACCACATCGGGATATCCACCTACTATGCTATACCACATGCATGCTAATCAGCAAGCTTCAGCAGCAGCCAATACAACGAATGAAATGCAAACACCATTTTCGCCTCCTTCTTCGTCTTCTTCCTCGTCCGTATCAGCAACTACAACAGCTAAAAATAGCTCGGCCGTCAATCACAGATACCATTGTCATCATTGCAGAAAATCCTTCTCCAGACCGTCTTCGCTTCGTATTCATATTTACTCTCACACAGGAGAGAAACCATTCAAGTGTCATTATCAAGGATGTGGCCGTAGCTTTAGTGTCCATAGCAACATGCGTAGACACTTGCGAGTACACTACTACCCCCAGCAACAACAGCAACAGCCAGGCACGACCGCACAGATGAACAGTAGCATGCGATTACCACTGGTGCCATCACTGAGAAACCCTAGTTACAGTGATGAGGAGGATATCGAGGTAAAAGAAGAACAGAACCATAAGCAATGTTTAATGTTGATGAGACAACAAACAGACTACAACAAACAACAACAAACAAGGTGCTACACTAATGTATGATAAACATGACATGACATGACATTTATATTTATACCAATCCATCATCGAAAAAAAAAGGAAAAAAAAAAAAATATCAATATTGTTACTACTATTACTATTATTATCATTCTTATTACTATTGCTATTACCATCGTCATCACCATCATTTTTATTAAATAAAGCATTCAAGAAAACAAGGGGGGTTTGTCTGTGCAATGTATAATTTTCTAAAGGGTGAGTACACACGCCGCCACACCTGTACACAAAAAAATGCCATGAAAATCAATTTATGAATAATGAATGATCTACACACCCAGACTCACTTTTGTACAGATTAAAAATGTGACAATGATCAACAAGGAGAGAGATCATTACACACAAATATTTACTAAATACAAGCACATTTGTGCTGCGAGAAAAGGGGAGGCGAAATCATGATTATAAGCACCATGTAACGGATCGTCTCATTTACAGCATGTCGATGGTTGGCATAAAATGCAGACTAATGAATGATTTTCCTTGCCATCATCATGCGTTGCCAAGGTGTGTCACCTAGTGTAATGTAGCTCTGATTGTCAAGATGAGAATACAGGTCATTTGACTGACATGATATCGTATAGATAGCACTTTTTTTTTTTTTTTTTTTTTTTTTTTTTTTTTTTGTCTCGTCTCTTGGTAAATTTGTCAAGTCAATAGTAGCGACATTTTGTACTCGATTTTTGTTTATTGAGATCAGATAAAGCAACTAATAATGATCGACTTCAAAGTGTGGAAAGAATGCTGTATATATTTATATAGTTTAATAGAAAGAGGGATAATAAGGAAAGAGAGAAAAAACATGTGTGATGGTGGTAGTGGCAGTGATTAGTAGTTGAACTAACGACGTTTCGATTTAGTTGTAGTAGTAGTATTAGATGTAGCAACGGGTGTACTTGATTTAGATCTACCGCCTCTATTCTTTGGCTGAGGCTATATATTAATGATATTGTTAGTTTCGTGCCTTTTTCTCTCGCTATAAAAAAAAACTTTATACCTTCTTCTCCTCTGGTTCTTCGAATTCAGCATTTTCTTTTTGAATCAAACTGATCAAAGTATTACAACGTCTAGCCACTTCTTGAGAGGTTCTTGATTTCAAGAACCAATCGAATCTAAAGAGTGGGGATTGCTTGATTTCGCGACGAATATTGTCATAGACATTTTCAGTGCCATAGCCATACTTCTCAAGCATAACAACGAGGAATCGATCTTCTTCTTCTGTGTAGTTTTTACCTTTGGTGGGTTGAGTATAATGAATCTTGAGCTGTTGAAGAGGAACACGATGGCGCTGCACCTTTTCAGTTAATTGTCCTTGAATTTCAGCTTGCTTTTCTAATTCGCTTTCTCCCTTTTCAATCTTGGAAATGTGTCGTTCATAGTCTGAAATCTCCTTGTAACGAGACCAAAACACTTTGGAGTACTTTTTAACATCGTCTAATGTCTTTCCCTCTAATTCAGTAACAATGGATGTTAAATCTTTACGTCCGTATTTGGCACAGGCGTTGATGAAAATGGCGAAATCCTTCTTGCCCCAGTTGGAGAAGCCTTGAGCATGCAATTCCTTGCGTTCCTCTTCTTCTTCCTCGGTAAGTGGCTCAGCGGCATCAATCTTCTTTTGCTCCTCTTCTCTTTCTTCTTCCAATTGTTTGATTTCTTCTTCAGTGGCTCCTTCTTCGGGCGAGATGGGAGGAAGCTTGTAGCCCAATGACTTTCGTAAATAGAGTGTGTCACGTTCGTTCAATTCAGAGATACGAGAGGGGAAGAACTGGAAGTCTTCCACGTTGTATTTCTTAGGACGAGGTGCCTTAGTAGATGGTGTACGAGCGCTGGTACGCAAAGCCTCCTTGTAGTAATCATCCACAGCATAATTTGCCTTTCTTTCTCTCTTGGCAGGGCCTAACCAAGACAAGCCGACAGATTCAGCCTTACGCTTATGGCTCCAATCCTCACCATCCCACTTGTAAGCACTTTCTGATGAAAAGTTCTTCAGGTCGTCAATTTGGAGGTTGGAGTATTTACTGTTTAATTCAGCAGTACGTTCTTCACCATGACGCAAAATTTCATCAATATTGTCTTCAGCGGCATCGTCGGCAGCGTCGTTGTCCTTGAAAATATTCTCAGCACCATGTTGAATCATGGTAAGCAAGTCCTCCTTGGAGGCAGCTGCCTTTGCCTTGGCACCGGCGCTCATGCGACCTTGCTGAATGACCAATTGATCCAAACGCAACTTTTGAGCAGCACGTTCAAGTACCTTTTCTTCAATAGCGTTTTCAGTGACAAATCTAAAGACGTAGACTTGCTTGGTTTGGCCGATACGATGAGCACGATCCATGGCTTGCAAATCAACTTGAGGGTTCCAATCACTGTCATAGAGAATGACCACATCAGCAGTAGTTAAATTGATACCAAGACCACCAGCACGAGTTGTCAACAGGAAAATAAACTTTTCACTGCCAGGCTTGTTGTATTCGTCAATAGCATCAATACGGTCCTCTTGGCTGGTTTGACCGTCGATACGACAGTATTGGTATTCTTTCCACCAGCAGTAATCTTCCAAAATATCAAGCACACGACTCATTTGACTAAATAAGAGAACACGAGAACCTTGGGCCTTGCATTTCTTGAGCAATTTGTCGAGTACCACCATTTTACCAGAGTTATCCACCAAATGTTGATCGGTAGTGAAGGGAGGTCCAGGCTCAGCACCGTCGAAGAGATAAGGATGGTTGCAGCACTTTCTCAATTGCATGACGATATTCAGCAAACGAGTCTTGCCTTCGCGCTTGTTGAGACCAACGCCGTTGATAGCATCGATATCCTTTTCCAAAATCTTTTGATACCATTGTCTTTGCATAGGAGACATACGAACATAGACGTTCATTTCCTTTTTAGGCAATAAGGATTTTTCCACATCAGACTTGATACGACGCAACAAGAAGGGTCTCAGTACTTTGTGCAGTTGTTCAACCACCTTTTCCTGATCGCCGCCTTGCTTCTCGAACCATTCATCGAATACCTCTGAAGAACTAAAGACATCGGGAAGTAAAAAGTTGAGTAAAGCCCACAATTCATGCAAGTTGTTTTGGAGCGGTGTGCCGGTAATCAATAGTCGATTTCTAGATTCCAAAATACGAACAAGTTGGGAAAGCATTGAGTTTTCGTTTTTGATACGATGTGCTTCATCGATGATGATGTATTGCCATTTGACTTTTTTGAATTGTGATTTCTCCATTAAACAGATTTCGTAAGATGTGATGCAGACTTCAAACTTGCCAGGCATAATGCGTTCCTTGATCATTTTGCTCTAATGGGTAGGGCAATGTGTTTAGTACGCATACAAGACACGATTGGGACACGTTGACTAGTACTTACTCTGGCTTCCTTGTCACCGTGGAATACAAAGGCATCAAAATCAGGTACCCACTTGTTGAATTCGTTCAACCAATTGTGCAATGTGGATTTAGGGACAACCACCAAGTGGGGGCCTTTGACACCACGCACATGCTTCAGGTAACCCAAGAAGGAGATGGTTTGCAATGTCTTACCCAAACCCTGTGTTGATACATTGTTAGTCCATTGTCTAGGCAAAAAAGAGAAAAATCCAACACTGTATGTATTACCATCTCATCAGCAAGAATACCGTTGATACCATTTTCAAACAAGGAGATCATCCAATTCAAACCTTGAATTTGGTACTCTCTTAGTGTACCTCCTGTGACGTCTATGAAAGATACAACGTTAACATTTTTGCGCAACAAAAGAGCCCTCTTTATATACATACAAGCAGGAGATTCGGTGAATACTGTCATGTCCTCCTCATCATCGCTTTGCTCGTTCTTTAAGATTTCTTCATCCTCCTCTTTCTCAGTCTTTCGTCTACGTCTTGATCTACATGTGACATGTCAATAACGGTAATGCACATCTGCAACATTACTCACCCTTCCTCATCTCCATTCAACTTTTGCTCCTCTTTTTCTTTCAAAACTGCCTTCATAGCATCATCTTTTACTTCAGTCAGGTTCAAAAAGTGAGCGAATAATTCAGTTTGTCCTAAAAGATATCTATAACGCTTGACACGAGTTTCGTACTATGTATGCGCAGTTGAATTAGTTGGCGTTACTAAGATACAAAAGCATATTATCAGAGACGTACAAGACTAGGTTCCTTGAATGTACGAAGAGGTGTTGATTCTTTGGATGATGCAACTTTTGAAGATTCCATATCCTGCTTTCATGTAAGTAACAAGATCTCTGAAATGACGCGATTTACAACCACTTACAGAATCTGCTTGAGATGCGTTATCATCAACAACAGCAGGTGAAGCCTATATCAAATTGTGTCAGCGCATGGAGCATCGATGAAAGCGACCGTACGTACAACATCGTGATGGAGGTTGTCTTGTTGATCAACTACCATATCCTGAGCGCCATTCAATTCATGTCAGCTTCTGTTTATCGACGTTTAAGGTTTACGCATTTACCTGTGATTCAGACATATCAAAAAAAAAATCTTTTTTAATGATACAAAATAAAGGAGAAAGAGAAATGCGTCAATAGGGTCGACTCTGTTTTTTGATAGCAATTTGATGCTGGCTTGTCACAGTTGCAAGAGAAAAAAAAACGCGAGACTGTTCTTCATACGAAATGTACCAACATTAAACGTGTCGAGGTGTGCAATCTACAGAGCTAGGCTGCAAGTAGGGCGTGCTTTGTCGGTGGTATTAAAAAGAGTTGGCCTTAAGAGCAAGGCTAATACTAAAATTTGGTGGCCATGGTCATCCAATGTGAAGAAAGAGAGACGAAAGCTGGCTATACATAATACAGCATGCCCATCTAGCATTATAAAGCCTGATCGAGCAAAAGTACTTTCTAAATTTAAATTGTTTAATAAATCAGTTGCTTTATTGAATGAGATATATATATATATACAGGGTTGAATAAATAAGGATATGATATTTGGATATCATCGGTATCTTTGAGGGGGAGGAGGGGGTTGTATCAGTTGGAAAAAGCTACCCAGCAATACCAACTCGTAAACTATTAGCAGGAGTAGAGTTTGCTGTGTTTATACGGCTAATAGAAGTAGCATGGTCATTTGCATTGGGGTCCAATGTAATGCTACTAAGGTAAGCAGGGGGGATTCCATCACCATCGTAGGCTGGCAAGAACTCTTCGTCGTTCTGGTTCCTGGGTTGTGGTCTTAGGAAATGAGGTTTGCAGTTCAAGCTGGCTCTATTCTCTACGATCGCCGAGTAAGATTCCAACTGTCTAGGGGCTCTTGTACCAGCAGGCAATGTACCAAAGATAATGGGCATGTCAAACAGCTTCTTTTTCACATGAATAGGACCATGACGAATCTTGACAGACACAACCAGCTTGTATTCAATCGTGAGATGGGGTGAATAAGTAAGCGTAGCAGGCAAATTCTCTGGACTTGGCAAGTTGAGTTTCATGGATACGGTGCATGGACATGCAGATGGCAGTTTTGGATGATCGTAATGTGCAATCATGGTTGCTTCATTTCTTGAAAACGTCTTGTAATTGATACTATAATAGCGCTTGATGTATACACGGAGCTGAGATATGGGAAAATGTTCATCAGAAAGATGACCAGAATGAAACTGAACTGTAACAGGCACGGATTGGTGCTTGTCATTGATATTGTATGCAAGTCGAGGTACTGAAACTTGGGCTGTGATATGGTTGGTTAGCCGATGTGATTCTGTAAAGGCATGCAAATTCTTTATAGGGATGGTTTCGATAATCGGTTGAAAGCAAATAGGTACCATTTTTGATAAAACAGGTGCAGATTCGCCAGCTTTATTGACAGAGACCACCATATTGAAAGCAGTAGCTATCAAATGATGATGAAAGGTAGGTGGATAGTTGATGACTGGCATTTGACATACGAATGGAAAAGTGTAATCGCCTGCTTCTAATATCGGCCATGCATCTTGTGGTATATTCACAGAAGAAGGTAAGCCCCATAAGATTGTGCGTACTGCAAATAATCGGTCATCTGTTGATTTGGATTTTTCCCAGCCCATAGCATCGTAGTTGACTCGTTCTATTATATGTAAAGCATTAGTACCTTGTAGTTGCTTGGCGGCGTTTATGCAAGGTTGCCTAGCAACAACCTTTTGACGACAACATTTACCTGACGCTTTAAAGACGAGCTTGATGTGGTGAACTGGCATGGCAACCGACACTTTAATCTGCACAATGCCTTCGAATACTGAGCCTGGATGACAGATCACTTGGCCATGCTCATTTGTGTATTGAGGATAAAATAATATATTGAAATCAATGTTGGGATGTTTGGTTCCCATTAGCTGAGCCATCATTTGTTTACTGTTGCGAGGACTACGTTTATCGCAGCCTTCTTCTTTGAATAGTATGGATAACAAAACTTGTAGTTGTATAGTAGAGCTGGTAAAAATAAGTGTTATTCTCGCCTTGTATGCCTGAGTTGCTTTGTTGTTTTGTGTGTAAAAGGTGAGAAATAAATAAGCAGAGAAAAGAAGATCTTATCTTTTAGTTTTGCTTGGACGAAAACAAGCAAATTTTATAAAGCAAATCAGAGTAGTACAAAGTCAACTGGTTACCTTGAAAAGGAAAGTTGCCTACTAATATAGAAATAATTGTCTATTTGAAAGGAGATGATGAACATTGAGCTGAAAGGGAAAAAAGTTTACGAAACCAAGCTATTGAGTCTCAAGCTATTAGCATAATATGGTCGATACGCCCAGCTCTATACGACAATGCAATGTTGTATAAAGCATATTAAAGGTACGGTACTCGATCAAATTTAGAGCAGTGTGCGACATGGAGACAAAAGGTCAATGGATAGGTTGGAACAATGTCAAGTGATGATGGTGGTATCAAATCATAGTAACTCGATAACACTATCTCGCAACCACATTGGCTAATCATACTAGCGCTACAAACGGATCTGCAGTACCATGCTATATTGCCAATTACAAGCATTTGTAATTTGCTCATGCCCTACTAAAATGTCATCGTGTAACTTTTTGTTCCAGATCTTGAATGTATGAATTAACTGTCATAGCCAATCACAGCGCTTTATTTATGCTTTATCGCTATTTTGCTTGTTCATGAGCAATTCCCACAAGCTAAGAAATAGTGCCATTTATACTTGCATATCTACAGTTTGTTTGTAATAAGCTTGTTTTTAGTTTCTCGGGAAACAGCATGTATTGTGCGTTTATTCATATCTCTACGGATTGAGCGCAATCGTGGAGAAAACTGTCGCTGTACCGGTATCGTCGAATGATCCTCATAGCATCATCATCAAGAATTGCTAATCTACATCCAATCATCAAGATCTGCTTTACTTTAACCGAGATTCCGGGAGAAATGCATTCATACTATGCATCTAAAGGGAACAAGAGCAAAAAGAAATCTCATCATGTCAACATGGGCATTTGACAGCTCCATTCTGTTGAAGAAAATCTCCTTTTGGTTATCATCATCTCTTTCTCTCAAGTAGCACATGTATTTCTACATTTGAACAATACGGTTAAAATTATCCCGGCTTACAGTTGTATACAAATGTAATTTACCACGTTTTGTGCTGTATAAGCGTACATTGAGATGACTCACCTTGTTGGTACACATCTACATATGTATCTCCAGTAGCTCGGAAATGACATTTATCAATGCAGAAAATCACTGGCTTCTGGCTGCAATAAGAGCAACACGTAATGGCTGGTTTAGTCGAGGTTTAGATGAGCACTTCATGCAAGCCATCAATGCCAATTCATCCCGCTCAATACAATACATACAAACGTAGCACAATTCATCGGATAAAACAACGTGGGCGTGTTTCCGCAAACTCGGATTACTTGTTTGCGATGAGGTCTAGAATTATAGCGCACGATTCATATTACTCATCGTATGCCTGATATTTACATGCAGCATCGCATCGCACCATTGTTGTGAGACGTCCGAATGAATGGAGATAGATCGACTTTCTGGAACTATAGCTGGAGAAAAGATAACCCTTTGATCTATTGTTATACCGTTCTGCCGCAGCTTGCTGTAGTAGATGATCATGCTTTTTCTTCCAAGACGTTACAGACCGTGAGTCATGGTTGATACAGTCCTTGGTAGCTGCTGCTGCTATACACAATGCATGATATTGTATTTGACCATGCTTATCCGCAGTTTGCTCAGATCAGTCTTACCAACTACAAAACGCTAGCAGATTACACATACCAATGTCTGTCGGATTCTTTAGACATGGTGTACACAGACATCAATGCTGCTAAAACGTTCTCCAAAGATGGTTCTAACAATGTTTTTCTACTGATATTTGATCTGCGATTAAACAAGCAAAAATGACCCTGTTCAAGATTGGTAATAGTCATTCTTAAATATTTCCATTATACACATAAATTTTTAAGCATCTATAGAAATTTTCATTTTGAAGCTAATGCTACTCATTGTGATAGGTACAAGATTGGCTGTTGGTTGCTTTTGCTCTTCCACATCGCTACCTAATGAATAGCAGATGTCTTTACATTACACTGCTTGAAAAGCTATGTAAAGTCACCACCATGATGTGGCAACATGGACCCTCTAGTTCATACAACATCGCATAATAAATCGTACGAAAAGATGTCTCCCTTATCAGAGGTACCTATTGTATTGCCTACAGTATAGGGGAAATATCGTACTTATCAAATGGAGTGGCGGATGCGAATCTATAAGGAGCTATTACAACAAAAACTAGAGAAAACTCTGGTTCATTGTATGAAAAATAAAATTAAACAAGGGAACAATGCTATCATTGAGAGCAGCAAAGAAAGGGTATAAATTGGCTGCTCGTAACGCCATGGCTGCAGACTTATCTGGCTATAGGACACTGAGAGAGCTTTTACAGTCATTTGTGGTAAATCTCATTAACAAATAGTACCTTTACCCCACATACACATCGTCCTCTCTTTTATTAAGCTGAAGTTGAATCACTACTTCATGCCAACAAGGATGATGAAGTATACATAAAATTAAGCGGGTAAGAAAGGATTCAATTCATTGCAAATATGAGTTTAATGATCTGAATGCTATGTATTGTCAAAGTATGTTCCCTCTGGGTACAGTTTAAATGCTGGTTTTATGGTATGGGAGTATCTGCACTCCCAGTTGTCTTGTACAATAGTGTGCGGTCCTGTTTAGAAATGCTATACCATACACTATGCATAGGAAAAGAGGTACTATTAGTTAGCCATTATTTGAAACAGTTCCAACGTAATGCAATAAATGCCATTTACTGCGAAAATATGCCTCTACACTACCCGTCAATATGTATTGATGTATTGTCGAGTATCGAAATTCAACACAATGATATACACAATGATATACACAATGATATACACAATGATATGGCTCCTCGCGCAATATGAGATGAAGAACTAAACAGCACATCAAACAAAGCCTATATTCCAAACACTGGGTTGTAAACTTGATTCTGTGTTACGCCCACGATACTACAACATTGCATACAGTTGAGGATATTCTACTCTGATAACACAAAGAAGCTCTACGGTTTCATGTAAGTATACAACATTTTTGAGACCAAAATCTATATAAAGAGGCATTATGAGCTATCAGAGAGCAACTCTCTTCTTTATCACAACATCCACTATCAATTATACTACTCTTGCTTTTTTACAAAAAAAAATGGATAAAAAGTTTTTCGAGATGAAGCATCTTGCACCTATTCGTAAAGAATTGGCAATGAAGGACCCTGCGTCAGATTTAAATAATTTGGGTTTTCGAAGTATAAAGTGTACAAGTATCCGTTAATCGTACTATTTTTCACACGCCAGTCAATATTTGCAAAACATGCTGGACGCCCGGATTTAAGGGAAGCTGAGGTGTTGCAATCCATAAGGCAAAAATCAAGCTTGCCAGAGGCTTCGTCAGGAGCAGTAACAACCATAACAGCACAAAAAAGAGCTGATAGTAGTATCGAAAAGAGTGATTAGAAAAAAAAAGGGAGCTGGTAGTGGGGCTTCAGATGCAGAGGTTGTGAAGCAAAAGAGGCCCAAGAAGGTTTCTCAAAATTGTTATTACAGCCACTGCGTCAAGCTTTGGGCAATGCCACTGGGCTTAATTCGTGTCCTGAACGTTTCAGTGAGACACTCGGTGAACTTGGTTCCGTTGTCAGAGCTATTGTTGATATATCTTTAATGAATGAAGATGACAAATTGTACTATTGTATCTTATTTATTTTCAAAACATTTTGTGTAAGAAAGCACATTTAGCCTAAATGGCTTACTTAAAGTGATCGAGACAGTAGAGCAGCATGATTTGTATTATTGGTTTTCTTCTTCGCCAATATAACATCTTGTAGTACCGGCAGGATCAGTCTCTTTTTGAGATGGCAGACAAACACGACCAGGGCAACACTTTTTCATTCCTTCGCCGCATTTACCACCTTTGATCATACACCATTTGTTGGGTTTGTCGTCAATGCTGTCAGCAGAGACTACGATAGCAACTGTAGCAATGAGTACAGCAAGAGAGAAAGAAAACTTCATATTTAATTAAATTGGATAGAGTAAAAGAGATTAAGCATATAGATTTGTCTCTCCTTTTATACTTTATTGGCGGATCAGCAGCAGGAGAATTGCATAACAACACCAAAAAGACGTCATGTTGCATCCCGGAATTGAAACGTATTTAGTCCTTACAAGAATCGTACCATTCACCGTATATGGGCTAAATAATCTCTATTTATATCGCTTTTCTGAAGAGCAAGAATTGAAGGAATTTACCGTTTACAACATCATTTCAGATGAACAGAGATCACCCCTCTACATAATCATTGCTCTGATCTACACAATGAAACATCTGGACTACAATAGATTTCACCTTCATCAATAAATTTTTGGTTTTTATGTCTGATCTTATTCAAATAAGCCCTCTCTTGTTTTTGTAATATTGAACGCTTTTTATGAGCAACAAATTATAACAATTTGTTGATTGAATCAAGCAAATTTTCTATTTCAATCAATGTTTCGAACACAACGTTTTCAGGAACACTTCAGACCAACATTGGTAGTATGTCAAACACACTGCCAGAATCACAGGTCCTCGAGAAGCTCCCAAACTTTGTTATCGCAATCCGAATACGCCAAATACATCCTATATATTATATGAAATGCAGTAGTAAGGTCTCACACCCCGAGCCCTGGGCCATTCTTAAGAATTTCTGAGCAAATCATGAGAAGCATAATTTACATGTCACTTGGTGGGCAGACAGTAAACCTTATTGTATTATAGCTCATCATTATTATGCTGTAAGCCCAAGCATAATGAAAAATATATAATGCATCTAACAACGCATTCTCTGGATGTATTGTAAATAAAAGTGTAATTCTGTGACAGATTTGATTATCTTAACCTTTTGATATAACACTATAGACCTAACATAGACATCGTTTAGTAGTACTTTACGTTTACCAAGTACTTGATTGCTGGATAGATCAACAATGATTTACGTGGATTCACGTACCAAAGGCAATTTTGGTATCAGCATAGCTGACATTTCTTTGTACATTTGAGAAAAAAACAGGTAGATGTCTTATTATTTTGATTTTCGTAAAGGCGATAGATGAATGTAGAATAATTTTTTGATTAAACTTACCATGTCCTTGTTGCTCGATTTGATAATATAAATTCATCCACACAAAAGTACTTACTAGCAGTGTAGTAATTATGATGGGAGATGTATTTCATTATAGCAAAAGTTGGCCCCAAGTGACAGCACACTAATTGGTCGTCTATACAAAATATGTTAAGCGTATCTAGTAGTAGAATTTCTATGATTGATAATAATAGTTGAATTAGTTTAATAAGCTTCTTATCTTATCGTGCAAAATAGTAGAACATTTGTTATGAGTGCATGAATATTTGGAAGCACACTGTAAGGCTCTACATGTTCTTGAATAGCAAAAGGCTTCTCAGTGTATGCGCAATGTTACTCTGAAATACAATTCCTGATAATAAGAATCAGGCTATGTTGTATGTACATAACGGCACATAAATTCGACGACCACCGCATCAACATTAGTACATATAATTAAAACTATTTTTTTTATTACTACAATACTGAATTTATATTTTACAAATTTAAGCCTTATAGCAAGCTTCCAAATCCTCAACATCCTCCTTGGAACCAAGCCAGATACCGGAACGATCATGAATGTGTTCAGGTACCAAATCCAAACAATCCATAGTACCTGTTGTTGCCTTACCACCAGCTTGTTCAATCAAGAAGGCCATGGGGAATACTTCGTACAGGATTCTAAGCTTTCCTTTCTTTGACTTTGAGTCAGCAGGATAACCAAAGATACCACCTACATGGAAGAGTTAGCCTGTGCTTTCGCATGTTTTTGATGCGCGTGTGTAACTTACCATACAACAATGTTCGGTGGATATCGGATACCATGGAACCAACATAACGAGCACTGTATTTTTGCTTGACTTGATCGACGTATTTCTTGCTGGGTTCATCGAAATATTTGTAGTTACCCTCGTTGATAGAGTAAATCTTACCACGAGGAGGCAGGGAGATCTATGGTTTTGCCAGCATGTTAGATTTTTTTTTTTAGTCCGAAACAACCCGAGAAATAAGAGGCCTCCATAACAAGGAAAATATTTATTTTACGTACCTTGGGATGTGTCATGATGAACTCACCGATAGAGGGATCCAAAGTGAAGCCATTTACACCGTTACCAACAGACTATAGTGCATGACTAATCAGTAACATGAAACACGCCATATTAGAATAACAACTTACCAAGATCATTTCACAATAAGAACCATACATACAGTAACCTGCAGCAATCAACTCACGACCACTACGAATACAATCGCTGATATTGGGGTTGCCTTCATCTTTCTATATACATTGTGTTGGTACATTTTGATTGGCACACCTCACTTGAATTATATTTACCACTTTGAAAATACCAAAGATTGTACCAATAGAGACACCACAATCAATGTTGGAGGAACCATCCAATGGATCAAAAGTAACAACGTATTTACCACGTTGATCGGGGTTTTCGATAATCATGGCGTTCTCGTCTTCCTCGGATACCAATAAACAAGCCTTACCAGAGGCAATCAATGAGTTACGGAAGATGTCATTAGCAAGAACATCGAGCTTCTTGACATCTTCGCCTTGAACATTGGCTGTACCAGTTAAACCCAAACTAAAATGTAACAAATCATGAGCTTCAAATCACAACTCCACACACACACACACACCCACTTACAGGTTAACCAAACCAGCTTGCTTCACCTTGGAGGCAACGAATTTACAGCCGAATTGAATAGCGGTCAAGAGTAAAGTGAGATCACCAGTCGCCTCAGGTGCTTCCTGTTGAATGAGATCAATTGTCTGTCCAGATAACTAAAAAAAAAAAAAGTGGGGGGAGGGGGGCAGGCAACTTACTTGTTGTTGAGCGATAACCCAACGTGTCAAGGTAACTAAATCTTCGCCAGTACCAACTTTAATTGCGTCAAATTTGTCAGAAACCATTGTATATATATGTGTGTGTAGGGGGGGTAGGTGTATATGTATATAAAGAAATACAAGAAAGAAAAGCAAAAAAAAAAAAAAGTGGAATTGTGGAAGATCAATGCTATTTAAATGTTTTCGCATTAAAATGCGGGGTGGATGTTCCATGGCACATACCTCTTTCGGGCGGGGTAGGGTTACATGAACTCAGTTGATTTAGCATCTTTTCAACATGGCATTAGGTACCTTTTTTTACAAGCTAAAAGCTGTTGGTTTAATATCGCGATTTACGTTTATATGATATAATCTTCCCTTATCTTTAGCTGTCCATAGTGTTGAGTAGGGTATCAGGACAGCTAGGAGGCTTCTCCAGACAACTGTAACAGAAACAGACCAAATTTCCCACGAATTCAATAGGCGGCGTAGATTATTATTAAATTCATCATTTCACATGCCAACGTGGATACATCCAAATGATAGAAATCCACGCACAGGGGAAAATCCTCGCAATCAATGACCGGGAAAATGAAATGAGGTACAATACTACACCAAGTTCCCCTTCCACCGACAACAGATGACTGTACCTTTGCAACATGGAGCTGCACTAGACACCTACTAATTCATTATTCATTATGATGTACCCGAAGTACTCCGACTTTTGTTCATTCTACGTTACGTTTACATCCTCTGATTGGGGATCACCCCCTTTTATATGCTGCACTATATAGCTTGAAACCTATTTATGTATATAATGCAGAATAGGGGTAAGCAGCCTATATACAACAACAACAAGAACAACAGCAACAAGATAAAGAGAAAGGTGGCCAACATTCATAGGCAATTAAGGAGATGACACACACACCATAGATAGATATAAAGCAAGACAAGTGGTAATCTATCCCTCTCTCTCTCTCTCTCTTTATCTACGATTTATACAACAATGTTGTTCCAATTCAACTATCAATTCTTGTCTGGCAAACGGTTTAATATTACACCAGCTGTAACAACACCAACAACAAACAATGCATGTCAAGCATTAAAGTCGCCAGAGGTGGATGGCCCAGTTGATCATGTTGCATTTGTCATTCATGTAAGTT
This sequence comes from Mucor circinelloides, assembly GCA_037974945.1. Classification (NCBI taxonomy): domain Eukaryota; kingdom Fungi; phylum Mucoromycota; class Mucoromycetes; order Mucorales; family Mucoraceae; genus Mucor; species Mucor circinelloides. The sequence continues at coordinate 607,088 of JBBNAA010000030.1, read as the reverse complement.
GGTTGGCCTTGCCATTGTCTGTGTTACAGCAAATGGATCAATGATTAACAGGGCTTTTCTTTCTCCATCATAGGGCATTGGTCAGGTATTATTAAACTCGCCTCATATTATTGTGCCAAGGTTGACTAACACACACACACACTTACCAAACAGCAAACAGAAAAGTTTGGGTTCTTCCAAAAGCATTGTAAGTGTGTGCATGTAGCGTCTCATTAGCGCACAGATAATCATCTCTACCATTTCTCTAGTGCAAAGCCTGTTTGACACAACAAACCATGTCGTGGAAGAAAATGCACCACACAGACAGATCAATGTTCAATATGTCCCCATAGAGTGGCACAAACACATTCACAAGGAAACTGATATGGCTATGGATGATATCACTTTGAGATCTATCCCTTCCATGCGCATGGTTAATAATGACTATCTTGCAGACGCCTTCTTTTATCTTTCCAAAGAGCGTGGCCAAAGCATCATCCATCATGTTACAAGCACCTTTAATACAGCCTACGATCAATTTATGAAGGCTAATCCAGGGTTCAGTGGCAAGGTGGCCATTTTAGCCTATTCGTAAGTTACTTGTGTACACGGAAGGAAAAATTAATTTATGCGCTCACATATAATAATAGACTAGGCGGCATCATTACATGGGATATACTATCAAATCAATTGAGACCTAATATCACAAAGAAAGAAATTCAACAGCATTCGAAACTTGATCTTGATTTTCCTGTCTTGCATTTCAAACCTGATTATCTATTCAACCTAGGAAGCCCCCTGAGTGCCTTTCTGACTGTCAGAAATCAAGATCCCAAACTGTACCATCCTGACCCAAGTATTGTTTTTGAAAACATATTCCATCCTTTTGATCCATTGGCTTATCGGTTTGAGCCCATGCTCAACATTGACTACAAGGACAAAACTGCCGTATTGATAGAGGACAGTGCTGCCAAGGGGGATCGTCGTCAACAAGAGCATCTTTGCAGAAATAACAACATTGAGGAGTTGCATCAAATCCTTGGTGGCAATAACGTGAGCAGCTTGTTTTCATCCGTAAAACGCTATTTCTCTTCTTCTGAGCCTAGTAGGAGCAACCCCTTTTTTTTCTTCTCTCCTTTCAAGCAACAACAACAACAACAACAACAAGATTTGGGTGCTGGAATTTCCGCCACCTCCACGCCAAAGCTTTCACTGGACTTCGGTACAGAATATGGAGATGACGAATTTGATAACGAAAGCATCACAACGCCTATGAATACAATGGATGCTGATCCATTCATCTACACACAAACAGATGCTATGCTGACTAGCGATACTTTTACTCTAAGGAAGCGAAACTCTTTGCAGCTGGAAGAAGGAAACCAAATGCCTGACAAAAAAAGGAGAAGAAAGAGCTACACTCATGATGATCACCTTGTCTTGAACACTACCATTACGAAATCGAGTCAAGCAGAGTTCAGTGTTTGTACTGATCACAGCAATAGAATTGACTATGTGCTTCGGCCAGAGCGATTCATGGGATTCTTGCAAAAGAATGAATATCTCAGTGGCCTCACTGCTCATTTCTCCTACTGGACAAACAAGGATTTAATGTGGCACATTGTTCGCCGACTCGAGTCCAATGTATAAACTTCTCGGCTCTTATATTGTAATACATTAGTAGAGATAGTCTCTCTCTCTCTCTCTCTCTCTCTATTTCTCTTCCCCTTTAATTCATACATCGTATTTGAAATAAAACTACTTTAATAATGATGTTTATACCGAGATGATTAAATGCATGTGTGCAATAAACGAACAACATTGGGCTATAGATTTTTTTTATTTATTTAAATATGTAAGTATATAAAATGAAGAGAGATATAACGACAGTTAGATATGTAATGATAGATAGAGTGAAAATAGAGAAAAAGAGAGGAAGGGGTTTAGGACTAATATTTTAGAATAATAAAAATGATATGTATGATGAATTTCTAAAATGAATGAATGAATTTATCTTAAACTGGCAGTTTGCGCAGTACCAACACCAACACCGTCAATCAACATCATGTCATTGCTATCCATAAATTGGCTGTAATTCTCGTACAGGGATTGATTCGTGTTGAACCCAAAAGAAGAATTGGATGATGTAGAAGTAGAGGAGGATGAAGGTTGAAGGCCTGGAATCAACATGTTGGCGTCTGTGGCAGCAGAGGCTGCAGTAGGTAAATGTGACAATGACCGTGCTCTTGCTGCCATGATCGAGGTCTCTTCATCGACCATGTAGCTCGATACACTCAACATAGGTGGAGCTATACCATTCTGGTGAGCTTCAGCTGCTGCAATAATCATGGGGTCAACAAAATCATTGACTGTAGATGAAGAGGTGGTATTAGCGGCAGAAGTATGCGGCAAATCATTTAAAAGTGGCCAATCTTGGAAATTGAATTGTTGTTGCTGTTGATGTTGAAGGGGATGTGAAGAGACATCGGTAGTGTTGTTATTGGAGCACATGGAGCTCGTTAAATCCGTTGTATAAGAGGGAAAGTAATAAGTAGGTGATGGGTTGATGAAATCAGTAGGCGAGGTAGTCGATGTTGAAGTAAAGTAGAATGGAGGAGATGTCATGGCGGTTGTGTAACTCAAGTTGTTCAATGCAGCAGAAGTACTACTAGTAGCTGTGCTTGTACTGATAGCTGATGTAGGTGTATAGGGTCTCTCCTTTTTCAGATTATTCGATTTCAATTTACTACTATGATTAGCTCTCTGCTTGCCGCCGGTACCATTGACGGCTTCATTGCTACTCTTTTGTAATTTCCCAGAAGAGCCATTATTCTTGTCAGGACCGGGTGTTGTTGAAGAAGCAACGGATGCAGCGGCAGCAGCAGCAGCAGCTCTTCTACCTCTTGCAGCTCTTTGTTCACCTCTTAATCTCAATTGAGCAACAATAGAACGAGACTCTTGAAGATCTTTTTCCGTTTTAAGCATACGAGATGTAAGGGTAGAATTGTTGTTTTTAGCAGTGATGTCTCCTGCCATCAAGGAATCGTTCGCACAGACACTTCGTACAAGAGCTCGTTGTGATTCGAGATCGGTTTCAATTCTTCTGATTCTTGCTTCTAATTGAGATAAATTATCAATGAATGGATCGACGTTTGTGGGTTGGGTGTTGCGAGATCGACGAGAACTGGGATAGGCACACAAGACGCCGGTTGTTAGGCAACGAGTACAGTTGGGATGCTCCCCATCGCAACGAACCTGTTCAAGCGAGTTAGTATCCTATAGATGTATTTGATCTTCAAATTGTACCTTTTTATGATGGCAGCGATAACAAGCAATGGGCGCCCTGGGTCTCTTCATTGAAGGATGCATACGAGTCATTGTATTTGTATCACCATTTGCATTTGCTGAATTGGATTTCTTGTTGGTAGTATTGCTAGTAGCAGTGGCATTGGTATTATTGTTATTATTATATGAATGCATAGTATTTGTCATGAATAACGCTTGGTTAAAAAATAAGAAAAAGAAAGGAATGGAGGGGTTTGCTGCTGTAGTGTAGAAAGAGAGATGGAGAAGAAGAAGAAGAAGAGAAAAAAATAAAATGATACTTATATGGCATGTCAATGTTTATATAGTCTCTTCATGTGAAATATTACGAGTATGATCTCCCTTTCTTTTTACTGAACTGAAACGCAAGAGATTTACCCCTCTTTAGTTTGATAGCTGTTGACTCCTAAGAGTGTCTGTTTTTTTGGGATTTTACCCTCGTCTAGCTTGCAAAATATTAATAATGATAATTTTAATACTTGATCATCATCCCATGGTAATCTCAATTAATATAGTAATAGCCAATTCATGTAGGTTAAATACGCTTATGAAAAACATGAAACAACTGCAGAGAAGCCCATCATACGAGTAAAGTACAATGATAGATCTGTAGACATGCTGTATACATGATTTGTGAGAAAAACGTGTCTAACCTTTTGATGGTCAACATTCAAATTACTAAAAGCTTTTAATGTCAAAAATATAGGAGAAGCGCATAGTATGTTTGTATGTGTAGAGTCAGTGGATAGATGGCTATTTACCAGTATTCTGTGTATACATTGAGCCATAGCCTAATAGAGCTCACTTCCACCATACAATCCACCTGCAAATTGAACCCGTGAACCCTCGTTCAGTTTCTTTCTTTTTCTTTCTATACACACTACGATTCTATTACTAAAAATAAATGCATGATTGAATATACCAACATGAGAGTCATTCAATATGCGCATTGACTACAAACAACATGTATGCTCTTATAAATTGATATTAATGATTGTACTCAACAAACTCCTGGTTACTTATATAAATGCTAGATGTACATTTTCATAATTTTTAAAGCAATAACTTTATATACTACTACTACTACTACTACTACTACGAATCATGTAACAAAAAAGATTAAGGGGATAATTTATACAACTTAACAGGCACATCCACTAGCATTCTGTCCATTGGCACCAGCTTCACGCAAAAGGTCAAGTCTTGCATTATTGCCATTTGCTCCGGCAACTCGTGATCCATTTCTATTGTTTGCAAGATAATCGTGAGGGATATTTTTGGCTGTAATATGATAGAGATTAAATCATATGAACAAACTAGATGGTTATATTGTATCTTACCAATCTCAGTGAATACTTCATCCACATTTGTAGCAGTTCTAGCACTGGTCTCAAAAAACAAGAGACCAGCCTCAGATGCGTAAGCAGATGCCTCTTCATAAGTTACTTGTCTGCTAGTGCTGTTATCGTCTTGCTCATCATCGTCTTGTTGTTCGTTGCCTCCTTCTACTAAATCAAGCTTATTACCAACTAGAGCAATCACAATTTGAGAATTTGCTTGGCGCTGTAATTCCTTGACCCAGCCTTTTGCTTTATCCAAAGTAGACTATTACCAGAGAGAGAGAGAGAAGGAGGGGATAAATGTTTTAGCATGAATAAAAACACATTTCAGCAAAATACCTACAGATTTTGTAATATCGTACATGACAATGGCTGCTTGAGCATTTCTGTAATACATGGGTGCTAATGAATGAAATCTCTCTTGTCCTGCAGTGTCCCAAATCTCATATTTCACTGTACGATCATCTACTGTGCACTTTTGTGTCAAGAAGGCGGCTGAGAGATGTTCGTTTTAGTTGATGTAAACGTTACATTATTATTCAACACTCACCACCGATAGTGGGCTCTCTGTTTTCTGCGTATTCACGATTGACAAAACGTACAACTAGACTGGATTTACCAACAGCAGATTCGCCTGTAAATGTTTGATGATAAGGTTCATTGCCTATGCCAAGTCCAGCACTTTTTTTTTCATTTTATTTACCTAGCAATACAAGTTTTACTGGCACAGGTCTTCTGTCATTGGGAGCATTAGCATTTACTGCTGTCGTATTGGTTGCTTGTGTAGGTGTAGACATTTTTCAAATTTTGTACTTGATATATTAGAAAAAAAAAAAAGTTCTATATAAGAGGCGAGGGAAACAGGGAGAAATTAAGGATGTGCTATCAGTGTTTGGCAAGTAATTCGAACCACGTCACTTGCAGCGAAAGAGAGCTACAGTGCTCTCCTGCTATCATGTTGTTGTGTTTCACCGAGTTCATCATCGCATTCACATACACACACCATCCTTAATCGGGTTTTGATATAAAAAAAAAATGATGATATAATGATGCCTGCTTGCTTGATTATTCTCTTTTCTCTTCTTTTTTCTTTCAACTAAACAAACAATCATATATATATATATCGAAAAATGCCTCTTGTTACTATGGATATGAACTTGAACAGCTCTTTAAAAAAAGCTGAAATTAGTCCTAATAGTAAGTTTTTGATTGACTGACAAGCCTTGTCTTTTTTACTCGAGATTAATCACGAAATTTATCTAGTTGTACCCGAGAACTTCTCTCCTTCTACTTTAGTCAGTGCTACTTACGCCAATGGTGAAGATGTTGCTTTGGGTAACTTTATCAAGCCTTCAGAATCTGCCGATGTCCCTAAAGTGACATTTGTTGCTCCTGACGAAACTGCAGAATATACTCTTTTGGTGGTACGGTTTGAAAATTAACACAGGGTTGTTTTCCACAAAATCATAATGTACTTAATCAAATGTGTGTAGGTTGATCCTGATGCTCCTTCCAAGGAAGATCCCAAGTGGGGTCCTTATCGTCATTGGGTTATTACAAACATTCCTGGTAAGTTGTGAATAGTCTCAACTGAGAGAGACAGAGAAGCTGATAGCGCACGCCTCTATTTTAGCTTCTGGTGATCTCAGCAAAGGTAATGCTTTGGCTCCTTATATTGGCCCTGGCCCTCCACCCAAGACTCGCGATCATCGCTACATCTTCTTGCTTTACAAACAACCCAGAACTCAAGCTGATTTCGGTACCTTGGCTAAAGAGAGTAACAATTGGGATTTCAAGGCTTTTGTTAACCAACATGACCTTGAATTGATTGGCGTCAACTTTTTCATTTCTCGTAATGATGATAATTAAAAGAATAAAAGCGCATTACTAATCGTGGATATGATTACCCGTTTCAATTGATGACAATCGCTATTTCAAACGCATGTTGATGAGATTTGCAGGATAAACGACAATGATTACATTGGATGAAAGCTATACAGTTGTAGTTAGCTCAAAAATTAGATATAAGCTCGCTTGGTAAAGCTTGCTGGGAAATATAGTCTATACTTTTACAAAACCCTTCAATGCATAATCCATGCATTACTCATGCTTTTCTTGTTGGGCTGGGCTGCATTAATGGCTGTATTTCGAGACGCGTTGAAAAACGGGTGAATCAATCAACAAAGAGAAAAAACCACAAGTACATATACCTTAACTTGAGATGCTATATGGTGCTTTCTGTTCTGGCTTCTACCTCTCTTTTCAATGTAATTATCGGTTGCTTTCAAAGAATCTAACTGCACCAGGTTGACAATGCAAAAAGCATTTCAATGTCCGCTTCGCGCTCAAATTTTCCTAAAACAGAATCGTTTTTTTTTTTGCGAAAGTTGAATCGTTTTCGAAAGATTCGACTACATAAGTCTTATTTACCGGCTTTTGCTCTTCTCTAATATTTGGTAATAGGTCTTTTGAACGCGCCTCTAATGGTACCATCTACATGAAGCCTTTGCACCAAAAGTGTTGCGCAAATCTTAAAAGCTTTATATACAGACTATAGTAAAAAAACTGATTTCTTGAATATATAGCTTTTGAAAATATAATTTTGAATGCTACGTTGAGCCTTTAGGATCGTTTTGATTCTATAGACACCATCATATTGGAAAGTGTCTTTTTTTGTGTGAAAAATTTGACTGATTGATTTTGAATGAAATTGACTTGCTATAGGTCGTCCAGAATTGAGAATTTTATCGATATTTTCATCACCAAAAAAATTGAGATGAGGTATCATAAGGTAATTACGAGTTAAGAGAATCATTTTGTGCCATCCTGATGATCTAAAACGGCCTGTAACACGAAATATTAACACTCGAAAGCGCCCACGTTCTGGTGTGATTTGATGTACTTTTAATGAGTAAGTGCCGCGCTGTATAGTTGCAACTGCGTTGTGTCGACTGATGTAGGTGGTTTGAGCCGTATACTATCCATACTGTGATCTGTAAATGCATACCATGCGATTTTGAGGCAGCGATCGATGATGGATCTTGCAGTTTTGCGAGGAAATGGCTTAGTTTAGCACAGCTGTGCACGCGAGCTCGTATATATATATATGGCATGCCATGGGGTAACATCAAACGTATTTGTTGCTACCCAGAAATTTATTCAAGAGAAATTGCTACTTTGCATTGACAGTGTAAATGTCACAGCGACATTTACGATTTCGCAAGTGCGTTTCACATTCATATTGCTATGTCTAGACTGAAATATCTATTGAAAATACCAATATAAGACGATAAAAGCTTCAATATCTGATTTATCAGGACACCAGATACATTTTGTGCTGAAAAGCCATGTTCTCACTTGGGATATACAGTGTAGTTTGTGTTGGTGGCATGCCATCTCAGATCCCAGGTTATTTGTGAGGTATTTTTTTTTTTTTACAATCTAGACTGTACTGTATACCAAGAAGCCAGACTTTGTTTGACCTTGTTGGTGGCACCACAGGAACAACGAGTTGGTATTGCACAAGATCAGTGAACACTACCAATCTATTTATTGGCGATTTGTAATTAGATTCAGGTTGCTTTGATTGGTGATTTATCACAATTATTGAAATTTGACGGACGGTCAATCCCACCAGAAATTCGCATGATTAATATGAATTTGCTAATCACATAAAGACTGATTGGTAAATTGTAACAAACCGTTGATCAAAGCTTCGTTATCTATCATACTTGCAATTAGCATTTGTCATGTCTCATATGTCTCGAGGGAAGATGCACTAAGCTTTAAGGTTTCGACGAAAAAGAAAATTACATCATTTGGTGTAAATACGTTTGTTGATATGTGAAGAATGTTTTGCTTATCTATATGGCTTTAATTGGAAATTTGATTGACAGAGGCAAATAGGTTTCATGTAATGCACACATGCCCGTTACTACTAGCTTGGCTGATGCGTCTTGAGACATAATAAAAAAAAAAAAAAGGCGCACGCTCCCATAGATGATGTATACCTAGTAGAGTTCCTAATGGTCCCGACCAATAGAGCTTTTAATGGCTCTACTACTTTTTTCTTAAAAGGTAGTAATACAAAATAGCTATAGTGCCAAGTCATCTAAAGAAAACGCCCAAAAATAGCTAAATATAAGATTGGTAACAGTGTAAACATGTAATGACAAGAAAAAGAATGCGATAGAATAAGTTTTATTGAGTAAAGAGGGACATAAAATTACATGGATATTTTTCTTAAATGATTCAGTTTACCAGAACTAAGTAGACGTTCACGGAAACTGAGATGGTTTTGATTATAATTTTCATCGGCGGGAATGATAAAACTGGGAGCTGAATGTTGATGAGGATGTTGATGATGAGCATGAGGATGTTGTTGCCATTCATCGGAAGGCATGACCAAAGCAGCAGGAGTAGAGAATGAAATGCTATCAGGGTTATTTACAGTTTGAGGGGAGGACAAAGGAAGAGATGCATGCTGAAGAGTAGGAGAAGTAGTAGTTGAAGTAGTAGGCGTATCAATCATTGCAGGAATTGAAATGGAATGATAATCACCACCGTTGGAAGATGCTTTATGAGTAGTTGGGTAAAGAGATTGATGAGGTTGGATGTTGTGCTTGGTTAAAAGAGCTTGTTGAACACGCAGCTGTTCTTGCAATAACTCGAGTTGTTTCTGTTGGTTTTTGTGAGCAATCAAGGCCGCAATTGCACTGGGAGGTAAATTTGAATGCTTTTTCAATGTCTTTTGTTGGACTCGTTGTTGCAACTGAACAAGTCTTTCTTTCAATGACTTGTTGCGCTTATCAAGTTGTTTGATGTAGTCAACAGACTTGAATAGAATAGTACTTTTAGAGTTGTTGATGTTCTTCAAAGTAGGAATGATCTCAGTCAATTCTTTGAATCCACCGCGAATTGTATTGCGTCTCTTTTGTTCAGATGCTATATGATTTGCACGCTTTTGGTCATCTGAAAGAAGCTCTCTGTTCTTCTTGCTGATCTCTTCATCATCTTCAACCATTTCTTGATAAGGTCTTTTGGACTTGATATTCCCATGACTCAACAGATTGTTGGATGAGGGCACCTCGTGATGACCAATGAATTCCTAAATGTAATGTTTGAGTAACATGTAAAAGTGTGGGAAAATTATCTTTGTCTACCTTTTTGATTTGATTTTCTTCGAGGAAATTATTGAGAAACTCGTTGAATGACTTTTGCTGCTGTTCGTTCTCATCATTCAATGCAATTGGATGGAAATTGGGCTCATTGAATGGTTCGGGCTCTTGGAGATCATCAAAGTCGTATGCACTAGAGACTGAATCTGCACGGCCAGTGTAAAGAGAGGGCAATGGGTCCCAAATCGAGGATGTGCTGCTGCTTGTGCTGGTAACACTAGAAGTTTTGTGGGCAGGATCGTATTCCATGGTAATAGCTTATAGATGTTGTTGGGGGGGTTGTGGTTGAGATTTGGTGAAAAAAATAAAAATAAATATAGTGATAGAGGGAAAAAAAAAAGACAGAGAGTGAGAGCGAGAGAGAGCGAGAGCGAGAGAGCGAAAGCGAAAGCGAGAGAGCGGCCGAAAGCGTTTAATGTTCTTGTTAGATTTTATAATAAGAGCGTTATATTTATTATCATTCAGAAATGGACAAACAATATAAAGTATAAAAAAAAGATTACTTGAGAGGAAAAAGAGGCTAGAATACGAAAAAATGGCTCATTTTATTAGGAAAATTTGCCGTAGTGTAACTTGCCCTTCTTTCCTTTTGAATGAGAGGCCCTTTGAACCCTTCTTAAACCTACACCCGGTTCTCTCCGCTTAAAAAAACGGCCATTTTGCTTTAAAGCTGATTCATAAGGTTTCACATGGACCAAACTGTATACACATTCTGGGCTGTTTCCATAGTTCCTCACTCATTCATTCCGCGGACGAGGCTTTCATCATACATGTTCCCCGCAAAAATGACAAACGTTAAATGGTATACAAATGCAGAAATGAAAAAGGGGATCAGTCAATTTGTAAATCCTGGCACAAGAGCAAAAGCAACTGTGTCTTGATTTATCATTTAAAATTAATCATCATCATCTTCATTGGTATTCTAGTCATCTTTACTCAATTCTTTCGATAACGTGGGAGATTTAATATCAATGGATGATGCTGAAATGAAAAGAAAGAGAAAAGGCGGGGGGATTTGTGGAACCACAAAATCATACGTGAAATATTAGGATAAATGTTTGTGTGGGATCACAGAATCCTGAAGGCAGTTTCAGATGAGTATACGCATTGAGAAGCGTAGGTTCCAGAATCTTGTCCACAAGTAATTATCAAACATCTGTTGTCATGTTTACAAACGAGTATTTTTTGATATGAAATACATGATTACCAATTTGAGCTACCCCACGTTTATAATTTACAACTCAATTCCATTCCAGTGTACTACTACAATTTGTAATGGCAAATCGATTAGCATGTAATTTGCTCCGAGGAACACGATATATTTTAGGGGTTGGTTTTGGATGTAAGGGCACAAAAACTCCTTCTGTGTATACCTATAATCGCTTGCCCAGTATCTAGACATGTCCTTTGTAGTTGAGTAACAATTTTCATATGATAACAAAGAATAGTTTGCTTTTTAGGTATCATCATCAACATCATCATTACAAAAGAGTTGTGCATTGCTAAAAGGTTAGTTGGTGGGCCCCCAATCCCCAGCCCCCAACCCCCTTCTTCATCACATCATTCCTCTCCTTTACCTAGTTTTTTTTTTTTTTTTTTTAGGTCGGAGACTATCAGATCAAGAAATTGTTACATCTTTCTGGAGGAATTGAACATAATTGAGGTGCCTTTTTTTTGCGCTTGGAGAGGCGGACATTTTGTTGCGTATCATAGATTGATTACTTTGTTCTATTTTCAGCCTATGAGTCATTTGTTAAAGTAAAGAAACAAAAAATTGTGAAAAAGTAAAAAAGATAAAAGAAAAAAATAAAAATAAAAAGAGGGGGGGGAAGAGAGAAATTCAAGGCGATATTTATGTATTTCGAATAGAAGCAGAAAATATACACATTTGTAAATATATTCATCTTTTTGTTGTTCATAGACGTGAGATTCCTGAATAGCCCGAATTCACGCTAATTTGCAAAACCACATTTTATGGCTGCACCCGGGTTTTAGCGCATCGCTTAATCAATGATTGGATGATTCAATAAATGCGGGGTAAATTAGCGTCTTTACATGTTTAAGCTTTTGCTCATATTTATAAGGCAATTTGACATTTTGATATCAACACTCAAGTGATGGTCTGATCGAGAGGGTCAAATTCATAGCTTACAAATAAGGTGTAATGCATTCTTTTTTGGATACTTGAAAATTGAGACAGTTTTTATCAAAAACTTTTGCTATACTTATGTCATTCACTCTGTAAAAGTACTAGATTGAATGTTGTGCTTGCGCTGCTCAATATTATTTAACCTAAGCATGCTAGCTTGAACGGAATACTTATTTCAATGTTGTATTTGAATTACTACAGTTTACTGTGGATCAGAAAATACCGGAGTTTGAAAATCTAAAGTTAAAAAAAACAGGTACCACATCTATTATATCATAGGCTTAATTGAGCAGACTGCTCGCTCGGCTTGCGTAAGAAGCCATATGCTGAAGCTTTATAGATTATGCCTTATTTTTTTTCTATGAAAGAAAAAAAAGGTTAGACATCCTAAGTAGAGGTAAGAATTCACAGTATGATGACACCAAAAGCATCTTTCCAACACCTAGAACAGAAAGCAATGCCTAAAGATGACAAGCCAAAATAAGACATGTCAAAAAAAAAAAAAGAAAAAATTAGCAGGTCTTACAATTATTTTCTGTCATGGAGCTTTAATTGGTGTCATGGTAGTATGTTGAATAATGCAATTCTGACCACAAGCATGCGTCAATGCAACAAAATCAATGGCGTATTCCACCAATGCTGCATTACGTTGTTGATACTACAATGGGCTATTTGCAGTATTTCATATTGTGCAATCACAAGTTTGCCAAGATATCATATTTTGTATTTCGATACATTTCAAGGCTTGGAAATATTTGAAATACAAACTACATGTCAATCCCTGTTTATCGCGCAAAGATATGGACCCTGCCAAAAAGTCATGCTTTGATAACATTGAGCTTCTGGATGTTCTATTATTTCTTTCTCAGGATTAATTACATTACATTTGTCATGTGTAAAATATGACAAAATAGAATTTCTACTCGTTACATTCAGTAGGTAGATGGGCAACAGTAGCCTACATACTGTAGTATATCTGAAATATCATCATTCCAATTGCGCTAGCTCCACATTGGTATCATAGGGGCTTTCTAACCCCCTTTCAAGGGAATCCCTCGCTTGACAAATATTTTACAATGACTATGTTGATGAATCTAGCTCGTTCATGATGGTTTGCTGCATTAGATTGATAGCATGATCTATCATATAAAGCATTTACCTTCAATATTGTGGTTTTTATAAACGAACGTCCGAAAATACACAGTGTGGACAAGTTTTGTTTGTTTGTTTGTTTGCTTGTTTTGCTTTTATAGTGTTGTTGTAGTCTCTAATGGCGATCTTATACACTAATATCATGCAAGTGGTGTAAACAGTAGTATCACCTAAGCCCAGAAGTATAATCGATAATATAATAATGACTGTATCACGCATGCGGCAGACGTGCTCACAGATTACGCTTTTGTTCGCATAGTATCATCACATCAAAATAGCAATTTGTATTCACCTGGTGATGTTTAATCATGGTTACTATAGTGATTATTTGATATGCTTGACAATAATAATCGGATCAGTCGTTTAAAAAGGATTGTCGTGTAAATCCATCGTTCTGTTTATATGTGTTTATCTTTGTTGGATGCAGGAGGTTCTCTATCTCTCTTTCTTGCCGCGACAATGTATGTAGTGCACATGAAACAAAATGAATTGAATTGATACAAGTTCAATTGATGCTGGCAGATAGCAACTGCTATTATCCTCTCTGAATGTGTAAAGTAGGGGTGGATGGAATTATCGCATCACTTACAGCTTGGGTAGTACAAACACAATGGAAAGGGAGCACACTTACCTAAAACCATGATTTTCTTTAGGAGATATGTCTCTCTTTGTTTCCACATGCAACGTATGTATACATGTATTATTTGTTGCTCTCTATACTCATCTAAACAACTGGATTTGGAAATCATGCGTGATGTCCAATGTCAACTTGATGAAACGAATGATTGGACATACGTGATATATGATGGTATCTTTCCTTGCATTTGCTTTATGGAATGAAAAGCAACACAATAGCAGGAGAAGTTGCTGACCACTGAATACACTGGAAACACACACGTACCCAATATTAGGAGAAACAAAGAGTGGCGATAATGTCGATATAGCAGGGAAAAGCGGGAGATTCAGTATGCAAATACCTGTTGAAAGAAGAAAAGAAAGTTAGTTTCTCATAGTCCCTGACTTATCTCCTTAACAACCAACTACACATTTCATTAGCTAAACACTGCTTCTCTTTGCATCAAAATCATTTATATAAATAGCTATTCATTATGCATGATATCGAGTGAAGGAGATTTTCCTTTTCTCTCTTACTCTCTCTTTCTTTCTTTCTGTCTCTATCTCTTTCTTTCCTTCTTTTCATTTCTGTCTCAAGATGAAATACGGTCAAGAATTACAGCAAAATGTATTTGCACCATGGCGTTTATCTTACATCGCTTACGACGTACTTAAGCAAGAACTCAAATCTCGTCAATTGGATCATGGATGGACCGACAAAGATGAAAGCGATTTCACAAATTTACTCGACAACGAGCTCACCAAAGTCTATGATTTCATTAATGCAAAGTTATCAGAAATTGATGCACGCATTTTGTACTGTGAACGCACTATTCAGACACTCCAAAAGAACCCCAGCATGGCCTCTGATGCCAACTATGGAATCATGGATGAAGCTTTAACCGAAATTCTATTTGATGTAAATGATCTGTCTCGCTTTACTCGTGTTAATTTCGTTGCCATCCAAAAGATCCTGAAGAAGCATGATAAATGGACTGGTTTGAATCTTAAACATGAATTTGTAGGAAGATTGCGAGAGAAGCCTTTGGATAAACAACGATTTGATGTTGCAATTATCTATATTTCTGCACTTCATGATATTTGTCGTAACCGAGGCAAGCAATCACCAGGCAACAGTGCGTCAGGTGGTGACCAAAATGCCTTTGAAAGAGCTACTGCTAAATACTGGATTCACCCTGATAACATTACTGAAGTCAAGGCTATCATCATGCTGCACTTACCTGTATTGATCTTCAACAAGGACAAGAAATGGGAGCCCTCGGATTCAGCTATTTCAAGTACTTACTTTGATAACTCCAACTTTGACCTATACACTGGCCGTTTGCAGAGAGACGAAGAAGCTGAAGCCATAAGATTTAGATGGTACATAGCATGAAAAAAAAAATAGGAGACACTTTCTTCTTTACTAATGTAACCCCATCCCTTGTTGTTAGGTATGGTCCTATGAACTCTACAAGTGTATTCATTGAACGTAAAACCCACCATGCTTCCTGGTTGGATGGTGCCTCTGTAAAAGATCGATTCAGAATCAAGGAAAATCAAGTAAACCAGTTCATGACGGGTCTATACACTGCTGATCAAATTGCCAAAGACCAACGCAAATCCGGCGCTGAAGAATCTGCTGTGGAGAGTGCTCATTTCATCGCACAAGGTGTACAAAAGTCATTTAGAGAAAAACGCCTAGAGCCCATGCTAAGAGCCTTTTACAACAGAACAGCATTTCAACTACCTGATAACCAACGTGTACGTATCTCTCTTGATACAGATCTTACATTCATTCGTGAAGATCATCTGGACGGAGTGAGTCGTCGTCAACCTACCTATAATTGGCGTCGTAACGATGTAGGCATTGATTACCCCTTTCCACACGTGAAGGAGAGTGACATCCTTCGATTCCCATACGCTGTCCTGGAAACAAAGCTTCAGACACATTTGGGCCAAGAACCTCCAGCATGGTTGAATTCTCTTGTGGAAAGTCATCTTGTCCACGAGGTTCCGAGATTCTCAAAGTACCTGCATGGTGCATGTCATTTCTATCGTGAGAGACTTCCTTTGCTTCCTTGGTGGTTGGCTGAACTCAATGTTGATATTCGTAAACCTAGAAGCGAAAATATCGGCCTAACTCGTTCCCGAAGCTTCAAGCCCCTGATTGACGGTAAATACAGAAGAGCAATGATTGAGGATAAAGAAAGAGCAAATCAACAAGCTGTCGTTGGTGGCGAGCAAATCTCTACAAGGTCAAGTAGCTCAGGCACAGCAATCAACAATGGATCCTCTTCGTCTGTGGAAGATTTCAGGAACAAGGGGTTTACACACATGGACAGTAGCCTACCGCCAGTGCCTCCAGGAAAGAACGATGCTGTTACTCCAAATGCAGCTGCTACAAAAGATGGTCAGCAAGGCGCGCTCTCTTCATTTCCTCCTCAAATACAAAAGTTCTTCAACAATCGGAAAAGTCAGGATCAACACAACAAGTCAGCCGATCTCGAACTAGGTGCAGCCGTAACAGGGGACGAATTTGATAGTGCCAACAAACGGCAAAAGGTCAAGGTTCGAGTTGAACCCAAGGTCTTTTTCGCCAATGAACGTACATTTATTGCTTGGCTCCAATTCTGCGCTCTTTTATTGACTGTTGCATTGAATCTACTCAACTTTGGTGACACTATTTCGAGAACTGTTGGTGGCATCTTTATTGGTCTATCTGCGGGTATTGCCATCTATGCACTCTACAGATTCGAGAAGCGTGCCTGGATGATCAGCCGTCGTGTTGATGGTCGTTACGATGATATCTGGGGCCCTGCAGTCCTATGTCTTTTATTGGTCATTGCGCTTATTGTAAGTATACATCTAGACTCCATTTATGGTGCATGTATTGACGCTTTTCTACTAGGTCAACTTTTACCTTCGATTTAGATAAAAACTGCATTCGATTCTCTCAGTTTCATGTAATCCTGAATACCAAAAAAAATCACTCTTTTTATTTATTAGTATTGATCTTTCGCTTAATGTACTTTTTTCCCTTTTTCCTATACTACTTGTTTTTTCTTTTTAGCTAGAAAGGTATCAACCACTATGAAAACCAAAGAGCTTCATCTTAATAATATATTTTTACAGAACCAACAAAATAGTAATGTAGCTTTTTCGTCATATTCCCTCCTCTCTCTCTCTCTTTTATATTTTCTCTTGATATCATCATACCAATAAATATTTATCCAATTTAAACAAAATTGCTGTTGTATGATGCCAACACTGCATTGATGATGCTACAAATCACACACTTGTGTCCACATATTGCTCTGTTTTACAAGTGCAATTGTCAAATTTGTGTCTCCAATAATTCAGACAATGCCCATTAAATTTTGGACATGATATTCAAAAGCATACCAGCACTACTAGCCCTCATGTATACTGAATACATACCAGAAGTAACCAGAATCCATCTACAACAGCCAATCGATATATGTTGCTGCTAATTTTTTATACATTTATTTAAAAACTGACGCTATCAATCATAGTACCTAAAGCCATAACGATATTGTTGCCCATAACAGATTCAACCTTATCCTCCAAATGACGCTTAGGATCTTGCTTGCCTACGTGCCTTGTCTTGAGTTGTTCAGGTGTCATTGTCAATTCTTCTTGAACAGATTTGTTGTATGATTCTGCTAATGTCAGCATGTTGGAAACACTCTTCTCGTTGACTTCAGTATGTTCGGTAAAGTTCTCCAATGTTAAACCATCTGTCCAATCCTTCTTGTGTAAGTTGAGCAACATCTTTTCTTCTAATTCGTTTTTACGGTAGTTGATGGCAATTGAGTAGTAGTGTCTATTCAAACCGTGGATCAAAGCTTGAATCGAGGGTTTATTTAAATGGCCAATGTTGGAGGTTGTTTGACGAGGCTCTTGTCCAAGCATGACGGTTTGAGGGTTGATGAGACGGAAAGCGTCAATGACAACCTTACCCTTGACTGATTGAATGGGATCAACAACGACAGCAACAGCACGAGGATTCAATTGTTCGAAACTTTGTTGTGTGTTAATATCGACACTGGATAACCAGCAACCAAAACCAGGATGGGAATGGTACCAGCCAACAACCATTTCAGGTCTGTATATACATATAAATATCATGAGTATTTGATGTATACTGAAAATAAATCGCATCTAACTACCTTCCAGTTTGCTTCAACATATCCAACATTTTGGTTTGAAAGACGGGATCAACAGCTTCGACTGATACACCAGTACCGCTTTGAGGCATAGCGAAAACATCGATAACGCGAACGGTATAATCATCAACAAATTCACCCAACATCAAACCCATAACTTCCATTGGAACACCAGCACGACCTACAAGACGAAATATAAGTAAAGTTTATCTTTGTCATGCCATGTATCAAAATCAATGTACCGTGCTTTAACATCTACGCAGATAAATATAAGGTGAGCAAAAATTTGTCAAGGGAAAAAAAAAAAGACGATTAACGTACCTTTAAAAGAGCAAGAGATGAAATGTACACCATCTCAGCATTATCTACAGTAGGCGTATCCATACCAGGTTGCATTCCCTATTAGACAGTATATAAAGAAGAAGGATGAGTACAACTCATTCCATGTCTTCTTGGTTTTGTTGGCAATGTGAAATACAAACCTGTCCTAAACCAGCTGCGGCAGATCCAAATAAACGCTGAAGTCTTTCCATGTTGTTTTATGTATATGTATATATATATATGTTCTTTAACGAAAACAAGAAGAAAAGAAAGTGATAGCTTCAACCAAGCAAGAAGGACTTACGTTAACCTCAGTGACGCGTAGCTGAAAGTCAAGTTTGATTAAGCTGCAGAGTCCGGTTTTACACACGTCATCTTAGAGTGAAAGAAAAATAATGCATATCAGTTGCAAATAGGCATTTTCAGGGCGAATCTGTGTATGGCTTCAAAGAGTACGGCTGACAAAGATCAAGTAGAAACGGCTCTATTCAAGAAATGAATATGGACATTAGCATTATTAGGTCTATTAGGGCTGTTGAATGCTTCAATCAATGATGGATTCAAGTGTGGATTCTACAGACATCCAAACCAATTGATGATTAAAGGCAAGCTTGTATACTATGTTCAAGTTATCATGGCATAACAGAGACTAGGCTGCCATGACAACACATTTTTCGGTTCGACAAACTCTCCAAAGCCATGATGATGGCGAATTTATGCTTTATGATTGCATGATGAAGTAGTGATTTCAGTTTCTTTTGTGGTTACACCATGCTTTGTTATCATATTCCTCAACACTCAGCATGTGATTATTTATTATATAATATGCTTTCTTCATCCAGTTGAAAATTTTTCACTCTTTTTCTTTCTTTTCATCAAATAATTATGGCGCAAAAAGGAAGTGATATCTTGCCTTTCGAAGACTATAAGCTCCCACCTTTGGGGCATGCTATTTCAGGTGCTGTTGGATCCACTATTGCCAATTTGTTCATCTATCCATTAGACATGTAAAGAGTGAATGTGTGTATAGGGTCGGCATGCATTCGAGTCCTAACATTGCTAGTATTATAGATCCACAACTCGACTTCAATTAAAGGGAGATGATGAGAAGAAACAGGGCATTTTAGAGACCATCAAAGATATTTACCTAAAGGAAGGAGGGCTGAAAGGATTGTATGCTGGATTGGATTCCGACACACTGGCAACTGTATTGTCCAGCTTCATCTACTTTTACTGCTACACTGCTTTGAGAAACGTTCAAGAAAAGATGAACACTAACATGGGTAAATCGTCGGCTCAATTGAATGTCGCTCAAGAGCTGTTTTTGGGCGCTGAAGCTGCCTTGATCTCAAGATTCTTCACTACACCTGTATCCAATGTCACGACCCGTCTTCAAACTGCTGGACAAAACGAAAAGGGATTCAAGAAAACTGCATTGGACATTTTAAAGGAGAAGGGAGTAACAGGTTTTTGGACAGGTAAAGTTCTATTGCAAACAATTTGGCGTATGGGAAAATAACCAGAATGAGCAGGCTATCGTGCTTCGATTGTGCTGGTGTCAAACCCATCCATCACCTACTTTGTGTTTGAAAAAGTGAAAGCACTTTATATGCGTGCCCAAAAGAAATCAAGTTTGACAGGCTTGGAGGTCTTTTTGTTTTCTGCTTTGTCAAAGAGCATTGCTACTATGATTACATATCCATTTATCTTTTTGCGCACAAGAATGATTGGAAATAAGGACGGAAAGCAAAAGGGCATGCTTGAAACATTGAAGCATGTCATTCAAAAAGATGGTGTGTTGGGTCTCTACAAGGGGATGCAAGCTCAACTCATCAAGGGATTCTTTAACCAAGGTATCATGTATATGATCAAGGATTATGTTGCCACCTATTTGGCTCTCGTGTTTTATCAATCATACAAGCTTAGAATGAGAGCAAAATTAGGTTCATCTGCTATTTAAATAACAATACAATAGACTTTTTTTTCCATTTTCTTCTTTCTTATAAATATGTTTAAACCAACTATTGAATCCATTGATCATATTGTAGTGGCAGTCAGCGACATTGAAAAGTCTGCTGAATGGTATCACACCATGTTGTAGGTAATCTCTCACTAAGCCTGTTGATACTCTTCTTCTTATTTATTGGGTAACAGAGGGATGACTATTCAGCGATTCAAGACGCCATCTGCCCCAAATCAAGATCGCATCGCTCTAGGATTTGGTCAGCAAAAGATCAACTTACATCAGAGAGATATTGAAGTTTTTCCTGTTTGCAAAAAGCCTGCCCTGGAAGGTACAGCCGATTTTTGTCTTATCAGCAAGCAACCAGTTGAAGATTTTTTGAGACATTGGAAAGAGCATTTCTGCGAACTAGCAGTGGAAACCCCAGTCAAGAGAACAGGCGCTCAGGGACAATTGCTGTCGGCTTACGTTTATGATTTGGATGGCAATCTCGTAGAAGTGTCAAACTATGTTGAATAAAAACCGCATCGACATATTACAGCATGCGCATACTATGATATTTCAGCAATCCGTATACACACTCTTACGCTTCGACTTTACCCACCAGTTTCTCGATTTGACTCTACAAATCGTTACCTGCGCATGAAAAAGTCTCTCGTTAGTCCAATGGCAATACTATCTGGTTGAATTCAAGAAGTTTACTTTCATACGCCAATCGAAACTGCTATGGCTCCTCCGATTTATTACGTTGAGTGTCGTCTGGAAGGCAGCAATAAAGATTGACATTCAAGTGTATTCCGCACGTCACTTGAAATCAGTTGAATTATATATCGCGTACTCTGAAAAGAGTTGCGAACTCTTTTTTTCCACTTTACTATAAAATATACCAATATGCAACGAGTAACAGCAACTGAAGATTTGACTAGCGTAGAATGGAGAGATACAAATTGGTTGGAGGTACTTGAGTGATCATGTTGCTGATAAATTTTCGTTTTAATGGTTCAAATAAGAGAGTGGGAGGTTTTCAGAACCAACAAATGGTGCTCGATTACTTTGCTCTGTCTCCATTCTGGGACAGACACTGCAACAACCAAGTATTATCCATGCAAACGCAATACAATGATCTTAGACAACCATATGAAGCTACAATTGAGGCACTTCGGTAGATGGAGACCTTTAACATTATGTAGATACATGATATTGATCATTGCTTTGGATAGTAAAATGACAGGCATCGAGTTTGCAGTTGTTCACGATCAACCTCCAGTCTGGATTATTCAAAAGAGATATAGGCGTGGGCCAGCTCCAGATGATGTCAATCCAATTGCAACATATTATATTATGGGAGCTAACGTTTATCAATCACCAACTATTTACTCGGTAATCGCCAATCGATTGGTAAGAGATAGGCGATCCTTTTCATTATAGCACTGTTATTCACACCATTCAATTAGTTGACAAGTCTATTCCATGTTAACAGCGCATTCAAAGAAACACAAAGTATGATGGACTTCCATCCTGCAAAGGGTTACAGTTGGAAGACATCTACAGACACAAACAAAAAGTCAACTTCTTCATCGGAAAAATCGCCACTTACAGCAAAAAGCGCTACCACCAACACAGCGAATACATCAAATACAGTTAAAAGTAATTTGAGAGCTCAGGAAACACAAGTATTTAGACATTGGATGGACAGAGCTATCGAAACAGCATCTATTAAAGTGACACAGGCACGACAAGTTGTTGATACACCAGAAAGTGAAAAGATCAATACAACTGGAGCCATCGATTCACCCAGCTCACAACTACGAGGTAAATTATCTTGCAGTGCAGTAATCAACGAGGTGCCTGACATTTATTTGATAGATGACATGAGCGGAAAGAGGTCAAGAAAGCGCTTGGATGAGGGAAACACTTCTAATCGTAAGAAGAAGGCTGCAAAGTAATAGAATAAAACTGTTTATTATGGAGTGGATAAAGAAATTTATTGAGCTTTGAGAGCTTTTTCTGCTTTCTTGATTGAACCCTTATCAGTTCTAGGTTGACGTTTTTCACTGACCATGTTAAATGGAGCTTCAACACGGAATGGACGACGAAGTTCACCACTGGAAGTCTTTCCGTTAAAGAGATGAATTCTAGCTTCCTTGGTCATAAAAAAGGTCTTGAATCCCATGATGCTTTGAATAAGTAGAGGTTGAACATAACCAAATTTAAGATGCAGGAATGCCACAATAGCGATACCAGTAAATCCTTGCTTTAATTGCTTCTTGACATCAGCAATGTCATAATCTTGAGATTTGGTTAGTTTATCATTTAAAATGTTATTATTGATTTCAAAAGTTACCCATATTCGTGGTGTTGATCAACGTGTCAGCTGTCTCGGAACCATCCCAGTTTTGAGCTCCAGGTTCAACATAACGTAAAGGAGTTGTATCTATGCAATATATCATATGATAAATGAAGTGCTATAATTATTTTCTCAATTGTTCTAATTACCATTCTTTTTACGAATGACAGACATGAGATAAAATGATAATACGATAACTAAAAGTTGAGAGCCCAAATAAAGGCCACGGATGGCACCAATGTAGCTTGAATTATCAAGATCCATATTCTTGGTGACTTGGCGAACAAACAAAAAGAATCCGACATTAAATAAGGGATGGTTTAATATTTTGGTCCAGTTGGGCATATTGATGTGTATTTATATAATAATTCAATTGAGAAAAGCTTTGATGTTGTTTGAATGTCGCTCATAAAGCAACTTTTTTTTCTCATTTCGTGTAACGGTCACGAGATTAAATTGACAGGAAATGTCGTAAATGTGATCCCTCATTATCTATTCTCAAAGATTCTTACCAAGACTGGCACCATTATACCCTAAATACGAAACTATAAATAGATGCTTCTACAGCATCATGAATCAAAACAAGTCTTTAAAGGAGAGGGGCAACTACCAACAATAATCCTTTATTTTTTATCAGACTTGATAAGATGGTGTAGTTCTCGGTAGCGGTAAGCTTTCTTATTATCACTAGCAATAATAATCATGCAAATATCGAGATATGACAAAAAAAAGAAATGTAAAAGCATATCTCTGAGAATACATCGAAAAACTCGCGAGCCAGTTTCATAGTCAACAATAATGTAACTCAGAATCGCTCAAATTATTTATTGATTAGGTAATACCACTACTAAATACGGCAAATAACTTACCAAAAAAGGAATTGGTGTGCTTCTAGGGTATCAAATTTTGTCTTTGATATATATATCTTTTATTGCTTCTATTTTCATCAAATCGGGGATGTAGCTCAAATGGTAGAGCGCTCGCTTAGCATGCGAGAGGCACTGGGATCGACGCCCAGCTTCTCCAATTTTTTTGTATTTCTTAAGAATAGTTACACTCCATAGTAATTTTACTGTTACGAATCGAATCCGTAATTCTCTCAAAACTCTTTTTTTGGCTAAATAAAATACATCTATCAAATCATCCGAGAACAATCCCTCCAAGCGATCCATATTTGAAACAACCAACCTGAAAAACTCGTATGTTATAAATGTCAAATCAAAAACCATCTCTAGAACAAGAGAGAATTAAATATAAAATGCCTATCTAAAACCAAATGATTGATCTAAACCTCGGTTGCGCTGATTCTTCACTTCAGACAATTAAAATCGAAAGACATTAGTAGCGAAATATGATAGGAATAAGATCAGCTTACAGATTAGAAAATACATAAATACTCAAATTAGACACATATCACAATAAAAGATTATCTTATTTTTACCTCAAATTTATCTACTTAGCTTCATAGCTCTTTATTATTTCATTGATTGAACTTATATTCACATAAGATCCCTTGAATCTGTCATATATATCTGCTTGGTATTGATTCATTGTACTTTATTTCTTTTATACTTCTATTTTTTATCTGTTTATCTCTATATTTTACTAGTTGGACAACTATAAACCTGGTGCTCATATAATAGTTAGATCTGCTTGGTCATTTTTACCTATTACTTTTATTACTTTTATCACTACATACAAAACTAGCGCTCCTCGTTTCGCAACAAGTGGTGCTCATTAACAGGGTCTCATCTCTATATCTATATCTCTACTATCTCTCTCTCTATTTTTGGTATGTCTACCATTGAATCTGCTGCAGTCGAAGCTGCTACTGTGTTGGCAACATCTGGACCATTCGAATCTAACCGCTGGACTCATAACGGAAGACCTAGAATAATTGAATTCTACGGCTTTGAAGGTGAAGACCTCCGCTACTTTCTGCAATTATTGGAATCCTTCTTTGCTCTAAGTGGTATCATACAAGAATATCGCAAGGTAGCTATTATGCGTGCTCAACTTCGTCGTGTGGCCCTAGTTTACTTTGAAAATGCCCTGAAGGAAAGAGACGTCGCTCTCAACAAGATCTCCTTTGAGGAGGCTTCTCAAATTCTGCAAGACCGATTCATTTCTGAAACAACCATCGAATGCTACCAGCATGCATTTGACGAAATGTGTCAATCCGTGAAGGAATCTCCTAGTGAATTCTTGTCTCGCTTATATGAAGCTGCTGACTTGGCAAACATAAGTGATGAAAGGTTCATCTATGCTCGTTATCGTGCCGGTCTACTTCAAGACATCAAGACCTTTTGTAAGGAAATGTCAGCTACAAACATGAAGGATTGGGTCAAACATTCGAATGCTTGGTGGAACGCTCACTCCCCCAACGTCATCCATTTGGTAGAAAACCCTTTCTCTGCTGCTATCAACACTCCAGGCTATCTTAATGGTGAGAATGGTAAAAATTTGAATTCTATAAGGAATGATGACAAAACGGTAATTTCGAGAGGCGTTGTTGGTCAGAACCCCAAATCAGCCGCTGAGGCGTATGCGAGTGCAATGTCCCCGTCCATTTCTGCTATCACAGCTAAAATGGAGGCATTAGAGTTGCATCCGTTGATACCCAGTACTGGTGAAAAAGGTCAGGCTGACTCAGATGCCATACGAGATAAGACTGTAAAGTCGTTATTATCCGATGACGGATTTAGATCTCTCCTCAAGAGCATCGTACAAGAGGCAAACGATGAGAGAGTTAATGCTAGAAAACCATATAAAGGAAAGAAGCAAGTGTATTTTGATGATGAAAGTGCTCCTAATTACGACGATCGATACCGAAACAATGAACCTTCAAATAGACAACGTTATCGTTACAAAAACGCCCCTTCCAAATACTATGGTAGAAATTCACGTCGAGACAATCCTCCCCAACGTTATAATAACTATAACAATGGAAATTATGGTGCATATGATCAACGTAATCAATATCAAGACAACAATGGTTATAATAATCGAGCCCCCGATTCCAGTTATGATACTCCACCTAGACAATCTGACTCCAACAATATTCAGACTAATAGGTACAATCAAAAGAATAACCAAAATTATCAAGGAAATGGCTACTACAACAATGCCCCTACTGGAAATGGATCTTATCAAGAAAATCCTTACTACAATGACCGAAATGCCATGGACATTAATCAGAATTCTGCTCCTAACAAGTCAAAAAACTAGGTCAGGCAATTGTTGATTCTCAAAATCAAGATGGTCAATTGCCTAATTTACAACAAAAATCCATCAACCCAACTTTAAACACCATGGAAACCCTAGATCTACATGCGGCTAGACTATCTAAACCACCTGAAGTATCGAAGGCGAAACCCCTCTCAAAAGATAAAATCCAAAAAAAAGTTACAAAACCCATTCAAAAACAAAAAAAACAGATTATCGTTCCTGATTCTCCAATGATTCCAGAACCTCACGAACCTATGGCTATCGACCAACCCTCACAACCTAGTGTGCTCGTTCAACCTTTTACACCGACTTTACCTCATCAAACCATAAAGAAGGTTTCGAAACCCACCAATCGAAATGTTGTACCCATTACATCTAAAATATCGTATGATGTAAAGGAAATATTGGAAAGAAAGGCTGACATAAATGTAAAAGATCTGTTAACTGTTGCCCCAAGCGTGAAGCGCGAGCTCTTCAAGGCTATCAAGTCTAATCATACGAAGGAAAAGAACAACGGAAACCTTACTCTAAACTTCTTTGAAGACGATGATGTTGACACCACCGCCATTTACACTGATTTCTATATCAACGATGTCAGAGTACGAAGTATGTTAGATACAGGCTCTGCGAAGACGTGTATGTCAAAAGATGTTGCTGATAAACTTCAATTGGTAATTGATTCTCCTTCTACGTCTATTTTTACTTTGGGAAATGGAACCAAGCAAGCGTCTCTAGGTATCGTCTATGATGTACCACTCAATCTCGGGGGTAACATTATCATTCCTGGATCTATAGAAATTCTGCCTGTATGTCCTTGTTGTATCCAGAGAAAGATACAAGTGGAGATAATATAAAAGTAAAATAAAGACTTGTGAAATAAGCCAGATACGAAAACTAAAGATTTATTAATTGAATTAAGCACACCTTTTATATTAAATCATAATCGCTACTAAGTCAATCAATCTATCTTATTGTTTAATGACCTGATGTTTGACAAGTGTCAAACATGTATATTTACAACACAGCATTTTATCAGGAACAATGGTCTGATATAGAATTTAGGTTGAGTCAGGCATTGTCTCAAACATGCCGCAATCTTCCCAAATCTCTTATTCAGCACAGACCATTTAGAATGTTCTCAAACAACTAAGTAGCTTGTTCCTTATCTTGAGACTCTATCAAAAGATCTACTAGCATCAAATGAAGTATCGTGATCCGATTATAACTGAGTTATTCTAACTCAAGTATCCCGCTGGATGCAACAGCCCCCTTCCAGGATCAAGATAATTCATTGATTTGTCCCACAACCTTAAGTCATAGCACCATCTAGATACAAATGCCGTATATACAAATATATACATATATAAATACAAATATTTACAAAGAACAAAATATGGGTAGCATCCGTCATTAAAAAACCTTTAAAAAACCTATCATAGGAAAAATACATAATAAGGTAAAAAGACTAGATCAAACACCATATAGATTCAGCCCTTAAGACCGTTTAGCTTTCTGCGCAGTTCGCTTTGGTTTGCGACTAGCAGACTTATTCCAATTTACTGTTGCAGGTGCAACTCTGCGCTTTCCAACAGCTTTTGCACCATTTCTTCTACCCCAATACAATTCAATATGCTTGGTAGAATTGAAATTCTCAACAGGTTCCCATGTGTTTTCGATAGGATCATCAAATCCCTTCCACTGCACCAAGTACTGGTAATTACCTGGCGTTCCCTTATGATCAATAACCGCTTGAATTTCATAATGCTCATTCTTGAATTCATCTACAGTTATAGGCTTAGGGTTAACAGCCGCTTTGTACACAATATGATGAGTTGGTACATCTCTACTCAAAAGAGCACCAGTTCGATCCATCAAAGTATAAGCGCCGTTATCTGTCACGTTGTGGATAAGATAGGGACCTTCATACCGTTCATCAAGTTTGTTCTGTCGATGCACATTCTTGATCATCACCTTACTACCAATAGGATAAGGGTTCTCAATAATCTTGTGCTTCTTAGCAAACTTCGCATGATCAGCTTTCTGAGTCTCCAAAACACGCTTTGAAATAGCAGGTATAAGAACATCCTGCACAAATCTATATCGCTCATCGATAACCTTCTGATCAGCCAATTCTGAACTAGGAGTTGGTTCCACCTTTGAATAATCAGCAAGACCGTTTGGCTGGCGATTAAACATAAGTGTATAGGGGCGAGATTTGTGCAACCTAGCATATTTCACATTTATACAATAATTTACCCAAGGAATATAATGCTCCCATTGATCACGCTTTCCTCTGAGCAACTTAACTGTCGTTGTCTTTGCATGTTTAATCCAGCTCTCAGCAATTGCGTTTCCTAAGGCGTTAAAACTTAGAGAGAGCCTTCTATCTATGCCACTGATGTTTATCATTGCTTCCACAACCTCGTTAAGCCATTCAGAACCTCTGTCGGATGTCAAAATTTTAGGCCATCCAAAAAGTGAAAAGACATGGAGTAATTCACGAGCAATTGTAGTAGCATTCTTATCAGGAATACAACGAATAACAGTAAATCGAGTAAAGATATCTGTTAACACAAAGATAAAGTTGCTACCGAATGAACTTGTAACGCCCATATCACCAAGATCCATACACCAATGATCCAACGGTAAGTCAGCTTTGGTACTACGGAAAGGATGATATCCTTCTCGAGCAATATTGTACTTGTTACATTCAATGCAATCACCTAAGATTCGTTCGATATCCTTACGCATATTTGTCCAATGGAATCCATCTCGATGGATAGCAGTTTCCACATGTTTAATTCCAAAATGACCAACCAAATGTTGAGCAATAATCATATTGTCTCTTTCATTAGCAGGTGGAGTAACATAATCAGCAAACTTGAGAGCACGTAAGATCAATTCCTGTCTTTGCTTTGACGAGGCAGCTGATGTGGTGCTTTCTTTCATCAAAGTAGGCTTCACATCAACATGTCGATCACTCGCACAAGAATTCACTTTCGTAACCCGCACAGGGGTACGTTTCATTTTAATAGATGGCGTTGTAGTCTTCAACTTGGAACCCATCTTCTTCTTTCGCTTTAACTTTTCACCACCATCAGCATAGTACCTGCCCCCCAGAAGATGACGTGCAGAAGCATCTTCATCTTCATAAAGCCGAGATAAAGCATCAGGTATCACATTAAGAACACCAGGTAAGTGAATAATGTCAAAATCATACGAAAAAATGTTCTCCCACCACCCTAACAAGAGCGTATTGGGGATCTCTTGAGTATTCAAATAAATCAAGCTCTTATGATCCGTATGCAAGGTAAATTTTCTCATATACAAAAAGCGATGAAACTTTGCTAATGAATAACAGATACCAAGCAACTCTCTCTTCGTCGTGCTATAATTTCTCTCTGAAGGCGATAGTTTACGCGAAACCAAACCCACATAGCGAATTTCATCCTCAATGACTTGGTACAGTATACCACCAATCGCAGTGAGACTAGCATCAGTAGCCAGATGAAATCGAGCAGAGAAATCAGGAGGAGACATGACCAACGCTGTGGTCAATGCTTCTTTTAAAGTAGCGACAATCTTGTCATGGCGTTTAGTCCATACTTGCGACAAATCCTTGTAATGCTTCAAAGAATCAAGATCCTGAGTCAAGCGAGAATACAACGGAATAGACGAACGAAAGTATGACATCAAACCCAAAAAAGAAGCAAGCTGTTTGCCCGTTTTAATAGCAGGCCATTCTGCGATATTGGTAAGTTTTCGACCATCGGGTACCAACTTGCCATTAATCACACTCCATCCCAATAGATAAATGCTACGCTGAGCAAATACAACCTTTTCAGGATTCAAAACCAAATTAGCCTTTGTCAAGCGACGAATCACTTCGGCAACAAGCTTGTAATGATCTTCCAGCGATCCATTACTACTACATAAAATATCATCGACGTATATGGTTACAGAGTGAGCACCATCAGTGGGATATGTAGTCGCAGCAGTCGACGTATTCAAATCAGACAACAAATTCTGCAGTGTACGGACCACAACTGATCCAACATGACGAATCCCGTAAGCAGCCTTCTTAAAGGTATACTGAGTATTGCAAAACGGTGACGTAAATGAAACTTTGTGAGCATCCTTTGGTTCCAGTCCAAAACTGGTAAAACAAGCGTGGATATCTAAACAAGTATGGATCATCTTCGTCCCAATGTTCTGATGAATAGTCGAAATCAAGGGTAATTGTTGCTTGTCATCCACCTCCAAGATCGAATTCAACTTGCGCACATCCAATACCACACGGGGCTTTGACATGTCGTAGTTGCCATTCGCATCCTTTTTCTTCACCACCAACAAGGGATGATTAAAACGAGTATGACTAGCCGATCTTTCAATTACACCTTCATCAAGCCAAACTTGGATCTGTTTGTTCACAGCATCACGATAGGCTTCAGGCAAAGGATACTGAGCTCTGCAGGCAACACAACCAGGCTTAGTATCCAACTGGATAGTAGAATCGGGCAAATTACAACGAGTATTTTTCATGTCAATTTGCGAATTCTCCACTAACAACACATTTAATAGTTTCACAAAAGGAGCACGGTCCTCTTCACTACCAAATGGATCTGTATTAGGTTTAATCGAATCATCAATTGGATCTGGTAATCTCGGACCAGCTTGAAATCCATGTCGACTCACTAAACCACTAATGCCAATGCCAATCTTAGAGAGAATATCCATTCCTAACAAGATATGCACATTTTCTTCAGAATAAAACGAGAATACTTCAAACAGATGACTTTTATTGATTCTATTATATTCTAAATTAAGTTCCACAGAACCAACACGAGGCACAGTAGACACTTCATGAGCCAATTGAACGACACCATTGCCATCATTAGCACAAAAACCAGGATGAGATCTTCCTCCTAAATAGTTAAAGAACTCATTAGTGATACAGCTAAACGTAGCACCCGTATCCACAATACCGAAACAAACAACATTTTGAACCACAATAGGAACACAAATGGAGTTGGATCGCATTGCAGGTGGTGCACTAAACACAGCATCAAACTTACATTCTTGTGCCGCCATGTTCAACAACAAGTCAGCATCATTAACACACACACTGGACATTCCGTCAACTAAAGAAGACTGAACCTTCATCTTAAGGTCAGCTTCATTCTCGACAACAGAATGATCGTCGGATTCCGACATCTCAATGTCAGTATCCTCAGTGGACACAGCAGCAGGCACAACAACAGGAGAAGAAGAACCAGTCATAGCCTTGGTAGGTTCAGCCACAGCTGAAAAACCAGCAGAAGACACAGAACTAGAAGAAACGCCTTTCTTCTCTTGCAAAACGCGATTACCAAGCTCAGAAGCCAAGGCAGCATCCACCATCGACTGAACATTCTGACGCTTACGCATCATGCGCACAACCTTGGAGCCACCAGAACCAGAGCGAATTGCAGTGCCACAGTTGCCAGCATGACCCTTGCCATAATGGCCATTACAGTCTTTACAGGTACGTTCAGCAATATGTTCGGCCATAGTTTTACCAAACTTTGACACAAACTTTCCCTTTTGATTGCCATCATAAGCACCAGAGAAACGACCATGACCACGGCTACCAGAGTCACCACCAGCAACAGAAGAGTACTTGGACTTCTTGGCTTCACCAGAAATCACCAAATTAGATGACTCAGCATCTCGTTTCTTGGGTGCACCAGAGAGACCAGAAGCCACCTTGCCAAGTTTCTTGTCAACAGCAATGTCAAGACGACGAGCAACAGAAGAAACAAAATCAACATCATAAAATGAAGATTCAGAGGCTTGCCCCATGGCAACCATAATCAGTCTAGAAGTAGACTCAGGAAAGGCGTCAAAGAAGACCTTGGCAACAACATACTTGTCAGAGACCTCAGAACGCACCTTCAAACTCTTGAATCGTTCCAGAAACGCATCAACAGACTCAGTTTCCAACTTCACACAGTTCAAAAACTCACGAATACGAGCAAAACGGAGCTGTTCCTTGGGGACACCATAGCGAGAAACGATAGCATCCTTCAAAAAGGACCAAGAGACAACAGTACCATTCACTTGAACGAATTCATTGAGCCAATCACGAAGATCATGACCCAAACAACGAGGAAGGAGACGGAGCCAGTTGGAGTCAAAGTCAAGACCATGACTATTGAGGACATCCTCAAAACGACGTAGACACTCTTCGATGTCTGCAAAGGATTCCCTCTTTGCATCCCGGATGAATCCAGGCCATTGAAACAAAGGTAAGCCGGTAGGTACCACAGTACTTGAACCAGTGGCAGCAACCATGCCACCATTGGCCAAACCAGGAGAAGCACCAAACGTAAACGAAGAGGTAAGACCAGGAAGACCACGAATCGATTCAAGATCGGCCGTCTTGATACGCAAGAGTTCCCTCAAAGGATCAACCTCCTCTTTAGGCTTGTCACCAGCAGTAGCAATGTCAATGCCAAGTCGACTAACCTCATCGACAAGACGACGAACA
This sequence comes from Mucor circinelloides, assembly GCA_037974945.1. NCBI lineage: Eukaryota > Fungi > Mucoromycota > Mucoromycetes > Mucorales > Mucoraceae > Mucor > Mucor circinelloides. The sequence goes on along the minus strand of JBBNAA010000030.1, from coordinate 574,774 downwards.
GCATCATCCAAGGACAAAGGAGCAGTAGAATCAGATGGAGTAGACATCAGAATGGTAAGTGTAAAAAAATTGGGTTTGTAAAAAAATCAATAGATCCGGATTATACGGCTTAAAAAAATGTTGTATCCAGAGAAAGATACAAGTGGAGATAATATAAAAGTAAAATAAAGACTTGTAAAATAAGCCAGATACGAAAACTAAAGATTTATTAATTGAATTAAGCACACCTTTTATATTAAATCATAATCGCTACTAAGTCAATCAATCTATCTTATTGTTTAATGACCTGATGTTTGACAAGTGTCAAACATGTATATTTACAACACAGCATTTTATCAGGAACAATGGTCTGATATAGAATTTAGGTTGAGTCAGGCATTGTCTCAAACATGCCGCAATCTTCCCAAATCTCTTATTCAGCACAGACCATTTAGAATGTTCTCAAACAACTAAGTAGCTTGTTCCTTATCTTGAGACTCTATCAAAAGATCTACTAGCATCAAATGAAGTATCGTGATCCGATTATAACTGAGTTATTCTAACTCAAGTATCCCGCTGGATGCAACAGTCCTGCCAATCTCATCATAGGAAATAATTGGATGAAGCGCGCTAAAGCCAAACTGAATTTAGAAGAGAAGATGATTCGAGTGGAATATAAAACATTAAAAGCAAAGAATCCCTTCACATACACCAAAGCCTCTCACAACCCGCATGTCTCTTCAAGTACCATCCATTACACAATTGAAGGTGGATCCCAAACCAATGCCGTTTTACCTATGATAAAAACTCCTGCCTTAGACGAGTCTGACGATGAACCCTCTTCTTCTGAAGACGAACTCCACGATGGGGATACTGAAGAAGATGACATTAACGAAGACTTGGAACCAGAGTCATCTGGTTCAGATGGCGAAATGTTACTCATGTTAGAAGACGAATACAAGGAACATTCAGATCCTGACAGATTTGGACGATTAGGATTACAAAAAGTCCCATATGAACCTAGTAATTTCGACGTCTTTGTATACGACAACCTCTTTTACATCCCTCCGCACTCGTATCGCGAATACCACTTAGGCTTGAACCATTTACTCGATCAGAAGAAACTCAAAGAAGATCCAAGATTTCAAGTCGTATGTGATATAGTCTGCGATAAACTCTGCAACAAGGAATGCGTCTGGGCACAATCGGCTTCATATATAGTGCAAAAGGAAGACACAGTGTACCTTTTCTTAGTAAATGATTCTGACAATACCATCATTTTGGAACCTGGTGAATTGATCGCTAATATGGACGTCATTTATATGTCTGAAATCGAGGAATTCAAAGCTTTCAAACTGGGGAAACTGAATGAAGAAATGTTATCCAACGAATTATTCAGTTGCGAAGTACAAGATGATATGGATCTTGACAAATACGAAGACAAGATCAAAGACAAGATCGATATATCAAACGTGCCTAGTGATATAAAGAAAGATTTCTTAAGTCTGATTTCACAATTTGATCATATCTTCGACTGGGATAATGATAAGATTGGAAACATCAATGTCGGCGAACACGTTATCCAGCTGAAACCTGATGCAGTACCTCGCAGAGTCAAGCCTTATCGATTGTCAAGACATGAAACTGAATGTCTTCGGGAAGAGCTTGATAAGCTACTCAAGTTAGGCATCATAGAACGAGCTGGGTACTCTGAATGGGCGTCTCCTCTGATCATGCTAAAGAAGAAAGACGGGACATATCGTATCGTAGCTGATTTCCGATATCTCAATTCTCAAAGTCAAACTATGAACTATCCTTTGACGAACATTGACGATTTACTTGATCGATTGAACGAAGCTTATTGGATGAGTTGTTTTGATCTTCGTTCAGGTTTTTTTCAGGCCAACATCGCCAGCCAATCACGTCCTCTCACCACAGTAGTTTGTTCTCTCGGTGCATTCTATTTCAAAAAGCTAGCTCAAGGTATATCTAGTAGCCCAAGTGCTTTTTCTGAAATGATGCAGAAATGTTTCCACTCTCTGGTCAATGAATGTCTAATTTTATATTTGGACGATGTCACTACGTATACGAATCAAGAAGATCCCAGACAGCACTTACAAGACCTTGCAAAAACATTTAATTGCATGAGTAAACATGGCATTGTTCTCAATCCAAAGAAATGTCATTTCTTTAAGGAAGAAATCCTATTCCTGGGATACGTTGTGACAAGACATGCAATCAAACCCAACCCTGCAACCATTGAAAAGGTCAAGGATTTCCCTTTGCCAACAACCATCAAACAAGTACGCAGTTTCTTAGGACTAGCGTCATATTATCGAAGATTTGTAAATGGATTTGCAAAGATCGCTCGCCCCTTGCATGATCAGCTGAAAACAACCAAACGTCTTGCCTGGACTGACGAAGCCACGAAAGCCTTCCACACTTTGAAGGAAAAGCTCACCAGTGAACCCATTTTACGCAAACCTGATTTCAACAAACCCTTTGAGGTTGTGTGTGATGCTTCTATACAAGGATTGGGGGCAATCCTTACCCAGCGGACCGAGGAAGGCCATGAGTATCCTGTCGTATTCTCAAGCAGATCCCTTCATGGTTCAGAACGAAACTATGGCATTTCGAAACTTGAGCTACTTGCGGTCGTATGGTCGTTAAAACTGTATAGACCATATCTATTAGGCTCCCCATTCCAAGTAACGGTCATTAGTGATCACTCTGCACTCCCGGGGCTATTGAAAACAAAACAGCCCACTGGTATCTTGGCGAGATGGATCGAAATCCTTTCTGAATTCAACTTTAAAATAGTTTACAGAAAAGGTCGAGTCAATGAAGCTGCCGATTTTTTGAGTCGTTTAGGTTACTAAACCATGGTACTCTGACCCGTCCAAACCACTGACTGCATGACGAAAAACTCTGTTCTATCCGTCCAAACCACTGACTGCACGACGAAAAACTCTGTTCTACCCGTCCAAACCACTGACTGCATGACGAAAAACTCTGTTCTGCTATGTCCAAAGCTGCTGATGACATCCTTTTACATACACATCAACCTTAAACTCTTGCTAGTTATTTGTCCAAACTCTGCACGACAAGTATGCCACGATCCCTAAACTCTGATAGTCAAATATGAAGGTTTGCATAGAGACTCAAAACATTGTCTACCTAGGGTACTCTATTGTTGTGAAAGGGTACTACACCAAATACTATTTCCAACAAGTCCAAAGATCTTAAGACTTTAAACTGTGTATTACCATGGTCCAAAATCGCCTACTGAAAGACCTTATATTGCTAAACTCTGTTGTGAATCCAAAAAGCTTTAATTAGCACTTATGATGTTAAACTATGCCAACGTCCAAATCACTGTACTGTATGACGCTATTTTCTATAAACTCTGTTACTAGTCCAAGAATTTGAATGACTCTAAACTCTAGGAAAGGTCCAAACGCTCTGAATGACGATAAATCTCTGGAGTTGAATGCATAATCTATAAAACAATCTCAAAAACATTTCAAAATCCCCTCAAAAGCAACTACAAAAACATCAAATAATCAGTGAAACTACACCAAAAACATACATATAAATATCTAGACAATAAACCAAAAACATCTGAATAAAATAAAGCCCAAAAATAAATTTTTCAACCAAAAACCTTCTCTTAAAATTAAAACATGGAACAAAGCACAATCGACAACATAATACACTATTTAAAATCATCAACATTCGCAACGGCGACCATAAACCCTGAAGACCATAAATACATCGAAAAGAACATTCACAAATTCACTCTTTATCAAGATAAATTATATCTATTGCAACCAAATGATATAAATTGTTTCAAGAAAGTATTAAATAAAGAACAAGCCAAAGAAGTCTTTTTACAGTATCATTACCACCCGCTAGGAGGACATTTTGCTTTCGCCAATACATTGAATCGTATATTTCAGAAATTCTTCTGGCCAACTATGAACAAAGACATTTATGAAATGGTACGCCAATGTGAGCGTTGTCAAGAACATGGCCCCAAAAAGATCAATGAGAGGGCTTATCCTGTTCCTGTTCCTATTAAACCCTTCACCCAAATAGGACTGGATATTAAGCACGTAACCCCATCACAAAGCGGCCATCGTTATATCGTTGTCGCCATCGATTACCTAACCAAGTATGTGGAAGTTAGGGCTATTACAGCACAAACATCATCCGAGATTGCCCTTTTTCTATATGAAGAAGTCATTACTCGACACGGTTGTATCCACACTTTAATAACTGACAACGGCAAACCAATGGTATCCCAATTAGTGAACACAGTGTGTAGACAATTCGGTATTCACCACAAAACCATATCACCTTATCATTCACAAAGTCAAGGACTAGTCGAACGGTTTAACCGAACCTTAGACTCTTGTTTAAAGAAAAGAACTGAGAGTGAGAAAAAGAACTGGGATCAATACTTACCGGCTACTGCATTTGCGTATCGCTCAATCAAGCAAGCAACCACTGGCCAATCCCCATTCTTTCTGCTTTACGGTTATGAACCTCAAACATATTTTGATAACTCCCTCAGACCCATTGACATCAAAGAGCCAAGCTTTGAATTACAACTAAAGATCAGGACAACGATCCAAATTCAACACCTTGAAAATGTCAGAAAAGAAACCTTAAATAAGATCAAGAAATCACAAGACTTACAAGTCAAAAGGCTGGAAAAGAAAATGTATAATCCAAAGAAGGAGTGGAAACCGTCATTCAATGTTGGCGATATAGTAAAGCTATACAGAGACAACATCGCTACATCCTGGTCCGCCAAAATATCTATTCGTTGGTACTCTGACAATTTCTGTATACAAGAGAAACACAAAAAAGGATCTTATCTGATCAAAAACATTACGAATCCCGAAGATCCTAAATTACATCTAGTGCATGGAAATCGGTTGAAACCGTACGTAAAACCCACGATCAATTGGAACAAAGAATGCCACCTGATCTCGCATTGAAACAAAAAAAATATATACATATAAATATGCACATATAAAATCAAAAAAAAAAAATTCTTTCATTTTGAATAAAACTTTATGGTATCCTCTAATCTTGAAAACCTGTTGGAATCTGAAGACTTAATGGTTGAAGCCGTCCACGACAAGGTGGATAATTCCAAGAAACAACGAGGAATCAAAATCAAGGGCGTAGCCCAAAAGAAAGCCAATGCAGGCCTGGAAACTACTAATAACATCAAAATTGCTATCCGCACACACCAACATGCCAAGAAGCGCCTTAGCCATTATGAAGAGATTAAAAACAACACATTAAACAACATAATCCTACCAATTATCACTGAGGAACTACAAATTATCAAGAGAAAATATGATAACAAACAAATTTATCACATCAAACGACAACAATACATACAACAATTCTTTGATAACAAGCGAGAAGCCTTTATATTTGCAAGAAAACATTTGAAAAATCTATAATCGAGGCGATTATTTTCCGAGGCCCGCGAACATGTTACGAATCGAATCCGTAATTCTCTCAAAACTCTTTTTTTGGCTAAATAAAATACATCTATCAAATCATCCGAGAACAATCCCTCCAAGCGATCCATATTTGAAACAACCAACCTGAAAAACTCGTATGTTATAAATGTCAAATCAAAAACCATCTCTAGAACAAGAGAGAATTAAATATAAAATGCCTATCTAAAACCAAATGATTGATCTAAACCTCGGTTGCGCTGATTCTTCACTTCAGACAATTAAAATCGAAAGACATTAGTAGCGAAATATGATAGGAATAAGATCAGCTTACAGATTAGAAAATACATAAATACTCAAATTAGACACATATCACAATAAAAGATTATCTTATTTTTACCTCAAATTTATCTACTTAGCTTCATAGCTCTTTATTATTTCATTGATTGAACTTATATTCACATAAGATCCCTTGAATCTGTCATATATATCTGCTTGGTATTGATTCATTGTACTTTATTTCTTTTATACTTCTATTTTTTATCTGTTTATCTCTATATTTTACTAGTTGGACAACTATAAACCTGGTGCTCATATAATAGTTAGATCTGCTTGGTCATTTTTACCTATTACTTTTATTACTTTTATCACTACATACAAAACTAGCGCTCCTCGTTTCGCAACAAGTGGTGCTCATTAACAGGGTCTCATCTCTATATCTATATCTCTACTATCTCTCTCTCTATTTTTGGTATGTCTACCATTGAATCTGCTGCAGTCGAAGCTGCTACTGTGTTGGCAACATCTGGACCATTCGAATCTAACCGCTGGACTCATAACGGAAGACCTAGAATAATTGAATTCTACGGCTTTGAAGGTGAAGACCTCCGCTACTTTCTGCAATTATTGGAATCCTTCTTTGCTCTAAGTGGTATCATACAAGAATATCGCAAGGTAGCTATTATGCGTGCTCAACTTCGTCGTGTGGCCCTAGTTTACTTTGAAAATGCCCTGAAGGAAAGAGACGTCGCTCTCAACAAGATCTCCTTTGAGGAGGCTTCTCAAATTCTGCAAGACCGATTCATTTCTGAAACAACCATCGAATGCTACCAGCATGCATTTGACGAAATGTGTCAATCCGTGAAGGAATCTCCTAGTGAATTCTTGTCTCGCTTATATGAAGCTGCTGACTTGGCAAACATAAGTGATGAAAGGTTCATCTATGCTCGTTATCGTGCCGGTCTACTTCAAGACATCAAGACCTTTTGTAAGGAAATGTCAGCTACAAACATGAAGGATTGGGTCAAACATTCGAATGCTTGGTGGAACGCTCACTCCCCCAACGTCATCCATTTGGTAGAAAACCCTTTCTCTGCTGCTATCAACACTCCAGGCTATCTTAATGGTGAGAATGGTAAAAATTTGAATTCTATAAGGAATGATGACAAAACGGTAATTTCGAGAGGCGTTGTTGGTCAGAACCCCAAATCAGCCGCTGAGGCGTATGCGAGTGCAATGTCCCCGTCCATTTCTGCTATCACAGCTAAAATGGAGGCATTAGAGTTGCATCCGTTGATACCCAGTACTGGTGAAAAAGGTCAGGCTGACTCAGATGCCATACGAGATAAGACTGTAAAGTCGTTATTATCCGATGACGGATTTAGATCTCTCCTCAAGAGCATCGTACAAGAGGCAAACGATGAGAGAGTTAATGCTAGAAAACCATATAAAGGAAAGAAGCAAGTGTATTTTGATGATGAAAGTGCTCCTAATTACGACGATCGATACCGAAACAATGAACCTTCAAATAGACAACGTTATCGTTACAAAAACGCCCCTTCCAAATACTATGGTAGAAATTCACGTCGAGACAATCCTCCCCAACGTTATAATAACTATAACAATGGAAATTATGGTGCATATGATCAACGTAATCAATATCAAGACAACAATGGTTATAATAATCGAGCCCCCGATTCCAGTTATGATACTCCACCTAGACAATCTGACTCCAACAATATTCAGACTAATAGGTACAATCAAAAGAATAACCAAAATTATCAAGGAAATGGCTACTACAACAATGCCCCTACTGGAAATGGATCTTATCAAGAAAATCCTTACTACAATGACCGAAATGCCATGGACATTAATCAGAATTCTGCTCCTAACAAGTCAAAAAACTAGGTCAGGCAATTGTTGATTCTCAAAATCAAGATGGTCAATTGCCTAATTTACAACAAAAATCCATCAACCCAACTTTAAACACCATGGAAACCCTAGATCTACATGCGGCTAGACTATCTAAACCACCTGAAGTATCGAAGGCGAAACCCCTCTCAAAAGATAAAATCCAAAAAAAAGTTACAAAACCCATTCAAAAACAAAAAAAACAGATTATCGTTCCTGATTCTCCAATGATTCCAGAACCTCACGAACCTATGGCTATCGACCAACCCTCACAACCTAGTGTGCTCGTTCAACCTTTTACACCGACTTTACCTCATCAAACCATAAAGAAGGTTTCGAAACCCACCAATCGAAATGTTGTACCCATTACATCTAAAATATCGTATGATGTAAAGGAAATATTGGAAAGAAAGGCTGACATAAATGTAAAAGATCTGTTAACTGTTGCCCCAAGCGTGAAGCGCGAGCTCTTCAAGGCTATCAAGTCTAATCATACGAAGGAAAAGAACAACGGAAACCTTACTCTAAACTTCTTTGAAGACGATGATGTTGACACCACCGCCATTTACACTGATTTCTATATCAACGATGTCAGAGTACGAAGTATGTTAGATACAGGCTCTGCGAAGACGTGTATGTCAAAAGATGTTGCTGATAAACTTCAATTGGTAATTGATTCTCCTTCTACGTCTATTTTTACTTTGGGAAATGGAACCAAGCAAGCGTCTCTAGGTATCGTCTATGATGTACCACTCAATCTCGGGGGTAACATTATCATTCCTGGATCTATAGAAATTCTGCCTGTATGTCCTTGTTGTATCCAGAGAAAGATACAAGTGGAGATAATATAAAAGTAAAATAAAGACTTGTGAAATAAGCCAGATACGAAAACTAAAGATTTATTAATTGAATTAAGCACACCTTTTATATTAAATCATAATCGCTACTAAGTCAATCAATCTATCTTATTGTTTAATGACCTGATGTTTGACAAGTGTCAAACATGTATATTTACAACACAGCATTTTATCAGGAACAATGGTCTGATATAGAATTTAGGTTGAGTCAGGCATTGTCTCAAACATGCCGCAATCTTCCCAAATCTCTTATTCAGCACAGACCATTTAGAATGTTCTCAAACAACTAAGTAGCTTGTTCCTTATCTTGAGACTCTATCAAAAGATCTACTAGCATCAAATGAAGTATCGTGATCCGATTATAACTGAGTTATTCTAACTCAAGTATCCCGCTGGATGCAACAGCCCCCTTCCAGGATCAAGATAATTCATTGATTTGTCCCACAACCTTAAGTCATAGCACCATCTAGATACAAATGCCGTATATACAAATATATACATATATAAATACAAATATTTACAAAGAACAAAATATGGGTAGCATCCGTCATTAAAAAACCTTTAAAAAACCTATCATAGGAAAAATACATAATAAGGTAAAAAGACTAGATCAAACACCATATAGATTCAGCCCTTAAGACCGTTTAGCTTTCTGCGCAGTTCGCTTTGGTTTGCGACTAGCAGACTTATTCCAATTTACTGTTGCAGGTGCAACTCTGCGCTTTCCAACAGCTTTTGCACCATTTCTTCTACCCCAATACAATTCAATATGCTTGGTAGAATTGAAATTCTCAACAGGTTCCCATGTGTTTTCGATAGGATCATCAAATCCCTTCCACTGCACCAAGTACTGGTAATTACCTGGCGTTCCCTTATGATCAATAACCGCTTGAATTTCATAATGCTCATTCTTGAATTCATCTACAGTTATAGGCTTAGGGTTAACAGCCGCTTTGTACACAATATGATGAGTTGGTACATCTCTACTCAAAAGAGCACCAGTTCGATCCATCAAAGTATAAGCGCCGTTATCTGTCACGTTGTGGATAAGATAGGGACCTTCATACCGTTCATCAAGTTTGTTCTGTCGATGCACATTCTTGATCATCACCTTACTACCAATAGGATAAGGGTTCTCAATAATCTTGTGCTTCTTAGCAAACTTCGCATGATCAGCTTTCTGAGTCTCCAAAACACGCTTTGAAATAGCAGGTATAAGAACATCCTGCACAAATCTATATCGCTCATCGATAACCTTCTGATCAGCCAATTCTGAACTAGGAGTTGGTTCCACCTTTGAATAATCAGCAAGACCGTTTGGCTGGCGATTAAACATAAGTGTATAGGGGCGAGATTTGTGCAACCTAGCATATTTCACATTTATACAATAATTTACCCAAGGAATATAATGCTCCCATTGATCACGCTTTCCTCTGAGCAACTTAACTGTCGTTGTCTTTGCATGTTTAATCCAGCTCTCAGCAATTGCGTTTCCTAAGGCGTTAAAACTTAGAGAGAGCCTTCTATCTATGCCACTGATGTTTATCATTGCTTCCACAACCTCGTTAAGCCATTCAGAACCTCTGTCGGATGTCAAAATTTTAGGCCATCCAAAAAGTGAAAAGACATGGAGTAATTCACGAGCAATTGTAGTAGCATTCTTATCAGGAATACAACGAATAACAGTAAATCGAGTAAAGATATCTGTTAACACAAAGATAAAGTTGCTACCGAATGAACTTGTAACGCCCATATCACCAAGATCCATACACCAATGATCCAACGGTAAGTCAGCTTTGGTACTACGGAAAGGATGATATCCTTCTCGAGCAATATTGTACTTGTTACATTCAATGCAATCACCTAAGATTCGTTCGATATCCTTACGCATATTTGTCCAATGGAATCCATCTCGATGGATAGCAGTTTCCACATGTTTAATTCCAAAATGACCAACCAAATGTTGAGCAATAATCATATTGTCTCTTTCATTAGCAGGTGGAGTAACATAATCAGCAAACTTGAGAGCACGTAAGATCAATTCCTGTCTTTGCTTTGACGAGGCAGCTGATGTGGTGCTTTCTTTCATCAAAGTAGGCTTCACATCAACATGTCGATCACTCGCACAAGAATTCACTTTCGTAACCCGCACAGGGGTACGTTTCATTTTAATAGATGGCGTTGTAGTCTTCAACTTGGAACCCATCTTCTTCTTTCGCTTTAACTTTTCACCACCATCAGCATAGTACCTGCCCCCCAGAAGATGACGTGCAGAAGCATCTTCATCTTCATAAAGCCGAGATAAAGCATCAGGTATCACATTAAGAACACCAGGTAAGTGAATAATGTCAAAATCATACGAAAAAATGTTCTCCCACCACCCTAACAAGAGCGTATTGGGGATCTCTTGAGTATTCAAATAAATCAAGCTCTTATGATCCGTATGCAAGGTAAATTTTCTCATATACAAAAAGCGATGAAACTTTGCTAATGAATAACAGATACCAAGCAACTCTCTCTTCGTCGTGCTATAATTTCTCTCTGAAGGCGATAGTTTACGCGAAACCAAACCCACATAGCGAATTTCATCCTCAATGACTTGGTACAGTATACCACCAATCGCAGTGAGACTAGCATCAGTAGCCAGATGAAATCGAGCAGAGAAATCAGGAGGAGACATGACCAACGCTGTGGTCAATGCTTCTTTTAAAGTAGCGACAATCTTGTCATGGCGTTTAGTCCATACTTGCGACAAATCCTTGTAATGCTTCAAAGAATCAAGATCCTGAGTCAAGCGAGAATACAACGGAATAGACGAACGAAAGTATGACATCAAACCCAAAAAAGAAGCAAGCTGTTTGCCCGTTTTAATAGCAGGCCATTCTGCGATATTGGTAAGTTTTCGACCATCGGGTACCAACTTGCCATTAATCACACTCCATCCCAATAGATAAATGCTACGCTGAGCAAATACAACCTTTTCAGGATTCAAAACCAAATTAGCCTTTGTCAAGCGACGAATCACTTCGGCAACAAGCTTGTAATGATCTTCCAGCGATCCATTACTACTACATAAAATATCATCGACGTATATGGTTACAGAGTGAGCACCATCAGTGGGATATGTAGTCGCAGCAGTCGACGTATTCAAATCAGACAACAAATTCTGCAGTGTACGGACCACAACTGATCCAACATGACGAATCCCGTAAGCAGCCTTCTTAAAGGTATACTGAGTATTGCAAAACGGTGACGTAAATGAAACTTTGTGAGCATCCTTTGGTTCCAGTCCAAAACTGGTAAAACAAGCGTGGATATCTAAACAAGTATGGATCATCTTCGTCCCAATGTTCTGATGAATAGTCGAAATCAAGGGTAATTGTTGCTTGTCATCCACCTCCAAGATCGAATTCAACTTGCGCACATCCAATACCACACGGGGCTTTGACATGTCGTAGTTGCCATTCGCATCCTTTTTCTTCACCACCAACAAGGGATGATTAAAACGAGTATGACTAGCCGATCTTTCAATTACACCTTCATCAAGCCAAACTTGGATCTGTTTGTTCACAGCATCACGATAGGCTTCAGGCAAAGGATACTGAGCTCTGCAGGCAACACAACCAGGCTTAGTATCCAACTGGATAGTAGAATCGGGCAAATTACAACGAGTATTTTTCATGTCAATTTGCGAATTCTCCACTAACAACACATTTAATAGTTTCACAAAAGGAGCACGGTCCTCTTCACTACCAAATGGATCTGTATTAGGTTTAATCGAATCATCAATTGGATCTGGTAATCTCGGACCAGCTTGAAATCCATGTCGACTCACTAAACCACTAATGCCAATGCCAATCTTAGAGAGAATATCCATTCCTAACAAGATATGCACATTTTCTTCAGAATAAAACGAGAATACTTCAAACAGATGACTTTTATTGATTCTATTATATTCTAAATTAAGTTCCACAGAACCAACACGAGGCACAGTAGACACTTCATGAGCCAATTGAACGACACCATTGCCATCATTAGCACAAAAACCAGGATGAGATCTTCCTCCTAAATAGTTAAAGAACTCATTAGTGATACAGCTAAACGTAGCACCCGTATCCACAATACCGAAACAAACAACATTTTGAACCACAATAGGAACACAAATGGAGTTGGATCGCATTGCAGGTGGTGCACTAAACACAGCATCAAACTTACATTCTTGTGCCGCCATGTTCAACAACAAGTCAGCATCATTAACACACACACTGGACATTCCGTCAACTAAAGAAGACTGAACCTTCATCTTAAGGTCAGCTTCATTCTCGACAACAGAATGATCGTCGGATTCCGACATCTCAATGTCAGTATCCTCAGTGGACACAGCAGCAGGCACAACAACAGGAGAAGAAGAACCAGTCATAGCCTTGGTAGGTTCAGCCACAGCTGAAAAACCAGCAGAAGACACAGAACTAGAAGAAACGCCTTTCTTCTCTTGCAAAACGCGATTACCAAGCTCAGAAGCCAAGGCAGCATCCACCATCGACTGAACATTCTGACGCTTACGCATCATGCGCACAACCTTGGAGCCACCAGAACCAGAGCGAATTGCAGTGCCACAGTTGCCAGCATGACCCTTGCCATAATGGCCATTACAGTCTTTACAGGTACGTTCAGCAATATGTTCGGCCATAGTTTTACCAAACTTTGACACAAACTTTCCCTTTTGATTGCCATCATAAGCACCAGAGAAACGACCATGACCACGGCTACCAGAGTCACCACCAGCAACAGAAGAGTACTTGGACTTCTTGGCTTCACCAGAAATCACCAAATTAGATGACTCAGCATCTCGTTTCTTGGGTGCACCAGAGAGACCAGAAGCCACCTTGCCAAGTTTCTTGTCAACAGCAATGTCAAGACGACGAGCAACAGAAGAAACAAAATCAACATCATAAAATGAAGATTCAGAGGCTTGCCCCATGGCAACCATAATCAGTCTAGAAGTAGACTCAGGAAAGGCGTCAAAGAAGACCTTGGCAACAACATACTTGTCAGAGACCTCAGAACGCACCTTCAAACTCTTGAATCGTTCCAGAAACGCATCAACAGACTCAGTTTCCAACTTCACACAGTTCAAAAACTCACGAATACGAGCAAAACGGAGCTGTTCCTTGGGGACACCATAGCGAGAAACGATAGCATCCTTCAAAAAGGACCAAGAGACAACAGTACCATTCACTTGAACGAATTCATTGAGCCAATCACGAAGATCATGACCCAAACAACGAGGAAGGAGACGGAGCCAGTTGGAGTCAAAGTCAAGACCATGACTATTGAGGACATCCTCAAAACGACGTAGACACTCTTCGATGTCTGCAAAGGATTCCCTCTTTGCATCCCGGATGAATCCAGGCCATTGAAACAAAGGTAAGCCGGTAGGTACCACAGTACTTGAACCAGTGGCAGCAACCATGCCACCATTGGCCAAACCAGGAGAAGCACCAAACGTAAACGAAGAGGTAAGACCAGGAAGACCACGAATCGATTCAAGATCGGCCGTCTTGATACGCAAGAGTTCCCTCAAAGGATCAACCTCCTCTTTAGGCTTGTCACCAGCAGTAGCAATGTCAATGCCAAGTCGACTAACCTCATCGACAAGACGACGAACAGCATCATCCAAGGACAAAGGAGCAGTAGAATCAGATGGAGTAGACATCAGAATGGTAAGTGTAAAAAAATTGGGTTTGTAAAAAAATCAATAGATCCGGATTATACGGCTTAAAAAAATGTTGTATCCAGAGAAAGATACAAGTGGAGATAATATAAAAGTAAAATAAAGACTTGTAAAATAAGCCAGATACGAAAACTAAAGATTTATTAATTGAATTAAGCACACCTTTTATATTAAATCATAATCGCTACTAAGTCAATCAATCTATCTTATTGTTTAATGACCTGATGTTTGACAAGTGTCAAACATGTATATTTACAACACAGCATTTTATCAGGAACAATGGTCTGATATAGAATTTAGGTTGAGTCAGGCATTGTCTCAAACATGCCGCAATCTTCCCAAATCTCTTATTCAGCACAGACCATTTAGAATGTTCTCAAACAACTAAGTAGCTTGTTCCTTATCTTGAGACTCTATCAAAAGATCTACTAGCATCAAATGAAGTATCGTGATCCGATTATAACTGAGTTATTCTAACTCAAGTATCCCGCTGGATGCAACAGTCCTGCCAATCTCATCATAGGAAATAATTGGATGAAGCGCGCTAAAGCCAAACTGAATTTAGAAGAGAAGATGATTCGAGTGGAATATAAAACATTAAAAGCAAAGAATCCCTTCACATACACCAAAGCCTCTCACAACCCGCATGTCTCTTCAAGTACCATCCATTACACAATTGAAGGTGGATCCCAAACCAATGCCGTTTTACCTATGATAAAAACTCCTGCCTTAGACGAGTCTGACGATGAACCCTCTTCTTCTGAAGACGAACTCCACGATGGGGATACTGAAGAAGATGACATTAACGAAGACTTGGAACCAGAGTCATCTGGTTCAGATGGCGAAATGTTACTCATGTTAGAAGACGAATACAAGGAACATTCAGATCCTGACAGATTTGGACGATTAGGATTACAAAAAGTCCCATATGAACCTAGTAATTTCGACGTCTTTGTATACGACAACCTCTTTTACATCCCTCCGCACTCGTATCGCGAATACCACTTAGGCTTGAACCATTTACTCGATCAGAAGAAACTCAAAGAAGATCCAAGATTTCAAGTCGTATGTGATATAGTCTGCGATAAACTCTGCAACAAGGAATGCGTCTGGGCACAATCGGCTTCATATATAGTGCAAAAGGAAGACACAGTGTACCTTTTCTTAGTAAATGATTCTGACAATACCATCATTTTGGAACCTGGTGAATTGATCGCTAATATGGACGTCATTTATATGTCTGAAATCGAGGAATTCAAAGCTTTCAAACTGGGGAAACTGAATGAAGAAATGTTATCCAACGAATTATTCAGTTGCGAAGTACAAGATGATATGGATCTTGACAAATACGAAGACAAGATCAAAGACAAGATCGATATATCAAACGTGCCTAGTGATATAAAGAAAGATTTCTTAAGTCTGATTTCACAATTTGATCATATCTTCGACTGGGATAATGATAAGATTGGAAACATCAATGTCGGCGAACACGTTATCCAGCTGAAACCTGATGCAGTACCTCGCAGAGTCAAGCCTTATCGATTGTCAAGACATGAAACTGAATGTCTTCGGGAAGAGCTTGATAAGCTACTCAAGTTAGGCATCATAGAACGAGCTGGGTACTCTGAATGGGCGTCTCCTCTGATCATGCTAAAGAAGAAAGACGGGACATATCGTATCGTAGCTGATTTCCGATATCTCAATTCTCAAAGTCAAACTATGAACTATCCTTTGACGAACATTGACGATTTACTTGATCGATTGAACGAAGCTTATTGGATGAGTTGTTTTGATCTTCGTTCAGGTTTTTTTCAGGCCAACATCGCCAGCCAATCACGTCCTCTCACCACAGTAGTTTGTTCTCTCGGTGCATTCTATTTCAAAAAGCTAGCTCAAGGTATATCTAGTAGCCCAAGTGCTTTTTCTGAAATGATGCAGAAATGTTTCCACTCTCTGGTCAATGAATGTCTAATTTTATATTTGGACGATGTCACTACGTATACGAATCAAGAAGATCCCAGACAGCACTTACAAGACCTTGCAAAAACATTTAATTGCATGAGTAAACATGGCATTGTTCTCAATCCAAAGAAATGTCATTTCTTTAAGGAAGAAATCCTATTCCTGGGATACGTTGTGACAAGACATGCAATCAAACCCAACCCTGCAACCATTGAAAAGGTCAAGGATTTCCCTTTGCCAACAACCATCAAACAAGTACGCAGTTTCTTAGGACTAGCGTCATATTATCGAAGATTTGTAAATGGATTTGCAAAGATCGCTCGCCCCTTGCATGATCAGCTGAAAACAACCAAACGTCTTGCCTGGACTGACGAAGCCACGAAAGCCTTCCACACTTTGAAGGAAAAGCTCACCAGTGAACCCATTTTACGCAAACCTGATTTCAACAAACCCTTTGAGGTTGTGTGTGATGCTTCTATACAAGGATTGGGGGCAATCCTTACCCAGCGGACCGAGGAAGGCCATGAGTATCCTGTCGTATTCTCAAGCAGATCCCTTCATGGTTCAGAACGAAACTATGGCATTTCGAAACTTGAGCTACTTGCGGTCGTATGGTCGTTAAAACTGTATAGACCATATCTATTAGGCTCCCCATTCCAAGTAACGGTCATTAGTGATCACTCTGCACTCCCGGGGCTATTGAAAACAAAACAGCCCACTGGTATCTTGGCGAGATGGATCGAAATCCTTTCTGAATTCAACTTTAAAATAGTTTACAGAAAAGGTCGAGTCAATGAAGCTGCCGATTTTTTGAGTCGTTTAGGTTACTAAACCATGGTACTCTGACCCGTCCAAACCACTGACTGCATGACGAAAAACTCTGTTCTATCCGTCCAAACCACTGACTGCACGACGAAAAACTCTGTTCTACCCGTCCAAACCACTGACTGCATGACGAAAAACTCTGTTCTGCTATGTCCAAAGCTGCTGATGACATCCTTTTACATACACATCAACCTTAAACTCTTGCTAGTTATTTGTCCAAACTCTGCACGACAAGTATGCCACGATCCCTAAACTCTGATAGTCAAATATGAAGGTTTGCATAGAGACTCAAAACATTGTCTACCTAGGGTACTCTATTGTTGTGAAAGGGTACTACACCAAATACTATTTCCAACAAGTCCAAAGATCTTAAGACTTTAAACTGTGTATTACCATGGTCCAAAATCGCCTACTGAAAGACCTTATATTGCTAAACTCTGTTGTGAATCCAAAAAGCTTTAATTAGCACTTATGATGTTAAACTATGCCAACGTCCAAATCACTGTACTGTATGACGCTATTTTCTATAAACTCTGTTACTAGTCCAAGAATTTGAATGACTCTAAACTCTAGGAAAGGTCCAAACGCTCTGAATGACGATAAATCTCTGGAGTTGAATGCATAATCTATAAAACAATCTCAAAAACATTTCAAAATCCCCTCAAAAGCAACTACAAAAACATCAAATAATCAGTGAAACTACACCAAAAACATACATATAAATATCTAGACAATAAACCAAAAACATCTGAATAAAATAAAGCCCAAAAATAAATTTTTCAACCAAAAACCTTCTCTTAAAATTAAAACATGGAACAAAGCACAATCGACAACATAATACACTATTTAAAATCATCAACATTCGCAACGGCGACCATAAACCCTGAAGACCATAAATACATCGAAAAGAACATTCACAAATTCACTCTTTATCAAGATAAATTATATCTATTGCAACCAAATGATATAAATTGTTTCAAGAAAGTATTAAATAAAGAACAAGCCAAAGAAGTCTTTTTACAGTATCATTACCACCCGCTAGGAGGACATTTTGCTTTCGCCAATACATTGAATCGTATATTTCAGAAATTCTTCTGGCCAACTATGAACAAAGACATTTATGAAATGGTACGCCAATGTGAGCGTTGTCAAGAACATGGCCCCAAAAAGATCAATGAGAGGGCTTATCCTGTTCCTGTTCCTATTAAACCCTTCACCCAAATAGGACTGGATATTAAGCACGTAACCCCATCACAAAGCGGCCATCGTTATATCGTTGTCGCCATCGATTACCTAACCAAGTATGTGGAAGTTAGGGCTATTACAGCACAAACATCATCCGAGATTGCCCTTTTTCTATATGAAGAAGTCATTACTCGACACGGTTGTATCCACACTTTAATAACTGACAACGGCAAACCAATGGTATCCCAATTAGTGAACACAGTGTGTAGACAATTCGGTATTCACCACAAAACCATATCACCTTATCATTCACAAAGTCAAGGACTAGTCGAACGGTTTAACCGAACCTTAGACTCTTGTTTAAAGAAAAGAACTGAGAGTGAGAAAAAGAACTGGGATCAATACTTACCGGCTACTGCATTTGCGTATCGCTCAATCAAGCAAGCAACCACTGGCCAATCCCCATTCTTTCTGCTTTACGGTTATGAACCTCAAACATATTTTGATAACTCCCTCAGACCCATTGACATCAAAGAGCCAAGCTTTGAATTACAACTAAAGATCAGGACAACGATCCAAATTCAACACCTTGAAAATGTCAGAAAAGAAACCTTAAATAAGATCAAGAAATCACAAGACTTACAAGTCAAAAGGCTGGAAAAGAAAATGTATAATCCAAAGAAGGAGTGGAAACCGTCATTCAATGTTGGCGATATAGTAAAGCTATACAGAGACAACATCGCTACATCCTGGTCCGCCAAAATATCTATTCGTTGGTACTCTGACAATTTCTGTATACAAGAGAAACACAAAAAAGGATCTTATCTGATCAAAAACATTACGAATCCCGAAGATCCTAAATTACATCTAGTGCATGGAAATCGGTTGAAACCGTACGTAAAACCCACGATCAATTGGAACAAAGAATGCCACCTGATCTCGCATTGAAACAAAAAAAATATATACATATAAATATGCACATATAAAATCAAAAAAAAAAAATTCTTTCATTTTGAATAAAACTTTATGGTATCCTCTAATCTTGAAAACCTGTTGGAATCTGAAGACTTAATGGTTGAAGCCGTCCACGACAAGGTGGATAATTCCAAGAAACAACGAGGAATCAAAATCAAGGGCGTAGCCCAAAAGAAAGCCAATGCAGGCCTGGAAACTACTAATAACATCAAAATTGCTATCCGCACACACCAACATGCCAAGAAGCGCCTTAGCCATTATGAAGAGATTAAAAACAACACATTAAACAACATAATCCTACCAATTATCACTGAGGAACTACAAATTATCAAGAGAAAATATGATAACAAACAAATTTATCACATCAAACGACAACAATACATACAACAATTCTTTGATAACAAGCGAGAAGCCTTTATATTTGCAAGAAAACATTTGAAAAATCTATAATCGAGGCGATTATTTTCCGAGGCCCGCGAACATGTTACGAATCGAATCCGTAATTCTCTCAAAACTCTTTTTTTGGCTAAATAAAATACATCTATCAAATCATCCGAGAACAATCCCTCCAAGCGATCCATATTTGAAACAACCAACCTGAAAAACTCGTATGTTATAAATGTCAAATCAAAAACCATCTCTAGAACAAGAGAGAATTAAATATAAAATGCCTATCTAAAACCAAATGATTGATCTAAACCTCGGTTGCGCTGATTCTTCACTTCAGACAATTAAAATCGAAAGACATTAGTAGCGAAATATGATAGGAATAAGATCAGCTTACAGATTAGAAAATACATAAATACTCAAATTAGACACATATCACAATAAAAGATTATCTTATTTTTACCTCAAATTTATCTACTTAGCTTCATAGCTCTTTATTATTTCATTGATTGAACTTATATTCACATAAGATCCCTTGAATCTGTCATATATATCTGCTTGGTATTGATTCATTGTACTTTATTTCTTTTATACTTCTATTTTTTATCTGTTTATCTCTATATTTTACTAGTTGGACAACTATAAACCTGGTGCTCATATAATAGTTAGATCTGCTTGGTCATTTTTACCTATTACTTTTATTACTTTTATCACTACATACAAAACTAGCGCTCCTCGTTTCGCAACAAGTGGTGCTCATTAACAGGGTCTCATCTCTATATCTATATCTCTACTATCTCTCTCTCTATTTTTGGTATGTCTACCATTGAATCTGCTGCAGTCGAAGCTGCTACTGTGTTGGCAACATCTGGACCATTCGAATCTAACCGCTGGACTCATAACGGAAGACCTAGAATAATTGAATTCTACGGCTTTGAAGGTGAAGACCTCCGCTACTTTCTGCAATTATTGGAATCCTTCTTTGCTCTAAGTGGTATCATACAAGAATATCGCAAGGTAGCTATTATGCGTGCTCAACTTCGTCGTGTGGCCCTAGTTTACTTTGAAAATGCCCTGAAGGAAAGAGACGTCGCTCTCAACAAGATCTCCTTTGAGGAGGCTTCTCAAATTCTGCAAGACCGATTCATTTCTGAAACAACCATCGAATGCTACCAGCATGCATTTGACGAAATGTGTCAATCCGTGAAGGAATCTCCTAGTGAATTCTTGTCTCGCTTATATGAAGCTGCTGACTTGGCAAACATAAGTGATGAAAGGTTCATCTATGCTCGTTATCGTGCCGGTCTACTTCAAGACATCAAGACCTTTTGTAAGGAAATGTCAGCTACAAACATGAAGGATTGGGTCAAACATTCGAATGCTTGGTGGAACGCTCACTCCCCCAACGTCATCCATTTGGTAGAAAACCCTTTCTCTGCTGCTATCAACACTCCAGGCTATCTTAATGGTGAGAATGGTAAAAATTTGAATTCTATAAGGAATGATGACAAAACGGTAATTTCGAGAGGCGTTGTTGGTCAGAACCCCAAATCAGCCGCTGAGGCGTATGCGAGTGCAATGTCCCCGTCCATTTCTGCTATCACAGCTAAAATGGAGGCATTAGAGTTGCATCCGTTGATACCCAGTACTGGTGAAAAAGGTCAGGCTGACTCAGATGCCATACGAGATAAGACTGTAAAGTCGTTATTATCCGATGACGGATTTAGATCTCTCCTCAAGAGCATCGTACAAGAGGCAAACGATGAGAGAGTTAATGCTAGAAAACCATATAAAGGAAAGAAGCAAGTGTATTTTGATGATGAAAGTGCTCCTAATTACGACGATCGATACCGAAACAATGAACCTTCAAATAGACAACGTTATCGTTACAAAAACGCCCCTTCCAAATACTATGGTAGAAATTCACGTCGAGACAATCCTCCCCAACGTTATAATAACTATAACAATGGAAATTATGGTGCATATGATCAACGTAATCAATATCAAGACAACAATGGTTATAATAATCGAGCCCCCGATTCCAGTTATGATACTCCACCTAGACAATCTGACTCCAACAATATTCAGACTAATAGGTACAATCAAAAGAATAACCAAAATTATCAAGGAAATGGCTACTACAACAATGCCCCTACTGGAAATGGATCTTATCAAGAAAATCCTTACTACAATGACCGAAATGCCATGGACATTAATCAGAATTCTGCTCCTAACAAGTCAAAAAACTAGGTCAGGCAATTGTTGATTCTCAAAATCAAGATGGTCAATTGCCTAATTTACAACAAAAATCCATCAACCCAACTTTAAACACCATGGAAACCCTAGATCTACATGCGGCTAGACTATCTAAACCACCTGAAGTATCGAAGGCGAAACCCCTCTCAAAAGATAAAATCCAAAAAAAAGTTACAAAACCCATTCAAAAACAAAAAAAACAGATTATCGTTCCTGATTCTCCAATGATTCCAGAACCTCACGAACCTATGGCTATCGACCAACCCTCACAACCTAGTGTGCTCGTTCAACCTTTTACACCGACTTTACCTCATCAAACCATAAAGAAGGTTTCGAAACCCACCAATCGAAATGTTGTACCCATTACATCTAAAATATCGTATGATGTAAAGGAAATATTGGAAAGAAAGGCTGACATAAATGTAAAAGATCTGTTAACTGTTGCCCCAAGCGTGAAGCGCGAGCTCTTCAAGGCTATCAAGTCTAATCATACGAAGGAAAAGAACAACGGAAACCTTACTCTAAACTTCTTTGAAGACGATGATGTTGACACCACCGCCATTTACACTGATTTCTATATCAACGATGTCAGAGTACGAAGTATGTTAGATACAGGCTCTGCGAAGACGTGTATGTCAAAAGATGTTGCTGATAAACTTCAATTGGTAATTGATTCTCCTTCTACGTCTATTTTTACTTTGGGAAATGGAACCAAGCAAGCGTCTCTAGGTATCGTCTATGATGTACCACTCAATCTCGGGGGTAACATTATCATTCCTGGATCTATAGAAATTCTGCCTGTATGTCCTTGTTGTATCCAGAGAAAGATACAAGTGGAGATAATATAAAAGTAAAATAAAGACTTGTGAAATAAGCCAGATACGAAAACTAAAGATTTATTAATTGAATTAAGCACACCTTTTATATTAAATCATAATCGCTACTAAGTCAATCAATCTATCTTATTGTTTAATGACCTGATGTTTGACAAGTGTCAAACATGTATATTTACAACACAGCATTTTATCAGGAACAATGGTCTGATATAGAATTTAGGTTGAGTCAGGCATTGTCTCAAACATGCCGCAATCTTCCCAAATCTCTTATTCAGCACAGACCATTTAGAATGTTCTCAAACAACTAAGTAGCTTGTTCCTTATCTTGAGACTCTATCAAAAGATCTACTAGCATCAAATGAAGTATCGTGATCCGATTATAACTGAGTTATTCTAACTCAAGTATCCCGCTGGATGCAACAGCCCCCTTCCAGGATCAAGATAATTCATTGATTTGTCCCACAACCTTAAGTCATAGCACCATCTAGATACAAATGCCGTATATACAAATATATACATATATAAATACAAATATTTACAAAGAACAAAATATGGGTAGCATCCGTCATTAAAAAACCTTTAAAAAACCTATCATAGGAAAAATACATAATAAGGTAAAAAGACTAGATCAAACACCATATAGATTCAGCCCTTAAGACCGTTTAGCTTTCTGCGCAGTTCGCTTTGGTTTGCGACTAGCAGACTTATTCCAATTTACTGTTGCAGGTGCAACTCTGCGCTTTCCAACAGCTTTTGCACCATTTCTTCTACCCCAATACAATTCAATATGCTTGGTAGAATTGAAATTCTCAACAGGTTCCCATGTGTTTTCGATAGGATCATCAAATCCCTTCCACTGCACCAAGTACTGGTAATTACCTGGCGTTCCCTTATGATCAATAACCGCTTGAATTTCATAATGCTCATTCTTGAATTCATCTACAGTTATAGGCTTAGGGTTAACAGCCGCTTTGTACACAATATGATGAGTTGGTACATCTCTACTCAAAAGAGCACCAGTTCGATCCATCAAAGTATAAGCGCCGTTATCTGTCACGTTGTGGATAAGATAGGGACCTTCATACCGTTCATCAAGTTTGTTCTGTCGATGCACATTCTTGATCATCACCTTACTACCAATAGGATAAGGGTTCTCAATAATCTTGTGCTTCTTAGCAAACTTCGCATGATCAGCTTTCTGAGTCTCCAAAACACGCTTTGAAATAGCAGGTATAAGAACATCCTGCACAAATCTATATCGCTCATCGATAACCTTCTGATCAGCCAATTCTGAACTAGGAGTTGGTTCCACCTTTGAATAATCAGCAAGACCGTTTGGCTGGCGATTAAACATAAGTGTATAGGGGCGAGATTTGTGCAACCTAGCATATTTCACATTTATACAATAATTTACCCAAGGAATATAATGCTCCCATTGATCACGCTTTCCTCTGAGCAACTTAACTGTCGTTGTCTTTGCATGTTTAATCCAGCTCTCAGCAATTGCGTTTCCTAAGGCGTTAAAACTTAGAGAGAGCCTTCTATCTATGCCACTGATGTTTATCATTGCTTCCACAACCTCGTTAAGCCATTCAGAACCTCTGTCGGATGTCAAAATTTTAGGCCATCCAAAAAGTGAAAAGACATGGAGTAATTCACGAGCAATTGTAGTAGCATTCTTATCAGGAATACAACGAATAACAGTAAATCGAGTAAAGATATCTGTTAACACAAAGATAAAGTTGCTACCGAATGAACTTGTAACGCCCATATCACCAAGATCCATACACCAATGATCCAACGGTAAGTCAGCTTTGGTACTACGGAAAGGATGATATCCTTCTCGAGCAATATTGTACTTGTTACATTCAATGCAATCACCTAAGATTCGTTCGATATCCTTACGCATATTTGTCCAATGGAATCCATCTCGATGGATAGCAGTTTCCACATGTTTAATTCCAAAATGACCAACCAAATGTTGAGCAATAATCATATTGTCTCTTTCATTAGCAGGTGGAGTAACATAATCAGCAAACTTGAGAGCACGTAAGATCAATTCCTGTCTTTGCTTTGACGAGGCAGCTGATGTGGTGCTTTCTTTCATCAAAGTAGGCTTCACATCAACATGTCGATCACTCGCACAAGAATTCACTTTCGTAACCCGCACAGGGGTACGTTTCATTTTAATAGATGGCGTTGTAGTCTTCAACTTGGAACCCATCTTCTTCTTTCGCTTTAACTTTTCACCACCATCAGCATAGTACCTGCCCCCCAGAAGATGACGTGCAGAAGCATCTTCATCTTCATAAAGCCGAGATAAAGCATCAGGTATCACATTAAGAACACCAGGTAAGTGAATAATGTCAAAATCATACGAAAAAATGTTCTCCCACCACCCTAACAAGAGCGTATTGGGGATCTCTTGAGTATTCAAATAAATCAAGCTCTTATGATCCGTATGCAAGGTAAATTTTCTCATATACAAAAAGCGATGAAACTTTGCTAATGAATAACAGATACCAAGCAACTCTCTCTTCGTCGTGCTATAATTTCTCTCTGAAGGCGATAGTTTACGCGAAACCAAACCCACATAGCGAATTTCATCCTCAATGACTTGGTACAGTATACCACCAATCGCAGTGAGACTAGCATCAGTAGCCAGATGAAATCGAGCAGAGAAATCAGGAGGAGACATGACCAACGCTGTGGTCAATGCTTCTTTTAAAGTAGCGACAATCTTGTCATGGCGTTTAGTCCATACTTGCGACAAATCCTTGTAATGCTTCAAAGAATCAAGATCCTGAGTCAAGCGAGAATACAACGGAATAGACGAACGAAAGTATGACATCAAACCCAAAAAAGAAGCAAGCTGTTTGCCCGTTTTAATAGCAGGCCATTCTGCGATATTGGTAAGTTTTCGACCATCGGGTACCAACTTGCCATTAATCACACTCCATCCCAATAGATAAATGCTACGCTGAGCAAATACAACCTTTTCAGGATTCAAAACCAAATTAGCCTTTGTCAAGCGACGAATCACTTCGGCAACAAGCTTGTAATGATCTTCCAGCGATCCATTACTACTACATAAAATATCATCGACGTATATGGTTACAGAGTGAGCACCATCAGTGGGATATGTAGTCGCAGCAGTCGACGTATTCAAATCAGACAACAAATTCTGCAGTGTACGGACCACAACTGATCCAACATGACGAATCCCGTAAGCAGCCTTCTTAAAGGTATACTGAGTATTGCAAAACGGTGACGTAAATGAAACTTTGTGAGCATCCTTTGGTTCCAGTCCAAAACTGGTAAAACAAGCGTGGATATCTAAACAAGTATGGATCATCTTCGTCCCAATGTTCTGATGAATAGTCGAAATCAAGGGTAATTGTTGCTTGTCATCCACCTCCAAGATCGAATTCAACTTGCGCACATCCAATACCACACGGGGCTTTGACATGTCGTAGTTGCCATTCGCATCCTTTTTCTTCACCACCAACAAGGGATGATTAAAACGAGTATGACTAGCCGATCTTTCAATTACACCTTCATCAAGCCAAACTTGGATCTGTTTGTTCACAGCATCACGATAGGCTTCAGGCAAAGGATACTGAGCTCTGCAGGCAACACAACCAGGCTTAGTATCCAACTGGATAGTAGAATCGGGCAAATTACAACGAGTATTTTTCATGTCAATTTGCGAATTCTCCACTAACAACACATTTAATAGTTTCACAAAAGGAGCACGGTCCTCTTCACTACCAAATGGATCTGTATTAGGTTTAATCGAATCATCAATTGGATCTGGTAATCTCGGACCAGCTTGAAATCCATGTCGACTCACTAAACCACTAATGCCAATGCCAATCTTAGAGAGAATATCCATTCCTAACAAGATATGCACATTTTCTTCAGAATAAAACGAGAATACTTCAAACAGATGACTTTTATTGATTCTATTATATTCTAAATTAAGTTCCACAGAACCAACACGAGGCACAGTAGACACTTCATGAGCCAATTGAACGACACCATTGCCATCATTAGCACAAAAACCAGGATGAGATCTTCCTCCTAAATAGTTAAAGAACTCATTAGTGATACAGCTAAACGTAGCACCCGTATCCACAATACCGAAACAAACAACATTTTGAACCACAATAGGAACACAAATGGAGTTGGATCGCATTGCAGGTGGTGCACTAAACACAGCATCAAACTTACATTCTTGTGCCGCCATGTTCAACAACAAGTCAGCATCATTAACACACACACTGGACATTCCGTCAACTAAAGAAGACTGAACCTTCATCTTAAGGTCAGCTTCATTCTCGACAACAGAATGATCGTCGGATTCCGACATCTCAATGTCAGTATCCTCAGTGGACACAGCAGCAGGCACAACAACAGGAGAAGAAGAACCAGTCATAGCCTTGGTAGGTTCAGCCACAGCTGAAAAACCAGCAGAAGACACAGAACTAGAAGAAACGCCTTTCTTCTCTTGCAAAACGCGATTACCAAGCTCAGAAGCCAAGGCAGCATCCACCATCGACTGAACATTCTGACGCTTACGCATCATGCGCACAACCTTGGAGCCACCAGAACCAGAGCGAATTGCAGTGCCACAGTTGCCAGCATGACCCTTGCCATAATGGCCATTACAGTCTTTACAGGTACGTTCAGCAATATGTTCGGCCATAGTTTTACCAAACTTTGACACAAACTTTCCCTTTTGATTGCCATCATAAGCACCAGAGAAACGACCATGACCACGGCTACCAGAGTCACCACCAGCAACAGAAGAGTACTTGGACTTCTTGGCTTCACCAGAAATCACCAAATTAGATGACTCAGCATCTCGTTTCTTGGGTGCACCAGAGAGACCAGAAGCCACCTTGCCAAGTTTCTTGTCAACAGCAATGTCAAGACGACGAGCAACAGAAGAAACAAAATCAACATCATAAAATGAAGATTCAGAGGCTTGCCCCATGGCAACCATAATCAGTCTAGAAGTAGACTCAGGAAAGGCGTCAAAGAAGACCTTGGCAACAACATACTTGTCAGAGACCTCAGAACGCACCTTCAAACTCTTGAATCGTTCCAGAAACGCATCAACAGACTCAGTTTCCAACTTCACACAGTTCAAAAACTCACGAATACGAGCAAAACGGAGCTGTTCCTTGGGGACACCATAGCGAGAAACGATAGCATCCTTCAAAAAGGACCAAGAGACAACAGTACCATTCACTTGAACGAATTCATTGAGCCAATCACGAAGATCATGACCCAAACAACGAGGAAGGAGACGGAGCCAGTTGGAGTCAAAGTCAAGACCATGACTATTGAGGACATCCTCAAAACGACGTAGACACTCTTCGATGTCTGCAAAGGATTCCCTCTTTGCATCCCGGATGAATCCAGGCCATTGAAACAAAGGTAAGCCGGTAGGTACCACAGTACTTGAACCAGTGGCAGCAACCATGCCACCATTGGCCAAACCAGGAGAAGCACCAAACGTAAACGAAGAGGTAAGACCAGGAAGACCACGAATCGATTCAAGATCGGCCGTCTTGATACGCAAGAGTTCCCTCAAAGGATCAACCTCCTCTTTAGGCTTGTCACCAGCAGTAGCAATGTCAATGCCAAGTCGACTAACCTCATCGACAAGACGACGAACAGCATCATCCAAGGACAAAGGAGCAGTAGAATCAGATGGAGTAGACATCAGAATGGTAAGTGTAAAAAAATTGGGTTTGTAAAAAAATCAATAGATCCGGATTATACGGCTTAAAAAAATGTTGTATCCAGAGAAAGATACAAGTGGAGATAATATAAAAGTAAAATAAAGACTTGTAAAATAAGCCAGATACGAAAACTAAAGATTTATTAATTGAATTAAGCACACCTTTTATATTAAATCATAATCGCTACTAAGTCAATCAATCTATCTTATTGTTTAATGACCTGATGTTTGACAAGTGTCAAACATGTATATTTACAACACAGCATTTTATCAGGAACAATGGTCTGATATAGAATTTAGGTTGAGTCAGGCATTGTCTCAAACATGCCGCAATCTTCCCAAATCTCTTATTCAGCACAGACCATTTAGAATGTTCTCAAACAACTAAGTAGCTTGTTCCTTATCTTGAGACTCTATCAAAAGATCTACTAGCATCAAATGAAGTATCGTGATCCGATTATAACTGAGTTATTCTAACTCAAGTATCCCGCTGGATGCAACAGTCCTGCCAATCTCATCATAGGAAATAATTGGATGAAGCGCGCTAAAGCCAAACTGAATTTAGAAGAGAAGATGATTCGAGTGGAATATAAAACATTAAAAGCAAAGAATCCCTTCACATACACCAAAGCCTCTCACAACCCGCATGTCTCTTCAAGTACCATCCATTACACAATTGAAGGTGGATCCCAAACCAATGCCGTTTTACCTATGATAAAAACTCCTGCCTTAGACGAGTCTGACGATGAACCCTCTTCTTCTGAAGACGAACTCCACGATGGGGATACTGAAGAAGATGACATTAACGAAGACTTGGAACCAGAGTCATCTGGTTCAGATGGCGAAATGTTACTCATGTTAGAAGACGAATACAAGGAACATTCAGATCCTGACAGATTTGGACGATTAGGATTACAAAAAGTCCCATATGAACCTAGTAATTTCGACGTCTTTGTATACGACAACCTCTTTTACATCCCTCCGCACTCGTATCGCGAATACCACTTAGGCTTGAACCATTTACTCGATCAGAAGAAACTCAAAGAAGATCCAAGATTTCAAGTCGTATGTGATATAGTCTGCGATAAACTCTGCAACAAGGAATGCGTCTGGGCACAATCGGCTTCATATATAGTGCAAAAGGAAGACACAGTGTACCTTTTCTTAGTAAATGATTCTGACAATACCATCATTTTGGAACCTGGTGAATTGATCGCTAATATGGACGTCATTTATATGTCTGAAATCGAGGAATTCAAAGCTTTCAAACTGGGGAAACTGAATGAAGAAATGTTATCCAACGAATTATTCAGTTGCGAAGTACAAGATGATATGGATCTTGACAAATACGAAGACAAGATCAAAGACAAGATCGATATATCAAACGTGCCTAGTGATATAAAGAAAGATTTCTTAAGTCTGATTTCACAATTTGATCATATCTTCGACTGGGATAATGATAAGATTGGAAACATCAATGTCGGCGAACACGTTATCCAGCTGAAACCTGATGCAGTACCTCGCAGAGTCAAGCCTTATCGATTGTCAAGACATGAAACTGAATGTCTTCGGGAAGAGCTTGATAAGCTACTCAAGTTAGGCATCATAGAACGAGCTGGGTACTCTGAATGGGCGTCTCCTCTGATCATGCTAAAGAAGAAAGACGGGACATATCGTATCGTAGCTGATTTCCGATATCTCAATTCTCAAAGTCAAACTATGAACTATCCTTTGACGAACATTGACGATTTACTTGATCGATTGAACGAAGCTTATTGGATGAGTTGTTTTGATCTTCGTTCAGGTTTTTTTCAGGCCAACATCGCCAGCCAATCACGTCCTCTCACCACAGTAGTTTGTTCTCTCGGTGCATTCTATTTCAAAAAGCTAGCTCAAGGTATATCTAGTAGCCCAAGTGCTTTTTCTGAAATGATGCAGAAATGTTTCCACTCTCTGGTCAATGAATGTCTAATTTTATATTTGGACGATGTCACTACGTATACGAATCAAGAAGATCCCAGACAGCACTTACAAGACCTTGCAAAAACATTTAATTGCATGAGTAAACATGGCATTGTTCTCAATCCAAAGAAATGTCATTTCTTTAAGGAAGAAATCCTATTCCTGGGATACGTTGTGACAAGACATGCAATCAAACCCAACCCTGCAACCATTGAAAAGGTCAAGGATTTCCCTTTGCCAACAACCATCAAACAAGTACGCAGTTTCTTAGGACTAGCGTCATATTATCGAAGATTTGTAAATGGATTTGCAAAGATCGCTCGCCCCTTGCATGATCAGCTGAAAACAACCAAACGTCTTGCCTGGACTGACGAAGCCACGAAAGCCTTCCACACTTTGAAGGAAAAGCTCACCAGTGAACCCATTTTACGCAAACCTGATTTCAACAAACCCTTTGAGGTTGTGTGTGATGCTTCTATACAAGGATTGGGGGCAATCCTTACCCAGCGGACCGAGGAAGGCCATGAGTATCCTGTCGTATTCTCAAGCAGATCCCTTCATGGTTCAGAACGAAACTATGGCATTTCGAAACTTGAGCTACTTGCGGTCGTATGGTCGTTAAAACTGTATAGACCATATCTATTAGGCTCCCCATTCCAAGTAACGGTCATTAGTGATCACTCTGCACTCCCGGGGCTATTGAAAACAAAACAGCCCACTGGTATCTTGGCGAGATGGATCGAAATCCTTTCTGAATTCAACTTTAAAATAGTTTACAGAAAAGGTCGAGTCAATGAAGCTGCCGATTTTTTGAGTCGTTTAGGTTACTAAACCATGGTACTCTGACCCGTCCAAACCACTGACTGCATGACGAAAAACTCTGTTCTATCCGTCCAAACCACTGACTGCACGACGAAAAACTCTGTTCTACCCGTCCAAACCACTGACTGCATGACGAAAAACTCTGTTCTGCTATGTCCAAAGCTGCTGATGACATCCTTTTACATACACATCAACCTTAAACTCTTGCTAGTTATTTGTCCAAACTCTGCACGACAAGTATGCCACGATCCCTAAACTCTGATAGTCAAATATGAAGGTTTGCATAGAGACTCAAAACATTGTCTACCTAGGGTACTCTATTGTTGTGAAAGGGTACTACACCAAATACTATTTCCAACAAGTCCAAAGATCTTAAGACTTTAAACTGTGTATTACCATGGTCCAAAATCGCCTACTGAAAGACCTTATATTGCTAAACTCTGTTGTGAATCCAAAAAGCTTTAATTAGCACTTATGATGTTAAACTATGCCAACGTCCAAATCACTGTACTGTATGACGCTATTTTCTATAAACTCTGTTACTAGTCCAAGAATTTGAATGACTCTAAACTCTAGGAAAGGTCCAAACGCTCTGAATGACGATAAATCTCTGGAGTTGAATGCATAATCTATAAAACAATCTCAAAAACATTTCAAAATCCCCTCAAAAGCAACTACAAAAACATCAAATAATCAGTGAAACTACACCAAAAACATACATATAAATATCTAGACAATAAACCAAAAACATCTGAATAAAATAAAGCCCAAAAATAAATTTTTCAACCAAAAACCTTCTCTTAAAATTAAAACATGGAACAAAGCACAATCGACAACATAATACACTATTTAAAATCATCAACATTCGCAACGGCGACCATAAACCCTGAAGACCATAAATACATCGAAAAGAACATTCACAAATTCACTCTTTATCAAGATAAATTATATCTATTGCAACCAAATGATATAAATTGTTTCAAGAAAGTATTAAATAAAGAACAAGCCAAAGAAGTCTTTTTACAGTATCATTACCACCCGCTAGGAGGACATTTTGCTTTCGCCAATACATTGAATCGTATATTTCAGAAATTCTTCTGGCCAACTATGAACAAAGACATTTATGAAATGGTACGCCAATGTGAGCGTTGTCAAGAACATGGCCCCAAAAAGATCAATGAGAGGGCTTATCCTGTTCCTGTTCCTATTAAACCCTTCACCCAAATAGGACTGGATATTAAGCACGTAACCCCATCACAAAGCGGCCATCGTTATATCGTTGTCGCCATCGATTACCTAACCAAGTATGTGGAAGTTAGGGCTATTACAGCACAAACATCATCCGAGATTGCCCTTTTTCTATATGAAGAAGTCATTACTCGACACGGTTGTATCCACACTTTAATAACTGACAACGGCAAACCAATGGTATCCCAATTAGTGAACACAGTGTGTAGACAATTCGGTATTCACCACAAAACCATATCACCTTATCATTCACAAAGTCAAGGACTAGTCGAACGGTTTAACCGAACCTTAGACTCTTGTTTAAAGAAAAGAACTGAGAGTGAGAAAAAGAACTGGGATCAATACTTACCGGCTACTGCATTTGCGTATCGCTCAATCAAGCAAGCAACCACTGGCCAATCCCCATTCTTTCTGCTTTACGGTTATGAACCTCAAACATATTTTGATAACTCCCTCAGACCCATTGACATCAAAGAGCCAAGCTTTGAATTACAACTAAAGATCAGGACAACGATCCAAATTCAACACCTTGAAAATGTCAGAAAAGAAACCTTAAATAAGATCAAGAAATCACAAGACTTACAAGTCAAAAGGCTGGAAAAGAAAATGTATAATCCAAAGAAGGAGTGGAAACCGTCATTCAATGTTGGCGATATAGTAAAGCTATACAGAGACAACATCGCTACATCCTGGTCCGCCAAAATATCTATTCGTTGGTACTCTGACAATTTCTGTATACAAGAGAAACACAAAAAAGGATCTTATCTGATCAAAAACATTACGAATCCCGAAGATCCTAAATTACATCTAGTGCATGGAAATCGGTTGAAACCGTACGTAAAACCCACGATCAATTGGAACAAAGAATGCCACCTGATCTCGCATTGAAACAAAAAAAATATATACATATAAATATGCACATATAAAATCAAAAAAAAAAAATTCTTTCATTTTGAATAAAACTTTATGGTATCCTCTAATCTTGAAAACCTGTTGGAATCTGAAGACTTAATGGTTGAAGCCGTCCACGACAAGGTGGATAATTCCAAGAAACAACGAGGAATCAAAATCAAGGGCGTAGCCCAAAAGAAAGCCAATGCAGGCCTGGAAACTACTAATAACATCAAAATTGCTATCCGCACACACCAACATGCCAAGAAGCGCCTTAGCCATTATGAAGAGATTAAAAACAACACATTAAACAACATAATCCTACCAATTATCACTGAGGAACTACAAATTATCAAGAGAAAATATGATAACAAACAAATTTATCACATCAAACGACAACAATACATACAACAATTCTTTGATAACAAGCGAGAAGCCTTTATATTTGCAAGAAAACATTTGAAAAATCTATAATCGAGGCGATTATTTTCCGAGGCCCGCGAACATGTTACGAATCGAATCCGTAATTCTCTCAAAACTCTTTTTTTGGCTAAATAAAATACATCTATCAAATCATCCGAGAACAATCCCTCCAAGCGATCCATATTTGAAACAACCAACCTGAAAAACTCGTATGTTATAAATGTCAAATCAAAAACCATCTCTAGAACAAGAGAGAATTAAATATAAAATGCCTATCTAAAACCAAATGATTGATCTAAACCTCGGTTGCGCTGATTCTTCACTTCAGACAATTAAAATCGAAAGACATTAGTAGCGAAATATGATAGGAATAAGATCAGCTTACAGATTAGAAAATACATAAATACTCAAATTAGACACATATCACAATAAAAGATTATCTTATTTTTACCTCAAATTTATCTACTTAGCTTCATAGCTCTTTATTATTTCATTGATTGAACTTATATTCACATAAGATCCCTTGAATCTGTCATATATATCTGCTTGGTATTGATTCATTGTACTTTATTTCTTTTATACTTCTATTTTTTATCTGTTTATCTCTATATTTTACTAGTTGGACAACTATAAACCTGGTGCTCATATAATAGTTAGATCTGCTTGGTCATTTTTACCTATTACTTTTATTACTTTTATCACTACATACAAAACTAGCGCTCCTCGTTTCGCAACATTACAATTGAATAGAGTAAAAGTACCGTAATATATTATCGAGAACATTGTTACACATTGTTTTCGTAGCTTACTCTTTTACATTCTTCTGCTACTATTCGCTTTGAAGCATCTGTAATAATAATAATGAATGTCATTATTTTCCACATAATCATGAAATTATTATTGATGCATCCAGAGAAAAGATACAAGTGGAGATAATAATATAGAAGTGAATAAATACTTGTAGAACTAAGCCAGATACGAAGACTAAAGATTTATTAATTGAATTAAGAACGCCTTTTATATTAAATCATTATCGGTGCTAATAAGTCATCAATCAATCTATCTTATTGTTTAATGACCTGCTGATGTTTCTTGATGAGAGATGTCAAGCATTTACAACACAGCATTTATCCTGAACGATCTGATCCAGAATTTATATTGACTTAGATATTGTCTCAAACATACCGTAATCTTCCCAAATCTCTTACTAAACACAGACCATTTATTATTAGAATGTTGTTTTTGTTGTGCCAAAATCGCCACAACTGTCTATATAAGATTAAGGCACTCTTTGATAGGTAATTATTCCAAATATTATGGAATATGCTACTAGGTTACATCTCAGTTGATGGGCAGATTCAGCTGCAAGTGAATAACATTTGTTACTGTCTTGTGTGATGACTCATAAATTTAGTATAAATAGCCCTTTAATTTCATTAATAAACTTCAGTATATTTGCGTCTTGTTCAATTACTATACTATCTTTCGCTGTGCTGGTTATTATTGTATACGCTGGC
Organism: Mucor circinelloides; assembly: GCA_037974945.1. NCBI lineage: Eukaryota > Fungi > Mucoromycota > Mucoromycetes > Mucorales > Mucoraceae > Mucor > Mucor circinelloides. The sequence continues at coordinate 539,490 of JBBNAA010000030.1, read as the reverse complement.
TCAACAGTTTTCAAACAGCAGCTAATAAGTAGCTTGTTCCTTATCTTGAGACACTACCAAACAATCTAGTGTTAATGAAATATCATGATGACCCAATTACAATTGAGTTATTTTAACTTAAGTATCCCCCTGGACTCAAAAATTATCTCAAACATACAAGTTATGCTAGCGTCTTCCGTCGACTTCTTGTTGTATCCAGAGAAATATACAAGTGGAGATAATATAAAAGCAAAAATAAAGACTTGTGAATTAGGCCAGATACGAAAACTAAAGATTTATTAATTGAATTAAGCACACCTTTTATCTTAAATCATAATCGCTAAGTCAATCAGTATATCATATTGTTTAATAATGACCTGATGTTTGACAAGTGTCAAACATGTATATTTACAGCACAGCATTTTATCAAGAACAATGGTCTGATATAGAATTTAGGTTGAGTCAGGCATTGCCTCACGACTAGATTCTCTAAAATATCTTTGACGATAGCTTGTCCAATTTGAACAAAACAAAAACCATTCGATAGGCCTACACTAGCCCCAACATAATCTAAAAGTCAAAAACATCTAATAAACGTTCCCTTCATGAAATAACTCAAGATCGTATATTCTGATTGCCCCAACAAGCGGGCACTACCCGACTTAATTTTGGAAATACTAATAAAAACCATACCATCGTATAGAGAATTAAAAGAGAAACAAAAGTCAAGCGCTACCCACCATCGGCTCACTTAGTGAATCATGAAGAAATATCCATTCAAACTTGGATCATTTTTCACATTTTTCCTTCTTACTGCTTCAAATCGTCTATTAAAAACCCAAATTCAACACTCCCTAATCAAACAAATTATTCCAAGCAACTTTTACTATACATACAACTAATATTCATATATCAATCCAATGACTTTTACTAGTACCATCTACTCAGAATTGTTTAAATCATGAAATCATTGGTATCTCAGGAACCAAAATAGCTATGCAAATTTGGTTTGCACCATCACATTTCCCGCAAAAATCCGTTATAGGAACATGCTAACCTCAAAGCTCTACTGACAGTTTTCAAATTTTCGATCTTCCATCATACAAAAGTCTAAAAGTCCAAAATTAAAAATCGTTTCCAACATCCATGACCAGACATAAGGTCCCGTACACAATATGAGATAACCTGAAACTATTGTAATACTATGAAAATGAGGCAACTTTAAGCTGAGAACATGGTATTAGAAATGCTTTGTTATCGAGATAATGGACATTGGAGAGTGCACAATTTAGCTGGGAGTAGATGCATGCCTCATTTTGGAATGCATAAACGAAACAAGAAAAAGTAAGCTACAATCACCCAGTCTCAAAAACAACACTCATTAACAAGTAAAGTATCCCTCTATAGCAATAGATTAGCAACTTATAATGTGCGTTATGCCACGCTCCCAATTCAAAAAGAATGATGCTGCATTGAGAAGCTTTCTCCAGGCATAGTTGCTGACATTGAACTGAGATTGAAAACACTACTGTTTAAAATGAGGATGGATGCATCCAGAGATTTGTAATGACCTAAACTTGGCAATTGTTGGTAATTAACACTTGTTGAAGTATGTATTAAACTTGTGCAGAATTAAAAAACGCATCTAACGGTACTAATCTTGTCTAGTTTGATCAAGGCTAGGTGTTTCAAAGCGACAGAACATTTTTTGTCAAATTTTGATGCTTTTTCAATAATATCTCCATCTCTGTCAAAATAAACCTACTTGTAACATGAATGATTATTGTAAAGCAAAAAATTTCCTATCGTCTGAGCTCTTACTTGATGTTTTAGCTCGACTCTACGTGGAGAAATGAGCGAAAACGTCTGACCAAAAAATAGTCAGCTAATTTTTTTGCCTTACTCTTACCCGTAAATTTGGTTAAAGATGGCCAATTTTCCATCGACATGACTTTTGACAATATCTTCAACAGAACTCATCAGATTTGAACAAAACAAAAACCATTCGATAGGCCTACACTAGCCCCAACATAATCTAAAAGTCAAAAACATCTAATAAACGTTCCCTTCATGAAATAACTCAAGATCGTATATTCTGATTGCCCCAACAAGCGGGCACTACCCGACTTAATTTTGGAAATACTAATAAAAACCATACCATCGTATAGAGAATTAAAAGAGAAACAAAAGTCAAGCGCTACCCACCATCGGCTCACTTAGTAAATCATGAAGAAATATCCATTCAAACTTGGATCATTTTTCACATTTTTCCTTCTTACTGCTTCAAATCGTCTATTAAAAACCCAAATTCAACACTCCCTAATCAAACAAATTATTCCAAGCAACTTTTACTATACATACAACTAATATTCATATATCAATCCGTCGACTTTTTTTATTAGCATCGGGTCAAACCTTGCGTTAAGTTCTTAAGCACTTGTTAATTCCTCCACTGCAACTCATCCTACTACTACCTAGAATATGATTGGAGTTTCAACTTCTTGGCAGAGAACTGCTATATTAACATGCTTGTTGTACGCTTAGAATCAAAGTCCCATTCAAAGAAGTTCTAATGGTGATCAAAAGAAGAAGATGAAAGAAAGATGACGACAGCTGATATCAGGATATGGGTACGGATAATAAATCATAAAATTGAACAGTTTTAAAGATGTGTCAGTCTAAAATTTCTTTCAGAGCTCTTTGATCACTTTGTTGAGACCTTTGTCGAAGTAGTTTCATCCAGAATGTAATTAAACGTTATTCAAAGAATATTCAGTAAAGCAGATTTTTAGCGGATTTGAACAGAGGAGAGCTGCTAATTTGAAAAAATGCTTCGATCCCAAGATTAGTGCCCGAATGACCAAATGCTCAAACTTGTTCTTTAATTTGCTACTTGGCTTGAGCATGAGGATGATATTAATTTCAAAGATAGTGAAGATGAATAATATATCTTAGACGAATCCGTGAAACAAATGAGCAAAAGTTTAGAGCCAATTCATAATCATCGCACCCGAGTTTTGTACGTTCAAATAGAGTATTGTGAGAAAAAGACACTTTGATATAGATTATTGTTTGAGATAAAAACGGATAACGATTGCACTTGAAGATATGTGTATTGTACTGTGATAAATCTACCAACGTCTATTATTATGCAGTGAAAATCAGGAACAGAGATCAAACTTACCGTCACTCTCCAAGCCACGATGAGCATGATCAAAAACTTGATTTTTTCTTGATGTTCATTTTTCAAGTGGACATCTTGAATTAACATCAAAATGGAAAAGTGGAAGGGATCATTTGCACAAAGTCAATTAGAAAAGTTTGGTTGGGAAAAGTAATGGCTATCTATTTATTGATATATTTGCAACATTTTTTTTCTAACCTCAATCTCCCTTTCTCTCTTTGCAGTGGTGAAGGTCTCGGTAAAAACAAAGAAGGAAGTGCCAAGCACATTAGTGTCTCTATAAAAAATGACAAGAAAGGTGTTGGAGTTGGCCAAGGTCAATGGGAATTTGCTTGGTGGGACCATCTGTATAACAAAAGCGCTAGCTCTGTGGTCGTAGAAAAAGACGAAGACAAGGGAGAGATCAAAGTCGCCACAAAATCTAAAGGAGAAACTCGTCGTTCAAAGACGGGTATCATTTCAACACAACGTCCTACTGGCAAGAGCGTCCAGTCAACAGAGACAACCACTGAAACAACAAGTACCAGCATGAGTTCCATGGCAGACTCTCGTAATATGATGGATTCAGTAAAGGATGTACATGTCAATATTGCTCAACGTTTAGCAAGTGCGTCACTTTATGGCTCATTCGTAAAAAGCGCCACCACATCAGCTGTTCCTACACCAGGTGCTTCAGACGAAGAAGTAGATGACGAGCTGAAGGATTATTCAATGAAGGTGACAGATGCTGAATTATTTGCTGCCTGTGAAGGACGTACTGCAAGAAAAGGTGGTCGCGGTTTAGTGGATCAAACTGGTAAATTCAAGCGTGTGATGCAAGATTACGTGAGACCTGTCGACGAAGACGACGTAGTTGCTACTACTACTACCAAGAGCAAAAAGAGAAAGCATACAGACGACAAGGAGGACAAAAAATCAGCCAAGAAGCAAAAAAAGTTGGAAAAAGCAGCCCGAAAAGAAGCCAAAGCAGCCCGAAAATTAGAAAAGGCAGCTAAAAAGGAGGCCAAAGAGGCTAGGAAGGCAGCAAAGGCAGCAAAGAAAGAAGCTAAAGCGGCAAAGAAGGCTGCTAAGGAGTCAAAGAAGAGCAAGGATTGAATATCACCATTCATTCATAGAGATTAGCCCTGCATCAAATAGCATAGATCAATTCCCTTTTTTAATTCTTTTTTTTGTATAAATTATTCTTTTCGTTAATGTTTATTACAACGATGTACAGTGGACTAGTTATTAGAGTCACTGTATAAAACGTAGCTACTTTATATTCGACTGACACTGCCACAAGACCATTTCAGAACTCTCCATATCACAATAATGGCACATAACCCTGACAGAGCAATTCCGCCATACAAAAATCCATCATGCAACACCTGAGTACAAAGTGTTTTGTTTGCTTCCACATAATCATTGGACGCGGCACATTTGTCTCCAATCACCTTTGCAACAATGATCAGCGCTACACCAGCAAATAAGAATGCAATCAAAATAAGCGTCCATAAGCAAGAACATAGCGTGATGCCAAAGCAACAGCAGCCATCTCGCCGTCTGACACTAGAGAACTTGTCATTAAACATCATGGGAGGTGGGGGCGGCAGAGGTGGAGGAGGAGGCATCATGGATGGCATCAAAGATGGATTACTCGATTGTGGGCCCAATTGAGGTTGACGAAAAGGTGACATAAATTGTGGCTGCTGCTGTTGTTGTTGCTGCTGCTGTTGTTGTTGTTGTTGTTGTTGTAATGGCGGTGGAGTGAACAGGGAAGACGATTGTTGGTGGCGAAATACAGCAGGCGGTGGTAAAGGAGGCATCATGATAGGCGAAGATATACTGTTATTGTTATACAAAATTTGGTCATCGCTGTATAATGGATTGCTATTATTATAAAATACAGGTTCTGGTCTTGGAGGTGGATGATGATGTCTATACGCATCACTCAAGTCTATTGCTGATGTCCCAGATGCTACCGGATAGGAAGTCTGAAGCTGCTGTTTCTGTTGCATCTCCAATTCTTGTCGTCGAAGTTTTTCTTGTCTCTCTGCATACAGATATTCCCTCAGATTAACGGCTTCAGGGTCTTCATAATCGCCATCCTCGGTCATGTTATTATGACTACTGTTGGTGTTTTCGTAATACTGGCCACGCTGATGATCCTGGATAGAATGGCTAGACGAAGCCGCTGTGGATACATGTGCAGCTGATCTTGCGTCCTCATGGAAAGATGGCCCTTTCGATGATGAAAACGAGTTTCTTTGGTTGGATGATGAAGATTGATCGACGATATAAAACGGTTGTTGCTGCTGCTGCTGCTGCTGTTGTTGTTGTTGGTACATTTGCTGGTTTTCCTCGATACTCAAGTCATTTTGAGTCAGTGGAGGAGGAGGAGGGTATTGACCAGCGTATGGATCAGATGTGATGGACCTTTTCTTTTTTCTAGGCTCAATGGACATGTTTAGGTAAAATACAACAAAATAACAAAGCAAAGAAAGAGGGTGATTTGAAATCACAAAACTTGTTTTGACATCTAAAATAGGACATTGTCACGCATCTAAGCCTAAACAATGCAAGCATATGCTACATTGGTCTTTCAATGCGCCAGTGAAGCACGCTTGCCATGCTCAAGTGCTTTTATGGATCCAATGCTTTATCGTTGGAATGTAAACAAGCCATTGCTGATTTTGAAAGGCCCTCGTTCTTCCCTGTAATTGCTGTATGCATTGTTCTTTAGTGCTTCTCCCCCCCCCCAAGTACATAACAATAGGTTACTATTCTTAGTAGGCATTGAGTTGTGCTACAATAATATTTACTTTTTTTTTTAATATGCCTTATAAGGATTTGAGCTGTGGATAGTGAGCCAAGGCGCTTTATTTCGTATCGAGACGAATAGAAGAGATGTCAATGATTAGGTGCATTAAAAGGGGAAAACTATACAATGTATGTTGAAACATAATGTGGAAATATGTAGTGTTCTGTGGTGGTTATGAAGTTGCAATAGAAAGTATGTTAAAGGTATAAAGTAATGTAGCAAGAGAAAATGATTAACGAAGGCACGACTGTCTGTCTTCTGGATCAACTCGGATGCCTTCTGCTGTAGAAAATACATCCCAGAAACGCAGTGTCTCGTCACCAGCGCCCGTAACCACCGTGCTGCCATCGTTACTCATAGCCATGTACAGTACACGAGATGTGTGGCCTGTCAATGTAGCAAGACGCTGCATTCTGTCAGATTTCCAAACAATGACTTGGTTCGAGGAGCTCACTGCGTTATTAGCGTAGCCATGTGTTGATACAATGTCGTCCGTTTTTTTAGACCAGGTAATATTACAAACTTGGGAGCCAGTATCATGAGAGGAGGTCAAACTGCCAGCGATTGTGTTCCAGAACTTGATTGTCTTGTCTGCGGTACCACCACCACTGACTAAAACACCACGTCTGTGCGGATTCCAAGCAATCGCTTTCACGGCAGCAATATGTTGAGAAAATCTGTGCGCAATGCTATTTTCATGCGAATCCCACACGAGAAGATTATTATCGTTACCGCCTGACGCAAGCATTGTGCCTTCTGGATTCCACTTTAAACCGCACACTTCTTGAGTGTGTCCTATTAATTTGCGAAAGTAAGGTCTTGACGCACGCACATCGTGGTGATAGATGGTATGATCTCGACCGCCTGTGGTCAAAATGTTGGACCTCCACGCCATTGAACCTAATTTTTTTTGAACACATCAAAACAATGAAGCTTGTAATCAAAAGAGATAAACATACCAATTCTGGACGGGTGTGTAGACCAGGTTCTGATTCGTCTTGAATGCTCTGTATCATACAGAATGGCTTTACCAGACTTTGTTCCGACGGCTAATACAGAGCCTACTGTCGACCAACTCACAGATGTTACATCGTCAGTAACGAAATCACAAAGTTTGGTGACTCGACTGGTATTCGCATTCCACAAGTAAACACATGTCCCTAACCCAACTGCCAAACAATCGTTTGAGCCCCAATCAACCAGATTCAGATAGAAATCGTCTTGCAATTCTGGCGCATCTAATATCTTGATGGCTGTGGTATTGATATGTCGAATGGTTTTGTCTGAGGATAGAAGGATGCGACGACCAGCTTCTCCAATAGGCGAGGTCTGGAAGCGAGATGCGTTGGGGTGATCTACGATGGTTGAATAATCTGTAGCTGTCGGTGAGGGCGATAAAACGGGTAATGCTGACGAGGAAGATTCTCCATTTCCAAAGGGTTCAGGAGAGCGACGATAATGAGGAAATAATGAGCTTGTCGATGAATTGTTGCTGCTGTTGTGTAGAGAAGGCACGTTGTGGGAGCTGTCGGCAGCAGAGGATGATGAAGATGATGCTGCTACTACATTTGTGTTATTATGAGAGGCATTGCTACTGCTGTTGTTGTTATGAAACGGGTTTGTATAGTGCAAGACTCGTCTCGGTGTTCTTGCTGGTGAATCTGGAGATACATACTCTTCTACAGCTGATAAATCATCCAATAACTCTGCTCGAAAAAAGGCACTCATTCGCCTTGATTCTCTACTATTTGATGGCGTATTCGATGCACTTGCATCGCTTGACCGTTTGGAACTGTTTGATGGGGATTGCTCCATCATTTGAAAGTCTCTGGTCAAATTTCGATCTCTCGAAGGAATGAATCTATCTCCATGAGGTTGATGTCTTTTGCGGCCAAACGGCGATGGAGGGAAATACGATTCCAAACTCTGTGTTGGTGGTGTCTTTGGACTCACTGGATCTTTGTACAGTAAATCATCTTCGTAAAGTGACTCTTGCTTTATCTCTCTCTTTTCATCGGTAACTTGCTCTTTTTCTTCTTCCTGCTCATTCGTTGTTTTTGAAGATCTTAGCTTTCTGCGGTAATCCCCCATCACAGTGATGAATTAATTGATATATTTATCTGGTTGTGATGTAGCCCGTTGGTGACAGAATGAAAACTTTGTTTCGCAAATTTCTGAAATATAAAATTTTTTTTTTAGTTCAATTGTGCCTGTTTGCCCTCTTTGATTTCTTGAGATATTTGATTTTTACCAATTTTATGCACTGGACCAACTTAAAAATGAGAGAGAGAGAAACAAACGAAAATAATAGGAGAAGTAACGATAATGTTAGATTGCAAGTGGATTTTCTTCTCAGTTGATTAAGAATAGTAGTCGATAAATACCTGTTTGAACTTCAAATGCAAATGCTGTTATTTTATCTTTTTCTGTGTTGTATATCTTTTCTCACAAAGAGCTACAGAGAAAAAGCTTATTCCGGGGTAGTGAATGAAAGGGAGAACAAGAGAAGCAGGCGAAAAAAGAAAAGTAGGAGAGAGGATAAAGAAACAGCAATTGTGAGTTCTCATACTCCTTTTGCCCTTTTTTTTTTTTTTTTTTTTTTTTACTCTTTTCAGATTCGAGAGAGAAATGGAATTTTTACAATGGAATTTCCGTGGCACGTCATCAATGATTAAAACCCAGTGCTGGATCATTAGGCATTTGTTCGCTTGAGTTTACAATGAAAACTGATGCAATGTTCATCATTTGTATTGATTGTTTCCCATAGCTTGTATGATCTCGGCGCGTTTTTCCAATGAATACACATAGCTCCCTATCGTCCGAGTTCCGATCATTTCATTCTGTGATTCTGTACACCATATATGCTAATTCAAACAAACCCAGATAGACGATCCCCTTAAAACGATCCTTGCCCTGTGCTTAAAATAGTTTCAAATGATATTTACGGCAGTGATACTGCGTTGTCACACATGTTTTCTCTTTTTCAGTCAGCAGTTATAGTGTTTCGGTCATGACCGTCAGTAACTGTAGGCACTGAATTAGCACTGGACGCTTTGAACGAGAATCCAATGCGTATTGCAATAGATCCACGGACAATGGCGCTAGAACTCGAGTATGAAACGACAGTGCTCTGAAAGTTCCACATTAAAAGGTGAACTGGGTTGCTAATTTTCAAAACAATTGCTATTTCAAAGCTGCTTCTTTTATACAACTGGAGCAAGTAAGTAGAGTGTCATAACATTTTGTCTGTATATCATGTACCAGAAAAATTACTGCTTTATAATTGCCCTGAGTAATAAAGCATACTAGGATTGAGAATGACATTTTGTTGACATTTGATGTGTCAAAAGCTTGATCTGATCACGTCTATAGTCCTGAGTGACTATTAAGATCGAGTTATACTACCAGATACACGCTGCCCACCCATTTGATGTTGAATGAAATGTGTAAAGCATTAGAGCAATTCCAATGGGAGGTTCCAAATCGCTAGCAAAATCAAAGGAATGAAGATCTGAAGACATATAGAAATAATGTTCATCTATAAAAGGGTACTTGTTTACATAATCAATGAATAGTCAAGTTCCTTTACTAGTAAGCATGAAAAGTATATTGAAAAGGGCCCGCAGCTTTTTGCTGACGATAACGTTGATGGATATATTGACGTCCAAGTTTGGAGGCTTCAAAATCTGCAAGTCTCAAATGAATGGCCATCTGAGAAACAACATGCTTATGTCTATCAAGAAATCAACTTTCGACCTCAGGGCGAGAAACTCACCTGAAAAAATTACAAAAGAGATATGAATGATTCATGCAACAGAAGGATCCTGATCTGGATTATGACGTGAACTGCGTCTTCATTGACGAGGTTGGATTCAATATCAACATGAGGAACAATTGAGCTGGGTCAGCAGTAGGAAACCCTGCCATAGTTGATATTGAAAAAGACTCGCTCCCCATCACACACTATCATTGTCGCCATTTATTCTTCAAGTGTTCTTCACGTCGTCATGAAAAAAAGTCTGCACCTAGAAAGCCAAGAGGACGGAAGCTCCAAGCAACCAAAGCAGTGAAATCAAAGAAAAGAAAACTTGCTAGGGGCAAAAAGCAAAGAGCAGGAAAGATCGTCGTTGAGGAGCCTACCATAGAATATATTGAAGTTGAGAAGGAAGAGTCCAAGGATACAACTACAGCTCACTTTGTGAAATTTATGAATGAGCTTCTCGATATCATGGACATGGATGAACGTCTGAAGGGCAATTACCTTATTATAGATAACTGCACTATTCCTAAGTCGCAGCCAATGATGAGAAAGATTGAAAGCAGAGGATATGGAATGATGTATCTGACACCTTATTCCCCCAATTGAGCAGTCTTGAGCCATTGTAAAGGGAGAGATGAAGCGCCATAGACTCTTAAGTGAAAAGAACTTGTCACAGAGAATTGCTGATGCATGTAATAATGTACAAGTTGGTGATCTTCATGAATTTGTAGTCTCTCAAAGTGCCAGATCACCAACTGCTTCAATAAAACAGAATTCCAACAGTGAATAGGCTGACAGCTATGTTTCTCTAACAACATATATAAAGTAAATTTGAGAAATGGCCAATAAAATCGAGAAACGACCAATATTTCCCGGCCGCACTGTATCCAGCCCAGAAATGCACATTAGAAACAGTTTTTTTTTTCTTTCGCCGAAACCTTTCGATCAGATCTAATTGGATCTGGCAGTGAGTCCAGTCTTTTTTTAACCCTTTGAAATGAAAAAAAAAAAAAAATATTTTTTTTTTTTATTTTCCAAAGCTCTAAACTCAATTATAAAAAAAAAAAAAAAATTAAAAAAAGACAACTAAATCATTGTGATAATTTAAGCCATCATGTCGTTTACTCATCCTTATGGGCAACAACAACAACAGCATCATCCTCAGCAACAGCAGCCACAACATCATCCTCAATCTGCTCCTCCTCCACAGCGGCAACAACAACAACAACAACAGCAGCATCATCATCATCAGCAACAACCTCAACATCATCAGCAACAACCTCAACATCATCAACAAGCACAGCAATCTCCTTATGCAAATGCTGCTTACATGAATAATCATTTACCAAGCTTACATGAGCAATCTCCATATCGCACTCAACAACAAGTCCCTTCACAGCACTCTCCTTATAGCAGTAGACCCGATACTGGCCTGCCACCTCCTCCCGCACAACATCAGTTACATCAATCACAATCGCAACAACATCCACAACAAAATGCGGAGCATTTTCATCAACCTTTACCCTCCATGCATGATTCACGTAAACTCTTTACTTGCAATGAACCAGGCTGTTCAGAGTACTTTGATCACTCAAATGGACTACGAATACATCAAAGGTAAGGAATGATGTATGCTCATCTAATTTATCAAAGCCGAGTAAATTAATACTTTGAATGTGATTAGAACTGCTCATGGTCGTAGTTTAGGAGGAGGAGGAGGAGGAGACAATAGTAACGATGATCATATTCGAAGCACACAAAGCAGACCCTATGTAAGCGCCATTGTGTCGGATGTTTGAATATTCTGGATCTAACACGGAAAATGATAGGTTTGTCCTTATGCCGAGTGTGGAAAATCATTCACACAATATGGAAATTTGAAGGTAAACATGCCTAGATCAGATATTACAAAAAGTTGAAACAACCCTGACATGTACAACTATTAGACACATTCAAGAAAGCACACTGGCGAAAGACCGTATCATGTAAGCTCAATCTTGTCATCACAGCTGTGAAAGCCGTCAGACTAACATGATCATCTCAGTGCACTTATGATGGATGCGATAAGGCTTTTACACAATTGGGCAATCTGAAGACTCATGAAAAGATACATTGGCCCGTTAAACCTTTCATGTGTGCATTTCCAAATTGCGGTAAAGGTTTTACGCAACGTGGAAACCTCAAGGTAAGTACAAATAAACATGCTGCGTTTAACTTTGGTATTCACATTTTCATTATGCGGTATAGACACATCAAGTAAAAGTTCATCAAATTGTACCTCAGTAGGTTTCTTTTGGGCACCATCCGCCATCATGTCGCCTCTTTTCTTTTAATAATCCAACATCCTTCGCTTATTTACACATACATACACTATATATTCTTCCTTGTTTTTTCTAATTTACATTTACTACTATCTTACTGCGCAATAAATCTACGCAACAACCATCATTTCTTGTGCGTAATTAATTTATATCATTGTGCTGGCAATACAGAGAAGAGGAGATGGCCAATACCAGAACAATAATAACGCCCACGGATCCAAGGGCTGACATTTGACCAATGCCTTTCACCCACCCACCCACATTTACGTGCACAATGGTATCATCCACATGTATTTTATATAATGCTTGGGTTCACATAAATCAGTGTCAATAAAGATAGCGCTTCAACTTGAATGTCTTGCGCTTTTTTTTTTTTTTTCCTATGTTTTATTCATTTTGGTACTTTGAAATCTCTGTTTGTGGGTATTTACATCATAAGATGTAGCTGTACAGTAGTAGTTTTAGTTGCAACTTAAAAAAGAGTCCAAATCGAGAAGATGGTTGAAGAATTCTCCATGGTGTACTGATATGAATTACTATTTTTGCTGCTGTATAACTGCATTGTCTTGTGATGGTTGTTAAAAGAAGGTTTTTATTGATGATGAGAAGAGTCTATTTGATGTAATTGAATAGTACATTGATAATTGCTGTACGAGCATTTTTGGTAATTGTTGAGCCAGTACCCTTGGCAATGGCGATAATAAATGGCGTATCATGGAGCTTTCAAGTTTACCTCTATGATTCGCGTAGCATTGTAAATGGTTTCTTGTTCTCCCGCTTCGTTGCGCGTCCTCCTATGCATAGATCCTTCGATACCTCTGCCATCTTTTCCTATGAAATGACTCGTGCCTGATTTACTGTATCTGTCTTCGTGTAATCCGAATCGTCTATCTCTGTGTACCAAAACTAGAGAGACCTCCACTTTTGCAACAGATGATTGCTGATCCCAAGCACCAGATACTTGACTGGCATCCCCTCCCCCCACTATCCAATCCAAGATGAGTTCACCTTTGGCTGTTACTCCTGATCTCTTGCAGTCTCTTATGCTACTCTGTGGATACCGAAATTACCTGGTTCGACCATTAACACTGGTCGTCGTAAGCAAACTCTTGTACAGATCATCTCTTTTGGTACATCAAGTGTCTTTTGATAGGGCGATCAAGATGATTAACCAGGACGAGCACAGCGTGTTACCCTTCTGTAGTCGTATCACGATCTCTTTCAATTTAAACTTTTGGAATACTATTTATTGTTACTATACATATTAAAAAAAAATAAGAATTAAAAGGGATCCAATAACTATACATGCAATTTAAAAAAGGATCCTGCGACTATACATAATAATAATATAAAAAAAAGAGAAAAAAAAAGAAAAGAAAAATTAAAAGGGATCCAAATCGAGAAGATGGTCAAAGAATCTTTTTGCTACTGGTTCGTGGTAGTCAGAGTAAAAGTCGTATTCATCTCTCTCATGGCGAGTTCGTTTCTTGCCCAGATAAGAGACGGTGGTATAATCCCAAGTGGTTTTAGCAGAGTTATTATTATTGTTTTGTTGGTTGTTTGATGGAGGTGTATCTTTAGCAAGAGAAGCTTCTTGGCTAGGTATTTTGTTGTTGATGTATTGTTGAGTAGGTTGTTGTTGAGTGCTTGATGAAAAGCCGACGCTATGAATAGGTTGGTTCTCAATGTCTGATGAGGTGTTGGTACGAGGAGTAGATTGGCTAGCAGTATTCAGCAATCTGTTGGCATGATGTGCAGATCGATTATTATCACGGTTGCTCAAGCCAGTTTTTTGACGACGAGGAGTAATGCATCGTGGCTTGCTGATTTTGACGACGTTTGGGCCATTCACTGACATAGATCCTTCCAATTTTCGTTGCTTTGGCGCGTTTTCTTGCCACTCGTCTTGATCGAGGCTGCGACCATGCTTTCTTCTGTAAGTGCTTGTGTAAGGTGTGCTGATTTCTTTGTTCTTGTCGGGAACATTTATAACAATTGGCAAAGGTGTGAGTGAATGGATAGCAGGGAGTGAGACACCAAAGACTGAGTCAGTTGATGATGAGGTGGGAGTACTTGGGGTAGCTGTAGAGACGGCTGCTACATCGAGAGAGTTGACCATAGCGACATTGTTTTGAGTACATTCCTGAGGGTTGGTGGCATCATTGAAAGCGCTATTCGCTTGAGATGTTGAGTTGTTTTTGTTGGCATGTGTTTGGTGGAGTGTATCATTGAATCGAAAGGTAGTAGGTGTCAATAAAGTCAAACCAATGCGCTCCAATTCTGATTCGTTTGTTTCATTTGATGTAACATTGTTAGCATTAACCATTTCAGGTGCTTCAGGAACTTCATTTTGATTGGAGGAGGCATATTGATTTTGGTTGCCGACGATTTCATGATTTGCTGCGTAAAGATCATTATTGTGTTCAAGGTCATTGCTCCATGAATCTGGAGATGTAGACTCTTCATCACTGATAGTCTCTTCGACAGACGGGTAATTGAACACGCCGTAGTCTTGGTTGTGAGGGATATAATCAATGTCTTGTGTCTTTTGAGATGGTGATTCTTGCTTTTGTGTTGGCTCTGGCACTATCTCTTGTTCTTGCACTTGCACTTCTTGCTCCTGCTCCTGCTCCTGCTCTTGCTCCTGCTCTTGCTTGTTCTCTGGATTGTGTGTGAAGCGTTCTTCTACATGTACGTCAATTCCGGCGTTAACCATGGCTATCAATGATTCTGTTGTGGAACAAACACTGCCAAAAAAAATTAGTAAAAAAAAAAAAAATTACTTGCTACATGTCTTTAAATACTTACTTGTAGACCATGAGTTCTTTGAATAAGGGAATATTTTTATTTTCGAGCTTTGCTGCGCCAACTAGCAAGAGACGTTTTAAAAAGGCGCTGACACCAAGGTTGGCCATTGCTGAATGTCGTTCGTTCCTGAGCTTTATGGTTCTTTTCTGTCTTTGAGTTGATGTCTGAGTTTAGTTGCGTAATATAAGGAAAAAAAAAAAAGAATATGATGAGTTCAGAACTGAATTGGAATGAGAAAGAAATTGAAGAAAGAAAGAGGAACAAATGAAATGGTCAGGTTCGCCCGATTTTATAGCAAAATTTTTCGCGTTCTTCACCTACGCGTCACGGAAATTGATTATTCTTGGTGGCTCAAGCTCATGTTCAAACACTAACAGTTGCGCGCTCCACAGCAAAACTACTCAAAGCTGCCCAACAACTCCTCATCTTTGAGCCACTGTAAACGACAATGCCCCTCTTTCAAATTAAAACTGTAGCGAATTGAAGCTATTTTATACACAGTTTTTATATATATACATAGATGATTGCTATCCTTAAATGAATCAATTAATAGTAATACTCTTTTGTTATCAGAAATTCTTGCTCTGTGTGTTCTGGATTTCTTTTCTTCTTGAGATAATAGTCAATTGGGACCTTTGTGTTAAGGAACTCATCAATCGGTTGATCGTGATCATTTGGAGTAATTGGGGAAGCGTAATTCGAGCTGCTTCTACGTCTTCTACTCAAGTATTTTGTATGCACAGGTGGCGGCTTGATTGTTGTTGTAGTATCAATTGCGGCACTATTACTGCTGCTTTCATCTGGGATATCCTCTTCGTTGAAGTTCCACGTAGTTTCAATGAAATCAAGTTCATCCCAAGAGTCATTATCATATTCTTCGTCTTCGTGAGTGGATTGAGGGTACTTTTTGGTAGCAGACCGGCTCATTAGATAAGCTCTCTTGTTGAGTTCAGGACGGCGAGCCAGGTACTTTTGCAAAAGTTGAGGACCAGCGGCCTTTTTCAAAAATGGATGATTCAGGGCGTCAGAAACAGATAAACGGGTGGCCGGATTTTTGTCTAGACACTTTTCGATAAAGTCTTGAATCGAGTTTGATGGAACGTATCGAACATGGTTCGTGTACAAAGTAGGAGCAGGGTCGTCAATGATCATCGAGAATATCTATATTGGAAGCATGAGCTAAATATTGCAAACATAGTCTGTTTGTCGTCATCATTAACTTACAGTCATTGGATCGTACTCTGCAAAGGGAGGTTTGCCACATGCCAGTTCAATTGAGGTTATACCGAGAGACCATAGATCAACTTTTGTATCGTAATCTTGATTTAGCAGAATTTCTGGGGCCATCCAGCATGGTGTACCAACAAAGGATCTGCGGGCTTTTTTGGGAACAGCGGGAGGTTGCAACAAGGTAGACATCTTGTGATGAGGAAAGTTATCAGCCGGCATCAACGAAATAAAGGACTCAGTCATGGATTCCATTGTAGATTCAGCATCTGGCATGGCAGCGTTCTTGCGAAAGTAATTTGTATTTTTAGGCACATCAGCCAAATTAGTGAGCAAATGATTGCTTACACCAAAATCAGCCAGCTTGACGATACCAGTATCGAAATCCAACAACATGTTTGCAGACTTAATATCGCGGTGCACCAGCTCATTGTCATGGAGATATTCCAAGCCTTGAGACACCTGCTTGATGATACATGCAACTATACTTTCTTCGAAACCAAGTTTATGACATCTGGACAGCAAATCATGACAAGAACCTAATATCAAATTAACGTTAATTATTGATGTCTATTAATAGGGCCACTGACAGTGGTACCAACTTACCGGCTGACATGATCGGGGTGACAATGTATAATTGAGAGGAATGAACAAAGCTTTGATAGACTTCAAGCAAATGTGGGTGTCTACATAATGTCATGATTTGAATTTCTTTGCGCAAAGCATCTAATCTTGAGTCGTCGAGGCCAATCTCTTCTAAATCGACGGTTTTAATGGCTATCACAGACTTGTTTGGCTTGTAAATAGCAGAGTATACCGATGCAGTTGCTCCGGCACCAATGGTTCTTAGGACATCATAGTCATCTGCTTTTGAAGAGTAAGAAGCAATCATTGGATGCTGCTGTTGCTGGTGTCTTCTTGACGTTGGTGAAGATGAGTTACTGCCAGTACTGTTTGATCTGAGCGATAATTTGACTCTGCTGACAAGTTCAGAAATAGATCTCTGCCTTGATAAAGGCTTTTTGGGTGTGATCGTTGCTGTTGCATTGTTTGAGGGGGAAGATGTTGAATTTACTGCATTGACCTGAGTCTCTGTGATTGTTCTTGATCTTGCCCTTCGTTTTGTGCTCGAAAATATGTGGTTCAAAGAAGATGTGCGAGCCACTGTCACCGGTGGAGATAGAGGAGAAGAGCGTTGCTGATCCATTGTGAGTAAATGTTTGAATAAAGAAGAAAGAGCAAGCCTTTTTTTTTTCAAACTTGTTAATTAAATATTTATAGTAAAAAAAAAAAAAGACAAATAAAGTTAATTGATGTATATTAAACCACGATCCCAAATAAATTCGCAATAAGGAGTTGCTAGTGGCAAAACAGGGAGATCCAAAAATAAACCTGTTGAATGACATTGCTGTGTATATGGGTCCACTATTTGCGCAAACAAATATAGGCATCAGTTCTTCATGACATGCTTATCACATCAAGGAGAAGGAGGCAGGGCCACCATCGCTTTTCCATGAGTTTCAAAAATCAATCAACTAAAAAGGCAAGTTATAATATCCTGTTTTTGTGTACCATCCAGGTCTACTGTATTTTTCATGAGGCAAATTAACCGCTGTTCCCCTTAAAAAAAATCAGGAGAATAACAAAGAAAACACTTCGGTCTTTATTCTATATTCAGTTATTACATGTGTATTCCGTGAATTCCGTAAACAGAAGCGTTGATGGAATAGAAAACAGACTTCAGGAACAATATGATATGATCATCATATTTATATCAATAAATATCATCAAATTGCTTATGAAATAGGAGGTTGTAATAGTTTCATGTCAATGTGGTTGCTACTATGGGTATGTGTGCCAAGATTCATCTAATTAAAGCAATCCAAAAGAGAGCGTCAGGAAAGTTGATCCGAAGATGATCAGCATTGGAATTAAAAAGACTCAATCTTCCAGATCAGGGTGCTGCGTGCGTGACAACCAACAGCATTTCGCTTTGTTAATTTCCAGAAAAACTCAATTTTCTACAACAGAGCTGAAGAATTTAGTAGACGTAGACAACGAGAGAGCATTACCTTTTGTATTTTGATCACTCTTGCACATGAACAACTTGGTAAAGCATGTCAATTGAGAGCCTCAATTCGAGCATTCAAGGGTTACTGTGGATACCATTACGAGCTGTCAAACGAAAATTCTTGCAAGAGTCTAGACGCATAATAGGGTTTACTGCTTAATGTGCTGCAATTTTTAATTTATTGAAGGAAAAAAAAGTGATATGAAAGAGATATGTCTTTGTTGTATTAAAGATGTAATTGAGTTATAATCTAAATATGTGGGTTGATGATAAGAGGAAAATTGAAATGACAAAAATACTTAGGCCTTGACATTCTTGACCAAATAAGAAAGCAAATCAACCTTTGTGACGACATGCTTGACCTTTTGTTCGTCAGTAACCAAAGCACTAGAGTTGGTTTCAAAGAAACGGGTCAATTTATCCAAAGGAGTGTTTTCAGTGATTTCTTCAAATTTGGCAGAACCCTTGGTGAAATGGAACATAACATCAGAGACGGGAGTTTCAGCCTTGGCACGACCAGAAGCCATACGAGAGAGAATGTTACCCATGGTGACAAGACCTCTGAGACGGTGATGAGGACCAGCAGTAACGGGCAATTGATCGAAACCGTTCTTTTCCATGAGATCAATAGCTTCCTTACAGGTAGTTTCGCCATCGATGGTAACAGCAGCAGCCAACTTCAAGTCACGGACAGTGGCACCAGCATAATCTTTCTTGGCCTTGTTTTCAAAGCTTTCGCTTTCAAACTTTTCATCAGTGAAGCCGCGCTCTCTCATCCAATCGTCGTTCAAGAACTTGGTCATGTAGTTACGAACAGAATCAGGCAAGATAACAACACAACGTTGGCCTTCCTTGAGCTCCTTGGCAGCTTGAACAGCAGCATACATGGCAGTACCAGAAGAGCCACCACAAAGGATACCTTCCTCGCGGATCAAACGACGAGACATCAAGAAAGAAGGCTTGTCTTCAGACTTCATCCAAACATCAATCAAGTTACGCTTCAAGACATCGGGAATGAAATCATAACCAATACCTTCAACTTGATAAGAACCAGCCTCAGTGTTGAGAGATTCGGGTTGAGCCAAGATGGAACCGACTGGATCAACACCAACAATCTTGATATTGGGGCACTTTTCCTTGAGCTTTTGAGCGATACCAGTAATGGTACCACCAGTGCCTGCACCAGCAACCAACATATCGATCTTACCATCACATTGCTCCAAAATTTCTTCAGCAGTGGTATCGTAGTGAGCAACGGGGTTATAAGGGTTACCATATTGATCCAAAATAACGGCATTAGGAATTTCGTCTCTTAATTTACGGGCGACACCAATGTGAGATTCGGGAGCATCCCAAGCAGCTTCAGTAGGGGTACGAATAATTTCGGCACCAAGAGCCTTCAACACATCAACCTTTTCTTGAGACATCTTTTCAGGCAAAGTGATAATGACACGATAGCCCTTGACAGCAGCAGCGAGAGCCAAACCAATACCAGTGTTACCAGAGGTAGGTTCAATGATGGTGCTGACACCAGGGGTGATAGTACCGGCCTTCTCAGCCTCGTCAATCATACGAGCAGCGATACGGTCCTTCACGGAACCACCAGCGTTGAAGTATTCACATTTAGCCACTAGAATGTACAGAAGAAAATTTTTTTTCTTGTCAATTTCAGGCTAACTCTTTCCCCCCTCCCCCTTCTTTTTTTTTTTTTTATATCATAACACACGCTACTTACAAAGTTCACACTTTAAACCTTCAGCCTTTGCGATTTTGCTAACACGGACGAGAGGAGTACGACCAATGTTATCCAAGATGGTATCGGAAATCTTGGGAGCAGGAGCAGAACTACGGAATGATCAAATTAGACATGCGTTTTTTGCTGCGGATAAAAGAGACATGACTTACTTGTGCTTGTGGTTATATTGTTCAAAAATGTGCTTCAATTCAGTGGACATGCTGTACAGAAATTTGTATAAATAAATATATGAAAGAGAAAAAGAAGTGTTACCAAAGAAAAATTTCTCACTTTTTAACTCTCAACTTTCCCACCATAATTTTACCACGACACTACATTTTGTCCTACATTTGCCTTTCCAGTGAGTGACTCGATTCGAACCTAATATGATATGAACAGGTCTATCAAATGAAATAATCTGTAAATGACGTGCCCTGGTAAGAAACACCTGATTTTTATTAAGAGAAAAAGATGGAGGTTTTAGTGATAAGATAGCCAGAAGTCATGTATCATTATCGAAAAAGTAGCTGGTATAATACATCTTTTATGTTTGTCTAACTATTCGCATTATTAGAGAGTAGTTCAAGCAGATGGTGCGTCAAGTCCGATTAACGCGAAAAGTGGTGAGTAGGGGGTACAAGCTCTGTTTTATCAGCTGAGAGAAACAGATTGTAGTACTTTAACAGCCTTTTGGACACGGAGGTGAAGACCTCGATAGAATTCTTGAAAGAATTGCTATCCAGAGGATCTATAAAGACGGAAGGGTCGTGTGTATACACCCCTAATTGTAAGGCAATCTTGTAAACTTCTAATGCTGTTTGCATGTTCTCTGGCGTGGGTTGATCTGTATGAGCAAAAATCAAGTTTGTAAAGACAACAAGCTCTCTACTAGGTGTTCTGATGCGTTGGTTGAAATCCTTGTAGAATAAAGTTGCATAATGCATTGATTTTTGAGGCGTTGAGGCATATCGAACCATAGTGCCAATAATCTTTGCAAACACTCTGTCGTCATTTTCAGAAAAGTATCTGCCTTGGCTTTTTTCACGAGCTTCATGGTCCAGCATCACTTGCTCAAACAACCATTCAGCGTTGGCAAAGTTCTTGTTGTATTTCGCTTCTTCTGTTATTGCTCTGAAAAGAAGCGGTAAAGGAACATGTTCATGGTTTCTCCTTTTCAATTCAATGAGTTGTCTGTTTGCTGGTGGCCACTGTGCGTTGCCATAGTTGTGGTTATTATTGGCTTGCATTTGTTTTTTGCGGTCCAAAAAAGTTTTTTTTTTCTCTCTCTGGAATGAAGAAAGGGACGACTACTCGAATTTATTCTCAGGCAACATTGGATTGAGAATTACCGGGGAAACTTGCTGTTTAACCTGAAAAGGGGCTCAGGAGAGACTGAGAGAGAGAGAGAGAGTGTGTGTGTGTGTGTGTGTGTGTGTTATGATCTTGATAGATGAGAGCATTTAATCAGTCAATCATCGCCAAGTGTTATTTAGGAACGTAAGGCTGTCGACTTGCTTTTTGCCTTGAATTCAATATGCTGAAGTTTGACTACATTGTACAAATGCTTGTTGCCATTCCGCTAAAATCCTATACTTTCTTCAAGTATTGTAGGCGTGTTTGACTTTTTATTTGAAATTTGGCTCAAGTAGTGTTACAATTCATAGCCCTCCACCTTAAAGAGCTCGCCATAGTCAAAGTATCGGGTCATCAGTTTCTGAACAGGCTTAGGCAGATTCATAGACGTCAAGATATTTTGCATCTTTGATAATCCAGCCTTTCGGATCAGTGCGTTCAAATTGCATGAAATTTCTGTGGGATACTGTAACATCAAAAAATCAATAATTTTGTCATGACGGCAGCATCCTGTAAAACATACCACTATTTCATGATACCATCTTTCGTGATAAACCGTTAGTTTCACAGCAGCTAATAAAGCTTTTTGTGTATTTCCTTCCTTGGCATAGATTTGTAGCAGCTTCATCCATGCTTTGGCAGAGAATTTATGATCCAAACACATTTCAAACGCCTCTTTTGCTTCGTTCTATGTATAAATGAAGTCAGAGTCTCTGACATGACATACAAAACTACACCCTACCTCGTGCCATAAGCGCAGTGCAAGATCACCTAAAAGTTCCCATTCTGTACCAGTTTTTCTGTATGTTGTTTGTTGAGCGCGGTAATGAGCGTCCTCTGCTCTCCAGAATGTGTACACTCGCAAATCTTCATAGAGAACCATGAAGAGGTTGTCAAGCCATCTTTCGCATAGCCTTTTATTGCCAAACGAGATGCTGACCTCTGCCTGCTGCTCAGTTTCGCTATCTTCTGCTGCCTGTTTTGGTTTCTCAACATTTGCTGGTTTACTCAACTCCCCCTTGGGGTAATCCAATGTGGTGTCTTGCAGCTTTTGGCTCAATTTCTCATCGCTTGAATGCACCAATGTACTTTTGCGATGGTCCTCTTTTGCCTTGTGTTTGCGATACTCCTCTTCCATTACAAAAACTTCAGATCTACATCTTAGCAACTCGTCCCATGTCAGAGCATTTGCCAGTCTGGTCAATAGAGAGTACGCCTTTGCGAATGTGCCATGTAAAGCAGGCGCTGGAAGTCTCGAAAGAGAAGAATCCGCCTATTATTTCAGTGTCAATAAGAACTCTGATGCCCAATGTGTATGCTGATTTTTTTTTTTTTTTACCTCTGATTCTCGACCGGCTGCATCTTCTTCCATGATGCCTGAACTAATGATATCTGGTTTGATTGGTAAATGCGTCTTTAGAGGCGATGGCATACGGTGCATGTCTCGCTCACTGTAAGTGAACATTGGGCACGAGTTTAATGTCAATAGAGCCTACAATTACAACAAGGTTGGTCATAGATCATCTTGGTGTTGGTGGGTGCTTACATTCTTATAGTCCTTGAGGTCGATATAGACTTTGGTAGAGCTTGTTAATACGCCGGATTCGCACACATGTTGTCATCGAATTACCTTCTGTAAGCTTGGCCCAGGTCAAATATTCAGAGGGTGTAGTGTCGACTGCGTATTTGGCCAATTTCAATGCTAAATCATACTCGCCCTTGAAACAACACATGTATTTAGTAACGGCCTTCATCAAGACTCTATGAGGATGCTTACCTTGCTTCTCAGAAAATCAACCTGCGTATGGAGTAATGGAAAGCTCATTGAAGAGAGTTTCAGATCTTGGTAGAGAACCTTCACTGCCTTGATTTCCTCGTTTTGACCTATGTAAGCCTTGGCTAGCAAGGAACCCACATCCGGGTCTTGCTTGTGCAGTTTTTTAAACAGCTCAATGGCAGGTGCATATCTGAAGCTGTCGCTAAAGTACTTCATAACACCATCTGCAAGATGGTTGTGCACAGATGTTGCTACCTGAACCTCCGGCTTACTACCCAATTGCCATCCTTTCCAGAACAATGCTTCCACAGCTTCCAAAAACCTACTTTCAGCTGCTAGATTCATAATAGGATCCACTTTTCTGTATCCTGCTAGGCGATAGTAGCTGTCATCCGAGTATAAGATAGCTCTCAGCACGGCTGATAGATATGTTTCTTGCCAGATGTCAGCAGTAGCTTCATGTCTATATACAAGTTAGCATTGAGCTATATATATATATATCCTGTGCGACATGATAGTAGGCACCGTGTCCTCGTACCTTTCCCCACGAACATCCACATAGTAACTTTCGACTCCACCTGGGATCTTTACCTCAACCCTAACATCAACTCGAGAAAATGCATTGAAACAGCTATCGTCCTTTTTAATACACACTCGTCCAGTCATGCAACGTTATTCTTACCAGTAGATCCCTGACCGAATGCGCCAAGAGTTTGACTTTGTAAACCATGATTGAGTGTCATCCTACAACAAAAGCTTTTAGTCTATACTCGGAGCAATCAGAATCCAAATCCCTCTCTCTCTTTTTTTTACCATAGAGTATGTCAACGAGTTCAAATATGCTGCTAATGAAGCTGACGATGATGCATCGACACCAGAAATATAGTGATAGCTGCCAATCTATGTCTCGGTGAGTCGCTTGAAAACGGCTAATGTAAACTGACAACATACTTCCTTGATACCTGGTTTAGCATTGACTTTGATGATATGGCATAAATCAGGAGGACCAAGCTCACGAAATGAACCTATGCAAAAGGATGACGTTCAGTATGCTGTTCCTGAAACTGTGTATCTATACGTATGGTACCTAGCGCATCAGTTCTGGCAATAAGAGACTCTCCAAGTTCTGTTTCAAAAAATTCAGGAATATCCTTTAATGTATCGGCCATAATTTTTCAAGTGAGATATCCTGGATAAAAAGAGAAGAAATAAGCTATTTTCAGCTTTAGTGCCTTTTTTTATATATATCAAATGTGTGTGTGTATTTAGATTTTCTTGCCAATGTGATAGGCCGAAAAAAAAACGCCGCTTAGTGTTACAGCATTGTGTCCTGAATCAAGACTCGTTCTACTGCACGACAATGTTGTAGCTAACATCTATAAGCAATCGAGATATCCCAGGCTAGAGTATTAGTTTATTAGATGTAGGTTTAATTTAAAAAGTATTGTTCCAATGTATCACGGCTGGATTTGAGAAGCCATTCATCCGTTTCATCCTTCTTGAGCATGACAGCATCTGCACCAGTGCCGCCAACAGATGTTTGATAGCAATCGAATCCCTCTGACTGCAGTTTCAACATGACCTGATTGATCAGCTCTTGAGGAACATCATCACGGATAAATGTAACAGCACATCCACCACCTCCAGCGCCCGTTAGCTTGGTTTTAAGACCTGATTGAGCAGTAATGGATCTGACCTTTTCCAAGCTAGGATGACTGACACCAAGACCATCGAGTAAGCAATGATTTAATGTAACTAAATCTTCAATCTCGTCCATCAATGCCTCAGTAGTCAACTCATTATCCTGTAATTTCTTGAAAGCATCGCGACAACGAATAGCGATGCCGTGCATGGAATCAAGCATGGGCTCTACGACCTCTGGGTACTTTTTACGCTTCTCACCTACACCCGCTACCAATGCACTAGTAGATCTTGGGACCTTTGTATTTGTCAATAGTAAACGTAATGATTTGAACCCTTCCAATGTGGCAAATCCTTGTCCACGCATGAATGTCTTTGCTCCGCCATATGTAGCTACCGCATTGTCAACACCACTTGGATTGCCATGAATGACTTGTTCTGCTTTGAATGCATAGGCATTCACCTTTTCAAGATATAATTCTCTATCCAGTCTCGTGTTGAAGTCAACGGGGATTTTGTTGTTGAGTAGCAATAAAGAAGTTGCTATGGCAACGGAATAACTGGCAGAACTTCCCAAACCAGCACTTACAGGGAGAAACGAACGCACGCAAACAGTCAAACCGTGTGTCAATGGTTCTTCTGCTTTGGATTCCATGACGATCAAGAGGTATAAAAAGGCCATGAGCGCTTGGATTTGAGAGTCTTTGGTTGTGGGGCCAGACAATTCAACAAGACGAGCCTTGAGTTCAGCGGGCATATCATCAGGATGACGGGTATCTAATATCACACAATGAAAACAAGAAATTAGAGTTGTAGATCAAAACGTACCTGAATCCGGGTATTCGAATCTGAATGGAATCTCACTGAGTCTCCAATTCCTCTCAACGCCAACGTCAGGCAGAACGAGCTTGATCAAGTCATCCTTTCTGTTTTCAAGATAGAGGTACGATTTTAATCCCAATGATGCAGCTACTGCTGTCTAAAACGTCAACTATCAGTACTGTGAAGTTTCGCGTACATGTCGTGCTCTGCTACCTTTTGATACACAACCGAATGCTCGCCAAACAAGATTACTTTTCCCGGTGCAGATACAAGTATGCGTTCGTTTTGTTCAGTGCCGGTCATTTCAATAGTGCGATTGTAAAGGAGAAGAGCGTTCCAATGTTACAGGTAAGTTTGACAAGATATATAACTATTGAAACTCAAAATAAATTTTAGTGACTATCCAACAGAGAGATGTTAAAATTTTTTTTTGACACGGCACATTTGATTTCTCTTTCTTTTTCATTTACACTAAAAATGTCTGCTATTGCTGTATGTTATTTGAATCAATTGGACGGATAGGGGACGAGGGTCTTTAACATAGTTTATACATAGGCTAAGTCTGCTGCCAAGCCCGGATTGGAGGAACAAGTTGAGGCCAAGTAAGTTGTCATGACATGGATGTAGAAATCTGCACATGTGTTGACCCTGTGTATCAAATTTAAGGATCCATCGTATCCGTATCACTTTGACTTCTCGCAACGTCAAGAACCTCGAAAAGGTTTCCAGTGATCTTATCCAACGTGCCAAGGACAAGCAACTTAAGGTCAAGGGTCCCGTTCGTCTCCCCACCAAGGTTCTCCGTATCACCACCCGTAAGTCTCCTTGTGGTAACGGTTCCGAGACCTTCGATCGTTTCGAGATGAGAATTCACAAGCGTTTGATCGACTTGCACTCTCCCTCTGAGATCGTTAAGCAAATCACCTCCATCTCCATTGAACCCGGAGTTGAGGTTGAGGTCACCATTGCCTAAATCTTTTGATTTCATCTTTTTTGTTTATACATAATAAAACAATTAATAACCTCATATGATGACGATGGTCTTTTTTTTCATTTATTTATTCGCAATAATCAATGGAATTTCTAGGATACGGGAAAGATGGGTGGAGTGTCGAAGATGTGGATGGCTACATGATGATAGAATATGTGGCTTAGATTTTACGGATCAGCTCCATTGACATCTGTAATCTTGAACGGCATTGAGTGCTCCAAACCTGCAACCACTTTCAAGGAGCAGCTCTCTGCTATGCGATACACAGCTGATGGAGGAGCCGATTGTAGACAAAACCAAGCTTTTAATTCAAATAGAAGCAATCCTTTTACAACATCTTAACCATCAAGTTGCATCCTCAGCCAAATAGTTAAAATTGCTGTTATTTTACAACTTGGATTTATGTCAAAACATCACTTGACTACTGAAATCTGCAAGATTATATCGAAGTTCGATGCTGCCCTGAAGTGTGGGCAGATCAGCAGTGGCTTTTCTTTTTTCAGTTTGCATCGCTGGAGTTTGAAATATAGTATCATTTTCCTGATAGACCCCATCATCCAACAGCTCAGAACTCATTGCGAGATCAATTTCGATATTTGATAAAGTCTGTTACTCATGTTCCAGCAGTTTAAGGCCTTACTGTAAGCTGTGATGCTAATCTTTATGGAGCTGCACAGAAAAATAGATTAGCTTTGGCATCGCCCAGCCAAATTCTATACGTTTTCTTGTCCTTAAAGCTACTTTTTTTTTTTTTTTTTTTCTTGGAAAATGAATGCATTTTCAATTAAGCTTGTATACTCTTGTTTGTCAATGCACGAGTTAAACTTTTCTTTTGAAAGACTTGAACATTACATAGATTTTTCGGTGTCATTATTACAGGAAAACGTGTTTTTGCCACTGTAAACTTGGAAAGGTGCGATGAAAATATGACTTTCGAAAGAAAGCATCGTAGGCTTCCGAACATGATATCATCGTGTAGAGTGGATATGAGAAAGCAAAGTTCAATTAATAAAAATGATTGATTGCAGTAACAACTTTAATAGAAAAATCCGCCTAAACGCTCGTATTTTATATAACTTTACTGGCAACAACAAAGGGAGCAACTGAAGATTTGTTTGCATGGTTATGAACCCTCTCCAGTGGTCATATAAGGATCCTGTGTTGAAAGTTCAGCTTGGATACAACGCGATAAACAAGTAGACCTTTTGGGTTTTACTATTCGCACCATCCTAGAAATACAGTCATTAGTTATTGAGACAGTAAACATATACTGTAAAGAGAACTTTGATGAATACTTTTGGGATGGGCTAGTCTTAATAATTTACATCTCTTGACGCTAAACAATACTCATTTCTTGCATGATATACTGATGAATTGAGCCTGATTGTCTTTCTGCTACAGAGCAAGTTGCCCTGTATCATATTTGCTTTTTAGTTAGTCATCATTTTGAAAATGACGCAACGAGTGATATCCAAACTACTATAGATATATGCTAGCAGTTCAAATCAAAACTTTATTCAAAGGTGATTATAGAGAAAAGTAGTGCTAAACCGAGTCTTGCTAAAAAGAATATGATCGAGTATTTGCTTTATTTCAAAGAGATAGATGAAAAACAAACTCAGGGCTGCTTATTGTGCAGTACCATGAAATCAAATCAGGGCCATCGGATGCAGAGTATTTAAAAAAGATGAAGATGCTGTCAAATACGGTATGTTTTGTCAGTCTGATGAAGGATGAATACGGATGATCTTATCATTGAAATTAGAGTCAACGTACAGCATAGGAAGATCTCTTTATAAGGTATCACTGAGTTGAAATGAGCCATCTAGTGTCACCATTGGCCTATAGATGGGATATAAAAACAAACTTTTGTTTATCATTTCTTTACAACACAGCAGCATGTCCATTAAGAAAATTGACTACTCACTCTACCTAGTTACAGACCGTTCTCTTGTTCCTGAAGGAAAGACGTTTCTAGGACAAATCGAACGAGCGCTTGAAGGAGGTGTCACTCTGGTTCAACTTCGTGAAAAAGAGACCGAGACAGGACCTTTTATTGACTTTGCATTCAAGGTCAAGGCATTGACGCGCAAGTTTGGAGTGCCATTGATCATCAATGATCGTCTCGATGTAGCTCAGGCAGTGGATGCCGAGGGTGTTCATATTGGCCAAGACGATATGCCCCTGACAAGAGCAAGAGAGATTTTAGGGCCCAATAAAATCATTGGTGTCTCTTGCAATACGGAGCAAGAGGCTGCTATTGCTATTCGTGATGGCGCTGATTATTTGGGTATTGGTGCTGTTTGGTTTACATCCACCAAGAAGAACATCAAACAACCCTTGGGTGTGGAGGGTGTGCAACGTAAGTGCAATAACTTCAACTGGAAAATGGGTACCTGTATTCATGTATTGTGTATAGGCATCCTTAGATCCATGGAAGCAAATCCTGTGCCTACGGTTGCTATTGGCGGTATTGGAGCCAAGAATGCCTGTGAATTGTTGGAAGGGTCAAATACAGGCAAGATTCATATTGACGGTCTTGCCATTGTGTCTGCCATCATGGCTGCAGAAGATCCCAAAACTGCCTGTGAGGAATTGTTGAGCTTAATCCGCTCCAGTTTGAGCAAGGTAGGCGTCAAGGCCAACAACACTGTCAACGATGCTGTTACATTTGCTGTTCAAGCTGCAAAGAACATCAAGGCAAAGACACCCATGGTGCACCATATTACCAGTAGGTTGCGAGTGTGTATATGTGTCTATCATAGTGGCTCATATCCATATGTATAGATTATGTGGTCATCAATGACAACGCCAATGCAACACTGGCTGTTGGAGCGTCGCCCATCATGTCGACCAATCGTCAAGAAATGGAACAACTAGCAGCAGTTAACGGAGCCATGTTATTGAATATGGGCACACTGAACGATGTAGATACCATGATTTTAGCAGCTCAAGCCAATGCTCGCCACAAGAACCCTGTTGTATTGGACCCTGTTGGATGTGGTGCAACCACGTTTAGAAAAGAGATACTGGCAAGATTTTTGAATGAATGCCAACTGACGGTGATCAAGGGAAATGCAGGCGAGATTTTGTCCATGGCTGGCCTTGGAGGTAAATCAAGAGGCGTGGATTCAGTGGGCAGTAATGAAGAGCAGCTGATGGTGGATGCTGTCAAGACACTTGCCAGACAACACAGTAAGTACTTTTTATGCTGTGCTGGCTGTGGATGCTAATGTGGATGACCATATAGACTGTGTAATTGGATTGACTGGTCCTACAGATTATGTGTCTGATGGAGAGAGAGTGTTTGCTATTGAAAATGGAGATGCGTTGTTACCGCTCATCACTGGCAGTGGTTGCATGGTGTCTTCTGTTGTAGCCTGCTTTACTGCAGCCAACCGTGATGACTATTTACTAGCCACAGTCGCTGGTATTCTAACAGTGACAGTAGCCTCTGAAATTGCTGCAGCACGAGAGTACGTCAATGGACCAGGCACCTTCCGTGCTGCCTTGATTGATGAATTACACAATGTGACAAATTCACCAGAGCTGTTGGAAAAGTATGCTAGAATTCGAACCATTGAATAAAATTACAGTGTTTATTGGGTTTAAAGCTTGCCTAATCTTGAGCCGTTGTCAATACGAATGACTTCAGCATTGAGCATACCATTTTCAATAATATGGCAAACGAGCATAGCGTACTCGTGAGGGAAACCCATACGAGCGGGAAAGACTGAATCCTTGATAATCTTTTGTTTGGCAACATCAGGCATGACAGCGGTCATGTTGGTTTCTATTATGTGTATGAGTAAAGCTGGTTGACAGAGCTTTCATAGTACTTACCAAAAATACCAGGTGCGATGGTCATGACACGAATACCAGCAGGGGCAAGGTCTCTTGCCATAGGAAGAGCCATACCTACCACACCAGCTTTGGAAGCACTGTACGCCACTTGACCGGGCTGACCATCTTGATAAGCAACAGAGGCAGTATTGATAATAACACCACGTTCACCATCCTCGTTATAGGCATCTTGATTAGCCATGACTTGAGCTACTTGTTTGCACACGTTAAATGTACCGATCAAGTTGACTCTGACGGTGAAGTCAAACAGATCCAAAGTCATTGTGTGGGCGGATTTTCCTCTACGAGCAGTTTTAGCAGCACTAGCAACACCACCAGCCGAAATGACACCAGCAATGCGGCCAAACTTGGCAACTGTCTTTTCTAAAGCAACACGAACAGCTTCTTCAGAGGTGACATCGACCTTGCCAGCAGCAAAAGCAGAGGGTCCCAAAGATTTAGCGACCTCTTCACTGTGTAGGTTTATTGAATGAGTCACTGTTTGGTGCTTTATGGTACAACACACTTACGCTCCTTCTTGATTCAAGTCAAAAATCTGGTTTTTTTTGCGGTTTAGTTAGCATGCACTGTATCCATTGACCCTGTTATACTCACAGCAACATTGGCACCACGAGCAACGAGTTCACGCACAGTAGCTTCACCGAGACCACTTGCACTACACATACAAGCATTGAGTACATCTATCTATATATATATAGATACCTTGTTGAATTAAACTTACCCTCCAGTAACGATAAAAGTATTTCCCTTGATTTGCATCTTGTTGTGTATAGTAAAGTGAGAGAGAAAGAGAGAGAGAAGAAAGAGATATTGAAGCCGTGGAAAATAATGATGAGAATAAACCATTTATGCTGACAAAACCAGATGATTTTCACAGGGCAAGCCATGTTACACACACAACAGCCATTTCCCCGCATTAAAAATTGACATTTGGTGTAGGCGTAACACACACACACACACACACACATATGGAAGCAGGCAAAGGCAAGGCACAATGATTAGTTGTAATGATGAAGTCAATACATAATGTACAAATAGATAGGCCAATATGAGATGATGTACAACGAAGTGTGTCTACGTGCTCATCTTTACTATTAGATTCGTCTGCATTGTGGATGCAGCAAGATAGCTATAAATACAATGGATTTCTACTACCTGCTCTCTCTCTCTCTCTTTTTGATCTTGCAGTCATCAAAATAAGTACCATGATGGCTGATACTTTAGCTATTACCGTGGTAGATGTCAAGGAGCCTGCCAAGCAGCAGCAGCAAGATGAACCCTATTCCGTCTTTTCAACAAGAACCAAAATCCTAATTGTCATGACGGTATCCATATCTGGATTCTTTAGCCCATTTTCAACAAACATTTACTTTCCAGCACTCAGTATGATTGAAAAGGCAAGTATCATAGCTATATCTATCTATATAGTACCGATGGGGCTCGTAACGTATTCTCACACAAGTGCTGTATTAGGATCTTGACATTACAGAGAGAATGGTCAATTTGACTGTAACCATGTACATGGTGTTTCAGGGCATTGCACCCTCTTTTTGGGGAAGTTTAGCGGATTCGTTTGGACGTAGGCCTGTGTATATCGTGACATTTTTCATCTATCTATTAGCTTGCATTGGATTAGCATGTACGAGAAACTTTGAGACGCTATTGTCTTTGCGCATGTTGCAAGCCATTGGATCGAGTTCTGCCATTGCAGTAGGTGCAGGTTCGATTGGAGACATCTCAACGCCAGCGGAAAGAGGAGGCTATATGGGAATCTATTCAATGTGCAGCTTTTTGGGGCCTTTGGTGGGTCCGGTATTAGGTAGGTTGAATGAGTGATGTATATACAGTACAGCAGAAAAAAAAAAGTGCTCACATTGTGTAAGGTGGTATATTCAGTCATGAGCTTGGATGGAGGTGCGTGCGTGCGTGTGTGTGTTTATCAATCATTCGAGAAGAAGAAGGGTGTGCTGATAGTTGACATAGATGGATATTCTGGCTGCTCGTCATTATGGTAGCTCCTCTCTGGCTTTTTCAGATATTC
Organism: Mucor circinelloides; assembly: GCA_037974945.1. Classification (NCBI taxonomy): domain Eukaryota; kingdom Fungi; phylum Mucoromycota; class Mucoromycetes; order Mucorales; family Mucoraceae; genus Mucor; species Mucor circinelloides. Next base: position 507,116 of record JBBNAA010000030.1, on the reverse strand, counting down.
TTACTGCCAGAAACATTGCGCTCTCTAGTGGGCAATGGATCCATTTACGCAAATCCAACGCCATGGCAAGCGTGGAAGAGATACCGATCCAACATGGAAAGAGATCTGCAAAAGGAGACAACAAGTAAATCCGAAGCCAGCTTCTACTCTTCCAGGACAGCATCTTGTGCCCATAGTCAAGATAAGCAAGCGGTATGCATCAAGCATCCTGATGAATTCAAGAATGCCAAACAAACCATGCACGTGTCAAATGCAAATCGCTGGAGAAATGTCCCTAATCCGTTCCAGTCATTGGCCTATCTCAAGGAAAAGGACGTCGCTGTACTGCTGCTGTATAACTCGTTGCAGTATGCTGGCCTGTACAGCGTATTAACCAGCTTGACAGAACTGTTTATCGGTACCTACGGTCTGGATGAATTTCAAGTGGGCCTGTGCTTTCTATCAAACGGGTTTGGTGCTTCCATTGGTTCCTTTACTGCCGGAAGACTCCTGAATTGGAAGTTTCATCAAATAGCAAAGTCGCTCAATATGGATGAAAAGTATACCAAAAGGTAAAAATAAATAAATAAAAAACTAGACAGTATTGTTGCATACTATACTGATACGCCAACGATATACAGAGGCAATTTAGACCCGGGTTTTCCTATAGAAAGTGCTCGTATGGGGTTTACATGGATATGGGGTATTGCCTTCAGTGTCGCCATGATAGCCTATGGATGGTGTCTTTTTTACAAGGTTCATATCGCCATTCCCATCATGCTCAATTTTGCCTGTAAGTTGAATAGAGGTGTAGCGTATGACATAATCCAAGACTAATAAAGTAGCATGGACAGTGTCTTGTCTATCCACATCTACGTTTACTGCCACAAATACATTACTCGTTGATTTGTTTCCAAAGAATTCAGCAGCCATCATTGCATCCAATAACCTGACCAGGTACGTTTTTTTTTAAAGATGTATACAGGTGTGCGACATGGTATCTTAGGTGATTTTCCTCATTTTTAGGTGCTTCTTGGCCGCAGCAGTTGTCATGGCCGTACAGCCTGGGATAGAACGACTCGGTGTAGGATGGATGTTTACGCTGATATCGCTTGTTTTATTGGTTTCAAGAGTAAGTATGGTCGTATTGCTAAGATACGGTCCAAAATGGCGAAATCAGCGCTTGCAGAAGAGGCAGACATTATGAAACTAGATTTGTGTAAAAAGTAGCAAAAAATAAAATAAATACAGAGATACTTTTTATTGCCTGTAAATAATAAAAAAAAGGGTATTCACAATTTCTTTCGAATGATTGTCAAGCCATCAAATACAGGCAACATGACGGATTCTACTCGAGTATCATTGGCAACATGTTGGTTGAATTTGTGCACTTTTAAGGCCGTCTTTTTCATGTTTTTGGTGCCTTCTTCACTCTTACCATCATTGGTATAGTCTGCTGCTTGGGTATGAACATGGCCAAAGAACAAAACTATGTAGGTGATGAGTAAGCATGGCCTATCAAACACCTGGTTTCTTACCATTGTCTACAAGGATGATGCCCCGATCCGAGAGTAAATCATGTTCCATGATTGAATTGAAATACTGAATGTATCCTGCTTTATCAGCATCTATATACACATATCATTAGCGCAGCTCATTAACAACAAGATACATAGTTACCCAAAAAGATCAAATCGTATTGAATATTGGCTGGATTTTCTTGGCCCAGATAATTTAAGCTTTATATCAAAAACATCAATACAAGCCTAAAATTGTATACAGCAATTCGACGTACCTGTCCAGGGCGGGGCCTTGCTTGAACAGAATTTTATCTTGCAGCTGAGCTTGTTTAACAAAAGTTTCTGCCACCTCAATGTGTTTGGGATCCAATTCAAGCGATAAAAGTCTTGCCTTGGGTGCTAATGCTGAACCCATAGCAATAGCAGAGTAACCGGTAAACCCACCAATTTCCAATATGTTTTTCGGTCTCAAGATGGATACCAATTGATGTAACAACTTGCCTTGTGTCTCACTCACCATCATGTGTGCATTTTGGAAATCAGATTCTGTCTTTTTCGCCAAGGATTCTAATACGCCTTGATAGGGTTGCTTGATGGGGGTGCTTGTATTCTGACAATAACGGTCTTCTTCTAATCGTAGACGGGCTTGACTCGTAGGTAGCAGATTGGCTACCAGGCCAGTCGAGTGGAAGCGTTTAGTTATAAATTGAGTTCTGAATGCAGATGTAGTAGTACTAGTAGCTCTTGTCAATAATAACTTCATTTTAAGATTTGTTCAAGCAAGAAAAAAATAAAATAAAAGAGACTTGCACCAAATGATTGCTTATCTTTTTATAATCCTCTTCTCCCCCGGGATGTATTAAAAGTCCTAAGTATAAGCGTCAATGCTTATTGATCGGCAAAAAAAAAGGGAAGGGATCAGCAAATTACAAGATAAGTGCTTGATCAAATTTTAAACAAGGATGGCAAACATACAGGATGTATATAGGAATACAGTTCGCTAACAAAAGAACAGCCAATCGCATGCATGTATGTCTATCCTATTGCCTTTTTGACTTGAACAAGGCAAGGGATGTAGTAAGTTATTCGTAGATACATGCTAATGGGGCACGATAGAATGTGAATTTTGTTGGCAATCAAAGACTAAACATTTAGTCATCACAAGGCTTATGTTGGCCTGTGTTACAGGATGCAAATACAAACGCCAGAGCCACACTGTAACGACTGCGCAGAGCCAGCTAGAAAGGCATCCGCATGAGTGTTGTAGGTTCGAAACTGGTTTAGGCACTGGCGGTTGTATACAGGATATGCTTGCATTGTTCTAGGGACCACAATGAAACGGAATGTTGCCCGGGTGCATGTACAAAGTATAGCAAACACGATAAACTCAAGTGAATTCAATTGAGCATTGTAGTATCAATCAGTAGCATATCATTCATAAACTAGAGTCTGTAACACATGATCTCTATATGTATGCATTCAGCAACACTAATTCCATGTCTTGATTGCAATGTTTGTTTGTCAAGTCATTTGAATAGCCGACGAAATATCTACTATAGGAGGACTCAAAGGGGGGTGGGTGGGGAGGAGTGATTAAAAGAACCTCTACTTTTTTTTTCCTAGCAAATAACAGTAATAATACTAACAAAATGTCCACTGTTGAAATATACAGCAAAGCCAATGAATCATTAGACACATTATCCAATCTATGGCAAACCATGTTACAAATCATCCAAGCAGTATCTTTAGCATCTGCAGCCTCATTAACAGTAGAGCCCGACCTGGCCAAACTTCAAAAGACACGCAAAGAATACGAGCAACTCATGACAACACTAAAGACCAATGTAGCATGGTTAGAAAAGAATCAACTCAATGAGAGCGAGTTGGATGTAGAGACAGAGACCTATACATCGGGTTTAGTGGAACAAGATATATTGCAAAAGGTAAAAAAAAAAAGCTAAGCTAAGCTTGCTCTTTGGTGTAAAAGCTAATGTGAGATGTTAGGAATCAACGCGTGTTAATGATCAATTGAAACGATTATTGAATCAATCGTATGCTTTACAGTTTCAGTTGGAGATGTTGTTTACTAGTTCACAGGATATCAAATTGAACTAAAATAAAAAGCCATATTGTATATATACCATGACGAGATGGATGTGGATGTTGATATACAAAATGTCTTGATTTGATCCAGCTCACATCAGAACACTTGATATATAGGCTTTAATATGAGTCATCTCGAATTATTTAAGGTTTCAAGGTAAATCCTAGCTAGTTGGCAGTGTTTGTAAATTTGAATGAATATGGCATGCAAACGGGCACTGTTTTATTGAAAGCAATGCAATGCTCGCATTTAATTTTAATATGACTTGAGCTATCATGGCGTATGCCCAAACTGACGTCTCTTGATTTTGTTTGACTAGATAACACCACTGTAAAACAGCTCAACTGTATACCCAAATGTGATTATGATTTTGTTGCGCAACTATTACTGTAATAAGCTTAATTATCGTCTACGCTTCACATTGTTGATTCTACACACAATGTATATTGCTCCCTACACGATTTTACTTGGTGCATCCTTGTTGATTATGGGGTAGCACTGCGATTTAAGTGCTCAGATACGTAATCACACTGTGATATCAAGTGCTGAAAACTACGCTAAAGCCTCTTCTATGATAATCCTGATCTACATTAACGAGAATAATTCATGTACAGGTAGACAGCATACTTACATTGGCTCTTCCTGCTCGATAAGATGCTTAAATACGGTCAAAATCGGATACATTTGGCGGGCGATTTCTCGAGTTAAAAACTGTTTTAGACTCTCAGAATAGCACTAAACAATTGCTCTCGTCTAGCAGTTACTTGCTGATATCTTTTCTCAATTTTTTTGGGATCGATGAAACCTTCATTTTTCGATGAGCAACCCCTTTACTCAAACATCACAAATTAGATTATTGCGTTTTTGACCCCAAAAATGAAGACTTTTACTATGTTGCGTATAATATCAAACGGATCCAACTGATCCAGGGTAACGTTTAAAATCGCTTTTGTGAGACCTTTATATGGGATATCTCTGCATTTTGGCCAAAGTTCACTTTTTACATTTTTGAAGATTTCTCAATACTCTCAGTCAAAAAACCTAGTATAAATAACGCCATTCGATGTATCGTAAAAAGTTACCCTTAAACGTGTTAGGAAGTAGGGCATTCAAACCACAACTTGTATAGTCGAATTTGGCAAAAACGGCAATAGAAGTGTTTTTGGCTAAAAATGGAGACAATTTTTTCTACTTTTTTTTAGGGCAAATATATGCATTTATTTAAAGTCCTTTAAACGTCACCTTGATAATGAAGGGAGAGGAGAAAAAGACAGACAATTTTTTCTACTGCGAAATCGGCAGCAAAAGCTCTCCTTGTATTTCGATCTCCGATACAACCGTTACTACTGCCAGAATAACCTCCTCCAGGTTAACAAGTTAGGTTGGCCCTTTTTTTGTAGAAATGCTTGCGCATATAAAAAAATCAACATGTCGTGCGCCAAACTCAGATCTATTCATATCTTTGGCAATAGTGACATGAGATACTTTTAGGACAAGCCCAACGATGCCTTTAACAAATTTGTATTGATTGGCAGGAAGATATAGCAGCAAAAGTTGACGGATCCCTTCACCTGGGCTGATTGTATTGATGGTTATCCAACCGTTGGTTAGATGCTCTATGCTGATGAGTGCTTTTGCTTTGTTGTGGAGGAGCTTCTGGTGTTTGATTCAATATAAACCCCTGGTGGTTTGTGTGAAAATAGGTCTTGAGTGATGTGACATCTTCAAAAAGCGGGTAACCAGAATGTATGATGACTACCTGTTACCCTCCCTTTACAAAGATATATTCATCGTTGTTGCTTCTAAGAAGTTGGAATCTGATGAAAAACATATATAGTTTAAGGGTACTATAGTAACCTTCTAGAAATACAATCGCTAGTTTGTTGGTTCTGGAGGCCATAAACACTTGAAAAAAAAAAAAAAAAATCTTTCATATATACCTTTTAGATGGTTTGCCCACTGTTATAACAACATTTGAGAAGAAGAAAAAAAAAACTTCTCCAGACCCATCTTTTATATTGAAATGTTGATAGATTAGCAACTCGTGACGTAAAATAACACTCATTTCTGGTATACTGATAAATTGAGCAGCATTGTTACAGAGCAAGCTGCTCTGTATTCATTAAGCAATGCTTGTTAGTTTGGATAAAATCAAGAGCTCAAAGTCATCATTTTGAAAATGGTGCAAAGAGCAATAGCCGTTTTTTTTTTAATGAAACAATGAAGAATGACAGTGAGTTTTTATTGATTTGAGTAGAATAAACTGCTAAAAATTTAGAAACAATGTGAAGAGATACATTTGAAAGAAAGTAATATAATAATGTGATGAATAAATAAGTGGGGGTTTTCTAGCTAAATGGAATTAGCAGTTAAAGGACGTCGAGGTAGTAGTTTTGTTGATTGTTGATGAGAAATGAATGAAATTTAGTTACACTTTCCCTTGACACAGCTGTTCTTGCAGTCGCGGTTAGAGGAACAACAAGCGTCCTTGGGGCCCTTACCACCCTTCTTTCCAGAGAAGCCTTGGTTGCAGCTGGCGAGAGAGGGACCATTGCACTTGCCTTCGATGCAAGATTCCCAACAGTCATCACTGTGTTCACAACAGGCACCATTGTAGCCATCACCCTTGCTCTTTCCATTAGAACCGGTATAACAGGTGGAAGCAATAGGAGCATTACACTTGCCGTTGATACAGCTTTCTTGACAGTCATCGCTGTGAGAGCAACAGGCATCCAAAGGTCCTCTACCGTTCTTCTTACCCTTGAAACCAGCTTGACAAGCGGCATCGGTAGGGCAGGCAGAGACAGTCTTGGTGATGGTCTTGGTGACAGTGACGCCGGCACCACCAGTAGGGCCAGCAGAGGTAGTAGAAGCAGTGGTAGAAACAGCACCAGTGGTAGTAACCTTGGTGGAAGAGACACTGGTGGAAGAGGACTTGGAGGTAGAGCTAGAAGTCTTGGTGCTGCTGGTAGAGGTGGAAGAGGTAGTCTTGGCGGTAGTGGTAGCAGCACTACACTTGTCGTTCTTGTGGGTGTTCCACCAAGCACAAGCACCAGCGAATTCAGCATTGAACAGTTCAGGATCATCACCGGTACAGCCAGCCATACACATACCAGCAGCGGCCATGAAACTACCATAGTTGGGACCAGACTTATTACACATGAGAGCAAGAGAGTCTAAAAAGAGCTCAGAGGTGTGGTCCATGGTCCAGCCAGGAACCCACTTTTGACCATTTTTCTATAGAATGGGATTAGTACAAACGCATAAGGACGATTGAAGCTAGAGATACATACAACATTACAGGCGGTGAAACATTCAGTGGAGCCAGGAACGTTGTAAGAGGGGTTACAGTTAGCAGCAAAGGCTGAAGTAGCGAAGGTGGCAATGGCAGCAGAGATGGCAATGGTAGAGCGCATATTGGTAATTGTTGATTGATCTGAATGAAAGACTAGAGAATTAAATTTCGAATTCAAGGACGAAATGGGTTGGTATTTATACTCGAAAACCAAATGGATCTGATGGACACACACACACACATTTGTAATGTCATACAGTTTACAACTCCATTTAACTTGAATTGTGAATGACTTACTCTAATGTACTGTACTAGACGGATAAAAACGGATTGCCTATTTGTCAGATCAAGTATTGATCCTCAGTCTAAAATGTGTGAGACAAGATATTGCCATGGTTACATGGATGTAACTGTCTTCTTTATCAGATTTTCTATTGTTTCACCATTCAACACAACCTCCCCCCCCCCTCCACTTTCACTCTTTTTTTTTTCTACCAATTCCAAAAAAAAAATTCAAATAGGGTCTATTTGTCACAATGCTGTATAGCAGCATTACAATCTGTGTTTCCTCACAAAAACAAGAATCTTTATAACGTTGGTCTTCAACATTGGTCTACATGAGCGCTACATGATCAATGCCAATGTTTGTTTTAATGCGACTGCAAGCATACGTATTCTACATGGTACTCAAAGATGGTTGAATCCCCGTATCATCCACGAGTTTTTTTACCATTAACAACATGAAGAACAGTGAGAATTTTCGGGATGTGTCACCATGGTTTGGATGTTTGGCTGCATCTGATAAGATTTTAGCGGAATCTACATCTGATAAAAGAAGACATATATTTATGATGGGCGCGCTCAATGGCACCGCGCATTTTCAAGTTGGATCAAGAACCCCGCATTCTTTTTATATTTTCAAGATGTTGCTATTGATCTGATAACATTGAATATGGATGCGGAAGACTGTAGCTCATTCACTATGACAATGGATCAGATAGTTCAATATTGAAAAAAAGATGCCTTGGTTTGATACATGGTCTTATAAACTAGATCTATTTTGATGAGGAGCATAGATTTTCTCAAGAAGCACAAACATTGATCATCCAATAACCAAAATTCACATCAAACATAATCTCAACTTGGACACCACGAGTTTTCTTTCTTCTTTTTGCTTTAGCTATATATATATATATACAGTTGAAACAGGATATAGCTTTTTATCAGATTGAAAATGGATATAGCTTCTTATCAGATTGAAATTAGATTCATCAAAAGTATTGCTTTCTGGCCTTCTGTAGAACCATTGAATAGATTTGTCTATGTGTTGACGATGTATCATTAATATGAAAGTTTAGGATCGGATGGTTCTCATCATTTTCCATTCCAATAATTTATAAAAAGTCTTTTTTTATATATATGAGATTACCATGGCGCAGATATCATTGAATTTATTCTACTTTGCTGTAAGAGATACGTTATGATTTTACTTGACGATGGGTATAATCACAGAACAATCTGGATCTTATAAGGTTTCAGTACGATGCTATGGACACTTGAATATTCAAGTAAAAAAAAAGTTATACTTTCAAATACCATGTCTCTCAACTAGATTTGCAAGCTGCTACCATCTCATCATATCCAATACGAAACAAATTGTATAGAGAAAGACATTGTATCAAACGAGTAAAACATTCATATGGTACAAGGTTCTAAGATGCTCTTTTATTTTTGAATGGTATCCTTGATATGATGCCATTGTACTAGAGATTTGCAGCTTTCAGTCATACGTATTAACGTGTGCATTATGGCGCAAACATATACAAATTACGAATATCCAATGCAAGTTTGAAATCTGATACATGGCAGCAGACTAAAGTCGTATGATATTACTGAGAGCAGATGCTGATCAAAGCATTGTGCCTATTTTTCCGTATCTCCTCCCACCCCACCTTGATTTATAATCATCACAAAAAGTGCGCGTCTTCTAGATCTCTGGAATCGGGTACATGGGTTTTACAATACCTCTTTCTTAAAATTGAACATTTAATAAGTTGTGCGTCTTTTATACTTTTTTTTTTCTCTGTCTTTCCAATGCACATGAATCATTGTGCTTTCATAATCTAGTATAACGTGAAGCAAACGAAAATGCAAGAGACGCTACTTTTCACAGGATACATACTGCATTGCTGTTTAGCAAGGCACAAATAAAACCGGCAACCTGACATATGATAGCAATAAAGTGTAACAAACTAAAAAAGGGTCCGCTTGTTATTCATAGCACGTTTGTGTAAGTGCTGGAGTTATACCCCCCCTCCTCTTTTCTCTGCATTAAACAAATAACCAGTAATTCTGTGGACTTGAAACGCCGTTTACATGCCATTGTCTTTTGTAAATAAAAAAAGGTAGACTTGCAAGCATACAGTGGGAATCATTTAAATCTATCAGCATGGACGGCTGTCAATCGATTAAATGTATACAACAAGTGTCCGTCAAAAACTATGCATTCGACATAGTATGAGAGAAGTCAATGTGTATCAACAACACCGAAGGGTTGATACGCCGCCACACAGGCAGCTCTTTCGATTATCAGATTCTCTTCCATCTTTTATAATTCTGTGAAACAGATCAGAGTGGGACAAACTCAACTGGGTGTATTGCAGAAATCAAATATGATGGATAATTTTTTCCGTTGAACCTCTGCTGTGATTGAGACAAGTCCTCCTTTAGAATCCAGCCTTCTGTTTATTCTTTACCTTTTTGAAAGGAATCTCCTTTCTCTGCGTGTACACGAAATGTAGTCATCATTGTTGCCAGCGTACAGGTAATGAATACTGTAAAACTGACCGATAATTTATTTGACATATTAAATCTGCTCAAGGTAATTTGCAGGCACTAAACCTTCACGAGAGCCATCTTCTGATCTAGCTTTCCACCAATCATCATTCTCTTTTACAAGGATAGTGATAGATTCACCCATCTTCAAATCCAAACAACCTTGTCCAGCTGGGCCTTCAAAATCGTATAGAGCCTTTGCCTTGATATTTAATTCTGGTACAGCTATATATATATATATATATATATATATAAGCCAGGTTAGTCATGATTACTTGGATGAATGCTGTTTTACACACCTTCGGGCTTGAGTTGCACGTAATTTCTAGGAAAGTAACCAGTCTTCTTTGAGTCTTGCAAAGTACCAAACCACCAGTCTTCACTTTCATTGGCATCACGAACAAGAATGACTTGATCTTGAGTAAAGGTCAAATCATCGGGACCTGATCCTGGGTAATCCCACAATGCAATATATTCTAAAATAAATAATGTTAGTTATACCCATGTCTCATGAAGGATGACAAGTAAATAAATGGCTTACCATGTTCGGGCAACGATTCATCATGAGCAGGTGTTTGATGAGCAGCAGGTTCTGCAGCAGCGGCGGCGGGAGCAGCGGGAGTAACAGCGGGTTCAATGGCAGGACTTGATCCACCAGTACGAGCCTGTAATTCAGCCAAAAATCCACCACTGGACAAGGGAGCAGACACTGGAACTGGAGCAGCAAATTCTTCAGCAGCAGGCGTAGGTTGAACAGGCGCTGTTAAAGATGGTGCTGCTGGCGCTGATCCTCCTGCATTATCAATGACATGTCCCGCAATAGATGATGCACTGCGATCATTTGTAACAGCCTTCTTTAATCTAGTGCCAGATTGAATCTGACTCAATAAAGCACTTCTCATGTCGCCGCCGCCAGCAGCAGATGGTGTTTGTTGTGGGCTACTTGCAGCTGCTGCAACAGGTTGACTTGGGGCAGGAGGAGCAGGAGGAGCAGCAGGAGGGGGAGGAACGCTACCGTCCACAGCAGGTTGAGGTGGAGGAGGTGGAGGAGGTGGGGTAGCACCATCATTACCAAGTGTAACAGGAGGAGTAGCAGGAAGATTCACGGGTGTGGAAAAGTCTACTTCATCGGGCTTGGGCGATGAACCTGATTCAGGTACAGAGTCTAAATTACCACCACCTCGTTTGCTCATGGCACTGAAAAGCATACCAGCTAGGTTCTTGGCACTACCAGCAGCAGGGAACTCATTTTCGTCATCTGAATCGTCATGACCATCCCAGCCATCATCATCGTCGGAATCGCTATCTTCCTTGGCACCGCCCTTTGTAGCAGAAAATGCAGAGAATGCAGCAAATGGATTATAACTTACACGCTTATTGGATGGTTCATTGGGTTTTTCTGCCTGTGAAGAGCCAGTAGGTGAAGGCACTGAGGCGGCTGATTGTTGGATCTTTGCAAAGGGGTTATTGCTGCTTGTGCTAGCGCCACTGGGTGTTTCTGGAACTGAGGCGGGTGCAGGGGCGGTATTGGTTGGTACTGGAGGTGATGCGACAGAAGGGGATGCCTCTTCTGGTTTATGCTCCAACTTTTTAGCGGCTTCAGCTGCTTCTTCTTCACGTCTGATGGCATCAAATCGAGCTTGTCTATCTGCTTCTTCCTTGGCCAAGACTTGTCGTCTTCTTTCTTCCATGTCTCGCTCCTCTTCCAAACGTCTCTTTTCCTCATTTTGCTCCTCTTCAGCTTGACGGCGCGCTTTTTCAGCATTCTCCTTTTCCAAATTATCCAAACGTTGACGCTCAAGTCTCTCGCCTTCACGAATACGCTCCAGCTCAGCTTCTCTGTTCTTGCGATCGGTTTCCTCTCGTTGACTAACTGAGGCACGCAACATGTCTTGTGCTTCACGTTCAGCATCTCGAAGTCGTTCTATAGTATTGAATACGATTTAAAAATCGGCGCGTTTAAGCTAAAGTTTTACTTACGTTGAGCAGCTTCTTCGGCTTCATTGGGTTTACTGACCGGTGGTGTGGCAGGAGAAGGAGATGATGCAGCAGGCTTGGGAGAGCTACCTGGGTTTCTTCTGGCTTGAATAGCAGCCAGACGTTCTTGTACACGACGCTCTGCTTCCTTTTTGATTTCTTCAGCAGTACGAGGGCGAGCAGGAGTGGCTTTAGGCTTGGGACTGGATGTGCTGAGAGATGGACTGGAAACCGAAGCAGGACTTTGGTAGCCGCTGCCAGACGATGCAGCACCAACCAAAGTTGTGCTTCTCGTACTGGTGTTGGTTTGACGAGGTGTGTAGGATGAGTAATCTGAGCTTCTGCTATCCAATTGCTCAATGAAACGACGCAATTCATAGGAAAGATCCTGTCCATTTTCAAATCGCTTCTTGTCTTCCAAATCTCTAGACGCAATCATGTCCTCCAAGTATTTGAGATCACCACGCATATCCAGTAAAGCGGTTCTCGACTTTTCCATTTCTCGCTCAATGCTGTCTGCTTTACGATCGGCTTCTTCCTTTTCTTCCTCTGCACGACGAAGGCCAAAGCTGGCATCGGTGCTTGATCCACTGTTACCAGCTTTACGAGCAGCCATCATGGCCTTGGCCTTGGCACGCACACGATCACTTTCAGTAATGGATCCACCAGGGCCCGTAGGTTGAATAAACGCCATAAAGTCCTGTGTACCGTCGTTCTTTCTCGAGTGGCGTACTTTGGCATCTCTTAATTCAGCGGCTGATCCACGTAATTGACGAGCCAATACAGGAATATCTCGGTTGCATAAATATTGGATTTCATCTTGAAGTGATTTTTGAGTTTCAAGCAATCCCATCAGAGTTTCAGCATTCTCAGCGTATTTGATAGAGGCAGTGTTGTTGCGAGAGGCATGGTTGAGGTCGTCTTGCGTACGTCTGATCTTTTCCTTCAGCTCCTCCAAAGAGTATTTGTTACTACCGCTGTAGGAATTGCTGTTGTTCGTGTAGGAGCTGGGTTTGGGCATGCGATCCAAGGTACGCTTGGTTTCAGAGATCTGGCGACGGAGATCTTCCAAGATGGCAACATCCACTTGATCCTCGTCGTGGTCATCGTAACGAGAAGAATAAGATCTTGCACTGGCAGATTGAGGGCCCTTTCTACGAGAGCTGGACACATAGTCACGTTGATTGCTGCTGTAAGGCGAGTAATCTTCCTCTTCCTCCTCCTGTTGACGAGGCTGGCTGTTGTTACTGCCAAAAGATGGTATGGAGGGCGGAGGACGGCGGCCCAAGACAAATTTCTTGAGCAAGCTGGAAGGAGGCTTGAGTTCAGCAGGTAACACTGAAGGGATCTCGAACCCGTTCAATTTGCGATATACCAAATGCATGGCAATAGAGAACTCATCGATATCCAGACTACCTCTGTTCTCGCTGTCTGCCAAATTCCAAATCTTCATCAAGTCAGCTGGAGGTAATTGAGATTGAGTCAAGACATCCTTTGCTGTATCTCCAGACATAAATCCAGATCCTGAACCCTCCCATGCGTTGAAGATTTCACGGTATCGCTGTTTATCTTCTGGACTGATTTTCCATGATAATCGATTAGCGTCTGTGGTACCGAGACTAGGATTGAGTAAATTAGTTACACCGTTTTGGTTGGGCATCATCTTTTTAGCAAATTCCAAGTTTTGCAGACGAGGTTTGTTGGTAACAGCAGGAGGCGGCATCGATGGTTGAAAGCCGGTTTGCATAGGAGCTTGGTAGTTGTTGTTGCTACCCATGTAGCCGGTTTGCATAGGCAATTGAGGTACAGGTGGAGGCGTAGGTCTGAATTGATTCTGCATGGGCATACCTGTCATCATGGGCACTTGTGATGGCATACCCGTCATTTGAGGAAGCATGCCCGTCATTTGTGGTTGCATTCCAGTCATCATGGGGCGATTCATAAACTGTTGCTGCTGAGGGATGCTTACATTGACAAGTTGTTGTGCGGGCTGACTAGTCTCAGTAGAAGCGATGGTTGCCATGGCAATCTCTGTTTCCTCTCGCACATTGGGAGGAAGAGAGGCAGGAAGCGTCTGTCCTGTTAGTTTCTTTGAGGTCAAGAACATGGCAACTGCAAATTCAGGAAAAGTCAAGAAAGGAGCATTTGCGATGGAAGCTAGATCCCTAAATAACATACCGTAAGATAGTTTGTCGCATACAGACAGTAACATGCTGTGTACTTACCAAATCTTTGCCAAGGAATCATTATCGAGGTTAGAGCGTCGAAGAAGCTCACTAACCGCGTTGGCTAATTGTACATGAAAATGAGTCCATGTGTTATCAGACTGTACAAAATGTAAACTTTACCGGGAATCTTGTTTCCTCCGTGAGCAGCAGCACTCTGAGCAAACAATTGCTCGAATTTGGATTGATCTGTTTGGGTTAAAAAGCTCAAACGAACACCTTGTCTACTCGTCAGCGTCTATAGCATATTTATGCATTTAGCCCTATTAATTTACCTTTTGAAGGGCCTGATTGACCTCCAGAATTATTAAACATTGTATGACTGTATCAATCTGTTTGCAAGAATCAAGTGTAGATATGAATATAACAAGTGCTTTATTCAAACAAGAAGAAAGAAGGGAAGAAAAAGGAAGAAAAAGGAAAAGAACATGAAATGCTTCTTGTTTTGGATTGTCGTTAAATGTCCGCGTTTCCATCACATCTCACTAATCATTCATCACAGAAAGACACTGGGTTTTTAAGGTAAAGCTGGTGCACTTTGGTTTGATCTTGGTCAGCATGCAGCATGGATACATGGATAATGACAGCAGAAGAGCTATCTTTGCGAGTAGAGTACAGGCATTTGATCTTGCTGCCTGCGATAGCTTGAACGAGTGCAGTCTATGAATAGCGTTATACAGCATGCTCTCCTTAACTGGATATAGTATTCACTTACAGTCTCTAAATGTCTAATTTCAATTACATTGGATGAAAACGCAATTAAATACGGATAATATACGACAACTGATTTTGCCTCTGATTCAAATTCAATTTCTTGTTGTAGGGAATCTGCGTTCGTGTCTGCTACTGGACATGCAAATTGAGCACTGCAAATGAGGCCTGTGCCAGGTTGATTTAACGCCACGTAGCCAATCGTGGTTAGAGCAGGGTCGTCGACTTGGTGGCTGCCAATCATCGATACATGATACGGCGCAGGCAAGTCGATGCGGTAGGAATACTTTGGTGAATGTTCATGTAAGTGATGAGAGCCTGAAGAAGAGCCCGCTGTGATCCAGCTAATGATGTCCACTTTTTCAATGCCTTCTGCTCTGGACCGAATATACACATGGTCGTCAATGATCTTTAGGTCTGAAGGCTGAATAAACAGAGGTTTGTATTCCTTGAACTTTTTGAACCATGGCGATTGCGTTGTACCATCAGCTCGGTAAAACATGAGCACAAGACGAATTGAGCCTGTACGACGTCGACGCAAATAGCAAAGGATAGATTCTCCACCCAGTGTACCAACGGCAAAGTGAACAACGCCTGATTTTTGCAGTACATGAACATCTTTGAAACTTGCATAATTATCACTGTGGAGGGCTGGTACTGTAGATATGGGTTTGGTGGATGCGTCTGAGGAAGAGGAAGGATATATATCGTCAATCAGAATGACGCCCAGCATTCTGTTTGGTTTAGAGCTCCTGACAATGATCAGTCTGTTATCAAACAATTCTAATTGATGGCAATTACAGGATAAAACCTGCTTGAATAGTTCTGAGCCGTCCCTGTAAGCTACCCACAGCCCATACTGACTTCCTAGTGCAATGGCATCTCTTCCATCAGACGTGGTAAATGGCAAAGAGCACCAAATTGTGCCACACCCGGTTGCATATCTTCCGCCCACACTTTGTAGTTGAGAGCAATTCAAATTACTGCAGATCGGCTCTAGTCCAAAGGGTCCGTGATCAGGGTTTGGCAGTATAGACTTGATCTTGTTTTTCCAAATCAATCGATTCTCTGTAGTTGGACATTCAAAAAGATAATTCAGGGTTGGGTCAGCAATGTGATGTATTTGCAATAGTCTTGATCTTAAAATGCGTGGCGAGTCAGTACGGGCTGGGTATGTTGCTGATTTCTGTAGCAGAGAAGAAGTTGGCAAGTGGATGGTATCATGTGCGGGCGTACTAGTTGTCGTTGTATCAGTATGGTATGAGGGTATCGATGGCTTGTTTCTCTTTCGAATGCGTTGTTTCATTGTCTTGATGCGATGTCGTATCTTCAAGCCTGATATAGTGTATACATCGGAATAAATGGACGAACCCTCGTCTGACTGACTGCTCTCCTCTACTGCTGCTGTCATGGCAACAAATCGATTACTGCTATTATCGCTATGGCTACGATAATGGTGATGGTAGTACTGTTTTTTAATGGAAGACAGTAAACTGGACTGGCGATGAGAAACTAGTCTGGAGCGGTTGGATGCGGCTCTTCCGATTTTGAGCATATGAATGGGTATTGGCTTGTCAATGAGTATGAATTCCACATCGCCGTCTGCTGTTGTCCTCTTGCGTGTGATGATCAAAACATTTGTAAACAGGAACAGTTGGCATGCAGTGGGCGGAATGGGTGGCGGCTTAGTCAGATTCACAGTTCCCTCAAACAACAAGCCGACATCATCAGGCAGGATTTGCTGCAATCGATGCTGATAGCGAATGCTGGGCCTCTTTACTCGTAGACCAAACTTGATTTCCATCAACCTTTGTTCGGCTTCAGCTTTCCGAGTGGCTTCGTTTATTTTGTGCAAGATGTCACCTAACAGAGATATGGTTTTGGTCAGCGTATCACGTTCATGGTGCTCTGAATTCTTCAAGATGGTGTCAAACAAGAGATCGTATTTGGCCATTCGAACAATAGGCGATATAAGCAATCCCTTGAGTGGTATGCGAAAGTCTTTCTCGATTGCTTCTTGCTGTTCAATGAAGCGCACGAATGCCGGATTCTTGCTGTACTCCATATTGTACTGATATTTGGCAAACACATGATTTGAAACGTATCGAATGTAAGGATCTACTAATCTTGAAAAATGCTTGTACAGTACACTCCCAATTGTGATTGAGTCAGGAAAAAGATTAAAGTTGTTTGCGTCTCTAGAGCCGTCCAATTCTCGAACAAGTTTTTTATGGTGGTTGGCAAGAATGTGATAGTTTCCAAACAGCGTATCATGAAACGAATAGCGTCGCGATTCTTCAATTGTTGTTTGCGATGATAACAACGGTCGTGCAAATATGTCTCGAATAACAACAAGCTGCTTCAAAAAGTTGTTTTCATAGTTTTCAAGCTCTTCAATAGCAAGCTGTCTCTTTTTCTCTGTGGGTGGCAATTCCTCAAGAATGTAACGGGGTATTTTGGAGGTCCAGTCCTAGACTGAGATGAGTACACAAGCATGACTATAATCAAGGCGATCATGTACTCACAACGTGATCTTTTTCATTGACCTGGGTATCATTCAGATGAAAATCAGCTAGCTTCCTGTTTGGACAGCAAGGCGAGTAGCAAGCATCACTGGAAAATGGTTTGCAAAGGGGCGAATAGCATCGAGTAACATTGACAAGTATGCTCTGTGTTGTGACATCGTGAATCAGGTAGATGTTTTTTGACGACGACACCAAGACTCTGTTCTTAACGAGCGAATCAAAGAAATATTCTACAAATTCTTCTCCTATTGATTGATCTGTCAAAACAGATTGGCAAGCGTCCTATGAAATGCCGTTAGTACAGCATAGCGTTTCAAAGTACATGTTCCTACGAATGCTTCCGTTTTAGTGATTTGTGCATATTGCGCTTCTTTCACGAATAGCTTTGTCAATATTGAGAGACAACCGCTGTTGATATGAAAAGACGATAATGTAGAGGTGGATCCACTTGACTATAAAGAAAATTAATAAGAAGCAAAAAAAGAAAAAAAAAAGAAAAAAAAGGTGTAAATGTCCTCCTCCTTACACTCTCTTTCAGCATTCAAAAAGTCTAAAAATTAAGAAGCAATATAAGGTATAATAAAAAGGGAAAAAAAATAGGGGAAATGTATTGATTATGAAAAAAGAAAACTTATTATTTATATCACGAGATACACAGCATTTGTTGCACTCTTTGGTTGTACACAATGATGGATGCCCCTTCCATGTTGTCTGTTGTATTTGCCATAGCGAGCAAGAGACAGTGATCGTATTGTACTATAGAGCACTTGCAAGAAAAAGTTTTGTTTGGCTTCTCTATCTCGGCTGCTTTAATATGAAAAGAAAGGGAGTTCAAGGAGAGAATTACGAAATCTAAAGGGGTTGTTTTCAAGGCAATCATATATGGTAGCGTGAAGTTTGGGCAAACAATAAACTTAATATCTTTGGTTACCCGATTGCTGATGATGATCTTGATACTCCTCTTTAATAAACAAAAAAGTTTGTTGTACATTCTTTACATTTTCTTTCACTCTTCCTATACATGACCACCTGTAGTATGCCCTTGTCGATGAAAGATGACATTATTCCCTTCAGCACATTAAACAGTAACTACTCAATACATGACTCATTTGCCTCATTCGACTCATCAACATCATCATCAACGCCAACTACCACAACATCCAGGATAATACACAATGGCGACCAAGAAACTCGAATTAAACAACTTCATAACCAAGTAGAGCAGCTGTCTTTATCGAATGCTCGGCTTGTAAGAGCTAATCGTATTCTGAAACTAGATTGCGATCGAATTGTGGAAGAAACAACGGCAGATTTAAAGCAGGCTTTAAAGTTGTCAGTGGAACAAAACATTCGACTGCAACGAGCTAATCGACTTTTGCGGGATGACTATCTTAGCCAAACAGTAAAGTAAAATGATTGAGTTGAATCATGTCTTCAAAACTGCCCCACTAATCGAAACTGCCCAAACAGGAAGAATTGAATAATATCAAGATGGAGCAAATTCGGAAAATGACAAATGTTGGCCCTGAATATGAATACCTGGTTCAAGTAATCAACTTGCTGTATCGACAGTTGGCTGGAAAACCCGATTGCGAGTCAACATGCTGCTTTACAGATAAACCGCTTGATTCTAGCAGCTCTCTGATTGTATCACCACAGACAGACAATAATGAGATGAAGCATATATGCAGACCACAAGTTAAATCACACAATATACCAGCAGGAGGCATGGCTTCTGCGCTAGAGCAAGAAAATAATCGATTAAGGGACGGCATGGACATATTAATAGATGACAGAGATGCACTTTATCAATTACTGAAAGATAAAGAAGAGGACAATGAAACATTAAAGTACGAGCTGAAAGTAAAAGACGACATTGTCAAACAGCTGGAACATGATTTTGAAAAAATGGAATTGGAAGTAACGGATTTGCAAAAGGTATACATATATATACATTGGAATGTAAATTTCTGATTTCATGTATTGATACAAGTTGATAGGACTGGTACCATAAGACTTCTCATGGAGACAACAAGAGCAACGAAATTCGATCACCAGAGAGCTCTTTCTCAGAACTGCATTCCTTCCCATCTGTACCAACATGATGAAGAAAAAAAAAAAAAAAAAAAAAAAAAAAAAAGTCAAGGATAATAAAGGAGAAATGAATGTCTTACAATAACACGCCTGTTTGGAATATTTCCTAAAACAAAGTAGCATTCAACTTCTCGGGCAATGTGAGGGTGATACGCAATAAATGTTTAGTATAGTGATAAGTAGGACAAATTTTGCTTTTTTTTATATTTGTTCAATCTTCATCAAGTGGTACCATACATACATGGAAATAAGATAAAGAGAAATAGATAACAGCATACACTGTATAATCATGCTAAAGTCATTTTACTCTTACTGTAGATCTTTATGGCGTATGGTTTATGATGATGAGAGCATGATGCTTTTTTATTTGTCAAAGTAAGAACTCAAGGTTTGCAAGGCTTGATATTGCTCTATATTTTTATGCTTAGCAACCAGCGAGTTCTCATTGTTGTGTAATTGAAGGTATGCTCTATATTTGCATTCTTGTATTGAAACTGGAAAGCCTACCACTATTTGTAGGCGTCAAAGACAATCGATTTTGATCCATCAAGGACCGCATTTTAAAGCGCCGTGTCAATTTAAATTCAGGGGCAAGCTTTGGTCAGTGTTGGGCATGCCGAGTACACTCATCCCAAATCCATGAGAACAACTATCTTTTATCCATAAAGTCGCAGTATTTTCGAATGAGCCATGTTTAGTTTGCAACAAAATGTTCTAAACTTACTTGAACTTATAGGCAATCGTACGGTTTCAGGAACCAAAATTAAGCCTATACCTATTCTATGTTCACTACACATAAGGAGACTAGCCATAATTTCTTTCAAAATGTTCAAATTCAAAGACTTTGGTGTACACACGAGACAGACAACTACCCCATAAAAGTCTCATGTATACTTAATATTGCCTATAAAGTCATTTTTTCTCTTTAGGAGAGATAATTGACCAGGAATCAGATGAGTCATACCAAATGAATTACATGCGATAACACACAAAACAATACTGTAATCATGCTGTATTGAATGATGCATAAACATTATATGTCATTTTCTTAATCATGTAAAAAATAAAATAAAAACTAGTGGCATCATTACAAGAGCATGGGGCAGCTTTAGAGCTAAATCACATTAATCATAGTCAGTTCATCATTCTAGATTCAAGAGACAAGGTGGATGCATTCTCGTAGGACAAGTGTAAATTGTGCGCAATTGTTGTTCATAAAGAGTGAAAAGGTGCTTAAAAATACGATACTACCATGAGATATATGGAGAAACATTACTACGCATAAGCAAGTCTCCAATTAGGAATGGCACAAGTATTAGATATCATCATTTATCCTGTTGGTTTTACATTTGCTGCTCAATATCGTCATATCGGCTTATGGAGCCCAAAAGCAACACAGTACCTTTTTTCTGTGTCACGTGCCGATGAAAAAATTTTCATCATATAAAAGACACTGTTGTGCACAATTTCTTTGCTCTTTGGTTCCTTTTTTTTACTTCTTTTTATTTCATACAACAAATTTTTCAATAAAAAGAGAGAGATATAGAGACATTATACGAATCTTTTCCCTTTTTTTTTATTCTTTAATTTACGTTTTACGAAACAGTTTAGAGATTTCCTTTTTTTTTTCTCTCTTCTTGAAAAAGGACAACTCTCTCTTCTCTAAAGAGAAAAACCCAACAACAACCAACTAAACAACATGCTCCCAACTCAGTTGTTTGTTACACCCACTTCAGCAATGACCAGTTCAAGAAGTCATCAAGATCTTGCAGATTTTGCATCTTCTATGGTTTATCTAATGTGGCATGCAAGAAAGACAACCAAGGCTTTAGTTTCAGAAAGATCTTATTCACCTTCACTGGTTGGAAACGATTTGGCTTATCTCATGTGGCAATCGAGAAAGCCTATGACTAAAGCTCAACACTACTCTCCTCTTGGTGGTGATCACTCCTTCTCTTACACCGCAAGTCCTGCATTCAAGAAGTTTTGCTATCAGGTAGTTATTCTTGATTTACCATTTTATCAGGATGGTCTGCTAACCTTTTTTTTTTTTTCTTGATAGGTGCTTACGGCTACTCAATTGCAGGAATCTGCTGTATACCTCTCTTTGAAGTATATTGCTATACTATTACAATCAAACCCTTCCATTGAAGGTGCTGAGGGCTCTGAATATCGCTTATTCATCGTCGCTCTCATGTTGGGTAAGACATCTAGCGAAACCCTTGCTTTTCTTTGATACTAAACTATTTATTTTCTAAAACATTCTAGCCAACAAATTCTTGGATGATAATACGTTCACAAACAAAACTTGGTCGGATGTGAGTGGAATGAAGGTACATGATCTGAACATCATGGAAGCGGAATTTCTTGAAGCTCTGGATTACAACCTGTTCGTTCGTGAATACGATTACACTGTTTGGAAACATTTATTAGAAGAATGTCGTGAAAGAGCGCAGATGTCTTACTACGATGGACCACAGCAACGTCAACAATTAGTTTTGATGACACTGCAAACCTTAGGACTCTACACTCCTCCCACATCACCAGCTTCCTCCACAGTTAGTTCTCCAACATCATCATTCCATGATTGGGATGCTGCGGCTGCAAGATTACAATTGGAAAATTCACATAGACGATACCAACACTTTTTGCAACAAAAGGTTCCTCCGACCCAATTACCTTACGCTATGCAACCACCTGTTGGTTACGGTTACAACGCATGTGGATACATAAATGACTATCCTATCACCAATTTGTCTCAATCCTCATGGGATCCCCTTGCTTACAGTCTCAACCGTTGTCAAGATCTTTCGTATTATTCCAACAGTGCACAAAATTTTGCTGCTGCAAGACCCATCTCTTGGAGAAGTTACAACTAAACCTCAAATCATCAACATCATTGACCAACAAAAAAAAGAAGGATCACTTGCTCATTTCCCTTTTATTTTTTTTTTCTTATCAACACATCTACAACCGTATTGAATAGCTCGCTTTATGTATCAAGAAGATTGACCCACTTCTTTGGTATGTGAAGTGCCATCTTTTCTCTACACTTACTACCCCAAATTTTTCTTTTTTTTGCCCTTTTTTTTTCTTTTTTCTTTTTTTTTTTCTTTTTTTTTTTTTACTCAAATCAACAAAACATTTTTTTCCCCTTCATTCACTACTATTTTCATTCAATTTTTTTTTTTTTTTTACCCTATTTCTTTTTTTTTACAACTTTTTTCTACCTATATTTTTTAACCAATTTGCTGCCACTACTCACTGTATTTTTTAATCCAAAAAAATTATAAAATGGTCAAAAAAATGAACAAAAAAAAAAGGCAAAAAAAAAAGAAAAGAAAAGCAGAAAAGCAGAAAAGATAGCGGAAATGTATCATCTGAACATAGGAACCTGAATGCAATGTATGGATTCAAACAAGCACATGTCAGTGTTTTATTTCATTGAAAAAAGGTAAAGTATTTGACTGACTCATCCACTTGTATTGATTGCTAGTTCTTGTTTTTGGTATGATTATTTCACATTTTTACTGGTTTTTTCTTCTTTCGAATTCCAAATGTTGGTTGGCTTTTAGCTACTTTTTTTTTTCCTGAAACGTATGTGTTTGTAATTTTAGATCAGCCATGTAGATTGACGATTACTGTGCTGATAAGAAAGGGGAGAGGGATGAACAAGGGACAAAAGGGTTTGTGGTGGTGGTGCTCGGTTTAATTTGTTACTTGATAGCATGAAATAAACCAACTGATCAAATTCATCCATTAGCAAAGTTGTTTGTCAACATAGCGATCCAGAAACTACACGAGTAAAGAATAAGAGTGGTTCACTGAGAGAAGGCTATTAGCTCCAGGAGAGCTAAGCCAGGGTTGCCATGTAAAAAGAAAAAAAAAAGACACCATTACCATTGTTGATGCAGGTGTAGACTCAGTAGCTTTAGCATGGCTGACATGAACGTTTCATACTCCTTGGCTATCTCCTCATTAAGACGCACCAGTCATTCACAAACTAAATGAATCAAAGATCATCCCGCTGCAAAAGTTTCTCTCTTAATACACCCTTTGTTGATCCAATGCAAAATCTGTGTATTCAATTCCCCACCTCCTGAATAATAAAAATAATGATCAAAGTTAATTGAACAATATCTATTGGACAGTTGCTGGGTAATTTTTAACCGTAAAAGTGATTCTTCCTCAACTATCTTTTTTATTTTTTTTGATATGTTTATGCAGGTTTGTCAAGCTTGTCGGTCTGAATAACGGGTTTGCAACAAAAGCAGCTGCTTCATTGCCAGACTCGTTCACTATTGCACCTCCACCGTCTTTGCGAAAAAAATTCATTTGAAAAATTTGGAGAGAAAAAGAATAAAAGGCCAAAAAAAAGCTGATCAACTCAATATTAAAAGTTGGCTAAATTAGCTCGAAACAGCTGGTCAAATTAGTTTTAATCTCACACAAATGTCCAAAACAATTTAATTGGGAGTGGAAGCACAGTATGACTTGATCTCAACGCCCTTCAGAGAACCTTCACTGAAAGCTACTGTATGATCTCGAATAGTCGATCTTTTGTGCTATTTTTGTCTCTTTCAATATATGTGAATAACGTAATTGACAATGTCCGTTAGCGACGGCAGTTCGAACACTTATTTACTAAAGACTGTGGGCCCTCAAATACATTATCAAGGCACTTCAGAGTTCACCCAATCAATGGGTTTACATGTTAAAGTTTTATATATAGTATCTCTTTTTGTCAAAAAAGACCAAATACTTTGACTTTACATGAGACTCTGTTACACAGCGTTCCAGGAGGGGAAGATGAGGAGATTGAAAAGGCACCTTGTTGATAATAAAAAGCTAATTAGTAGAGACCTTCAGTCTTGGCTCCTTTCCTTTCTTCCACCACTCCTTTTTTATTCTTTGAATTTACATAGATCGAGAGGGACATGAAGATTTGTACACAATTTATATGTCTGATATGGACCATATCACTCGTTTTTGCTTCTTCTGCCTCAAATGTAGATCTATCCAACACATTTCTCTTGCAAACAAATGACAACAATCAGAGTCCTGATGTGGATGTGAATAGATTTACGCAGCTTCTGTCCAATCATTTGTTATTCGATCATTTCGACAAAGCATACCTTCAACTTTCCAGAAAGATATCATTCCAATTTAGAGATGCCATTCAAGTCAAGGTGAAAAAAATAAAATCAAAAGGATCAAGCAGCAGCAGCAGCAGTAGTAGTAGTACGAGCAGCACTTCAACGGCAGCAGCAGCAGTGGTTGTTCAACCACCAGTGGATGTACAAATCTTAAAAAGACAGTTGAAAGGAGCTGTTGGTTGTAAGTCCTTAGCTTTGTTTCTATCACAGAACTAGTTGCTCAGTTTATTTTTAGCATTTGTCGAAGATAAACTACCAGCGATATTAACCAATCGATACAATACCACCAGCTTGCAAAATCAATTAGACGATTTACTATTTCAGTATTGCCCTAGCTTCCACACAAACCAACAACGAACTGTCTCTCATCAATGTCTATTGAACAACCGAGAACTGTTCTTGCAGGACATTTATTCGTACACAACATACGAACTACAATCCACCCTATTAAAAGTGAATGAATTTGACTTACCGAGGTTGTTTGAAAAAACAAGGGCACAAATCTCGGGGATCTTGATCCACTTTAATCAACACACACTTGATAAAAACCATCATCGACTAGAACTCAAAATCAAAGCATCGAAAGCACCAACAGTGGCCATAGACGACACATCGCTATCTCTGCCACCTAGCTATTATGATAATAACAAATTTCGTAACTGGATTACGCCGGAAATGATTCTAGACTTTATCACAACAGTTACTCATTCAGACAACGAGGAAGACCATACCATCCAACATTTTATAGATTTGTCCATGTAGCAAAATGAAGGAATAAAAAGAAAAAGAGCTTATTTATTATGATTACTATTGTACAATACACTTGTTCTAAATTGTGCTACTATTTGGTGATAATTTTTTTTCTATACGTCTCAATTTTCGCAAAATCGAATTGTTGAGTGGAATATCATTAAGAGGCATATCTTGCATTATAATTTCTTTGGCCAAGTGAGGTTTACCAATTCTGAGTAAACCATCCACGAGTTTGGTATAGGTTTCTACGTCTGCTTTACAGCCTGTTTCTTGTTCCATTTTGGTGATATATCTACGTGCTTTCTGTAGTCGGCCCTTTCTTGCTAAAATAGAGATTAACTTTTCATACGTTTCTTTTTCAGGCTTCATTCCACGGGATCGCATTGATTTGAATAATTTCTCGGCTATACTCGAGTTCTTTACGTCAAATGTAGCTGCATCCATGAGAATCTTGAATGTCAAGCCATTTACTTCGATGGGCTTGTTGTCCTGACCAGGAAATAGTTCGCCACGATTGTCTCGAAATAGTAATCCAACCATAAACTCTATGTCCTTCTTTGCGAGTAGATTGGTGATGGCGATATTATTGAGAAAAACTTGATCTGCTCGAGACGCTGAGGGTGAGTTGAGTAATTTGTTATACAGGCTGTTTCTCATAGTACTTGTGGAATCATACGAATTGAGCATTGTACGCATTGTAGATAAGTCTGGTGTGACATTGACGAGCTTCATATGAGTAAGGATATCCAGGATTTTATCATAGGCACTTGCTTTGTCCTCCTCCATCACAGTTGCACGCATGAGTAAATTGAAATCAACGACATCCGGACCACTTGTATGAGAGGCAACAATTTTGAACGTTGATTTTGCAGACTGAACATCGCCTTTCATGAGGTAGCATGCGACCAAGGAAGACAATCCCACGTGAGTAAGTGAGAGGTCAAATTTCTTGTTCAATTGAAAAGCCCTTTCAAACAATTCCACCTGTCCTGTTTGCGCAGATAGACTGAATAAAGCTCGCACAGCAGATTTGGCTAAATCAGGCTTTAATTCAGGCACCATTTTTTCCACCTCCAGGGACACAATCTGAGCCGCATCGTATTGTTTGGACCGTATTAAACAGCGTAGAACATGCACCCTTGTATCTGCTTGTATAAATCCAGGGTATAACTCTTTGCATCTTTTGTAGAGCCTCATCGTATCCACATGGTATCTCAATTTCGCAGTTCGTGTAAGCAATAATTGCATAGTATGTAAAGGCACCGCAAAGTTGTGTTTCTCCATTTGTTCCCAAATTTTGACTGCATGTGCAATATCCTTCTGCGATAAATACCAATCTATTAATTTCCTTGAGCAAAGTTGTGCGCTTGTAGTGTCTTGCATGTAAAGCGTATCGGATAAAAGTTGTTCTGCTGTATGTAATTGTCCAGTGTGTATACTTTTGTCCAGCAAGTTTTTCACAACCGAGATGGTGCTCATACCAAGGTGTCGCTTTCGCATATAGATGAGTCGCATGTCATTCAGTCGCCATTGCTCCATACAGTCCTTTGCAAATATATTGAGAGCTTCGTCTAATAACTGTCTGTCATCCACTACACATCGAGTGACTAACTGTGCTAAATCTTGACCAGGGTGATTTCTCTTCAAGTAGTGTGCTGCGGCCTCCAATTGATCTGTTGCGACCATACACAAAACGACAGAACTAACCATGCTTCTTGTGGGCGCTAAGTCCAACCTTTGAATATGTTTTAACCAATAGCCAATTCTGTCTTGTTGTTTGTTTTTCGATAGTACTCTCATCACAGCTTCATATGTCGCCATGCCTACTTTCTTCCAATTCGCTGTCGTTTCAACCAGTAAATCCTCTGCTCGTTTTGAGTAATTCAATTCTGTAGCCAGGTATATCATCTTTTCCGCATCTTCTAATCGATAATGTGTATTCTTGAACTTTCGACGCTTTAGATCCTGCAAAATTTGATATGCCTCGTACATTGACGCATTTGTAGTAAGATCATCAGGGTTGGATATGAGCCGAGAAACCAGACTGTCGATATCCATTTGTGTTAATTGCGCAAAATGGTGTGGTGATTCCTTTAGTGAATAGTACATTTCTAATAGTTGCTTTCTACTTTCTCGTCGACTAATGGCTTTCCGAACAAGAGGTGAATAGGTTGAAATACGGGGGTCGACATTTTTCAAAGATGTCGAGGTGTCAGGATGGTATAACTCGTTTCGCAAGCTTTCTAATAACTTTTGCTTGTCCCGAGTAACAGAAGACGATTTGTTGTACGATGGCTTGTATGGTTTGATGGCTGATTTCAATGGTATGGCGGTTGTGTTGGTGGTGGTTATGGAAGAAGTAGCAGCTGATGCAAGGTTCGTATTTCGCCGTACATGGTGAGTCAATACTGGGGTCCTTCTCGAAAGGCAGCTATGGCATATTTGTGCAAACAGCCTCTGTGATTTCCAGCCTTCTCTGCTAGGCGATATAATAGACTGGAATGACATTTAACTCTTTTTCTTTTGTACAAAAAAGAGAGATAAATTCAATATGTAAGCTTATTTTCACGTTTTGACTGGTAACGAACTTGTCAAAAAAAAAAGAGAGAAAGCCCCCCCAGAGTCTGTCCTTTAAGGCAGGGCCATATTTTGAAAAAAAAAAAATATTCCTTTGCTTTTTGGCGGCCATCCAAAAGCTATTTTAGCGAACCGATGTCATCAAATATTCTATTGAAGTAAATCACAGTTCAACAATGGCATTCAGGTGAAAGTGTATACCATGATATGTCGATAGCTGTATTTGACGCTTTGCAGGGCAATATGTCGTTGTCCAAAATAACGTCAAATACTGGTATTATAATCCAGATGTACCATCTCCTGGTTTTTGTAAAATAAATACCAAGCTTATTTGGTGTAAAGCTGATTATGAGCTTATTCATCGCAACCTTGAAGGCAAACAGTAATACGCAATTGCTGCTCAAATTTATATGCAGTTATTTTTGTACAGTCTATGTCTGTTTAAACAAGCTAGAGACACCTCTCAGCTAGTAAAAAAATAAGACGATAGCTTGATGTTCCTGGATTGCATTAATTATCCTATTAGGGATGTTATTTATGAGCTGATGGGTCAGTCTCAAAGTAGCTCTGGCCTTACGCAAAGCGTCTTTTACGTAAGATTAACGCTCAAAAAGGAGAAAACAAGTATTTGGGTCCGGAACAGTATTCGGAAACAAACATCTGTCTCTTGTGCAAAGTGATCACTTGTCAATTCGAAATGTAATGTAAGAGAACTTTTAAAGAACACTACATATTGTTTATGCCTGTTTGTGTATTTGAACATACATGCATGCATACATACATACATATAATGTATATATATACATATGCTCATTTTCTTATGTTAAGCCCATATGATATCACAACAGTCGGCATTCAGTTTTCAGTTCATATCAAATTACTGTAGGGACAGATTGGTATATGAGTGATGTATATCGTTGGATTTAGGAGACAGATGTGTTCTTTTATTCTATTGATGTCTTGTTCTCGTATCCACACCTCCTGCTCGTTTAAACAATATTCTAAATCACACCATGTCATTTTCTTTTGGGATTAAAACAAACCTTCATGAGTCCCCCCCCCCTCTCCTGTTCCCGTGCCTTCCTGTTAGCACCCCTTCTCCTTACATGTACATATTTTTATGGCAATATTGTATGGCTGAACGGCAATCGTTTGTAAACATTTGGATATTAAAATTACATGTATGTATATATGAAAAAGGCGGTTTTATTTACTTGACAACGGCTTTAGTCATAGATGATATAGTATATACACACATTTAATATGATATAAAAGAACGAAAGACATCGAGTTGAGATAAATAGGTTTAAAGATCCTGCTCTTATTTCTTTGAATCAAGATCATCAGTTGTTGTTGAGGAAGATGGCGTATTCTCATCTGCATCAAAAAGCACTGCGTCTGGTTTAGATCCTAATGCAGGTTCGGCTGATGCGCTGTTGGATGTCGGCCCTTTGGATAAGCGCATATCTAATGCCTTCAATGCTAGTGCTCTATTAAGGGAATTAATACTTTTTTTTTTTCTTGGTGCATTATCTGCATTTTACCTTCTTCTTTCAGCTTCTGCACGGGCAGATCCAGGGACAGGTGCGATGTTTCCAATTTCTAAATCGTGGTATGTGCGTGGGCCAGGTTTACAGCAATTCAGTTTAACAAGTGCACCATAAACCACATTGGAAATAACTGTAATAACAGGGCTAACGCAGCATAAATACACTTACTCAGTTAATTCTAATCATCTTTTTACTTACTGCAAAAATTCAGGGAAGAAAGTTTGAATGGCAAAGGTTTCGCTTCTATCGCCTTGAATACCATCTTGGTACTTGAAAAAACGAATATACACCCATCCAATCACCCATCCAATGTTGACAAGATTATAAAATACAATAGCTTGGAATAAGATGAGCGAAATGATACTGACTGCTGTAGCAACGCCAAGCAAATTCTAGCATGTCGAATAATTTTAAGCACATTTGCCAGCTAATCAATCCTCAACATACCTTGACACGAATGGACACTTTACCACCCATAATAGCGATACGATGTTCAGGAATCAAATGTTTAAAAGCCACCAAAAATGCAGAAAATACACCAGACATGCCATTGATTTGCACTTGATATAAAAATTTATCGTCTCCAGATATGTAATATGACAAAAGAATACCAAACCACGTAACCACATTAGATAACACAGCTGTTATAAGGATGAACTTCAATAGCTCTCTTGAGCCCCAAGCACGCTCTAAGTACTTGCCACAAAACAGCAAAACCACAACACTGATGGAAAGCTATTTTATAAGTTGAGTTGATAGGCTATCATGAAGCATAGACATGGTAAACTTACAGTGATGATATTGCTTTCATAGAAGGCGGCAGTTAAGAAAGTCCAAGGAGCATACATGACACTATATCTCGTTATTAATATTTTTGCGTGTTGCTCTTGGCTAAAGACTTACAATCCCGGTAAAAGTCCAATGAATGGACTGATAGATAATGGTGTTGTATCAGGATCAGCATCCGACTGTAAACGATAAATGTAAATGTAAGATGCGATAGACAAACACAAGACAGTAGAGACTAAAGCCTTTGTTAACGAGGGAACATTAGCCACTAGAGATTTTATTGTCATTTTTTTTTTTTGTAGTAAATAAGAATAAAGGGGGGAAATGGATAAATACCAACAATTGTTAAAGCGTGGAGTAGAAAGAGTCAGCCACACGTGATGAGCCTGCTTTTTCAAATGTGTACATGCCTTTACTCTCACCTGAAACTCATTATTTCAATTACAATCAATATCAGGGGGGAGGCATGAGTTGGGGGGGGGGGAGGGAGAGGCGGAGGGGCGCTGCTACTTCAAAAAGATAAAGGGATGAACTTTTTTTCGTCATAATGAATTTGAATTGAAAACAAGATTTTGCACAACATAAAACTTTTTTTTTTTTTTTCGGGGGGGGAGAGGACATATTGTAACCATATTGGAAAGGTGTACAAAGAAGAAGATTTTTGTGTGGTTTCTTTTTTTCTTTTTTTTCCCTCTTCTTCTTTCTTTTCTCTCAATTTTTACTATCTCTTTATTTTATCGTCTCTGTTTTATATTTTAAAAAAATGTCGACAAGTATAAATAGCAATATACCGCCTCAACTACAACAACAACAACAGCAACAATCTCCTATCGTACAAAAATTAGCAACCGTAAACGAACAAGCATGGTTGACTTTAGGTGAGATTTTCTTCCTTTTTTTTATTGTGTTTATTTGGGGAGGAAAAAAAAAAGACATTATCCATGGTATCTCATCCTCAGTGTGTGTATGTGAGTGTGTGTGTGTGTGTGTGTGTATGCGTGTGTGTATGTGATGTGTTTGTATATATAAATACATGTATACAAAAGATGAGGGGGGGGTGAGGTGGTAGTGCAAAGATTATAGATGACGGAGCCGAAAAAGGGAGATGAATACAAAGCTCCTAAGGGGGGTGAGGGTTACCTATGCATGTGTAACATAATATTACACCCACATCATCAAATCGTGTACCACAATTGATATAACAAATCAAGACTAGTTTGAAATTGAAGGAAAAAGTAATAGAACGCCACACTTATTTATAACTTCTATTTTATTTACAGGCAATCTGGCGGAGATGATGGCGGATTGGGAACGTGCTATGAACTCGTATGAAGCTGCTTTGAGACACAACCCTTACTCAATTACCGCATTGTCTCACATTGCTTCACTTTGCAGAGGTAGAGAACAATTCGCAAAGGTAAATTTAATTTTGTGATCTGTCAAAATGATTTGTAACCCCGCTATCGAATGGTACCTGTTTACTAAATAAGGTAATTTACCTTTTTTTTATTTTTAGGCAGTGGATTATTTTAAACGTATTTTGGCATTGCAAGAGAATAATGGTGAAACTTGGAGTGCTTTGGGCCATTGCTATCTCATGATGGACAACCTACAAGAAGCTTATCAAGCATACCAGCAAGCATTGTATCATTTACAGAGCCCAAAAGATCCAAAACTTTGGTATGGTATTGGTATTCTTTACGATCGTTATGGTTCAATTGAGCATGCTGAAGAGGCATTTTCCGCTGTTATGAAAATGGATCCTCAATTTGAAAAGTCAAATGAAATTTACTTTAGATTGGGCATCATTTATAAACAGCAGCAAAAGTACG
Organism: Mucor circinelloides; assembly: GCA_037974945.1. NCBI lineage: Eukaryota > Fungi > Mucoromycota > Mucoromycetes > Mucorales > Mucoraceae > Mucor > Mucor circinelloides. The sequence continues at coordinate 475,194 of JBBNAA010000030.1, read as the reverse complement.
ATTTGTCCTTACAGGTAGGTGTGGTTGGAACATTTGCATGATGTGTAAACTTACAGTACTGAAATAGTGCTTTCGATATATCATGCACAATCCTCCCAGGCCATTGACTGAAATCGACATTTGGTTCCAAACAGGCCATGTTTATGAACAACAAAAGGAATACGAGTTGGCAAAGGAAGCTTACGAGCGCGTATTGTCAGAAAACCCAGATCATGCCAAAGTATTGCAACAATTGGGCTGGTTATTTCATCAACAGAATACCTCGTTTTCCAACCAACCTACTGCTATTCAATATTTAACCCGGTCGTTGAAAGCTGATAGCACGGATGCACAGTCTTGGTATTTGCTAGGTCGATGCTACATGGTAGAGCAAAACTACAACAAGGCATACGAGGCATATCAACAAGCTGTATATCGCGATGCTCGCAATCCCACTTTCTGGTGCTCTATTGGTGTACTCTACTATCAAATCAATCAATACCGGGATGCTTTGGACGCTTATAGTAGAGCTATTCGTTTGAATCCTTACATTAGTGAAGTTTGGTACGATTTGGGCACACTGTACGAATCTTGCAATAATCAAATTCAAGACGCATTGGATGCCTATCAAAGAGCAAGCGAGCTGGATCCCTCAAACCCTCATATCAGACAGCGATTGGAGCTGCTGAGAAAATCTAATCCAAGTAGTGCACCTGTATCAACACCAGTTCCACAAGATGTTAATAACCCCTATCAATATCAAAATGGGCCCAACAACAGTAACGATAATAATAACAGTTCTCAATACCCACCTCCCCCTCCTTTAGTGTCTGGTCCACAATCAGGAGGTACAGGTAATGTTTCACCTCAATACCCTCATCACCCTCCCAACGGATCGAGAAATTATGAAAATGGCAGAATGGTAAGTACATATAAGTGATAAAATTGTGCAGCACATTTTTTTTTTCTCATCAGATGCGAATGCAGGATGGTCCACAGACAGTTCCTCGTGATCTTCCCTTGCCTCCACCTCCAAGTGCACAAGCTGCTGGCGATCGACGCTCGCCTATTCCATACGGTCACTTGAATAATGGCAACAGCTATTATGGACCTGATAGTAACAGCAATAATAGGAATGCAGATGTTCGTATCCCTGATATTGGAGGAGGCGGGAGAGCACCTGCACCATCTGACCGTGTATTAATGAACCCAATGCTTGAATCAAGATCACCAATCTACCGTCATAGCACAACTAATAATTCCAAAATGGCATCTATCAGATCACCCATCCCCTCCAAGTCCTCTCCTAAATATCAAGCACCTTATTACAGTCCTAGACAACAGCATCCACATCAACCCCAGGCAAACCCTGCACCTGCTGCTCCTCCAACGGCAACCAACACATCAACATATTCTGGACACTCTACTCCTCATGAGCCCTACCAATCATATCATCATGATAATGAACCACTTAGAAGAACATCTGTATTGTATGACAACGAAAAGAACAACGCATCCCCATCCGCATCTACACCTCCTCCATCAGCTTTGAAAAGAGAGCTCTTTGAAAATGGCGCAAGCAGCAATAGTAGATTACCACCCGTAAATAGTCATCATCCCAATCATCATCATAGACATAGCTCAAGCAGCAGTGGTAGCCACCATTCCATGAGCAGACAGCAAACAAAAAACCAAAGCCCAGTTGAAAGCAGTGCAGCTGATACACTCATGAGCATGTCACAAAAGGGCTATGTGAGCAATAATAACACAAGCAGCAGCAAAAAAAGAGTTTTAGAAATGGCAGATGATGAGGAAGAAGAAGACCAAGAGCAGGAAAAGAAGCAGAGATTAGATAGAGCAGCTGCTGATGAGCCCAACAAGAGGTCTTCTCCGCCATCCTCTTCTGTAAATACAGCAACAAAAGATGGCATTATCTCTGTATCATCATAAACATATTAACCAATATGTAAACTGTCAGATCAGTGAAAACTTCTATAAAGTAACGCTTTCAAGTTTTCGTGTTATTAATAAACTCTGGTCATTTTTACAAAGTTATTTGGTTCCTGGAACAAACAACCTTGATTGTTGATCTGTTTTGCTTAGCTTCCGGTTCCAGGGAAACGCATGGTTTATGATTAAATGTTTCAAATGCTTTAATCGAATATTTACAATACCAAAGGGTGCATATTAAATCAGGTTCAAATGCAAATACTAGACTTTGTGTCATTTATTATTATTATTATTATTATTATTATTGAAAAGAAGGTATACTATGAAAGCAAACGATGCGGGCAATGAGCGCTAGTCAATTAATGGAACCAACACAATTTGATTGTTGTTCAGTTCTCTCTTTAAAGTGGCTACTTGCTGGGAAAATTTCTCTCTATCTTTTGAGCTTAATGTCCATCCACTGCCTTCCATCAAGTTACTCAAGGCCTAATGGAAAAAGAAAAATAAAGTTCAACATGGGGTTCACATTCTGAAAACGTATTACCCGACTGTATATTACTAAACTTACTTTGGTTACAAATTCTCGGCGTTCCGGTAACTGTTGCAGGATCACTTGGTTTGTGTACTTTGAGGCAAACTTTAAATTATGGGGGGAAGTTGCGAAATTGGAAAAAAAAGGGGGGGGGGAGGTTAATCATCATCATTATCGTCATCAGGTACCATGACTCTTATTAGGAGCTAAAACTTACATCTCTTTCAAGTAACACAAGTGTATATAAAGGTCTTGACAGCTGCCATTGATCATTGTTATCATCAAATAGTATCAGGCCGAATAATGTTGACAGTAATTTGGGCAATACTTGAGGATACTGATTCAAATAGCTCAAGAACCAAGCGCCTCTCAAAGATTTGTTCTTCTTGTAGTCCTTGTCCTTCTTACTGCTGTCAGATGGCGATACGATGCTGCCACTACTGAGACGGCGTAGATCAGCCTTTTCGTTTTCTTGGATAACAAACGTACAAATGTTATTGAGGGTAGCGCAAGCATGTGTACGGATCCATGCGTCGCTTGATTGGACTCCTTGTTCACAGGCCTCGAGCGTGTACAGGAATGCTTCGGGTGGCATATTGGGATCTATCATCATTTGCTCAACAGAAAATTCATCCAGCATCATGAAGAAAGTTCTTGTCAATTTGGGAAAGTTCTGTCTCTTCACGTTAGCGCAAATGTCCAGAGCATGACAAAAAAAACAACATACCATCATATCCTCCAATGGTATATCCAGCATTAATTGAAACATCATCGAGAAAGCGTCGCTGATCGCCTTGTCTCCATATAACCAGAATACACCAAAGTTGATATATTTACCACCAAGACATCGTGCCAAAATATTGAAACATGCAGATATGCCCTTGTATTTCAATGGATACTTTTGAGACTCATCGGTAACTCGTTGATTGAGTATTTGCTGACCATACGCACACAAGACTTGGCTGGCATCTCGAAACAACAGGATACCACTGGCAGAAGAAACGTCCAATGTCAACCTCTGACTCTTGTTGTAGACGAATTCACCAAAAAACTTGAGTAGTATATTTGTGCAAGGATTGGGAGAGTATGCCTGAATCCCCTTCATCAATACGGGCATGTAGTCAGGATAAAACCAATGGAAGAACATCAAGTAGGTCTTACGACCTTGAATTGCTTGAATGAAACCGCGAAGATCCCGGAATACATCTTGCATTGCACGCTATTAAACATGGTTAGTTTCACCATGCAAACTAGTAATTTACAACGCTCCCGTTACCTGTACGTCTGGTTGTTGGAATTCCTCAATAGTATTCAACATGGATAAACTGTCTAATCGAGCTTCGAACGGCTTCATGAATTCAAAGAACTCTCTTTCACAATTATCATCTGCAAACAATATTTTGCACAAGATCTGGTAGTACAACATGCGGCTTCTTCTGTGCTTGTCATTGCTGAGGAACGTGAACTCGGGTGATAAATGGTTTTGCATAATAAAATGAGTAGCCTCTAACTTGCGGACACTCTTTAATGCACTGTAGCCACTTGCAAGGTCATTGAACAGTTCGAGTGTTCTTTTGATGACAATGTCGCTATTTCCCCATATCTGAAGATTTGTCATGCTAATACTCGGTTAGGTCAAGATGCATTCCATCCACCTTACACTTACATTTTGCGCATGATGAGATTGAGCATATCTTCTTGTCCTTCAATACCAAACGTCTCATTCAGTTTTGTATAAGCCGCTTTTGCATTTGGTTCACCCACGTAAGCTTTTCTGAATTGTGAAAAGAAGAAAACCAAGGCAGAATCAAGCTTTTCGCTCAGAAATGCAGGATCGCTCTGACCAAGATTCTGGTTCACCTCCATCAATTGAATCACTTTGGTTGTTAGCTGACTATCTGCTTCATCGTTCTCTTCAGAGCTCAAATAAGCCGGTCGGTTGCCAACAAAGACGCCCATAATATACACAAGCCATGCAAATTTGGCCTCAAACACTTCAATTGCTTCCTTGAGATTTTCTCCACTGATACTACCCATACTAGCCTGTGTAATCAACTCTTCATAGTGAGCAGTAACTGGATCAAACACCTCCACGAGCGCAGCACATGATTTTTCATACTTGCAACGAGCAATTTGACCCAACATGTTTAATGACTCAAGCAGTGCATCCTCATCGTCTAATGGATCTTTTTTTTTTATATATATATACAAAACATGAGATATCCCATTTCCTTCCCTCTTCTGCATCATATGAAATCGCTTCCTTACCGTCCAACATTTCCTCGATTCGATTCGGCACTGTCTCTATGTACGTGGTGATGAACGTTTTTGCCAATGTTACTGCAATGTTTTGTAACTTTTGCACAGTTTCTTCGCCCAACTGCTGATAATAAGTCATGCTTTGGACTATGCGAGACCAAAAGCTCAAAAGATAATAGCCAGTTGTTGTAGGGGTCCAAGTTTGAAATGCTTGTTGAGTAAATTTTGCCACAAGCTCTATCCACTCCATATATCCTTGCTTTTCTGCCATCTCATTCAAGGGAGCAGTGGTTCTAAATCGTTGTAATAATCGGCAAAATCCGTTATAGCAGTCTCCGTCCGTCAAGCCTTGAGAAGTGATGATGATGTCCTGGATTCCTTTCATGATGCTTGTTACAAATTTGTTGCGCTCGTCTTCACCGGTAAATAATGCTTTTCTTGTTGCTGCAATTTGCACAAGACATTCCATGACTTTGCCAGAGTGAGGTGGCGAAAATTCAGCGTAGGCTTTAAAGAATTGGGGCACAAAGTTTTCCATCTCATAAACACTTCTCCATGCAGCAGGAATCTGAAAATGGAACGCTATCAACGGATCTGCATAAAACGACCAAACTCGATGAAACTTACCTGAACCATGCCCGTATCTTCACCTGCCTCATCCAAACTTGTACCCGCGAAATCAAAGCAAAGGCATTTTAAGAGTAGATCGAGAGTAGCTTCTCTGGTTCTGGTTTCTTGATCAGCTGATTCAGGAGATGAGTGTATCAGTAAATATGTAGGGCTGGATTCATGGAATACCTTACGTTTATCAAAGGGAATCGATCTGGCCAACAAGCTCTCGAGCAGTTGATAAGCATACTTGAATATATCAAGCAATTGAGTGTCTCGAAGTCCAGCAGCTAGCAATATTGTGATTTATCAATATCTAATTTTTTTTTTCTTTTTACGCAGCAGAGCCCCCCACACATGAATTTACCTGCTTTTCTGAATTTAGCGGAATATTTGGGGATAGTTGCAGCATTGATATCTTGCACAATGACGGATAGAATTTGCATACCAACGATACGATGGTCAGCCGAGGCCTTCATGTATCTCTTACATTTAGTAAATCCCCTTTCTTTTGCCCTTTTAGCAACTTACCTGAAGAAATAGGGTCATGTCTTTGTAAACGTTTTGATACTCTTCATGGTCAAGCCAGCCAAATCGAGTAAGTAATGCCAACACTCCTGCCAATTGCGTGATGACAAAAGGTTGTAGGTCTGGATGCATATAAGCGTAATCCAACAAAAATGTGCCTGTTTGTATGGATCAATAAGTATAAGACATGTACTGATACAGCAAAACAGATAAATCTGATTTCATCTTCTTACGTAGTTGGATTTTGGTATCGGTATCAAATATAGTAAATTGTGCCATCACAAGTTGTTTTAGCCTCGAAAGACAGAACATTTGGACAAACGGATTAGGGGAGTTCTCCAGCATAATTCTCAAAGCATTAGCCGTGTCTGTGGGAGTGGCAACATCGAATGTTGGAACCTGATCAATGCTTATCTCTACGGCATCTGAGGATGAGAAAGTTGGAAAACTAGCTTCAAGTATCTTTTGAATCTGATCACGTTCAGAGGGGTTTTTGGGGTTATAAAGCTCTTGGCATAAACTCGAGAAGTACGCTATACGCTCTTCCTGTTGGTGTTGTGTCATTATTAATATTTCCAATAAGAAAAGAAAGGAAAATGGGAAAGAATATATGCTGAAATGCGAAGGAAGCCTTTTTTTTTTATCAATCATTCACACACAAAAAAAAAGACAGGTGGTTCCTCAAACCAATCCTGTGACCTTCTTCATACCAAGAAACCAACTTTCCATTTGCAAGACTAGGGAATACAAACTTGTATGTGGGTCCTGTTTTGTTTGGACACGCTGCAAGAACCCTTACGCTTCCAAATCCATTGAAATCGTAATATTTCTCCAAAGAGCCACCGAAAAATCAGTTTTAAATCACACGATAAGAGAGTACGTAATTAAATGGTATACTTGATGGTATTACATTTGTAATACAAGTAATGTGGCATTGTACTCTCGACGGCCAAAGGAAATCGTCTTGTCACACAAGATGTTACAGGTACGGTATCCCTCTTTGTGCAAATGCAGTACAGTACATGACACATTGCCAACAAAACTAAACGTAGATACAACAGATGTCTGTTTTTTATGTTTCAAATGTTGTATTAAATCCAGTTGGAAATGTTCTAAATTACCATATTCTCTGCTTCTTTAAAATGACCTTTTATAGATATATGCATTAGGGTTGGAGATCCAGGGGGGGGGGGGAAACTACTTGCCAACAAGTACACTTTTCTCTGCAGCCCTAAAATCTGTTTGTTTGCTTCATGTGCTGCATACATTTCTAAAGTAATGTGTGTACTGTACATCGAAAGAATGGCCCCGGGTGCGATTTCATTTTATTCTGATTCTGCCTCTCTTCTTTGTTTGAATCTGCAGTCGAGAAAGATGTTCGAGATCAAAGAGAATAGTGCAGTTGGCATGTGTTTCATGCAACGCTATCTAAAGGTCAACAAGGAAGCTTTTTAGGCCGACTAAATTTGTTTTTTTTCGGATATCCCGAGTATAGAAAAAAAAATACAGCATTTCTAGTAACTATAGCTACTTGCTTTGAGTATTCAAGTATGCTCATCTTGTTAAATAGCATGCGTCATTTAACGAGAAATCATGTATATTCAGTTTTAGCTGTAGTAATACCTCAATTCTGCCGGCTCAGGTCTAATCGAGATTATATCATTCGATTAAGCTTCTTGGGGAAGCACCAGGCAGTTTTTTTTTTTCTTTTATATATATATATATAATTATTAAACTTTTCTCAGATGCTCTACATTTGCATGGTTCTGCATATTTTTTAAATTGCATCGTCTGGTTGCAAGTTGGGAAAGATACTTGCAAATCTAAGGCGGCAACCTCTTGAATTTCTGAAGCAAGAATGGAACTACGTTTTTTTTTTTTTTTTTTTTTGGTTTTTTTAAGTAAACTTTTCGATTTTTTGTTCTGAATCAAGTACGACTAAATTATTTCTGTTTGAATTGTTTGATCAAGAGTATGGAATTTAGCTTGACAGTCGCTATACTGGTAAGTAAGCATATCCAAGCAGTAGATCTTGAGTCGTGCTGTTTGCTGTGATTTCATATTATATCCCGTACCTGGATTCTACCGCTTGTTAGTTTTGAAGGCAAAAGGATTCAATTACCTAAAATGGACGTCGAGATTGATTTTAACGTCTTGATATCTGATGGATAGCCTTAAATATGCCCATTTGTTGCATTCAAATGGGTATAAAAGTGCATAAATTAAGATTTTTAGTAGTTATCCCGAACATCTACATGTAACCTTCCTAGAATCTGTGCTGCAATCCCGATCTCACCATGTCCTTTTTTACGTTTTGAGATGTGAGAGTTTCCCCTTTTTTTCCTCTTTGGACATCTCAAGGGAAAGAAAATCCCATGTCAGTTGATCTCCTTCAAATTATATTAAATTCAAGTTGATGAACATAAAATTTATCAGTTAAAAGCACGTGTATAAGAGCTTAAAATTGTACTACCAACTATATTTTCTCTCAGCATGAAAACAGAGATCTTACGAGAGCAAACCAATCGGTTTGCCCTGTATGACTGATAACTGTTGCATTTCATATGGACTGTTTATTGGCCTAACAAAGTTTGGCGGCATCTAGATAATCGTTTCCATCTAAATATCTTGCAACAACCTCAAAGCAAACCCCTTCCTCTCTTCTTTACCTCTCTTCATTTTTCCAAGAAACATCTATAAAATGTCTGACGCTGCACAAAAACGTAAGTAAATGGAGCGCTATGAGGAAGATGGCTAGAGATTAAGCATTTTGGTTCGACATGTGTAGCTCTTCCCTTTGGCTTCCAGTTTTTGGCTGGTGCCATTGCCGGTGTTTCTGAGATTCTAGTCATGTATCCTTTGGATGGTAAGATAAATCTCGAGAATATGGGGTTTTGGCATGTTATTAATCAAGGGAGGGGGGACCTTTAGTTGTCAAGACCAGAGCTCAATTAAGTACCGGTGCCAATACTGGTATTATCACTACCATGACCAACATGATCAAGCACGAAGGGTAAATTACCCCACTTTTTTTATAATACATTTAGCTTTGTGTGACTCATCGTACGCCATTCATCATTCGATTTTATTAGTGCCGCTTCGCTCTATCGTGGTATTCTGCCTCCTATCATGGTAGAGGCACCTAAGCGTGCTACCAAATTTGCTGCCAATGAGCAATATACTGGTCTTTACAAGAAGATGTTTGGTTTCGAAAAAGTAACTCAATCATTGTCTGTCATGACTGGTGTCAGTGCTGGTATCACCGAAGCCTTTTTGATTGTACCATTTGAATTGATCAAGGTCAGAATGCAAGACAAGAGAAATGTAAGTTTGAAGCAATGACGATGATGGCGTTGGGAGAGATCAAATGTTAATATGTCATGCAGCTTGGTAAATACAACGGTACTGCTGATACCTTCAAGAAGATCATTGCCTCAGAAGGTGCTTTGGCTTTATTCAATGGTTTGGAAGCTACTATGTGGCGTCACGCCGTCTGGAACGGTGCCTATTTTGGTTTGATTTTCACAGTCAAGGACAACATGCCCAAGTCCAAGGTAAGAGTGGGAATGAGAATTCATGTATGTTGTATGTGAGTCTAATGTGGTTGTAGGACCCTAATCAACAACGTATTACCAATTTTGCTGCTGGTACTGTTGGTGGTATTGTCGCCACTGCCTTCAACACACCTTTCGATGTTGTCAAGACCCGTGTTCAAAGTTATGATGGTGTTGGTGTTAAGAAATACAATTGGACCTTGCCTGCATTGGCCACAGTTGCCAAGGAAGAAGGGTAAGATTAAAAAGGGCGTGATGTATCTAGACAATTAGCTAACATTGTGTGTTTAGTATGGCTTCATTGTATAGAGGTTTCTTGCCCAAGGTTTTGAGATTGGGTCCTGGGTAAGTGTATAAATACAGAACTTACAAGTGCATGTTACACTGACTATTTTAAAACAAATAGTGGTGGTATTCTTTTGGTTGTCTTTGAGACAGTTTCAGGATTCATCAGAAAGAACATCTTGAAGGAAGAGTAAACCAGCAGAGAGACGAAAAGGAAAAATAAAAAAAAAATAGAAGTAAAAGGACATGTATTTTCATATATTTATTGTATAGAATAAAAACTTTTTGTATACACTTATTCTGCAGTAATTCGCTTTTGAAATGAAGTTTTGAAGAACCCTCTGAACCGACCAAATGTGAACTTGGTTTTGATGATCTTCTCATTTTTGACATGGTCTAGATTGTGGTTATTGACAGGCGTAATTTGTGATTTCTTTCTAAATATCCGTAAAAAGAATTCAGATGGCTTCGTGTGTTTATCGCTGGATGTTGCGTGTTCAATGGTAATTGTATTGTTGTGTGCTTTTGTCAAACTGGAAAGTGATGTTGGCATGGAAACCGAGGACGCTTTGGAGAATGCGCTCACTTTCTTTCTGGAAGAAAAGTTTGTAAGTCTACTGCTAAGTGTTAACTGGGACGACGTCAACAATGAACAACGGGCCATAGTAGGCGGTAATAGCCACGGGTGTAATAGACAATCTTTGGCTGATATACGATTTTTGGCATCTTTGCAAAGTAGCTTTTGAATCAAGTCAGACGCGTCTCTTGTTACGTATGGAGGGATTGTGTATTGACCACGACTGATCTTTTGGAATAACTGAGGCATTTCATCCCCTTGAAATGGTAGAGATCCTGTTAGCATCGCAAATAATATAACACCACAACTCCACAAATCGACAGGAGGTCCACGATATGGTGTGGCAGTAACCATCTCGGGAGCAGCATAAAATGGGCTTCCGCAGTAAGTGCTCAATACTTGATGTCTCTCCTTGAAGACATTACCAAAGCCGAAATCACATATCCTGATACGTTGTGTGTTATCAATGAGCACTATAAGAAAGAGTTGGTTAGTTCATTGATCAGGCAGCTGTTCAGTAGCAAGTACCGTTCTCCGGCTTCAAATCTCGATGTACAATGTTATTCTACACTCGCAATCAGATTAGTGAATGATGTTAACATGCGTCATACGGTCAACATACATCGTGAATATATTCCACTGCCTCGATAATCTCTCTGAACCATCTGCGTGCTATTGGTTCAGCTAAACCTTTTGATTGCTTGATCTTGTCAAACAACTCGCCACCCTCCACATACTCCATGACAATGTAAATATAGTCATCTTCAGTCAGGACGTCATACACTCGTACAATGTTCTTATGACTGAGGCCAGAAGCAAATGTCTCACAAATCGATTGCTCTCTTTGAGCATGTTGTCTTTGATCCCCTGATTTGAACATCTTTTTATCGACCACTTTAACAGCATACTGCTCCAATGTTAGGTATTTGATTGATCAAAATACAATGGTTGTATATACCTGTTCCCCTGATCGTCTGTCTTCTACCAGATACACTTTTCCAAAATTGCCTTTGCCCAAAGTATATAGCTTTTCATATCGAGAGTCAAATCTATTCAGAGATGCTCTAGCTTTTACCTATGTAGATGATTCGCATTAGGTTTGTGCAACGTGTGTGTGTATCTTGAGCGTTGCTTCAGGGCACGTACAATACCTCGTTTAATCTATTGATACTGTTTCTGTTAATGGCAGAGTGCTTCTTCATATTTAAGTTTTTGAGAGATAGAGAGAAAGAAAGAAGACGATAAAGGTACATACAATACCGGATGAAATAACTGCAAAGAAAGGTACTCGAATAACTCGGAAAAATAACTCATTTTTTTTTTGCAATTTGGACAGCATCGAAATATTTCTAACTTGAAGAATTTTATAGAGTGATTTTATCCATTGCACAGATGTTTATATCATTGATTTGTATTTGATTTATATGCAAATAGTGTCGAGTATTAACCTTACTGGTTGGGAAATGCTTGGCTTGGAAGTAATCAAATATGAATGGCTGCATTGACAAAATGCAGCCACCACAAGTTTCAAGTTCAAAGGGGGTGCAATAGGGAGACTGCGAAAGGATTTTTTAGGAAGAGAATACCTCAAGATGATATCTGATGTCCCTTTATTTCGAACTATTTACCATGTCAAGTTTGAAGAGAAGGCGACAAGATGTATCCGAAGCAGACAACACCAATGCAGCTAGTACTGTTCAAACGAGTTCAATAAACGAACTAGCTTACGACACTAGCTACTTTCCTTTGCCAGAAACACGATTTCCTTTGGGTACACCCGCTCAGTCGTAAGCTATACTTTGTTGAGATGCTCAAAGAACTGTAGTCTAATAGTCTTAATACAGTAAGAGGTCCAGAAAACTTTATTCTGACTTAATGGATGAGCGTGAGTTCTTGCTGCACCTTAAGGAATCGTGGAAAAGCAAGCTTGCAGATCTAAAGGTAGTACTTCAGCCAAAAAGGAAAGCGATATGCTATCATACTTAAACTTTGACCTAGGAGGACAAGAGGCTATTAGAAAAGATGAAAGACACTAAAAAGCACGAAGTCAACAATGAGGAGCCACTGTTTTGCCCTGAAGAAAAAGAAGATGAAGAAGACTGCCCTGAACAAGACAATGCACATAATGCTGTTTCGGTAAATATGCCAATTCTTGTTGAATGCGACGATCAGGAGAATCAGCACGATCCCTTCAAGATAGTGAATGGTCAAGTTGTAGTCAAAGACCCAAGCATGTTGGCTACACTTCAAGAGCTGGATAAAATATATATGGAGTCTCATAATGCACAAGAAGGGCCATCATCTGATGAAGAGGACGTTGCAGAGAACGATGAAGATGCTAGAAAGGCATTGCATAAAATGCTAGAAGAATTTGGCGGTGGATTTTAGGTTTTTATTAAGTACAAAATTTAGTTGGCAAGAGGATAGTGGGGACGGATATCAACTGGAATGCCAGCATCATCAATACGAGCCAAGGCATCCTTGGTATCTTTATGAAGGACGCCATACTTTTTAACAAAATCATCGACTGCAGTCTTATCACCATCGCCTTGAAGAATCAAAATATCTCTGGTTAAATCGGAAACTGCTGAACGGATCTTTTCGAAATCAACGCTAAACATCTTTGTCTTTTCATCGCACTTGAAGCCACCCTTCTCTACCAAATAATTGAGTTGGATTGCTTGTCCCAAACCATGTGCTTCTTGGATACCGAAACGAATTGAACGGAAAGCAGAGGCCAAGAATGTGACCCAGAATTCCTTTTGTGTGACATTGTCAATAGTGCCATGATCTACCATCAAATCAGCAGCAAATAAAGCAGCAATATCTGCCTTTGCCTCTTCAAGGGCAGAGTGATATTCTTGTAATTTGGAGCGAACAGTATCGCCCTTGAGTGTGTGATGAGGACCGTTACTATGGCAAACTTCGTGAAGCAAGACGTGAGTTGTGAATGCATCCTTTGTCAAATAAGTCAACTGATCCTTAGCCAACACTTGGGAAGCAATAGGTGTCAAAACATGCTCGAATTTGCCTTCTTGGACATTCTTGATAAGCACTAGCTTGGAACCACCCTTCTTGATGGCTTCCTCATCATTGGGGAGATTATAAGCAGCGGTCATGGGAACCTGTCATGGTGTAGAGCTTGATTAGTTTACAATAAAATTGCATTCAACTGCGATAACTTACGGCTACATCACCAGCGGCGTATAATTGATTTACAACAACAATAGGAGCGGCAACCAACTTATCGTTACGGTATTTCTCAGGGATGGGCAAACGGTCTTCCACAAATTGGAGATCAGAGAACTTTTCCAAAAGCTTGGAGGAGTGTTCATCTCTTACATGGATATAGAACTCGTATGCACTCTTGAAAGTGAAGAGACCATCAGTGTATTGTTCGTAAGGGCCGATTGTAATCTCCAACTTGTTGGATTTGCCAAGACGAAGCCAATCCAGCTCAGACTCCAAGTAATTGTTTGTTTCAAAAGAATCAGCACGCGATAACAAGAATTCGTCAATGCGAGTTCCTTTTTCTTCATCAGCAAGTTTGACGCCCTTCAACTCATTAGCAGCCTCACGAAGGTGTTCTGCTGCAGGCTTTAAAAGATCAGCGTATGCTTCAGCATAAGAAACTGTCTCGAATCTGCCATGATCGTCCTTGCGAATAAGTGTATAATAGCTCTTGGCCTTCTTTTGCTCTTCAGGTGATAAAGTCTCTACCCATGCCTCAAAATCAGCCTTCTTCATACCTTCAGGATAGAAATTACCGCCTTCAGGACGTTCAGGGACACCATCAACAAAAGGTACATTATCGTCCTCACGAGCCTACGCATCACAAATGAGTATGTCTAATGGAATACCAAATAAAGATACTTACCCAAGGACCTTTATACATCTCAAACAAAGTGATAAGTTCCTTGTTTCCTTCGACATGTAACTTTTTGCGCAATTCCTCGTTACCAGACCATGCTTGACGCATATAGAGTTGGTCAATATACTTTCCTGCCTTTACCAAATGCTTTAAAGCGGCATGTTCTTGCGTGCTAAGATGGGACAAGTCAGCAGTACATTCATAGAGGGCGAAGCGAGCGATTCTGCTTGAGAGAGAACGAATTGAGGCCATGTTCAATTAATAAATGAAAGATAAAGTGGAAAAAAAGAAAGAGAGTGCGTGTCTGATGCTTTATTTTTGCCATCGCTAGCGCATCAACCAATTATACTGTGGGAAAATGACTTTAAATTAGTGAGTAGCATCTCAACTCTAAAAAAGTCAATTTGTAACTGAAAAGGTGATTCATGTAATTGACAGCTCCGGTCTTTCGCTGACATTTTGATTTAGCTATATTGTCTAAATTTATACTTTAAAGTTGCTTTTGAATATAAAATTTTACATGGTGCCTTGTGCGTGATAGGCGCCATAGTTCTAAGAACTAAAACTTCAAATTTGAGGCCATGTATATCTCTGTGTGGAAGATCAAAGAGCATTTTCTGCCGAAAGAAACAACTTTTTCAGTTAAATTTTTATACCAAAATATGCCTTTTAAACTCTTCAGTCAGAATGTAGCTCTCATTATAAGTTTCATAATAAACATTTGGGGCAATCAAGCATGAAAGAGAAGAGGACTCGACTACACTGTTTTAGTCGGACATTGAATATACTCTAAGCTTGAGCATGAACAATGGCATTTTGAAGCTCTGAAAATTCTACTTTTTGATGATTATCTCGACAAAATACTAAGCTAGCTATGCCAATAAAATAAGCTATCACTGTAGTTATTGGTTAGGCTCATAGGCCAGCATAATTTTTAGAATAAAAAGTTGCTTTCTGCCCTAGAAAAATGCCCCAAACTGGAAATTTTGCCTGAGGGTTAGGGTCAAAAAACGTGGGTTAAACGTAGAATATGCATAATCGGCCAAAAATTGCTTTTCTAGGGCAAAATAAAAGCAAGGTCATGTTTTTTGAGGCAAACTATTGCTATGAATAGAGCAACAGTTTAACTTTTTTTATGATCTCCAGGATTTATTACTAGGTTGAGCTTTTTTTAAGGTTTTTCGCTTTTTCATTAGATACAATCATAATAGCTGAGAAGGACACCAAACAGCAACAACATAAAATTTAGAACCCAATCGAGAGCAAGTAGGGGCTGTTGAATTACTTCTTTTCTTTGTTTATTCACGAATTATATGATTTCAAGCAAGTTTTTACAAACAGGGTATCGATCATTGCATACCAGTACTAGAAAAACCGTATTATACGGCTGGGGTCAGACACAAGCATTGCCATTAACAAAGGGCCACTTGGATCGAGTACTTGAACAGCCCACTAATTTACAAAAAGAACAAGATTATGCATTGCCTGTAAGTATGAGATATGATGTTCGGGAGAATAATTTATCGACATGTTGATATATAGAAAGATCAATTAGTGACACATGCAAGTAGCGGCTGGGGTCATTCATTGTTGAGAACGCAGGATAACAGCCTGTACGCATTTGGATTAAACCAAAGTGGACAATTAGGCACTGGTGCGGTTGACACTCACAAAATAGATGTCAAGGATACTGTCAAATTGCTTTCGTGTGGACGGGAACATTCGCACATAGTAACAGAGAATAAAGAAAATGGAGGTATGTATTCAAGGAGATACGGCGTGATATATATACATACACCAACACATGATTTGACAGGCACACAGCTTTACTCCTTTGGCAATAATATGTATGGTCAATTGGGGATAGGAAAGAACAAGAACACAACTCCTGGACAGTTCATGAAAGAAGAAAAGCCTAAATTGGTTGATTTCCTGGATAAGATAACGCATATCACAAGTGGGCTTGATAATACGATATTTGCGACTGATAAAAACGCTCTTTATGGCATGGGCTGGAGTGCTGATGGACAACTGGGACAAGGCAAAGAGGATAAAGACTTGCCATCTCAGTTGCCATTAAACCTTCAAGTGAAGAAATTGTCGAGCTCTACGGATTTTACTCTGGCGTTAGATGTCAATGGTAAATTATGGACTTGGGGTAATTCTGAATACGGACAGGGCGTTCAGGGAAAAGTGATCGATAGAGTAAGTGTATTTTGTAAGGGTGTAAAATAATTTTAATGAACACCTCCTTGTTTTTTTTTACAAATAGATCTTGGAACCGCTAGAAATTACAAATGTGGAGGGGCAAGTAGTGGATATTGCAGCAGGCGGTCCATTTTCTGTGTTGCTTACAAAAGATGGAAATGTTTATACTTGTGGTTATGGCGCTTTAGGGCTAGGAAAAGACACAATTCAGACATTGGAGAGCACCCAAGTCAAGGGCCTACTCGACGTGGCTAAGGTTTATGCAGCAACAGATTATGCGGCAGCAATTACGACATCGGGAGAACTTTATACATGGGGACTGAACGGACCTAGCTGTCGATTAGGCACTGGAAGCTCTCAACATGCGTTCGAACCAATGCGTATAAACATAGATAGAGAGGTGGTAGACTTGTCTCTTGGCACGAACCATGCATTAGCTATATGTGTCGCATGAAAACTTCCGATGTATAGAATAAATGTGTGATTGATTCGATATCTTCCGAGCTGTATGCTTCGTTTCTCGGATTATTAGGGCTTGTTGAATCCAACAATGAGAGGAGGGAAAAAAACAAGGCACATTTGCTATTGCATTTTTCTTTCATTTCTCTTTTTCAATAAAATGGACTCTACCAAAACCGAGTATATGACAGTATTCGAGCAATATAACCCACATACAAGGTATTTATGCATCGTCAAATGAACAAGGATAAAGAGAATAACACTTTTTCAGCAAAAGGGACTCTACTAGAGAGGTAGATACAAACAAACATGTGCCTAATTAGCATACAAACAAAACATTGATTTATTTGTGTGTACAATAGACACCATACAATCGCATTTTACCTAATTTAAGTCACCATGAATTCAGTCGTTTCGATAAGTTGATGCAGCAACGGCAACAGCAAACTCAATCCATAGTTCCTGATTTGATTAAAAGCAAAAGAAAATCTGTCGTGATCAAATCACTTGCAGATCTGCGCACACAAAAGGATTGCGACGAGATTATGGAAGATTTGTTTTCAATATCAGATTCAAGTCTATCATCAGATGAAGAGCAAGATGAGGAGGAAGATCAGCCTAATCAACAATTAACAACAACAACAACACAAGCGCCAATGCCTGCTCCAGCACACATGCTATTACCTCATTTAGCAGACTATTTGGTTAAGAATCCCGATGAGCCACCGGAGAACTTTTTGTTTAGACACTATCACCGGCTGTCGCTTGAAGATTTACACTATCCTATAGAAAATATTGGGCACATTATACAATCATGCAACTCGATAGCTGAAGGAGTTTATATTACAATTGATGAATTTGAAGCACTCCAAGGATTCAGTCGATTTTCCACTATCCATTAAACTTGATCTCTTTGTATAAAAAGGGGGGTGGGCACAAGAAGAAGAAGAAGAAGAAAAGAGGGAGATTTCAGAAATACGAAGGGATGGATATTATCATATTTATATGGTTCGTGCATTTGTAATTGCTTCAATTGGTCGGTGAGACAAAAAAGCTATAAACCACTTTGCATGTTGATGGGCGTAGATTTTTCACCCCCTTTATTCTGTATATTTTTTTTAGCACTTATATAGTTTCCACCCCTTTATTTTCTTTTTTCTTTTTTTTTTTGTTTTCCCTTTTTTTTTCCTCTTTAACTTGATTATTATCATGTCAAACTATCCCTGTCATCAATCAATTGATAATAAACAACATCGCATGAGCTGTAGTACCAGTAGCCATAGTAGCAGCAGCGCAAGTAGCACAAGTAGCATTAGCAGTAATAATAGCACATCTAGCCATTACAAACGAGGCAAACGAAGCGATATAGGTATGGTACCATTTTGGCTCCAATTTAGCAGTTTTTAATGTGTATCTTAGGACCACACCAACAAATGTATCATCCATACTGTAAACAACAACAAACGCAATCAATGCCACAGCAGCAAGATTCAAGACGGCCGCCACTACCACTACCACAGAAGCAGCAGCAGCAGCATCATCATCATCATCATCATCAAGCGCCAGCTAATAGCTTCTCTTCTTCACCTCAATCATGTAGATATGATTCATCGCTTGGTTTATTGACAAAAAAGTTTATTGCATTACTTCGATCCAGTGCACACGGAGACCTCGATTTGAACCGCGCTGCCAGTCAACTCAAAGTGCAGAAAAGAAGAATCTACGACATTACCAATGTGCTGGAGGGCATTCGACTTATCGAAAAGAACTCGAAAAACCATGTAAGATGGATGTAAGTGTGTATTTAGTATTAAAAAAAAAAAGTATCTTGCTTGACTAATATGATCATCCAAAAAAAAAAAAAAAAAAAGCGGGAATGCTGCAGTCAATGCAACTAATGAAACGACGAATGATAATATCATGACAACGACATCATCAGCATCCACAAATGAGCTTGAACAAAGACTCGCGTTTTTGAAGAGCCACAATCAAACGTTAGAAAATGAGCAGAATCACTTGAATATATTCAAACAACAGATAGATCAAGAAATTGAAAAAGTGATAAAAAATAATTCGTCATATTGCTATTTGACATTGGACGATATAGATAAGTTTGAGGTGATCATGGCAGCTCAGCAGGAGGCCCTCGTGGTTGTAAATGCACCTTATGATACAGATATCGAGGTACATCAAGTGAGAAATACGACTCCAACCAAGAAAAAGGTATATAAACTTACCCCTTAAATTTCCCTATTAATAACAAGCAATCTCATTATTTATTCTGTCGTAGTCTAACAACACAACGACAAAGTGTTTAATAAGAGTGCCTGAAAGCTCTACGAAACCTCTTAGACTGATATCGTTGAAACATAAAGACAGCGACCATAATAATCATTAATCCTCTATTCCTTGCATTTTCTTCCTGGCGAACAAAATCCAAAATAAGGAAAAAGCTTCTAATTTATTCCACATAAACACAAATTTATCCTTTATAAATGTCAAATAAGAAGTTTTTCTTTTTTGTTTTCGGTATCGCACATCTGTACATGATGCACTATGCACCATGATGAATTGAATTAAATTTAAAAGGATGTCTATTATCAAATAAATAATAAAAAAGGAGGGAATTCTGTGTTTCTTTTTTAATTGCTCCATGTCTAAAAAGATCAGTATCAGAAGCTGATGATGGAAACCGCTATTAAGCCTAATAAACTGAAATGACCATTTGCATAAGAAAAGATACCAATCAGCCTTGTTCATTTCAATGCAATGTACTAATTTTATTTCAATAAAAAAAAAAAACAAATGTTGACTTTATAAACAAATGCTATAAGGATGCATTTTTTTGGGGGGGGGGGATACTGTGATACTTGAACTTTTTGATACAAACGTTGCCATTTCTGACTATGCTTTGTGCTATTTACTTTGACTTTTTGCTTGGTTTAATATTGTCGTTGCTATTATCGTCCTGCTTGTGCTTTCGCTTCTTGCTAGGAGATGTTGCTGGTGAATGTGATGTTGTTGATGCAGTGCTGTATAATGTTGCGGGATAAGAGGAGGCAGAGGACGATAGTGATGCTGATGAGAATGATGGTGATAAAAATGTAGAATGGTCATGGTCATGGATTGGTTTTGGTGGTTTTAATGTCAATTTGATGGCCTTTGCCGGCCTCTGAGGGGTTGATGATGGGCCTACTGTAGTGATCAACTTGCGCTTCAAGGTATGATCTACAGGATGTGTGGCATCAACTGATAGTGAAGTGGGATTTGCAAATTTAGCGGCAGTAGTGAACTTGTCAGCAGACTTGAGGTCATTTGTAGTAATAGCGTTGTCGTGATGTTTTCCCTTTTCACGATGATTTGACGTAGATTTCTTATGACTTGAATGTCGTTTGTGTGATCGGTTCGAGTCAACAGAGGAAACACTAGATGAGCTTGAAGCTGATGATGAAGACTCATTGTAATCAATTGTTTTCTTGAGAGTGGAAGATCTCTTGGGATGCACATACGTTCTAATACTGTCAATCGTTGGGCCAGAGTTAGCCGATGGCTCTGTTAAAGTGCTTGGAGCGCTAGAGACTTGATTTAAAGTAATCATCTTGCGAGCAGAAGGTCGTTTAGGCTGAGCATATGTTCTGGTATTATCGATGGCTGAGGCCAAGGTAGACACTGGCTCTACAGAAGAAGTTGATGGGTTTAAGACGCTTGCTTTGATACTCTCGTCATCTGGTGCATTTCTTTTGGAGGTTGAAGATTGCTTGTTGGGTTGAATATGATCAACCGATGAGATACTTGAAGGACCACTTGGTGCAGGTGATGAAGTGGCTGATCTCTTGTAATTTGAACTCGAGATGTGGTTTACAGATGACACGCTTGGCGGGCCGCTTGAGGTAGGTGATGTGGTGGTTGATCTGGCGATGGGTCCAACAACAGGTGCAAGAACTTGAATCTTGGCACGCAAGAAGTCGGTTTCGTCTGGCAAAAGGACTTCGAGTCCCATTAATGTTCTTAAATAAAACTTGATCTTATCCACATCTTCATGACCCAATTGCTCTTTTGAACGGCAAAATGCTTGTACACGGCTTTGATATTCCAGCATGATTCTGTAAATGTTGGTGATGGCTTCATAGTCTTTAGGACGGAAGCTCAATTGTCCAGCTAAAGTTACCAAGTCTGCAATTTCTTTCAGAGTGGGTTGTCTAGATAGATGAGGCAGTTTTTTGGATGCTTCTGTTGGATGACAGGCTGGGCAGAGATACGCAGTTTGAGAGCGAGCGATATTACGAGCGACTCTTAAGCAAGGGACATGATACCATTCATGGCATACTTCACATGCAATCATATGGCCGTTCTCTTTGTTTCTGCAGATACAGTAGATTTTGGGTTTATCGTCGCTAGTGGTGATACGTTGAATATTAGTGAGAATTTCCTTCAATACGACTTCTAATCCTTTTTGTCTTCCGTTCATCAGTGTAGATCGAAGACTTTCATTCCAGGCGCTGTTGCGAGTCAGCTCTTCTGTCAATCTTGTCGCCAATTCTGATGCATAACATAGTTCTCGAGATGCAGTGGTCAGCTTTTGAGCTTCTGAGACAGTAGGGCGCTCAAGAATATCGGGGTTGGTGCATTGTGTGTTTAGCATAGTGTCTAATTCGTTGAGCGTGAGCTTGGATCTGGCCATGTTGTTTCTTAATCGAGTCATGAGTTGAGGGTCCAAATCGACACTCAAGTCAGGATTCTCTGCATTGTATCCAGCACGGAATATGTTCTCTTCGTTGTTTAAGTCAATCTTTTCTTTTCCTTTAATGACATTCTCGACATGCTGTACTGCCTGTCTTCCGTGTTTATCCTTGTCTACCAAGCGCTTGAATAAAGAGTCCGACTCAACTGTCAATCCCATTTCCTCTCCATCCTTGATCAGTTTCTTGTAGTTCCTTGCAGCAAAAGGAGCGTCGAAAGCTTCTCGCAGACCTTCTTCCCAAGAGTTGTATTCAATGAATTTTTTGAGCTCACGGAATTTGGCCGAGTCCGATCGGATACGCACTCCTCGATCAAGTATGCCTTTTTGACGGTCGATGTCATTTGAAGTAAATAATTCGTCTGTGATCTGGTCATCCACGTCTTTGAGTTTTGCTGCATAAGATTCGACATCTGGCAGAAGCGTAAGATTGAAGCCAATTTCCTGAGCTCTTTCAATCAAGTCTTGACATCGTTCATATCGGGTTTGTGTTTGTTTTGAACTATCTTGCTTTGGTCCAAGTAAGCGTTCAGCGTCAGCAACCCAATGATCTAAAACTTCTATGAATTCCTTTAAATTGTCAATGGGCTCTTGTGGTACGTCGTTGTTGTGTGCATCTCGAATAAGGTCTTTCAGCTTCTTCATATTGAGGCCTGTTTTGGAGTTCAACACAGTGTCGAGCTTCTCAATCCAATGATCAGGTGTAGGACCAATATGTGTAGCACTTTGCACTAATTCATCAAGCTGGTTGTCTGTGAACTGCAAATGCATCACTTTACTGTTTATATCGCAGGTACACAACTATTGAGAATGACAGATTAGATCACAGAAATTTCAGTGTGAACAGGCTTTGTGCAACTTACCTCTGCGGCATGCTCCAGACAGGCCACCTTGGAGGTGCAACTACAGCCAATATATGACAAATAGCTATAACAGTTACAGAATACACATTGTAATTCTTCACGGATATCCGCTTCAGCGACGATCTTTTCTTCCAATTTCCTGGCTCTGACATGCTGTCGTTCTTTCATCTCTCTGCTCTGCATTTCAATCAGACCACGTTTTAACCAATCGATATTCTCCGCTGAATTAAGGTTTCTTGCAGCTGTAACCAACAAATTGTCATGTGAAAAGCAAGGCTGTCGTCTGTAATTTTTGTAGCTTTTGACACATTCCAAGCCATAGTCCACCCACTCACTAGGAGCGAAATTAACAGCTTCGCAGAAATTAAACTAGGTGATAAAAGCATGTTAGTTGTCTCAAGTATCGATTCAAATGATGCTAGTGCTTACACCATGATTGAAACCAGAATGGTAGGCCTTGGGATAAGTGATTACAAACTGACCAGGGCGCTGATCAACAGCATAGACATTGACATTCTCCTTCTTTAACCGTTCAGGGCTAAGCATTGTCACTAGTTGGAATAACAAATCAGGCTGTTGTTCAAACAGTTCAGGAACTGCCTTTCTCATTGCCTCTTCAAATTTTGCTGTATCAGATCCTGGAACACCGTACCACGTCTTCGTTTCACCCCAGTGCATGTAGTTTATAGAATACGTATAATGGTCTTCGTTGTGCCAACAGAATGCAGAGAAGCACATACCAACATATAACCAAGGAACCATCATGCCACTGATGTCAGATTTAATATATGTGAACAAAGATTGAGGCACCACAGGGATAACATTTAAATTCCATGGGTCAAACACGCTCTTTGGTATATGATCAGCGGTAGAAAAGCCACTAGAGATACAAGTGTTAGTTGCACTGTACGCATGGCATGGCCATTCAACTTACCTTCCATGTTGCGTACTATGTAAATCTGCACCATACTCCACTTGGCAAGTTTCGTAAGGGTTGTTCACCAGTCTCCAGAACTCGCTTTCGCACTCCTCCTCTGTGACAGTGCTGCTGCCCTCTGGATGTGTCTTCTTGAACCAGTTTGTCTTGAAGTTATCGCACACTGTATGGAAATCGTTGAGGCTGTATTCGTTACCATCTTCAAAACCATAGTCTTTTCCTACAGCAGTTAAGCACTGGAAGCAAAACCAGTCCGTCTTCGGCACAGAAGAGAGAGGGGGGTTCAAACAGTAGGTATGGAAACCACGGTTGCAACCATCACATAAGAGTAAACTATCTTCGTTTCCATTCTTGTGGCAAATTTCACAATTGTCGTTTTCAGTAGAGTCAGTAGGGGAAGAAGAGCCACTCGCTAAATAGAATGAAATAAGTATAAGGGTTGATATAACAATGAACTAAGGGTATACCTTCATTGAGTGTAAATTGATCAATATCGTCTTTGTGCTTGCCATACCAAATTTCATATGGTAAAACAACTTTTTGATAAGCAGTTTTAAGAGCATTTGACATGGATGTGCATTGCTTGCGAGCATAGCCTAATTCTCTTCCAATTTCAGCCCATTTTTTCAGTCTTGTCACTTCTTGGACCCCACCACGGGCAGCAACCTCGTTTTTTAATTTGTAGAGATTGATGGGTCTTTTATCAAGCTGTGGGATCTTGGAAATGGATTTGCCTGTTAGTTTGTGATATTTTTTGATTTGCTCCACGTAGTTGACATTAGTACGGGTCTCGCCCTCCATTTTGTTCAGCTTCTGGATACGAGTCTTGAAGCGAAAGGACTATAGAGAGTGTGTGTGTGTGAATTAACATCAATTCGAAAATCAACATGTTGAAAATGAAGACAAACCTCCGTCTTTAAGCTGAAATCAGGATTGTAATCCTTGGGAGGAACAATTTTAATGATGCCATACTTTTCGCCTTGAGGGCTAATCTTGTCAATATAACGTAAAGGATCTTTAAATTCATCCTTTGTTGGGTAGAATGTGGGAGCTTCTTCAATACCAAACAATCGATTGGATTTGCGACTTGCAGGTTCTTGGGATTTGGTTTTTACGGTTGACAAGTCAAATGGTACAGTATCGCTCTTGTGTGTCGTCTTGGCTGTGCTTTTTGCTGTTCTGCGCATATTGACAATAGTTATATTTAGTTTTGTTTATTTTTCAATTAAGAATTGGAGGTGAAAAATGAACAATTCGATTAGAGATGTTGGAATTTTAATGAGAGGAAAAGAAGAAGGAGGCGAACCAAAAAAATTGCGAAGCAACCAAAATTATTTTTTCCATTGTCATGGTGTGTGCGTATGTCAGAATTATTTTACTTGTTGAGCCCAATCAGATTCGAATACACCATGGTTAATACAGGCGAGCATCCAACTTCACCTTTCCATTGCATTAAATTGTCTGCTCTGGTGGGTCCTTTGGTAACAATACCAATTGGCTTGTTCAATTGGTTTGCTAGGCGCAACAGGCGATACGAAGAATAAGTCGCAAGTGACGAGCCAATCACCAGCACCGCTGAGCTATCCTGAATAAATTTCTCTGCTTGATCTGTCACTTGGTGCTTGATGTTCTCTCCAAAGAAGACTACCTTGGGCTTCATTTTTTGACTGCCACAATGCAAGCAAGGTGGAATATCAAACTCGTCATAAGAAGCGCCTTTGGGCAGCTCGACATCACCGTCTGGATTGATTTTGCCCTTGCCAATCATGTCGTTCCAGCTAGGATTTCTGGCGTGGATTCTATGTTGGTACAAGTTTCTATCTGCAGATGTGTCACCGCAATCCATGCACTCTACTTTATACAGTGTGCCATGCAATTCTAGTAGATTTCGGTCAGGCGTGCCTGCCTTAGTATGCAAATTATCTACATTTTGTGTAATGATGTTTTGTATATAACCATGGTCCACAAAATTTTTCAGTGTATCATGTGTTGCATTGGGCAACGATTCTGACATTTTGGGCCAACCTAGGTAACTACGAGACCAATATCTTTGACGGTAATTGTGAGAAGAGGCAAGTTCATGGTATAGAATGGGTCGATGATTGGGATTGCGAACATAGCTAATTAAAAACACATGAGTTGTTTCTGTCAAGAATTCAATCTAGATGGACAATCATCCGCCTTACGTTCCCTATCAATTGCAGGAGGGAATGTCAAAATTTGATCCATGTTGATGAGATTGTGCTTGTCCCATACCTGATCACCTCTATAATCTGGTATGCCCGAATCCGTTGAAACACCTATTCGATGGGAAAATGAGCATTTACAATGATTGCATGATTTATCATCGCATTAAATCCCTGTCTACCTGCACCCGTGACAACTAGCAACCCGCCTTTATGCTGTTGGAACATGTCTGTAACCATGGCGACGACCTGATCAACATCGAATAAAGACGAAGTTGCAGGCAACGTTGTTTTTAATTCTGGGATTTTTATAGTAGCATTCCAAACTTTGTTAGAAATGTATCTTGAAACCAAAGATGGAGAAACCATAATTAATTAATCAAGAACAAAACTCTTAAAATTGCTGTGCATTTAGTGGAGACGATTATGGGGAGCTGGGATGAACTAGCGCTACTGGCAACAACACCTCACACTGTGCTCGTTTGGACGTCATTGATACAAGATGACTGAATAGATTGAACACCAGCGAGACATTTTTTTCAAGTAAAAATCCCTCCCTTCCTTCCTTCTTACTCCAATTCTCTTTGACCCTTTCACTTGAATATTATTGCATCTTTACATATAAAAAAAAAGAAAGGTATTTTGTAGTAACCTTCTTTATGTATGCGACAAAGAAACTGATAGAATCTAGTTTGAGAAAGTACTACTTTCTTCATTTATAGATTCCATAGATATTTAGACTGTGAGAGTGAGTGAGAGAGTACGAGAGATACAAAAAAAAAAAAAAAGGTAAATACATGCAGATGTTTACTGTATTGACCATAGTAACATATCTTCTCATAGCTTTGATAGAATAATAAAAAATAAAAAAAACATACACACACATACATACAAAATGGCACAACAACAAAAGGTAAGTGATTGATCTTTATGGGTGTGTGCGTGTGTGTATTTCGACTTGCTAATCTCGTTCGTTATGTAGAATAATAACAAAACTGGAGTGAGTCTTGTTCTTGTATAGCAGCAATGCATCGTCTTGACGCTAACCATCATTGTAGACTGAGGATGACAGCAACTTTATTGGCGTCCCAATCATCAACAGCCCAAATCCCGATAATGCTTGGAAAGCCGTTGGTAGCCCTTCAAGAAGAGGCAGCACCACAACGCTATTCTCTGATATCAATAAGAAATCAAGTCCCAACGAATCTCCTGTAAATGATCACGTTGATATCATTAGACGATCTTCTATTGTATCTGAAGGTAATGCCAACAGCAATAACAACTGGGGTTCATTTGGTGGTTTTCAATGGGAGGGTCCATCTATCTTTGATGAAGATGGCAAGCCTGTCACTGTACCTCCTACTCAACCTGCACCCGATGATGCTCAAGCAAGTTTCAACACAAACTATGACATTCTTTCGGTTCCCATGTTACCTGGTGTTTCACTTGAACCTATATACCGCCAACAACGTAGCCTTTCGTTCTCAATGGGACAGGACCCCACATTCTTCGGCTATGATGATTATGATGAACATCCTCCACAACAGCAACAAAACCAATATCAATCCACATTCAAGTCAAGCTTAGCTCCTATGGAGGAAGAAGAAGATGCGTATTACGATGAATTTGATCATATCAGATCTAGATCAAAGTCCTCTGGAGCTGCTTTTGGCCTGTTATCTCAAAACCAACATTCACGCTTAATGAACAACGGTCATTTTAGACGAGGCTCAGAACAACAAGACGACTTGTTGATAAACCAACGTCGCCGCTCATCGTCTCGATTCTTCAATACAAACGACGCACAAATGTCTATGGGGGACAAGGAGAGGTTGGATATATTGCAACGTCGTCTATCTCAGCAAGAGTACTCATTCCCTGATAATCTCATAAGAAGACAATCACTGACCTTGAGCACACATCCACCTAGCAATATTCAACAGCTGGCAGATCAGCTTGAGAATACACATTTGAGAACTGATTTACCAAATTTGAGTGCTTTTCAACCACCACCTCCTCAAAGCCAACAACCTCAATATAGATCTGATCTTTATGCTCAACATCTGCAACAACAACCACTGTTCAATAATGGCCCTCTGCCTTATCATCAGCCAGCTGCTCAGCAACAGCCACAACAACAACAACAACAACAACAACATTCATCACAACATCAGTATCAGCAACAGCGACAACAACAACAACAACAACAACAACAACAGCAGCAGCAGCAGCAGCAACAGCAGAATCAGCAACAACAGCAGCAAGTAGCTGATGACTATTTTGACACTGATCCTCGAGGATTCCAAGACCTTGGAAAGGGTATTCCTATTCATCGTTTAGATCCTAACGTGCCATTGTACATGGTAGAATTCAAGGGTGGTAGAACCGACTTTTTCTATGTCATTGATTCCAGCCAATTCCATCCTCAATTGGGAGACCTTGTCATTGTTGAAGCTGATCGTGGTAAAGATCTCGGTAAGGTTGCTTGCAACACATTGACTATTGATCAAGTTGTTGTTTTGGAACAAAAGAAGCAAGCTCAATTACAGCAATTGGAAAACAACGACAAGGAAAAGGAAGAAGAGACACCAGCCAAGGCTCAAAGAGAGCTTCACATCAAGAGAATATTCAGATTAGCTACACCTGACGAAGTCAATTTACTGTTGGTCAAAGGTCAAGATGAGCACAAAGCCCTTGTCGTGTGCCAGCAAAAGACAAAACAACGCAAACTGCCAATGGAAGTTGTGGATGCTGAATATCAATGGGATCGTCGCAAGTTAACCTTTTACTTTGAAGCTGAAAACCGTATTGATTTCAGAGAACTTGTTCGTGAATTGTTCAAAATTTACAAGACTCGTATTTGGATGTAAGTAGTTTTTTTTTTTTTCCGCCTACGTTGGATTTGAACCATGACCATTAACTGTGTATGTAGGTGTGTTGTCACTGCTCCAATCACAATAGATGATATCAACAATACTGCAACATCCACAACTGAAGCATAATAACCCTGTATAACACAATGCGGCAATGGTTCCCATAATATGAACAATGATTTGATTTTGCTAATAAATTTGACATGATTTTTTTCTCTTCTCGTTATCAATGCTTTTGGTATCTGTTATGAGATAACTGCTTGACTACAGACAATATAAAATGGCTGTAACTGCTATCAAATAATCAAAAGTACCATAATGATATATGCAATTTTCACTATTCATTGCCAGAGAGAGAGAGAGCCTTCATTTCATTTATTGGGTTATGTGCTTTGTGGAACGTTTTGGCAATCCGACGGAATCCTCTCACTTATGGCATTCTACCAGTATTCACATTGTCTTCTTTTCTTTTCATTTATACACTCAAACACATACTTTGTGCATTTTTTAGGCCGTTGAATAGCTAGCACCCACTTTTAATCATACATGAATTATGCCCAATAATACAACGCCAACAAGGGCATCTATAGATAATACACGTATGACTCGTACAGCTTCAGGTGTGAAATTAGCCTACTTGGCATCCTCACAACAAGGCAATTCTGCCAGCACACCTGCTCTTTCATCTCAACAAAACAACGAATCTACCAGCCATACAAGCGCTATATCACCACCATTGCCACCACCACCCTCCATCAACACAGTGAATAATAATATCCATAAACCTCTGGCTCGTGAAAGACCCTTTGCTCGTGATGATTACAACAACACTAATCCCAACAGTAGACCACCCTCCATTAGATCTGCTACTTCGTTTGGAAAGCCATTGAATAGATTCATGCCCGGCCATCATGCTCGTCATCATTCGAACTATTCAAACTTCAGTACAATGAGCGAAACTGCGTTACCTTGGACAACCCGAGATATTGGATTTAATGCTATCTCTGGTAATTTATATATGCCAATGTATGCAGAATGGCAAGCTGACATGATAACAAACCAATAGGTGTACTGAACGATCCTGCCAAAGCCAAAGACTTAACCAAGCCCAACAAGGCTGATATTCCACCCGTCTCCCATGCCGCTATTCCTAAAATCAAAACGAGCGATTTTGAATCTTATTTGAGCCATATTGGTCCAGCATTTGAAAGATATCAACAATATAAACTCTCCAACAAGGACGAAGATACCAATTCATATCCATCTACGCCCAACACAGCAGCAGTAGCAGGAGAGGAAGAGGAGGCGCTCTCGCCCTTTGGAAGGCACCCAGCAAAACGAACAGGACGTAACCCATACAGCTTGCCACAGCATATTTTATCAAGCGAGAGTTTGCTGGACGATGATGCAAAGACACCTCCTCGAGAGCTACCAATGATTGAAAACGTGCCACCCATCTTTTTTGAACCAGACTTTTTGCTAGAGAACCCCCAAGTGTTTGATACAGTGTGTGAAGGGGCAGATATCATTGGAAACAGCGGACCCAATCCATCTATTTCAACCAACTCAATTTTGCAGGAGAAATTGTCGTATTACTTGGATACCGTCGAAGTACATTTGCTTGGAGAAATCGAGAATAGATCGTCATCCTTCTTTGAGGCACTCAGCAACCTTCAAGCGCTGCACCAACAAACCCTAAACTGTGTTTCACAGATCCACACTATACGCCAAAAGATGAAGCAAATTCAAAACACGGAATGCAAGGATGGATTGGAGATTATTCGGCTTCAAGTGAGAAAACGAAACCTAGAGAAACTGCATCGAGTTACCACCATCATCAAGAACATTCGGTCAGCTCAACCGATGATACAAGTCTTGCTTGGACAGGGCGATTACTTTGCGGCTTTGGATCTGATTGACGAGACAAGAAATGTATTGAGCGGTAAAAACAGCAGCGATGACCAGGAACCGACTGATTTAACATCAGTGAAAGCACTGTCAAACTTTTCGAGTCAGTTGGATGAAATGGAGAAAGCTGTTGGCGTCATGGTGCAGCATGATTTCCTAAGTATACTGTTATCTGATCTGTCGTACAGGGTTGAGAGCTTGGATCCTGCAGCGGCAAAGCAATTGCTATTGAACCTAGCTGAGAGATCAACAGACACAGTTACAAACAGCAACAGTGATTTGGATGAAGCGGAGAGGGATCTAAAGGAACGAATGACACCTAGCGCGCTTGGATTGTTGCGTACAAATATGCTTACAACGACGTTACAAGGATACCGCGAAAGGCTGATGGTTGAAATCAAAGACATTATTCGAAAGCGATACCCACCTACGCCCGTCTCGACTCCATCTCTATCCTCCTCGTCAGATGAGCAAATGGGAAATCTGGCAAAGCAGCTGAAATCCATGCCCTTTTCTTCATTTTTCCAAATGCTACTCGACATATTCTCAACATTAATGGAAGCCATTCAACGTGCATCCATCTACCACCAATTGTTGGTACAAATCATCGAATCGCAATACCCCGAAACCGATTTCTTGATACAGATTAGCAAAGAATCGGCAGACATTGTCTTTTCAGCTGCTGATTTAGCTCATGTTCGGTGTGGAAAATTAATCGGCTTTCGCAACGACCAAAACACACTGCTCAATCCAACAGATTTCTATCGACTTTCCAACGTAGTGCGTACATTCATCTCACAGTGCGAAATGTATTGTGGCAGAACTTGCTTTGGTCTTCGAGGTACAGTCTTGTCTCAGCAAAAGGCATTTGTGGAGCACTTTCATATGGAACGGGTTAAGCAGGAAGCACAACTCATTGAAAACGAGCAGTGGGCAGCAAGTGAGGTGCCATCTGACTTTCAGCTTATTGTGGATCGCATCTGCGAAGGAAAGATTGATAGTCTCATCCATGGCAGCGCTCAACCAGAATCTTCTCCTGTGGACGGCAGCAAGTCTACAAAGCATTTGATCATTGACGGTCATAGCTATTACATTGTTGGCTGTAGTTTGCTGATACTTAAAATGTTTGAAGACTACTTGAAATGTGTGTTCAATTTGGAAAATATGACATTGGAGATCATGCAAAAGCTGGTTGAATTGCTCAAGGTGAGTAATAAGCGTTGGAACTTGGTTGTGCGTTATACTGAAATCAATTGTACACATGCAGCTGTTTAATTCTAGGGTATGTCAAGTCATTCTTGGCGCAGGTGCCATGCGTTCAGCAGGACTGAAAAACATCACTGCAAAGCACTTGGCTTTGGCCTCACAATCGCTTGCAGTCATGGTTGCTCTTATTCCCAAACTGAAAGAATGTATTAGCGGCCATTTGACACCTAAACAGAACAGCCATTTGCTAGAATTCGATCGTATTGCCACTGACTACAGGGATCACCAAGGTGAAATACACGCCAAACTTGTTGCCATCATGAATGAAAGATTTGCAGCTCACGTCAAGGCAATGCAAGCTATACAATGGGATGAACAAGAGCCTCAAACTGGTAAAAATGCCAACACCTACATGGAAACGCTTGTAACAGAGACAGTGCGACTTCATAAAGTGCTTGCCAAATATCTTCCCGTAGCAGATTTGAAGGTACGCTGCCATCATCAAACCGCCACACACGATGACAGATTTACTAACGTTGTTTTATAGTTTGTCATGTCTCAGGTTTTCGACTCTTTTACAACGCAACTGTCAGAACAGATTAAGCATACAGACATCAAAACAGAAAGAGGGAAAAGTCGTCTTGCTAGAGATGCCGCTTATTTCACTCGACGTCTGAAATCATTGCATCATGTGGATCCTCCTTCTAATTCTGTCATGGAGGCTGTGGACAATATACAAGTCAGTGAATCAGAAGCAAGAGAGTCACCTATCATTGAGAACAGCTCCACATCTGATCAAAAGTAAAGCATACAGTAGTAGATTGTTTAAACAAGTCGCGTGAAAAGCTGATGGTACGCGCCTAATTTGACATCCAAAAAACCATCGGCTTGATTGGAGATTGTAAATAAAAATCAAGTTCCTTTTTTTTTTTCTTCTTCATCTTCTTCTTCTTTTTACCTCGACACAGAAATGGTGCACGTTGTGGTTCATTCCCATAGACATTCCAATAAGAAAGAGGAGCTAGTATATCTCGATTTTCAAGGGAGCTTTGATGTAGGAGACCAGCTGCAATTGGATAATCTAGAAATTGGTGATCTCACGTTACAAGATGATTCTGCTGTTCTCATTATCGGACACCACAGGCTCGTTGGCAAAAAAGTAAAGCTACCAAAGCCGCTTGCTGTTATCCACAAAAGAAGAACAGATCTCGATATGTTGGAAGAGCAAGATGGTGTTTGTTACGACGTTGTTACGATATTG
The DNA here is from genome assembly GCA_037974945.1 of Mucor circinelloides. NCBI lineage: Eukaryota > Fungi > Mucoromycota > Mucoromycetes > Mucorales > Mucoraceae > Mucor > Mucor circinelloides. Next base: position 442,411 of record JBBNAA010000030.1, on the reverse strand, counting down.
AAAGAAAAATACGTTTTCCCAAATAGGCCTGGCTTGATTGTGCAAGAAAGTTTGCGTGGTTTAGCAAGAATTGGCAAGTAATTATTTTTCAAATTCACCATCATTTGAACTGTACATATATATATATTTCTTCATTATTACTACATTTGATGCACTCACGACCATACAAGGCCGCTTGATGCCTTTATTATCTATTAAAGCATACATATACCATCAAGTTCTGTAAAATAAACACTAAATTTGAAACGTTATATCAAGATTAATGTCTGTCAATGTGCACTTTTTTTTTTTTATCATTAAAGCATTGTATATAAATCGAAACATGGTTCTTGTTTCTGTTGCAGACAGAGTTTTCATGCCGTTGTATCGACGTATTGAATAGAGTTATGCAGCAAACATAAAAGTAAACAGAATTGTGATAAAATAAATGGAGATAATCTTGATTTCCATTTCTCTACACTCTTTTTAGACGAGGTTTCAACCTTAGCGCTAGAGCAAATGATATATACATGTCGATTCATATGTTCTGGATTGCGTTTAATAATAACTTGCTCTCCTTTATACTACCATCGCTACCAGTACATGCCTTACATGTGAGTTTCTCTTATCGTGTATTCATTGACTGACAGCATTGGAGTGTTTGATAATGTAGAGTTAAAAAGGAGTGGGACATGGAGCCACTCGGATCAAGTGGGATCTACTCCTTTTTTTGGTCTTTTTTTTGACATTGTTAGCATTATTTGGTAACTCTGAGGTTCCAATTGTTTCACTCGTTCTTGTTCAAGTTCTGTGATAAATTGAATCATTTTAATGCAAAGTATGGGAAAACTGGCTTGAACTGAAAATTAGTCCTTTGATCTATTGCCATTTGATATTGAAAGCAATAAAAAGGCTCGTTTCTCGTAAAGCATTTGAAGTATATTTCTTTTCTCTTCTCTACATTGTAAAACAGCGTAGGCATAAAATGTCTGGTAAGCACACTTGGACACGCCAAAACATATCATGATCATATCATTAATTGTTACAAATATAGATTATTTTAATCCTTCTCAGTTCTCAAACAATACTGTTACAAACGTTACACCTGGTATAGACAGCCGTGTATTCTATGAAGAGGATGTCAATTCTCCTGCTTCCACCTCTCCTACTGGCAATCTTGCTTTGGGTTACTCCCCTAATGTGAATCCCAATACTGTTTTCTACGCTCCTACTCAGCAGCTTCAAATGTACTGCGAGTACTATGATGGTCATGCTTATCCTCAACCCTACCCAAACCAACAGTCGATGGTATATAGCTCCTCCTTATCTTCTGAAGAGCACTTGTATTTACAAAATGGTGAAATCGTGCCAAATACCACATCTACCACTTCCAGTATCTCGTCTGGTTCCTATGCCAACTATCCTTCGAACATGTATTTGGATGGTCCAAGAGAAAACCCGTTCTTGAACGACACTGCTGCGGCTGGTCGAGAGAATACAGAATCTATGATTAACTCTCCTGGTTCCGATAGCTCATCTGCTCATCTCAAGAAAAGAGCATCTATTCCCCAGTCTGCTTTCAGCAATTTTACCTTGACTGACTCACCTTCATTTGTTGGTAACAACTATTATGATAAGCAACGTTCTAAAAATAAGAGAGCAGAATATTCCTCTGCACCCAAGTACCAGTCTCATAATCAACAACATCATAAAGAAGTTGAGCCAAAGGAATCGCAGTACAAGGTCAAGAAACCTTCTCGCACCAAAGGAAAAAAGAAATGCAGCAACTGCCATGCTACAGATTCGCCATCTTGGAGACGCAGCATCAACAAATCGTCAAAAGGTGAACTTGTCTGTAACGCATGTGGACTTTAGTGAGCACCTAATTTTGATTTATGTATCGCACATACACTTACTCATGCTTTTACCTAGTGAAAAAACTGCTAAAAGAAAACGTATGCTTGTAACTAACGAAGATGGCTCTACCAAAGTTGTCCGAAAGAGAGACCCTCGAGGTTTTTGTTGCTCAAAGTGTGGTGCTAAAGATTCTACTCGTTGGCGCAGATTTGATGATAACAGTGTTCATTGTAAGTTTATTTCTAAAATCCGCATACAGACATCCGCTAACATGATTTGGCTACAGGTGAAAAATGTGTTCGTGGCCGCAGATAATTAAATCTACTTTTACAATCTTCTTTTTTTGCTAATACAATGCTTCAATAATAAAGTTGCTTTCGTTTTTTGCTGACAGTTGATTGAGCCTTCTATTCATCTGATTCAATTTATTTCCGTAATATACCAACTTGAAGTTTTCAGATCCATGACTATAATTGATAGTCGTCATTAGATACAGAGCGTTTCGTACAAAAGTACGGCATTATTATCATTATTGATAATTGATGAACAGATCGCTCAGGGTAGAATAAAGGTTGCTCTTTGCTAGCCTTTTTTGCTTGAATAATGATCTATTGTCATATGACCCAGATCTCAATTGTGATGCTACTAAATAAAATAGCTTTCCCAATTTTTCTCTTGGGAAAAATGATCAAAAGGCGTTCTTAGTTCTTTATAGACTTGTTCAGTCGACATTTTGCTTCACAAAGCTACTGACTATTTTTAGAAACAATAAAAAGAAAAGTATGAATAATAATACCTAGGATCGTCGCTGAAGAAGGACAAGCCCGCTACTGAATTGCGAGTGAGATGGTAATGTAGAAAGTTTTACAAAAAGAGACTGAAATAGACAATAAATAAGCTGTATAATAGCAGACTTAGCTATCAAACTAATATAAACAGATAAACAAAAAGAGATACAAAATAGTAAACAATATAGCGAGTATGCTATAAACTCATCATAATAGTATGAGATATTTGAAGAGTTCAAGAGGCCTTTCATATCACATATATAGGGAGCTAATGAGCTTGAAAAATCAAAAGAAATTGCATGATTTGGAATTGAAGTGAATTGTAAGACGTTTCAATGTGATGTGTATCAAGATATCCAGCAAGACCTGCTCAAATTGTTGCTAATTGATATTTTACGTCTGTTTATAGAAATAAAAGAAGGTAAAATAATCAAATAAGATATTCTATGATCCGATTGAACTGCTGTAACTATTCTTTACCGATTCAATGCACAATAGTGCATACCAAATCGATCAATTCGATGGTTTATACGTACTTGCCTGGTAGGTATTTCTGGAGATTGATCCAAAGTAACGTGCAAAGTTTAGGTTGACATGTTATGTAGCACAGTATAATTTGCTTAAATTAGTATTGAATCGAACCGGCATTGACGTTGATAATCATAATGATAATAGTCTATTGTCATGAGATTAGTAGCGGAAAAACAAGATTCAGATTCAATGGAGTAATAATCGAAGAGAAGCATCATCGGATGTTACTTGTTGTGAGTGGAAGACGCGCTTGAACACAAAAGGTGGTGCTATCAAATGTCAACGCAGGATGTTGGGTGTATTTTTTTTTTTCCAAACGACGCTCGCCTCCCTAACTTCTGACTGTAGCTCTCAATAACAGACTAGTATTTGTGTCTTGTTGTTGTATACAAGCTTACATTCATCAGTTATTATCCCTTTCCCCTCAAGCCATTCTCACAGTGCAGCACATCTATGACTCTCATAATAGGCTATAACTTTGTGGAGTAGTAGTGATCAAAGCCTACCTCCTATACATGTTGATCTATGTTCCGCTATCGTTTATATTTTATTTGCAGTAGTCATGATCCAGGGAAACTCATGGTATCGTATATGATATGAGTGAGTCTCTGCAATAAAGTGCTCTTTGCTTTCGTTTTGAATGCAGTTGGAATCTGATTAATTTTCTTGTTATCAATTGCTTTATTTTCCATTATTTCGAAATCATCACATCACAAAATTTATAGACACAATACAGCAAATATCATATATAGAAAATTAATGAAAACACAATCAATTGAATAGACTTAATAAAACGATCGATCTTACTATTGCCTTAAATTTATTTATACAGCTTTATAGCTCTTTTTTATATTCTTTGTTTGAACTTATATCTTTGCAAGATCCCCGGAATCTGTTATTTACATCTGTTAATCTTGATTCATTGTACTTTATTTCTATTTCTACTTTATATCTCTTCTGCTACTTGTATATTAAACTACATAAATTTTTTTGCTCTTGTGGCAAAAAACTAAACCATCGGAACAATGGCTAGAGGCACTACATATTCTGTACTCTTCAAAAAAATGCGGCTAAAGTGGATCGAACACCTGACCTTTAGATCTTCAGTCTAACGCTCTCCCAGCTGAGCTATACCCGCATTTCTTTCCGTTTTTCATCACTTTTTGCCACCCTCTTTGGAAAAAGTTTTCTCAAAACCACTACAGCCCGCAGTGGTTCTAGGACGTTTAAGGGATCCCTAAAACGACTAAAAGAAATTATTAAAAAAATAAAAAACTCAATTTTACTAGTAGGAAAAAAAATTAGAGCCTTTGAAAAATTCAGGTACAGAACCTTTTTTTTGTGTATATCTTCATTTCTAATAATGCACGAGAAAGGGTAAGCACTGCAGAGTATGCTTGCTCTAAAATTTCTTTTTGTATTGGTTATTTACCCTTTTATTAGAAAATTATCTGCTCGGGCATTTTTACGTAGGCATTCATACCATCTATATAGTCTGGTACAATAGCGATTGGTGAATGAATGTTGAGAACGGGGACCACAGAGAAGACCGAATACTGTTCAAAATCAGATGAGCAAAGATCAATGAAGTCAGAAGCTTTCTCAAAAGATGGCAGAGGATTATGAGCTGGCTTGTACTATTTCACCATAGCAAAGGTGTGATTTACTTGCTGTATTTCATAGTTTGCATTAAAAACAGGTGTGGAATGTCGAAAGAAGTACTGAATTTGGGCCGGAGCAAGGCATCTTTTTGACACTGAGTATGCAAGCACATGAGAACCACGATGGTTTTTGACATTACTTTCACAAGACTTGTACTTTGAGTGAAAGAGAGAGAGAGACACAAATTTTATCACCTTGTTTTCTGCTTTCAAGTATCCTTCATTCACCAGGTCTTGGTCTATACTAGTCATTTCATTTTCAATGCCGAGAATATACTGCGCATTGGAGTACACCGAGGTATAATACTGCAGCAGCAGCACGAAATCGTCAGTTGGTAGGGCAGAATACTTCTTGAACTTTAAGCTTTTGACAGCATTAGGAGGGAGATGTTCATAGCCACATACTGTAAACGTAAGACGTTTCGACAGGAACTGCTGGAGGTCAAAGCATTCAGTGGACACCAGGTACTCGTCTTGAACTGATTCAGGCATTTGCAAAACATTGTCATTATCTTTGTTCCGGATACAAGACAGAAGATCAGTATCATCGGCAGAATGAGGAGCAAGAGCAACAGGAGGCAAAGTATTTACGTAATCTTCAAGGTGAGCAGTGATCAGCTGACGTTTTAGGAGAGTAAGCTCTAGATTTGCTTTGCCGTTAGTGTTGATGGCCTTCAACGACTTGTTGCGACTTTCGTACACAAAATTCCAGCTGGAGGGCCCTGATCCAAAAGATTGCAAGTTTTGATCGGCTAGATGTAGCAGCATGTGGAAGTTGATTGATAAGTAGCGGGGGTCCTTATATATGTCTTTGAAGTTGCTAATAAAATCAAAGCACAATCGTCGAACCTTGTCAATATCCGCATTAGTTATGCAAGTACTACAGACAATTCTGCATATTTCAACAAATTTCAGCCAATTCAAGTAACGTTGACCTGTCACTACTCTGAGTAAAACCAAAGGAGAGACCAGTACAAAAATCAACCATTCAGAGCTTTTGAAATTCGAAAAGCCTATTCCCATAGCAATTTTCCTCTTCAAGTTGTTTTCATAGTTAAGTGGCACAATCAATTTGCCATACAGGTTTGATATTTGCATCAAATCAGAATTCACTAGTAGAGGCACATGATCATCAACAGTTGAGCCTATACCGAGCCAGATATTATGGACAATTCGGTTTGCAATCCCTATTATATATCAAATGAATAGGTGTTTTAGTGATCAATTTTTTTTTTCAATAGCTCGGCCTCTATTATCACTGCCGTTATTACCGCTATGGCAACCACTTACCATTCAATAATAAGTGCATAACATCAATACCACCGTCTGTTATTGGGTTGAAATAAGGCAACTCTAAAAAAGATGAATACAAAGCACCATATGATTTCTTTATAGCATCGCGCCTAGACTTGGTGTCTTGTGTCAGATACAATTCCACAGCTTGTTTATGGCCGGCCAGTGTACGGGTTGTCCATGTAGAAACATCAGTGTTGGAATAGACATTCACATTTTTTCTCTCGCCTTTTCGAATCACCTCGACTTTGGGAAACGGATTTGCGCAGTTGCTACAACCTAGATCGGCATTGTGGGAGCTCAATCCAAGCATCTACGGCAAAACAAAAGTTCAGTATCAAATGATGAGAAAGATAATAGTTGACATTATTTAGCACTGTATTACCTTTCTCATTGCTGGCAAGTCAGCTTGATAGTGATTTACAGCGATCTTCACTAAAACTTCTTCATTGTAGCAATTTCTCATCCATACGCCATCTTTTAAAATCTGCAATTCTTGAACAATCAAACTGAGATAGTGATTGATGTGCAGGTAGCTCGTTTCGTTGGGCCCATTCATGATGCCAAGTGTAAGGGTATTGTGTGCTATATGACGTTCAGAAGGTTGTAAATTTTGAATCGATGCATATATTCCGCCCACATCTTGGGAATTGTTATCATACAATTGAAACCAATCCACAAAAATCGATAGCAAAATGTTGTAAGGTGAATCTTGGGTAAATGCAACTGAATCGTGAGGGTTGATTTTAAACGTGTTGAACGCTTGAGCATCTTGAAGGTCACTGCAATAGCCAAAATATTTTTTTCTACGATGTGTCAACTGATCCACAAAATGCTGTCTTTTCAAATATGTTCTGATTGTTTGTTCGATCGAGTTGTAGTGAAATAATTGCTTTGGCGTGTATATACCATTTTTCTCTACGTAAAGAAAGTTGCCGCACATACTTGCATTTGTGTAACTGTCTTTCCAAGAGCACTTTTTGTTCCTAGTTCTGTTGCCTTGGATAGGATACATGGATCGGCATTCAGTACAGCACACATAGGACTTGATGCCATGGTAAACTCTTTCACTTAATTGTGCCCATTTTTCAAGAGTGTGAATTCTTACTGGGAAACGATATTGGTGATTTGTGAGAACAAGTACTTGATTTAAAAAGAGCATGATTGTCTCCAAACCCTCATTCGTGCAGAATGCCTTTGAGTAGAGGAGAATCACCATCACAAAAAGAAGAAAAGCAACTGGCTCAGTGGGAAAGGCAGTGTTGTTGAAAAAGCGAGCTTCAAAATCTGATGAAGAAAAAAAGGGCATTAATGCGTATTAATTTTCATCCAATTCTTTCTAAACTTTGCTCTTCTGATATTCTTTGACAAGGTTTACATACCATCATCTACAGGGTTTACTTCCTCATCTTCGTCGTTACTGGCAGAAGAAGCACCATAAAAAGAGTTTTGTTCGTGAATGCTGGCATCTTCATCGTCCGAATCATCATCACTTGCTTCGTCATGCATAGCTGTTGTATTATGATTTACAAGGAAGTGACATGTTGTTAGTATTGCATGAGCATATTTTCTTCTTTGACATTATTGGGATACAAACCGTCATCATCGCTAGTGGCCATATCATGATTGGCTGCTGCTGTTCTCTCTCTGATAGCAGAAGAGGCTCGGCTCAAATCATTTCGTTCATGTTGGCTTCGCGTTCCATACGAGACAAGGCTCCCAGATGGATTGTTTATTATGCAAGTAGTGCAATAGCAAAATACTGACATGACTAATAATGGTTTGATGTTGTTGACACGATATTAAGCTGTATGAAGCGATTTAGATGTGATAGTTTGTGAGATACAAAATGGAAAAAGGGCAACAACAATACATGTAAGCATCGTTCACTTTAATATCTTGGTAGTATGTAGCATGGTTGCAGAAGGATATCGTGCAACTGTGCGATGTTACACCATCGCCCTGAACATGGCAATGATGTAATTATAAAAGAAAAGAGCTGATATGTTTTGTGATGATGCTGATGAGCAATTGTGCACTCAATGACATGTCAAGGTTTGCTAAAATTGAAAATGCTTTTCCATACTTAAAGTAAAGCACACGTTCCATGGCAACTGCTGTTTACATCTTTTGTTTTTATTCTTTTAATAATCAATTGTGTTACATAATGATTCATTGTTTTGCTGTTTCTTTATTTGGCAATGATCAATGATGGCACCATCTTCATCTTTCAAAAGAGTCTTCTTTGGATGCGACGTTTTGTTTTTTGCTTCTTCCTCACCGACATTCAAACCCAACAACCTTCGCCATGACAATCATAAATTTACAGATTCAAACCAAATTCCTTCACCAAAAATGTGGGCATCTTAATGTGTTCCATGACGTTGAATTCGACGGAAATGCCGATAAGATCCATTTGACTCTCGAGATAGATGGCTACCCAGTTGAATTGGTCAACAACACTTTGACACAGGTATGTATGAGCTATCCTGAACTACTCCAGAATCCAATCATTTGGTCGTCGTGTGATGATGTTGTCAATAACAAGTACAAAGAAGAGGTGTATGCTGCATTTGATCCTGATGCGATTGTGGATCAAGAGAACGACGGCGTTGACGCAGCCGACAGCCAAACTATTGAAGACAATACGGTGACCCATGATGTTGAAAGCATCCCAGATGAGCAACCATTGATAGCGTCGTCGTATTATAGTGGCCATGATAATTCGAAAGTTGATGATCAACAGATAAACCTGGTGGAATCTACTGTGAATAATCAGAATCTCAATGAATATCAAGATGCAAAATATTCACATTGCCTTACCTTGGATTGTTATTCAAGTGATACCCAATGCATAGATAATCTATCCATCCACAATAATGAATCCGCTGACAACATGATGCATGATCTCAACAACAATGATGGGGGGAATCGAGCTAATATGCAAGGTTGGCGTGCTGTTACTACTGATGTTGTTTCCAACTGTGTTAATGACTTTGGTGATGTTGGCAATGCTGCTGATACTGATGATGCTGAAGGTAATGAATCAATGGACAAAAGCGTGAATTGTCAAATCAAAGCACCTTCTTTTGAATATGGTGGTCGCATAAATTCTGTTCAACATAAAGCTGGCGATGAGGGCAATGACAACAACAACAACCTGAGTTGCAAGGAAGGCAGCAGCTTCTTTCTAAAACAACATGATGATCGTTGCGTAGATACCATGCCAAGAAAAAGGAAAGCTTCGTTCCTGCTTGATGAAATAGACAATATCGACAGCAACGACGACATGATGAATGCTGTTAACAAGAGAGCAGCATACGAGGTGTTGGCGTCAAATCAAGAAAGCGAAGCTAGCATAGCAGTTGACTTGTGTGAGCAGCAGTTGAACAGGCTTTTCAATGAATGCATGGATGTACTTTTGAATCCATTGGATTTCATGAAAAAAGGGCTGTAAAATAAAGAAGAAAAATTGTCAGTCAATGTATCATCAAGAAGAAGGTGACTTGATTTTAGCTGTCCAAAGTGATTGCACACCCACCAATAGTGCCCTTTTTTTTTTCTTTTTACCCAACCTCACAATTGCAACACGAATCAACATCTCTTTTGCCAAAATCTACAAGCCATGGTCATGATATACAACACATGCAATATTTAATACTTAAAGCATCGAGTCCATATGATGAGTTAGAGAGAAATGAACGCAAAGTGGATTAAGAAAGGCTTCGACACAATTTTCTCCCCCTCGGCTAAAATGCACTTTTACTACACCATTATCGCCTCCTTGGTAAAAATACACTTTTATTACACGATGGAGCAAATGAAATGGTAATCTGACACGACGATGCGCTTTGGTTACTGTGGATCTTGGCGGTAGATCCACTCAGGATACACAATGGTAGTGTTTCGTCTTGGGATGTTTCGGATGATGCGGTTTCTGTGGATGGCGGTGCTCCCTCTTTCTTTGTAATCATCAAGTAGCTGGTAGACTCGATTGACCTGTTGTATAAAAACCAAAAGGTAAGAACAACATTATTGAAACTATAGAATCTGCAGGTTTGATACTTACTTCTTCACTTCTCCAAGAGGGCTGAACAGATATCCATCTAGTAGCTTTGCTTCCAATCATATCCATTGTGTCGTCCTCATCATCTGAAATAATCTCAAAATCAAAGATGTATTTCTTCAGCATATCATGCGAGGGGCATTGGCGAGGAAGGGGTAAAGTGCTACCCATGGCATTGAAAGCTTCTTGACGTCTTTGGATCTTCTATATTATTGTAGAAAAAGGTGATGTTAAAAAATATGTGTAAATCGGTCAACATTATTTACTCACTCTTTTCTTTCTTCCTTTTAACATTGATAAACGAGCATCTTCAAGCAGCTCCTCAGCTGTACGAGTCTCAGCAATTTTTTGTGCTGCCTTCAAGCTTTCTCTGTGCTTCTTGATACGATGCGTGATCTCTGCAACAAATGAGAGTCGTTGCTGAGGATCACTGATCCTTCGTCTATTCGCATTGAAGTCCAGGAGGCTTGGGAGCATACCGTCAATGACAATGCGGTTGTCACCTTCTGATGGCGGTACGGAGAAATCAAAGGCAACACCATTTTGGTCCTTGAAGGCTTGGTATTCCTTTTGAATTCGTCTCTAGAGAACAATACATCAAGTTTACATGTCAATAAAACTGGCTTCACACAATTTATCAACAGGGGCATTCTCAACTTACGGACAAGACAGGATCTCTACCAAAACTTCTCTTGCTGGAAGTGCTTCTTTCGACAAATATTTGTCTTTGAAGAAGCTTGATTTGCTCTGCTTGTGCAGCCAATTGCAAGCGTACATCTTCGAGCTGCCTAGCGTCATTGATCATCGAATTTAGATTTACAATTGGAGGAGCAGGCACAAATTCGGGAGCACGGGATTGTCTTCTGGCTGCTTGAGCAGCATTGGAACTGGGGGATGGTGTGGCGGTGGATGCAACAATTGGAGGGCATCTATTGCTTCTAAAGTTGTCCATGGTAGTTACAAAAAAAAAGGCTTAATGGATAATAGCTAAAATGACATGACAACAACTGGCAATCATCAAACAGTTTATACTTTTTTCTTTGTTTTGGTATTTCTAAATTGAGTGTTTTTATTGTGAATAAAAAGATTATCGCTTCGTTTTCTTCTATTTTCTTCTTTCCTTCTAATTTTTTTTTGTTCAAACATAAAAACGTTTGAAGGTATGTACAGAAGGTTGCTTGTGGTTAACATCACGGATGTATATGTATGATGCTCAAATTAATAAGTTTATGATTTCTTTGGATGCTCGCAGAAGGCTATTTTGAAATGCTTTTTCTCGTGAAACTCATGACATGATTTCAGCAGTAGGTTTCATAATAATGTTGTGCTCTTCTAATAAAGCTAATCGTTGCCAACCTAGTACCAGCTGGCCAAGCTCATGTCTCATCGTCGTGCATTCATGCTTTACGAGCTCTTGTATCCGCGCTATCACACATCTTGGTCTACACATCGTCGCGCTAAAGGTATTTGAAATGTCCTCATTGCTCAACTTCCATGTCTGTTGGTATGCACATTTCATATTAATTCTTCTTACACAAACAGCAGGAGATACATCTGTTAACAAGAAGGCTGCTAATCATTTCTGCTTCTGGTTTGGATTCTTTAAGCTGCTCATGATATCCGCTGTGTATAATAGTAACTTGTTGCAAATACACTCCTTTACATTAATTGAAGCTGATCATCAACATCTCATTTCCGTTTACTGTCATAGATATAAATTAAAGCCATATTACATGATGCCAAATGTCATAAGCTAGCACGGAATTTCTTTCGCTTTACCGTTGGTCATTTTTCCTCCTGCCACCACAATATTGCTGATTTAGTTTCTTTGGGTTTTGATGTTTCGTGATCATCATCATGTTTTCTGCTTTAGCCTCGTTTACAGTATTTACAAAAGATATTATCTATTCTATTCGACATTGCTACTTTTTATCCACTGTCTCTCTGCTATTTTTCACACCATAGAAATGATGATTCACGCCATCATTTTGCAGCAGCGTATCATACATGTCAATATTGCGTAATGGCAGTGTATTTTACCCACCAATAATAAACCTCAATTTAACAATCAAAAAATCTTAATGACCCAATAGATCCATATTTCAATGATTTAAGATGTGTTAAAAGCCAATAGGCAAAATAAAAACGATGTGTCATGAACATGGCAGACCAATGAATGCATGCCATCATTTGCAATATTTAAGAAATAGATGTTTATCGAGCCAATGGATGTACAATAGAAAGTCCCTGATGCAGCTGCCATGGAGCACTAAGTGATGCATAAGACGGCCATTCCATGGACGTATTGAGGTATGATTAAATGGCCATACCAGGTTTCGAATTAGGGTAGTCTGTATATGGCCATCTAAGCAGCAGTTTAAGGAAGCCATTAAATGGCGAATTTTGGGACCCTGAGATGTCACTAATCTTGGGATAATAGAAGCCGTATCAGGGACCATTATACAGCTGTTATGGAGGGCGTTCGAGGGTTGTATCTAAAACCTCCAGTTCGGGGTTTCCCTGATACGCCCTACAATATCGCCATTTCAGGGTCGTTTCAGGGCGTTTTAGGGTAATCATAGGGCTGTAGTGAACCACGAAAAACGCAATAACTCAACAAGCAACACTCCAATCAGCCCCTAATTATACCAATTTACTTGCCTTTAGTCAAAGTACATTGTGTTATAGTTTCAAGTTTGTTGGACATCTCCTTCATATTTTATTAAATTTCCAAATTTTATAAAATATTCTCAGCCATGGATTCCAATCTACAGAATGTGGATTTACTTCAGCTCTTTCATACGGTACAGGAACAACAGCAGCAGCTTACCTTACTTGCCGACAAAGTGCAACAACATGACAATCTTCTTACACGCCTTGACCTCTTGGAAAAGGAAAATGAAGAATTGAAAAAAGTTTTACAGGCCAAGGACCTGGCAATTGAAAAATTGCAGGGTCTTGTTTCAAGTCACAACAATTCTGGTTCGGACCCCGTCAAGGGGGGTAAAGGTACTTCTAGCCAAGGCTCTCCAAAGCCTAAAATTACTACTACCAATGCTACTGTCAATGCCAATATCTCTATGGATACTGATGCTACTGCCACCGGTCAAAAAAGTTTTTTGACAATTGCTTCTGCTGCTGCTAACCGCCCCGATCCTGCTGTCGTTTCAAAGAATCTGGCCAAAAAGCGTCGTATTGCTGGACGTATGTTCAAGTCTACTGCTGCTAAAGGGCCCCGAGGCTACCAATATGTGTACCTTGGTCGATCTGGTAAGCTTCTGCGTTCTGATATTCGCTCGACTCTTAAGGATGTCGGCGTTGATCTTGGCCGTATTTTGGATATCTCTTTCCCTGGTCCTGACGTCTTTGGTATTCTTCTTCATGTGCAATATGTCGAAGAATTTCTTGATCTGGTTACCAAATGCGAGGCTGAAATTGTTACTGATTTTGATGCTCTCAACCCTGACAACATTGCTGACCCTAAGTTTGCTACTCTCTCTGGTCCTGAACGTCATGCTCTGATCTATCAGTTCAATGAAACTCGCTGTTTGCAAACTCTGTCTTTCTTGCATCCACTCAATGTGAGTGCTGTTGGAAAGTACTTTTCTGAACAAGGCTGGATTGGTCAAGATGATCTCTCTGCTGCTATTGCTGCTGCTGCCAAACGTTACGCTGTGAAGGAACCCAAGAGGGCCAAATTCTTTTTCCGTCGTCGACTTGCTTCTGACTCTGATGAGGAACTTTCTGAAGGAGAGAATTCCACTTCTGTCACAGATGAGAATGGCTCTGATATGGAACATTAATGTGTTCCATGCCTGAATCATCGGTACTGCTAAATAATGTCAATGTCTATGTCCCCACGGTTTATGTCTCTCTCTCTCTTTGGAATGCGAATGGTCTTAAGCAATCAGTAGTGCATGATGTTCTGTCTCATGTTTTGGATACACACGTCTTGCTGGTTACTGAAACTTGGCTTACTTCTGGCTCCTTTCCCACAGACTGGTCTCAGTATCACCTCTATGGTTCGAAAGTACCTGGTGCTTTTAACCGTGGTTCTGGTGGTATTACTGCTTTTGTCTCTCCTTCCTGTCCTTTCTCTGTTTCCCAACTACCTTCTTATAATCCGCACACTTTGTCCCTTAAGGTTGGCACCCTGACGGTTCATTGTGTATACTTTCCTCCACCCTTATCTTCTGATAAGGTGCTCTCGGCCCTTAGTTCATTACCTATGACTAGGGATACAATTCTTTGTGGTGATTTCAACGCTCGGTTGGGTTCTTTAACTGGAGATGCTACTGTGAATGCTCGTGGTAATGCTCTTAAGCCTTGGCTTGATGAGTATTGCTTCTCTGTTTTGAATGCGTCTTTGGCTTTTGGTGTGAAAACCTACTCCTCTTTCCGGCAGCAGCAAGAAATGAGTAGCATCATTGACCTGTTCTTAACAAATATTGGTGAGGCTGCTTTGGTAAACCCTCAACTGGTGGTTGAGTCTGATCTCTCTCTTGGTTCTGATCATCGGTTGATGTGTCTTACCTTCGAGTATGTACCACCTCCTGATGATACTGTGTCTCTAGGTGATTCTGGTTTGGCTCCTCGGCGTCAGTGGAAGCTCTCGAAATTGACGAAAGAGCAGCCTTTGGGCTTGCTCCGTGAATCCTTTCGATCTTCAGTGGCTCCTTTGGTTGATACTCTCTCTGGTTTGGTGTCTGGTTCTCCTGGTGGTGTTCGTCCTGATATTGATACACTCAACGATTCTCTGAATCAATGTTTGTATGAATGTCTGGATAGTTCTCTTGGTGTAAAATCTGGTCGTCCTGGCCATTGGAAGAAGTACTGGACGCAAGCAATTCAAGATGCTGCTGCTGCTCGTGATTGTCTCTACAGTCAATGGAGGCATGCCTTCGGGTATGCTAAAATTGAGAAATGGGTTCTGTACAAAGACGCACACCGGAAGTTCCGTTCTTTGGTGCAAGCTGCAAAGCGAAGGTCCTGGAAACAGTTTTGTTCTGCGTTGGAGAGTGATTTCTCAAAGGCTACTGCTGCTATCAAGCGCATTAAGCGTAATAAAGAGTCCTCTCCCACTTATAGTCATCCAGATGGGTGTTGTATCCAGAGAAAAGATGTTCAAATAATAGCAATACCAATAAATTATTATGCATATCTTCTAATATCAGGCACCAAATTTTGAAAAATACTATTGACCATTCGTATAGCTACGTCACTCTATGTCAATACATTGGTGCGCGGAACTTTAGTCTACTTTTGTCAGGTACACACAGACTTTGTGTGTAACCTTTTAGTGAATATAAATATCAAATCAATTTGTAAAATAATAAAGACCATCTTATACAGTATCTCATATATATTCTTTTGTATACATTCATATATTTCTACGCCAAAACATATCCCTGATCACGACATTTGGTAGCAGCAGAACCAGCTGATCATATTTATTTAACTGGAATTATTCACTTGTGAATGAATAATATAATTTGACAGAAGACGAAACTAAACATCTAAAGAACCAATTTGAAATTGAAGAAAGAGTCTTGTCCTTACTGAAATTTGACGAAGACATCGAATACTTTACAACAAAGCTTAGAAGAACTACATCATCGGATCAGTTCACAACAGAAGAAAGTCTAAAATCCAACCAGAAACGAGATTTACATTGGAACAATCTAGCAAAATCATTTGCAGTGAAATATTCTGGACAAGACAACATAAAAGAAAACAAACAAAACAAAGACAACATGGCAGATCATACTGATAGTTCCGCCAACAACAGCGATATCCTAAAGATCGCTGAAATCTTGAAGGAGGTGATCCTTGCTAAGAACAACAAGAACACTGACTTCGACTTCTTGGAAAAGCCAAAGCGCTACGATGGATCCAGGGATTCTCATATCATCGATTCTTGGATCCATGCCATCGAGGACTTTGGTGCCCTGAAGCGATACGATTCTGAACAGCAGTGTACTGTGGGGTAACTAAGTCCACCGGTGTTTGGTAAAATATGACAATATCTATCATTTCTCTTTGACTAAGTCTATTAAAATATATTGTTACATATCATTAGATAGAGTATTAAGAGAGCTTCAAAATAATATAAAATTTGTTTACTTTTATTATACTCAGTGTTAAGAGTTTTGTCTTACAATTCAGAAAAAAATATAGGGGTAATCTGAAAATATAAGTTAACCACGAATAGGACCTCCTTTTGCTTTGATGACCTTAGCAATTCGCTGTGGCATACTATCTAAGTATCGAAGACACTCTTCCTTGGTAATCTTATACCATTCAGTTTCAATGCGGGCCTCCAATTCATGAGTACTCGAAGGATGGGTGGGATAGGTGTTCAACTTTCGCTTCAATTGGTACCAAAGATGTTCAATAGGGTTTAAGTCTGGACTCTGAGCAGGCCAATCCAAAACGTGTTCAGTAGAGAAACCGTTGTTTCTGAGCCATCTTTTAGTTGGAGCAAAAGTATGGGGAGAGGCGCTGTCTTGCTGAAATCGAACGTCTTTACGATCCATGTCGTCATAGTACTCCAGGGTATCCAACAGCGATGTTTCCAAAATGTGAGTGTATACTTGGGTGTTAATTGTGCCTTGAGTAATAGAAGTACCATAACCAGGACCTTCCGCGGTTATACAGCCTCAGAACATGACACTACCGCCATCACCTTGGACGTGAGGCTGAATTTGGTGGGGAAGTAAAATGTCGCCACCGTCAGTCCAAAAGTGAGAATTGCCATCAGAGCCCCACATATTGACTCTTGTCTCGTCAGAAAAGATCCAGCTTCTCCACTGCTCCACCGTTAAATGCTGGTGTATTTTGGCCCATGCCAAACGAATACCCCTGTTGGTATGGCTGACAAAGTTGGTGTTTACCTTCCTTTTTGCCTTGAAGCCCATTCTCTTGAGCATTTTGCGGATACCAGGCAAGGTCATTTTAACTCCAATTGACTTCAAATAACGTTGAATGCCTGCAGGGCCTTCTAATTTACCCGTACGAAGTAGTCTTGCAATATACCGCTGACTTTGTTCACTCATCAATGGACGTCTTCCACGGCGGGGTCCAGTATTGTCAAGAAAAATTTTCTTTCTCAGGCGCGTAATAATTGATGAACCGACACCGGGGAACCTAGACATAATGTCAGAGTGAGAGGCGTAATTAAGAAGCAGACTTGTAATTGCAAGCTCGCGCTCTTGAGGGATAGGGTGGACCATTATGAGATTGAATATAAAAAGAATGAAAATATAAATTTATGAAGAAAAAAGAAAGGAAATAGATAAGTATTTATACTTTTCTAGCTTATCTCGATAATTAGGGGTATTAAACATTTTTCATACTAAATTCCAGGCATTTTTGATATGTTTCCGAGTATTAATGATACGATATGGAAATATTCAAATTTCCAGAAGATTTCCCCTGAAAATAGACTGCTCCATTTTTAATCAACTATATCTCTATCAGTTTTCTATCAAACTTATTGTTTCATATACCCTTAAGATAGCACGCACATAAGCTCTCAAGAAGCAATATACAATACAATAGTTTAACTGACCAATAGCATTATCTGTGAAGAGTTATGCACAAATTTACTAAACACCGGTGGACTTAGTTACCCCACAGTAAATTAGGTGTTACGTTGCTCACTGGTTCAGCTCACATTTGGTATCAAAATCTACGCCTGTTGAACTTGGCTCCACAGGATTGGCTCTCATTCAAAAGAGAGTTAATTAACTTCTTTAAACCGGAGAATACGGTCTCCATTGCTCGAGACAAATTGCGTGCGCTGAAGCAAACCTCCACCATCTCCAAGTATGTTCAGCAATTTATGACGATCAAACTCAGCATTCCCAAGATGACAGATGATGAAGCAGTTGACAAGTTTCTGGCTGGACTCAAGGATTCGGATGCTCGCATCCATGTCAAAGATGTTGTCATTGATATGAATGATCCTGTTCTAACTGAGGCGATTCGTGCTGCCCACAATTACGAGGGTAATCGCACGGAGATAGATTATACTGGTGGATCTTTGGTGGATGACCCTATGGATTTGTCTGTCGCTGAACGCAGAGAATTGTACCACATGATGAAGTCCTGGAGCAACAATGGTGGTAGTCGTGGTGGATTTCAAGATTCTCGAGGTAATCGTGGTGGCTTTCGTGGTGGTAGCCGTGGCAGCTACAATGGTTTCCGCGGTGGTCGTAGTGGCCAACAACAGCCTGGTGGTGGTCGCGGTGGTCGTGGCCGTGGTGCTGATCGTGCTAATGTCCAATGTCACAATTGCCTTGGTTATGGTCATTACATGAGAGACTGTTCCTCTGCTCCTCGGGAACAACTCAATTATGCTGAATATGGTGATGTTAACAATGATTTCGATGATGATTACGCCGAGAATAAAGATTTTGATTCCTCCGCCGCTTACTTATATTGTGTCTTACCGTCATCTAAATCGTATGTCGAACCTCTGTTAATTGATGACTATGTAATCCGAAAGGACCTAGACTTTGTGCTCACGGCTGGTCGAATTGATACGAAGTTGCCTCTGTACCATGCTTTTATCAATGGCCGTTCTTGCTCTGTATTGATCGATTCGGGTGCCTCTGCTAATTACATTTCTCCAACCTTGTTACCGGATGTTACAAAAGTTCGATCGGTCAAAGGTCAGGCTGTTGAAACAGCAAATGGTCAGCAATCGACTATCTCATCTATTGCTACTTTCTCTTTTTTGAAACTCGGTGATTATTCTGATGACATGGAAGCTTATGTTTTTGATACAAAGTTTGACCTGATTTTGGGTAATTCTTGTTGGCTGCGTCAGGTACAACCGACACCTGATTGGTTCTGCAGCTCATGGTCCATTAAGCTTTCCAATGGTGGTGTTACTGTAATTATGCCGATTCTAAGGGAGATGCCGACAAAGATGGAAATCAACAATCATGAGGAGGTTCTGGAGTCTAGTAATGGTATGTCTGGGCCAGTGGTTAGAGAGTCTGATGCTTCTTTGATTGGTTCTGCTCGTGATATGGATATGGTTGATGGTGCAACTTTTGTGGGATCTAAGGGTTTTAATGAAGGTGCTGGGGCTAATGCAGGAATTGACGACGGTATTGAAGGTGTTGAAGGTGTTCAGGTTCTGGAGGGTACTGATGATGAGATTGATGATTGCGATTTTATCATTACGGCTAGACAGCTCGAGCGTATGCTAAAGAAGAGCCAAGTGGAAGAGTGTTTTCTGGTCTCTCCTAGGGAATTGCATAATATGCTTGACTTGAACAATGTGGATGGAGTACTGAAAACTCAGGAACAAGAAAATGAAGATTGATGCAGTGAATTTGCCAAGGCTTATCCTGATGTTTTCAAAGGCTCTCTAGATACTCTACCTCCTATTCGACGCACGGATGGTGAAATGATTGAATTGGAACCAGGTAGTAAGCCTATTTCTCGTGCTCCGTATCGTATGTCACCTTTGGAGCTGAAAGAGTTACGAAAGCAATTGGACGAGTTGTTGAGTAAAGGTTTCATTGAGCCGTGTGTCTCTGAATGGGGTAGTCCGGTATCATTTGTCAAGAAACCGAATGGGTCCCTACGAATGGTTTGTGATTATTGTGCTCTCAATGCAAAGACGGTCGCCCAGCGAGTACCTTTACCCCGTATTGATGAGTGTCTGGAACAACTGCATGGCGTTACCTTTATGAGCTCTATTGATCTTACCAGTAGTTTTTGGCAACAACGACTGATCCCCTCTGACTCTCTCAAGTGTGCGATAAATACTGGGTATGGTCAATTTTCTTGGTCTGTGATGGCCATGGGATTGAAAAACTCTGGGGCTAGGTGGATGTATTTAATGAATGATGTCTTGAAAGAGTTTATTGATGACTTTGTTATATGCTATATTGATGACTGTCTGATATATGCAAAGGGCAATGATATTGAATTGCACAAGAAACATCTGCACATGGTTTTCAGGAAGTTACAGGAAGCTGGTCTTGTCGTCTCAAAGGCCAAGTGTAAGTCTAACCGAAAGGAAATCACGTTTTTGGGTCATGATATCGTGGCTGGTCAAGGCATCAAGCCGTCTAAACAAAAGGTGGATGCTATTGCTTCGTGGCCTGTTCCCAAGACTGTTCAAGATGTGCGTAAATTTATGATGGGTTTGTGTCAGTACTACTCTACTTATATGCCCAACAACTTTGCGGATGTTGCTGCCTGTATCACTGATTTGACAAAAGGTGTGGGTCCAAAGAATCGCAAGATTGATTGGTCAAAGGATTGTCAAAAAGCCTTCGATACTATCAAGTCGTTGATTACTTCTGCTCCCGTGCTGTTGATGCCTGATATGTCTCGTCCTTTCCGGATTGAATGTGATGCTAGTGACTATGCTGTTGATGCTGTCTTGTTGCAGCAAGATCCTTAATGTGATGATGCTTGGAAACCTGTTGCCTTTATATCTAAAAAGTTGTCTGTGGCTGAACGGAATTACCCAACGCAGGAGCGAGAATTGCTGGCTATCTTGTTTGCGTGCAAAACCTGGTGTGGAATTTATAGCTATTTGTAGGTATAAATTCACGGGAAAAAAAAGAATAAAAAAACAAAATGTCAACTTGATAGAGGTATCTCTTTATTATCAAACTGACAGGTGTAAAAATAGACTGAAGAATCTATACTGGCCAGGTAGATAATTCTTCTTATATATTCTAACAATGGATAAAAGTTCTACTATGAAGGATTGACATATAAGTCAATTCAGATTAATTAACCTAGCAATTCATGCTAAGAGAAATCTCAGTGAACTAAACATACTTTAGCTCATCTGGATGAATGAATAGACTCTTATCCGAAGTACCCTGATCTGTCCTTTGTATGAGGATCACTAATATCGATCTAGTAGCATGTATCCTATAGGTACAGTCTCTTAGTCTATATCAGTAGCATGTGTCTGAGTGTATATCATTGTTCTGTATATATCTTAGCACATATCTGGATATATGGCATGTCTATAGCATGTCACTATGTGCATGTCTATATAGCATAACATATATTGTACAAGTCTGTAGTACATAATGTATCTGTAGCTAGTATCAAGGATATAAGCATATAGCATCAATACGATTACCTTCGTAGTTGTGAGCTGCACGAATAGCTTCATTCAAGACGGGTTCTTCCATATAAATGTTATTTTTGATATGAATTCGGGCATTCGGATCCCGAAGACCTGCCAAAAACTTGTCAACGGCTTCTTCATCCGTCATCCTAGGGATACTCAGCTTGGTGGTCATGAACTCTTGTACGTACTGAGAAATGCTGCCTGTTTGTCTCAAGGCACGCATACGATCTCGAGCCACTGCAATCGAATTGTCAGGCTTGAAAAAGGCCCTTAATTCCGCCTTGAAGTGTACCCAACCAGAGGGAGCAGAGTTCAGAAGGCGCAGATTTTGATACCAGACTTTTGCTGCACCTGTCAAAGGAGTAATCCCCAATTTGGTCGTTTTCTCGTCGTTGTAATTTTTGATTTGTGCAAAATCTTCCAGAGTCTGGATCCAGGATTCAATGATGAAGAGATCCCTGGTTCCATTGTAGCCTTTAGGCCTCTCCAAGAAATCCAAATCATCATCCTTTGGTGTCTTGGCAAGGATGACTTCCTTCAGTATGTTTGCAAGCTGTACAATTTCACTACTTCCACCAGTAGTATCAGATGAACTTCCATCTTGTTCATTCATATTATCAATGTTGTCGTTGTTTGTGTTTATTATATTTATGTTGTCTAATCCAAACCACTTTTTGGCAATGTTTGTAGCTAGTTGGTTCCAATGTTCTTGTCTAGCGTTTGATGATTTAAGTCTTTCTTCTTCTTTAAATTGACCTGGTCTTGTCTTTCTGAACTTGTTGCTGTTATAAGTATCAATATCAGCCTCGGATTTCAGTATTTGAACGACCCGTTCTTCGATTTCAAATTGGTTCTTGAGTTTCTTGAGTTCTTCAGATGTCAAATTATTCATTCACAAATAAATAATTTCAATAATTAAACGATCAATTGGTTCTGCTGCTACCAAATGTCGTGTGTAGAGATATAGTTTTTAGAGTAGACTTGAATAAATGTATATAAAAGAATATATATGAGATAAAAGATGATCTTTATTGTTTTGCAAAATAATTTGATATTTATACTAATTAAAAGGTTACACACAAAGTCAGTGTGTACCTGACACAGGTATCTGTATGCTTTGTGCGTGGTTGTTTAGTCCGTGTTGTTGTGAAACGAGGAGCCCCAATAGTAAAAGTGTCGTGATCAGGGATATGTTTTGGTGTAGTGTTACGCAGTGATTGTTATGTCAAAAGTCAAAGATAATTAAATCTGCCAAAGAATTACACTTTTTGATTTATCAGAAATAAATTATTTGTAAAAAAGTATAAAAATTAATCAGGTAAAGAATATCGTTTATTACATTGAAATATGAGAGGGTTTATATACTATTCGAACTGAGGGATTTGATGTGAGGATAAGGTGTTGGATGGGAAGATCTGGGTGATAGAACAATAGATTATATCTATTGTGATGAACATACGACTAATGGATCAGTAACTGAATCCAGTTTCACATTGATGTTTTTTATGATCTGATGTGATCTGTGCTTGAACTAATTTGTTTTAGCTTAATTCGACATCCGGTTTAGAAATGATACATCACTTTTATTCACAATGCATCCAGAGGATGCATTTATATACTTTTCATTATACTGGGGTCTATAGTATAATGATGAACTATCATACCATGCGATTACTATCTACCAATAAGTGACATGTAAATCATGCTTCTCATGATTTACCCAAAGGTGGTTAAGAATAGCCTAAGACCTTGAGTGTGAGACTTTACTACCATATTTGATATAACAGTGATTTCGTAACTTACTCTTTTCTTCTTTTGCTACTACCTTCTTACAACAAACCAATATCAAATTCAAATGCCAACTCAATTCAATCTCAATTATCTGTCAAATCTATATTACATTCAACATTGGGACTCATATTATTGATGCGCAATGACAACTCATGTGCTACTCCCAGTATCCAAATGCCCTGAAACTAGCGGGAGAAAATAAGGTTCAAATCATAAATATCAAACTGTCATAAATGCCATTTCCAACATCATGTACTTATTGTCTCAAACACACATATTATATAATCCATTTCCATAAAGTCTAGATAAATTAACCCATGTAGATTAAGTAATCCATCATCATTTAGTACACGGATATTGTAGCAGATATTCCATTTAGATCCATTCTGATCCATGAAAACAAGGATCACTTAACAGACATTCAGATGGCAAATTAGTATAAATAACATGAATCTTAACAATCAATTGAATAAACCATCTTACATTTACCTTACAAAGGATCTTATATTTTATCTACATTTTAACTCACAACTGTTACTTGAAGCTCTTTAGCTATTTTATCTTACTATTTCTTATATTTTACAATTGTTATTTGTAAGATCCCTTGAATTACATACTTTACCTATTGCTGTTGTTAGTGATTCATTGTATTCATTTCTTTTATATTTCTTTTTACACTTCTTTTACTACTTGTTTATTTGTTTACTCTAGTTGGACAACTATAAACCTGGTGCTCATTTAATAGTTAGATCTGCTTTGGCTCATTTATCTATTTCAATCTATTTTTCTATAAAACCATATACACTACCACTCTTACGCAACGCAACAGTAGAAATATATGAATGTATACAAAAGAATATATATGAGATATAAGATGGTCTTTATTATTTTACAAATTGATTTGATATTTATACTCACTAAAAGGTTACACACAAAGTCTGTCTGTACCTGACACTACCTTCCTCCCAAAAAAAAGTACGGGTAGGCAGCGTAAAAAAAAATTATTTTGCTCTAGCAGCACGAGGAATATACCAAGATTTCTGGGGTTTGGCACCATCATATTGGACAGAGTGCAGACGATCAGTGTGAACCCAAGAATTGTACACTTTCCCTTCAATTTCTTGAATCTGGTAGATGTTGTAGTCCAAATTCGTCTTCAAAACCACATACGGACCCATCCAATTGAACTCCAAACCCTTCTTGGATTCATGTCGCAACATGACATAGTCCCCCACAGCAAAAGTTTGGACCTTGTTACCCTTCACCGCAGCATCCCAACGTTCTTTATCCTTGCGATCTTGCACAATCATCTGTTCCTTGGCCTCAAATCGCTTTTCTTTTAGGACACGAATGCGAGCAAGAACGACTTCAGCAATCAATTCAGGATCTTCTTCTGTCAAAGGATTCATGAATGGACGTCTAGAGTCACCATGTAGCACAGGTTCTTGACCATAGACCAGGTAAAAGAGGCTATACCCAGTTGTCGCATGTTTGCGAATCCGACATGAGAACAGAGCTGAATTCACGTATTCGTCCCACGAGTGGACCAGGCCATTGACATATTTTGTCAGCATGTGCTTGAAGGTTTGGTTTAAACGTTCGCACTTTGAGTTGGTGCGAGGATGAAAAGCAGAGGTGAACATGTGTTTCGATCTGATTTTGTGCATATACTGTTTGAGGATCTTGCTGAGAAAATTCGCACCACGATCACTGACAGCTTCAACAGGACAACCAAACTTCATCACGATCTCTTCGTAAATAAACTTGACAATTTCATCCACAGAAGCAGACTTGAGAGCACGAGCAATAGGCCAATTTGTGGCATAATCCACAGCCATCAGAATCCATCGATTACCGTTGCTAGTAGTGGGTAATTCACCAATAAAATCTATGTGCCACCGAGCGAAAGGAGCAGGAACTTCAAGTGGCTTCATTGGCGCATGATGGACACTCTTTTCATTGCGTGAGTGCAATTGGCATTCTGGACACGTTTTCAGCCAATAGTTGATATCTTTACGCATGGACGGCCACCATACCCGTTGCTTCATCAAGTGGTAGACCGTTAGCTGACCAGAATGACCAAAACCACGATGAAAATCTTCAATGAGATCAGCACGACGAGAAAAAGTGATAAATTTCAGCTTGGAAGCCTCTCTACCAGTAGCATTCGGGTTCAAACGATAGACCACGTTATCAATCACTTCAAAGTTGGCCTCCTCCTTCTCTAGCTGAGAGCGCCATTTGTCCGGCCAGTCATCCTGCTTCTTCTTGAAGAATATGGGCCAATCCTGGGAAGGATCCGTCAGCAACGAAGTGTCAGCAGGTTGCAGCACCTTATTCAGAATAGTAGTAGACATTTCATACAGGAATTCCGGTTCCATTGACATTGGTTCAGGCTCACAATATGGACCCTCACGACGGCTCAACGCATCAGGCACAGTATTATCCACCCCCTTTTTGTAGACTAAAGTGGGTTGAAACATTTCTAAATCTTGCATCCAGCGAATCAACCGAGGAGATACCTTATTCGAGGACTTGTAGTATTGCAGAGGACGATGGTCAGTAAAGACTTCATAGCTAGATCCTTCCACAAAACAGCGCCAGGTGTGGAATACATCCACTATGATCTGCATTCCGTACACAGTTCATCCAGTTACCATATTCTGATATAAACTATGATGTACACTAATGAATTAGATGTACGCTACAGATTTATACCATATACAAACATAAGCTATAGATGGCACCATTAGCATGGATGGCGCTATAGACTGATGCTTGTATCCCGACATTGACTACGGATATTTCCCATATTTGGTTAAATGCCAAGATCGATGCAATATAAGATGTATGCATCTGATGTGCACCACTTGAAGATCCACACCACTATATGACATACAGTGGGTGAAAAAACTGTTCACGTGTTTTCCACTTTTGAGCTAAATCGACTATATCTCAATGAATAGTGGGTATATCAGCTTTGTTTAAAATATGTTTAGGAGCTGTACATGTATGCTTTATGATGTTAAAGTTTCATTATTGTAGCTTAAGTTTGTTCGGAGTAATATACGATTATATAAGCGCGATACACGTGAACAGTTTTTTCCCTGCCAACGGAGTATTGCTAATCAATTAATACCCATGCCATTACTAATCTAAATATGCTTAATAATAAATTTAAACGCTTTCTAAGTTGCAGGGGTCCGCCAAAAATATAAATATGCCAGCTTTTGTATGTAAATTTTCACCAGCTTGCTCATTATTTTCACTACTATTATTTTTATCATTGATCACCTTAAACATGACTCGTGCTTTATCTGTAGAACTTCAATCTGACATCAAAGCATCTATAATTAATGGTATGTCTACTATAATGATCTCTGAGAAGTTTGGCGTTTCCCGGGGCGTGCTTTCCAAGTATAGACAGAAGTGGTTCCCTGATGAGCTTCGTAACCCTGGTGATTGACCTGTCATTGTCGGGGTCAAATCAAAGTCTTTGGTTCACCAATTACTGCTAGAAGGTAGCTTACTGACTGCTTGTGATGCCTATAAAAAGTTTTTGTCTTTGGGGTATTCCTTAGGCTATAAAACAACCCTAAATGTCTTAAAGTCTATGGGCTTTCATAGCCGTATCAATCAAAGGAAGCCTATGATCAGTCATACCAACATGGAAAAGCGTTATCGATGGGCCAAAAAGTATCAGTATTGGACAGTGGGCGACTGGAAACGTGTTGTATTCTCTGATGAAACCAAAGTCAACGTTTGGGGCCCTGACGGGTGCAAATACTACTGGTTTAGACCTAACGACCCTCTGAAGCCTCATCATCTAGATGTCAAAGTCAAGCATAGCGGGGGTCATATCATGATCTAGGGCTGTATGACTTATTGGGGACCAGGATACGCATGTCAAGTCTACGATGGCACCATGAAATCCGAAGACTACCAGCAAATGTTGGCCACTACACTTAGGGATAGCTTGGAATACTATGGTTTGTCATGGGACGATGTTTACTTTCAGCAGGATAATGACCCCAAACATACTTCCAATACTACCAAAAAGTGGTTTCTAGATAACAAGGTGACCTGGATCGACAATTGACTAGCTCAAAGCCCTGAACTGAACCCGATTGAGCACCTCTGGCATCACTTAAAGTTGAAACTGAGCGCATACGAGACTAAGGCCAAAGGTGTCCACGAATTATGGGAAAGAGTTGATAGGGAGTGGAATACCTTCACCGAGAACAAATGTAGACGCTATATTGAGAGTATGAGAGCCCGTATTTAAGCTGTACTTGCCACTAAAGGAGGCCCCACCAGGTATTAGGCTATCATGGCAATAGGCGGAAAAAACTGTTCACGTGAAGTCCTTCTATTTCGCCTTTATTTACTTATAAGTCTACATATAAATAATAACAAATTTTTCTATGGTTTATAGAGAAAGGTATTGGCTCTCTAACTGTTTTAGTTTTGTTTGAATATACTAAGTATTCGTGGAGTTATTGCTCGAAAACCAAAAAATTGAAAAACACGTGAACAGTTTTTTCACCCACTGTACTCCTTCTTTTTCTCGTGATTTCTCGGCGTCTGGTAATGATCATCAGGCAGACGATCCAATGGATTTATCGGTTGCGGAGCGTCGTGAGCTGTATAACATGATGAAATCATGGAACTCCTCTGGTGGAGGAGGTGGTTATCGTGGCGGTTTCCGTGGTGGTTTCCGTGGTGGAGCCAATGGTATTCGTGGTGGTTTTCGTAGTCGTGGCCGTGGTGGTCAACAGCAACGTGGTGGTAATCGTGGTGGCCGTACTCGTGGTGGTGGTAGGGCTGGTGTGCAATGCCACAACTGTGAAGGCTTTGGCCATTATATGAGAGATTGTCCTTCTCCTCCTCGTGATCAGCTAAACTATGCTGAAGCTGGTGATATGGACAATGATCTTGATGGTGCTTATGATGACAATAAAGTTATTGATTCTTCTGCTTATTTGTATTGTGTCTTGCCCACTTCCAAATCATATATTGAACCTCTCGTAATTGATGATGCCGTAATCCAGAAGGATCTGGACTTTGTCCTCACAGCTAGTCGCATTGATACCAAATTGCCGTTGTACAAGGCTTTGGTGAATGGTCATTCGTGCTCGGTCCTGATTGATTCTGGTGCTTCTGCTAATTACATTAGTCCGAAGAAACTGTCAGCCGTCGTTACACAATCAAGAGCTGTCAAAGGCCAGGCGGTTGAAACGGCGAATGGTCATCAATCTGCTATTTCCTCGATTGCTACTTTCTCTTTACAATTGGGTGATTACAAGGATGAAATGGAAGCTTACGTATTTGACACAAAATTCGATTTGATTCTGGGTAATTCATGGCTGCGTCAGGTGCAACCTATACCTGATTGGTTCCATAGTTCATGGTCAATTCAGCTTCCCAATGGCGGTTTTACTTTAATCACGCCAATTCAAAAGGAGATGAAGTCAAAAGCTATGCTAAATGTACATGACGAGATGCTGGATTCGGATGCTGATGCTGCTATGGTGGACGCTATTGGTGTTGATAATGGTGCTGCTTCTATTGGTTCTGCTCGTGGTATGGATATAGTTGATGGTGCAACTAATTTGGGATCTCGGGGTACTGTAGTTGGTTCTGGGGCTAATGCTGGTGAAGTGGATATTGATATGCGATCTGAGGGTATAGATGATGATGAAGTTGATGATTGTGATTTTGTGATAACTGCAAGGCAATTTGAGAGACTTTTGAAGAAACAGCTAGTTGAAGAGTGCTTTCTAGTAACTCCAAGACAATTACAGGAATTGCTTGACTTGAACAATGTAGATGTAGTGCTGTCTGATCAAGAAAAGGAAAATGAAACCTGGTGTGCTGAGTTCTCAAAGGCTTATCCGGATGTGTTCAAAGGCTCATTGGATACATTGCCTCCAGTTCGTCGTACTGATGGCGAAATGATTGAACTGGAACCTGGTACCAAGCCTATCTCTCGTGCTCCTTATAGGATGTCTCCGTTAGAATTAAAGGAACTCAAAAAGCAATTGGATGATCTGCTTAGTAAGGGTTTTATTGAACCTTGTGTTTCTGAATGGGGAAGTCCAGTGCTATTTGTCAAGAAGCCAAATGGATCTCTGCGTATGGTGTGTGATTATCGTGCTTTAAATGCCAAGACTGTAGCACAACGGGTGCCTTTGCCTCGTATTGATGAATGTTTGGAACAGTTGCATGGTGTTACGTTTATGAGCTCTATTGATCTGACCAGTAGTTTCTGGCAACAACGACTAACACCTTCTGATTCTCTCAAAAGTGCGATAAACACTCGATATGGTCAATTTTCTTGGTCTGTTATGGCCATGGGATTGAAGAACTCTGGGGCACGCTGGATGTATTTAATGAATGATGTATTGAAGGAGTATATTGATGATTTCGTAATTTGCTACATCGATGACTGTCTGATCTATACAAAAGGGAACGATGTTGAATTGCACAAAAAACATCTGCACATGGTCTTCAAGAAATTGCAAGAAGCTGGTCTCGTGGTGTCTAAAGCTAAATGTAAGTTAACCGCAAGGAGATTACATTTTTGGGCCATGATATTGTTGCTGGTCAAGGAATCAAACCGTCTCAAAAAAAAGTGGAAGCTATTGCCTCATGGCCTGTTCCCAAGACTGTACAGGATGTGCGTAAATTTATGGGTCTTTGTCAATACTATTCTACGTACATGCCTAACTTTGCTGATGTGGCTGCTTGTATCACGGATTTAACTAAAGGTGTTGGTCCCAAGAATCGAAAGATTGATTGGTCAAATGATTGTCAAAAAGCGTTTGAAACTATCAAGTCTCTGATTACTTCTGCTCCTGTGTTGCTAATGCCGGATATGTCTCGTCCTTTTCGCATTGAATGTGATGCTAGTGATTATGCTGTTGGTGCTGTCTTGTTGCAACAAGATCCTGCTTATAATGATGACTGGAAACCTGTTGCATTTGTTTAGGATATATAGATCAAATCATAGCAATGAACAAGTATTATGCGCAGCATAATACAGCAAGAATGAGCAAGGATGCGTAGTAGAATACAATAGCTTTATTTAGACATAGCAAGAAGATGTGAGTGGTGCCATCCGATGGCTAATCTATAGCTTGGTGCAATTACGTTCCTGTAGTGTGGTAGCCTATGACATTGCGTTCCTGGAAATGGGTTTCAATCCTGATGAATGTTCTTCCACCAAGTCTGCTCTGAAGAACATTCTTTCCATTGTGCGTACCTTGACTTCTGTCTAATTGGTGATCTGTCAACTCTTATCCACGAAGCCCTTGTTGACTGGTGGAATGCTTATACAATTATCCTCTATTCTGGATCAAGGTCCTATTGCTGCGGCACTGTCAAATAACTATAAATACCTTCGATTCTTACACTAGTTTTAATCCTCATTCAATCTTGGAATAACCTAATAAATATATTCAGTTCTAATTGTATTTTTTCTGTCTATATTTCGTTATTCTAAACATTTTTTACAATTAATTACTGTACCTCTATATATTTATCTATATTCCTCAATCTATCAAATCAAAATGTCTGCTGGTTCTTCTGTTGCTGGTTCCACTCATGGTTCCGTTGCTGGTTCTACTCATGGTCCAATGCAAGGCCCTAGTGTTGATGCTGGTCTTCCTATTGCTTTGGAGGATTTTGATCTTCATCCTTCAGCTGATGCACGCTCCGAGGTCCTTTCTTATGAAGGCAATGTTCTGGATGAAGACGAACTAATGGCTGATCTTGGTGGTGATTCTTCGGTCTTGTCTGCATTCATTCCAAGTAAAAGCTTGGATATGAACCAGGGGTCTTCTGCGATTCATGAGGTGGAATCTTCTGGTGAAACATTGGAAGCAAGTGAGGTACAGTGAGGATCAAAACTGTTCAAATGTTTTGGTTATCTGAACTTTTTCGAAATTATCGAAGTAAAATCTTATTTTATTCGGGGTGTGTTTAGTATCAATACGTTCCTGAGACTCCGCTCTACAAGAATATCTAATTGGTTATTGTTTAAATTACCGATATCAGAAGCTATAGTCACTACAAATTGATCGGTACATTTGAACAGTTTTGAGCCCGGTGTCTGGCTATAGTTAACCTCGGTACCACAACTCGGTAAACAGCCCTAGGCGCTAAATAACTGCAGCAAAACTGTTACAAATCGCTCAAATTTCACACCATAAGCTTCTCTTACTACATACACCACGGAAAGTAACATCAAATTCAAAAATGCGCGAAATTACCTCTGAACAACGAAATCGTATTGTATCTCTCCTTAAATCCGGCAAGTCAAACCGCAAAGTGGCCGAGAGCGTCGGAGTCAGTCTTGGGACTGTTGTTAATGTCGGAAAATCTAGTTGCCCTGACCGGGAAAGAAGTAAAGGTGGTCGACCTAAGATCCTGTCTCCGGCAGATCAGCGTTATTGCGTACGTTTGGTGACGAAACAAGGAATGGACAACGCTGTAAAGGTCCGAAAACAGCTCCGAAATGATCATGGGATCAATGTAAGTCCTCACACTGTTCGTCGAACCTTGAGGGAGGCTGGCCTTGAAGCATTTGAAAAAGAAAAGAAGCCTGACATTAGCACAACCAACGCGAAGAATCGACTTGAGTGGTGTTTGGCCCACCGTGACTGGACCTCGGATGACTGGAAACGTGTTATTTGGTCCGAAGAGACTAAAATTAACCGTTTTAACTCAGATGGACGCGTTTGGAGCTGGATTCGTGACGGTGAGCAGCTGCAACCAAAGCATGTAAAGGCTACGCGAAAGCATGGTGGTGGAGGTATCATGTTTTGGAGTGCCATATCGTATGCTGGAGTTGGTTGGATCTGCAAGATCGATGGAATAAAGGATCGCTACGTCTATAAACAGATCTTAGAAGAGGATCTGAGCCCAATGGTTAACTATACGGCAGAAAATTTGGGTCTCCAACGAGATCAGCTAATTTTCCAACAAGACAATGACACCAAGCACAAGTCCGATGTGGTCATGAATTATCTTTCGGAGCAAGAATTTGAGGTGATGGACAGGCCAGCACAATCTCCGGACCTTAACCCAATCGAAAACATGTGGCGCTTGTTGAAAATCAAGCTGAATGAGTACGATACTTCTCCCAAAGGGATGAACGAGTTGTATGAACGAGTTGTTCATACTTGGTACAATGTAATCACTGTAGAAGATTGCCGAAAGGTAATAGACAGCATGCCTAGCCGTATAGAAGAATGTATTAAAGCAAAAGGTTATTGGACGTCTTATTAAACAGTCAACAAGTCATTGCGGGAGGGCGGGTGCAAAACTGTTCAAATGCACCCGGCTCCTTTGAATTCATATTTCGACCAATAAAATTGATTTATTCCAAAACCTTTTTTTATGATTGATTTTGATCGAGGTTCTCTTCATAATCATATAAAGTATGGCATTCTACGATAGTTTTTCAAGCCGTCATAAAGTTTCAAAGTCAAAACAGGAAAACATTTGAACAGTTTTGATCCTCACTGTAGCTTCCATTGAGCATGCGTTGAGAGCATTGAGAGAAGAGAATGCTAAGCTCATCAAGGTGGTAGCAACTGCGGCTACAGCCAAGGAGCGTCATGAGGCCTTGAGTGTGATTGTGGGTAACAAGAAGGCCATTGTAGAGCTGCAAAGCTATCAAGATGTGGTCAAGCCAAAGGCAACCAGTGAGCGTGGACGTGCGGTGCGTGGTGAAAACTTGGCGTTGAATCATCGTGATCTCCCCAAGTTTCAGTTGGCCTCTTCTGCAGTGAAAGCCTTTCCAAACGAAGAAGTTTTTGAAAGTGTGGATCATTATTTGCGAACTTTCGAAAGCATCTTGAACTCTTCGTCGTTGGATCTGGAGGCTCAGTGGGCTAAGTTGTTGCCGTTGTGTATGCCAAATGGTGATCGTGTGTGGGTGGATAAAACATTGCTGAAGTGTGGTTCGTGGGCTGAGGCCAAGCAAGTTTTCTCTCGTCGTTTTGGGTCTGCGGTCATTACTCGTCGTAATACGGATCTGGTTTTTACCATGACCATGAGCTCATCAGAGTCCATCATGGACTATTCGTGTCGTTTCCAGCAAGCGGTTTACAATGCTGGCTTGCAGTTGGATGACCCTAGAGTGGCTGATAGGTTCATGGCGTCGTTGATTCTCCCAGTGCAAACGGCAGTGCGTATTACGTTGGTGCGAGAGCAAGGCACAGAATCATGGACAGTGGATCGAATCACGCAGGTTGCTCGAGATGTCTTGGGAGACGATAATCGCTTTTATGCGCATGCGACTTCGTTCTTACCTGGTGGTGTGCAACATCCAAGTGTGTATGAGAATCGTCGAGAGCGCCGTGGTTACCAAGGCTCGTCAAGAGGCACATCTAGTGGACGTAGTGGTCAGCATGGGTTCAAGCGTAGTGAGAACCATGGTGTGAGCAAGAAATTTCATTGCGATCAACATGGGCCTAATGACTCACACGGTTCCAAAGACTGTCAGTTCTTGAAGTTCAAGCGTGCAAGGGCAGAGGGCAAATGTGTCAAGTGCGGAAAGCCTTATGAAC
Source organism: Mucor circinelloides (assembly GCA_037974945.1). Lineage (NCBI taxonomy): Eukaryota > Fungi > Mucoromycota > Mucoromycetes > Mucorales > Mucoraceae > Mucor > Mucor circinelloides. Next base: position 408,749 of record JBBNAA010000030.1, on the reverse strand, counting down.
GGGGGCATGCCGAGGTCTGTGGGCAGCGTCGTCCTCCTGGTGTAGGTCCTTATCCTACTGTGTTGAACCCAGAAGTATTTGCGGCAAGTGTGGTTCCTGCTGCGATGAAGACATCTCCTGAAGAGAACAAAGCTGAGGAGACAGAGAGTGTCGTTGATCAAGACCAATTGATGAGTGAATTGGCTTTTCAATGTAAGTTGCCTAGTGTGAATCCGGAAAGAGTGGAAACTAATTTCTTTGCGTTGCTGACCCCGCTGTTGATATGTGTAGGATCCAAGTGTGTCAAAGTCATTGGAAAAGTGGATACGGGTTCACAAATAAGTTGTATTAGTTTGCGGTTTTTAATAAATGTGCTTAAAATTAAAAAAGTAAGAAAGGTTGAAGGTTACCTTAAGTTTTTATCCAAGTCTGTGAAGCGAGTGGCAATGACATTTCCGTTGAAATTCAAGTATGCAAATGGGATTGTATTTGAGCATGCGTTAGAAGTCGTCTCATTTGAGCAAGGATTGGATTTTGATGTCTTGTTGGGTGTAGATGTGCTGCCAAAGATGAATATTGGTTTGACTGGTGTTGCTTTTCGTATTGATAGCGAGCATCAGCATTCAGATGCAACTGAGCATGATGCGAGAATGTTTGAAAATATCAACCTAGATTTTGATGGCAAACACTTAGAAGCGGATAACTCACCTGCAGGAACTCCAGCAGAACGTAAGGAGTTTGAGGAGTTCATTCGCGACTCGTTGAAGAGAAATGAGAGTATCCCGATTGAATCGTGCTGTCCCTTGCCAGAAGCAGTAGTGCGATTACCTACGAAGAAAGGAGCGACGGCGCATCGTCGTCCTTACCCTATAGCGGAATCATTGAAGCCTGTTGTGGAGAAGCAGATTCAAAAGTGGTTAGATACAAAAACCATAGGACGATCAAGAATCAACTCGTCTTTTAATAGTCCACTCTTGGTAGTACCAAAGCGTGACAAGTTGGGTAACGTGGTAGATTATCGTGTGTGTTTGGATGTGCGTCTGTTGAATAGCATTTTACCACCTCCTTATAACTTCCCTATACCTTTGGTAAAGGATATCTTTGAGAACTTGAGCGGTATGAAGTATTTTGGGACCACAGATTTGAAAGATGCGTACCACCGATTTCCAATAGAAAGAGAGAGCCAATTTAAGTGCAGTTTTAGCTTCAATGGTCAAGGTTTCTATTTCTTGAAAGCCTGTTTCGGATTGTGCCAGTTACCTAGCCAGTACCAATTTACACTTTCTACTTTGCTGTCTGGTTTGCAGCAGGTACGAGATGAAACTGGACGAATTGTGTCAACTAGCCAGAATTTTTTAGATGATATCATTATCGCAGGAGTGAATTTTGAGCATTACAAAGTAGCAGTGAAAACAGTCATTGATCGACTGACAGAAGCGAAGTTAATCTTACAACCAAGCAAGTGTCACTTTATGCAGAAGAAGGTGCGACTTTTGGGTTTTGTAGTTGATGAAAAAGGCATTCGAGTGGACAAATCCAAGTGTACTAATGTGGCAAACTGGCCAGTGCCAACGACAAAGAAGCAAGTGCAGCAGTTTATGGGGTTGGTTAATTATTTGCGCTCCCATATTCCCATGATTTACAGAGTGGCAGCTCCTATCACGGATCTGATCAAGGACAACAAAGATGTCATGAAGCATTGGACAAGCAAGCACACAGAGTGTTTTGAAGCGATCAAAAAGATTTTACAAGCGGATTTATTGATCAATTATCCAGATTTTGAAAAGGAATTCATCATTGCGTGTGATGCCAGTCTATATGGTGTGGCCGCTGTAATTTACCAGGAGGATGACTGTTGAGCCAGCGTATACAGTAACCAGCACAGCGAAAGATAGTATAGTAATTGAACAAGACGCAAATATACTGAAGTTTATTAATGAAATTAAAGGGCTATTTATACTAAATTTATGAGTCATCACACAAGACAGTAACAAATGTTATTCACTTGCAGCTGAATCTGCCCATCAACTGAGATGTAACCTAGTAGCATATTCCATTATATTTGGAATAATTACCTATCAAAGAGTGCCTTAATCTTATATAGACAGTTGTGGCGATCTTGGCACAACAATGACAAGGGACGTCATAAATATGTGGGCTTTATTTCGAGCACGCTGAGTCCCGCTCAGAGACGATGGTCAACTACCAAGCGAGAGTTGTATGCGGTTGTGTTAGCACTGAAGAAATTTCATACGTACATTTATGGGCGAACATTCCGTGTGTTGACTGATCATAGAGCATTAGTGTACCTACACTCGCAGAAAGTGGTGAATCCTATGATGGCAGGTTGGATAGAGACCATTCTGGACTTTACGTTTGAAGTGGTGCATTTACCAGGAGCAATGAACATCTTCCCAGATTTGTTGAGTCGATTGTATCCACCTGTGGAAGAGGAGAATAGAAAGCTAGTGTTAGAAGAAAGCGAGGTACACAGCCTAGATAGAGCAGCTCGAAACTTTGAGCGACGTGGTGAGAAGAATGTGATCAAGAAGAAGCGATATAGCAAAGATCATGCAGTCAACATCTTTGCTACACAAGTGATTGAGACAGCGAAAGAGGATCTAGATTATATGACACCTCCAGATGAAGATCGGGATGAAATATTGCAGGAAATTCACATGTTTGGACATTATGGTGCGCAAGCCATTGTCAGAGAATTGCATTCACAAGGGTTGCATTGGGCTAATGTGTATGAAGATGCGAAACGTTTAGTCAGCAGCTGCCCTGAATGCCAGAAGCATAACATTGCCAAGAGAGGGTGGCACCCACTGAAGAATGTCGTATCGTTACAGCCCATGTCGCATGTGTCTGTCGATTTGGCTGGGCCCATGACATTGACATTTGAGGGGTATGTGTATGTGATGGTTGTTACTGATTTGTGCACAAAGTATGTCGTAGTGCGACCATTGAAATCAAAAGAATCCACAAGCATTGCGAGAGAGCTGATCAAAGTGTTTGGTGACTACTCTTTCCCGATTGTTATTCAAAGTGATCATGGTGGAGAATTTGAAAACCGTTTGTTGCAATCTATCAGCGAGAACTTGGGAGTGCAGCGCAACTACTCAACTCCATATGCAGCAAGATCAAATGGTAGTGCGGAAGCCAGTGTGAAAATCGTGATGAATACCCTGAGGAAGATGAGCAAGTCCAATGCGAGAGAATGGAGCGATTACTTACCGATTGTGCAGTTGTGCTGCAATCGTTACATCAAGAGTAAATCCATGACATCGCCGTTTTCTCTCATGTTTGCGAGACGAGTAACTTTACCTGATGATTATGCGAACAAGGACAAGTATCCTATACCAAAGGACATTGTGTCGGTAGAAGAGCTAGAAGAGCGTATCGAGTACATGCACAAGATTGTGTTTCCAGCAATTCATGAACGAGAGGCAAAGATGAATGCGCTAATGCAGAAACGATTTAATGGTAAGCACATGATTGTGGACATCCCTGTAGGAGCTCATGTGATGGTCAAAGTGCGTCAAAGACCGAGCAAGTTGAGCCCAATTTATGATGGTCCATATACAGTGATTCGTAGAAATCAAGGGGGATCCTATGAGTTGAAGGACGAGATGAATGAGATCCTGCATCGCAATTACGTGCCATCCGAGTTGAAGGTAGTTAATATTGATGAGAAGGCCATTGACGATGAGTATTTTGAAATCGAGGCTATACGAGATCATCGGGGCAAGGCGGCCAATCGTGAGTACTTGATCAAGTGGAAAGGTTATGGAGAGCGAATGTGTTCATGGATTACAGCCGAAGATGTGTCAGACCCTCATATTTTGCAGCGCTATTGGCAAAAGCATGTGCAGTTACAGCAACAAGAGAAGGATCGTATCGGTGAGCGAGTTGCAGCAGCAACACAACAGGCTGCGTCATCGAAGGAGGGCAAGCACAAGAAACGACAGGTAGATGCGGTAATGAGCAAGGCGAGTCAATCGCAAGCACCGGCCAAACGGCGGTTAGTGACATATGTTACGAAGCCGGCGGGAACAAAGCTGTAAGTGGTGGCATGGTAAGGTTGTGTGGTGGAGGAATCAGTGTGAGATACGAGGCAGTTGGTATAGTAGTTTGCGGTAGCAGTGCACCTTTTTACCTGTTCAATGTTTTTTTTTTCCCATTGGGTTTTGCATTGTTTAGGATTTTTAATGGCCATTGTTACGGAACTATGTTAGCATGGAGGCGGTTCACACAAGCGGGTCTAGTTTGATCTATCTCCTTGGTGTGGTTTTTTGTCGAATCGTCAATTCTTTCAGTATTATCGATTCTGGTGGGGACGAATGTTTAGGATATAGATCAAATCATAGCAATGAACAAGTATTATGCGCAGCATAATACAGCAAGAATGAGCAAGGATGCGTAGTAGAATACAATAGCTTTATTTAGACATAGCAAGAAGATGTGAGTGGTGCCATCCGATGGCTAATCTATAGCTTGGTGCAATTACGTTCCTGTAGTGTGGTAGCCTATGACATTGCGTTCCTGGAAATGGGTTTCAATCCTGATGAATGTTCTTCCACCAAGTCTGCTCTGAAGAACATTCTTTCCATTGTGCGTACCTTGACTTCTGTCTAATTGGTGATCTGTCAACTCTTATCCACGAAGCCCTTGTTGACTGGTGGAATGCTTATACAATTATCCTCTATTCTGGATCAAGGTCCTATTGCTGCGGCACTGTCAAATAACTATAAATACCTTCGATTCTTACACTAGTTTTAATCCTCATTCAATCTTGGAATAACCTAATAAATATATTCAGTTCTAATTGTATTTTTTCTGTCTATATTTCGTTATTCTAAACAGCATTCATATCGAAAAAGCTGTCTGATGCTGAAAGGAACTATCCTACTCAAGAGAGAGAATTGTTGGCTATACTGTTGTTCGCATGCAAAACTTGGCGTTGTTTTGTTGAAGGTACTCATTATGAAGTATACACGGATCATCGTCCTTTGAAATTCTACAAGTCTTCAAGCAAAGTCTCTCCTCGTTTGGTTCGCTGGATGCAAGATATAGAGGTATTTCAACCCACTTTAGTTTACAAAAAAGGTGTGGACAATGTCATTCCTGATTTGCTCAGTCGTCGTGAAGGTCCTGATTGTGAGCCAGATCCCATGTCGATGGAACCTGAATTCTTATATGCAATGTCTACTACCATTTTGAACAAAGTGCTGCAACCGTCTGATACTTCATTGCTAACGGATCCGTGTCAAGATTGGCCTATATTTTACAAGAAAAAGATGGAAGACTGGCCTGAAAAATGGCGTGCTCAACTGGAGAAGGAGGAATCTAATTTTGAAGTGATTGACAACGTCTTATATCGTCTGAACTCTCATCCCACTGGTAGAGAGGCTTCAAAATTGAAATTTATTGCCTTTGCTCGTCGTGCTGATCTGATAGAAGATTTCCTTCGTGGTTTTGGTCATTCTGGTCAATTAACTGTCTATCATTTAATGAAGCAACGTGTCTGGTGGCCGTCTATGCGTAAGGATATCAACTATTGGTTGAAAACATGCCCTGAATGTCAGTTGCACTCTCGTAATGAAAAGAACGTCCATCATGCTCCTATGAAGCCACTAGAGATGCCTGCTCCTTTTGCCCGATGGCATATAGATTTCATTGGTGAGTTATCTACTACAAGTAATGGTAATCGATGGATTCTCATGGCTGTCGACTATGCTACTAATTGGCCTATTGCTCGTGCGCTGAAGTCTGCTACTGCTGATGAAATTGTCAAATTTATTTATGAAGAAATAGTGATGAAGTTTGGTTGTCCAGTTGAAATCGTCAGTGATCGTGGTGCAAACCTACTTAGCAAGATCCTCAAGCAGTACATGAACAAGATAAGGTCCAAACACATGTTTACTTCGGCTTTTCATCCTCGTACAAATTCTAAATGTGAAAGATTGAATCAGACTTTCAAACATATGCTCACCAAATATGTAAAAGGCATGATTCATTCTTGGGATGAATATGTGGATTCATCATTGTTCTCTTGTCGTATCCGAAAGCACGCTACTACGGGCTATAGTCCGTTTTATCTGGTTTATGGTCAAGAACCGGTATTACCTGGGGATTCTCGACGTCCTTTCATGGATCCTTTGACTGAAGAAGACCCTGAATTAATTGCTGAAGATGTGCTTGCTCGTATTCGTGATCTGAAGGAAAAGCGGTTTGAAGCTAAAGAACAGATGATACTGCAAGCGCGTAAAGACAAGGAACGCTGGGATGCTGCTGTCAAGAACAACAAGGTTCAAACCTTTGACGTTGGCGATTATGTCGTGTTGAGACATGAATCAAAGAAGGGTTTGGAATTCAACTGGATGGGTCCATATGTGGTTTTGAAGACAAACTTGGATTACAACATCTACCAAATTCAAGAGATTGAAGGAAAGGTCTATAATTCCTGGGTTCACACCGATCGTCTACATTCTGTCCAATATGATGGTGCCAAACCACAAAAATCTTGGTATATTCCTCGTGTTGCTAGAGCAAAGTAATTTTTTTTTTCTTCTCGTTGCCTACCCGTACTTTTTTTTGGGAGGAAGGTAATGTCAGGTACACACTGACTTTGTGTGTAACCTTTTAATTAGTATAAATATCAATTCAGTTTGTAAAATAATAAAGACCATCTTTTATCTCATATATATTCTTTTATATACATTTATTCAAGTCTACTCTAAAAACTATATCTCTACACACGACACCTGTCCATGTGACTAAGCTCACTACAATAGGAAATTTTAACAAAAACTCTCCGGCGGGGAATTGAACCCCGGTCTCCCGCGTGACAGGCGGGGATACTCACCACTATACTACCGAAGAGAGACGTTAGTCGAGCAGCGCGCGATAATCCTTAGCTCTTTTTATACATTTTTCGCAAGCACTTTTTTCCCATAAACTTTATCTTTAATAATCAAAATTCCCATCAACAAGCAACCTCGTGTCAGTGCCAAGGCTTCTGAAGTTTCTTCTGTGACCAGTACTACTGTTACATCTGCTGAGCCCATTAATTCACTGGGCAGAAATTGGGATTTTACCGAGTTAGAATGAGGTAAAATATTTGGTAAAAGGTCGTAGGAGTTGAGCCTCAAATGCTGTCTGAAAATTTACAGCTTTTAATTTCCATGGCCAATTGTTACATTAGATTTACTATTGAAAATGCGATAAACTGTGGTCCCTTATGGATGTTGTAGAGGTTTAAATGTCGGTTGTTCACTGCGCATCAGGACATTGAATATTTATTTGAGGAGATGTTCGTGGTAATGATTATTACCAACATTTATACTGGTTGTAGTTTGGTAAATTAAGCATGTGTTTTATAGGGCAATGCATGAAATGTACGTAAATTATGCTGCTTCTTATGATATTTAGTTGCTGCCAATGTAATGATCTTTGTTGTTGTATTTTATTATTAGTCAACAGGTAGACAGCGCTCATATAACAGCATTTGCTCTCCTTTTTGATTTGAATTGAGATGCTCTTAAAAATTGATCTTCAAACTCCAAATGTACCAATATGGATGCATGAAGTCTAAAAAAAAAAGTTAATCGTATTGGGATCTCTTCCTGTTGTCTCGAAGTTTCATAATTATTCGGCGAAAATGAAAACTCTGGCTGATCTGGCTGTGGACAACGAAATACAGTAGGAGTGACAAAGATGTTGGTAAACAAAAGATGTTCTAGTTCAACTAGACCATGATGTTCATATTGTTCAATTGTTTATGTATGCATTCCATGTATACCTGTGTAATAACGTGTTAGTGTGTGAAATATACGCATGCACGACAGCTCTGAAGAGCCGACATAATTAGATATTTAAGGGATCGCAAGCACATACTCTACGCTTAATTATTACATGCCAAGTCGACCGAATGATACATTTCTGGCCTATAGAACTGAATACACTCACTTCAAATACAGATAATACAATATGGAAGGTCTCTTGAATGGCAGCTGTCTGGCGTATCGGATAGAGTGCACTGGTTCTAAAAAAAATTAGTTGATTTTCATCAGCTCAAGGTGTCAAATTTCAAATACCTATACAACAATGAAACAGATGATCTAATAGGGCTAATCTATGAGAGCTGATATAACTCTCATTTAAGATACTACTTTAAATTGGTTCACTACTCTCTTTCATTTGTATGTACGAGGGCTACTACAACAGATGATGACGAAGCAAATCTGCTCTTTCAGCAAAAGGTGCCTTTTTCCTTGAAATGGTTCTGTTATGGAGAAGAAAAATGAAAGGCTTTCTGTCGTAATTTCGCATATCTGAACACCACATCATTACCGTTACTTGTGGTTTTAAAAGCACGATGAGAGTATTATATGATAATTGTAAATGTTTGAGGCACCACAGAAACACCCTTTAAAAAAATAACACATGATCTGCGGGAAAGATACAATGATTTGGTTGTTTAGCATTTTGGCTTTTGATGTGTCAATCATGGAGCCATACAAGTGATTGTTCTTACATAATATCACTTGGCATTGAGAGAAAACCTCATTCAAATCAAAAGTATATAAAGAGGGCTCGATGCAAGAGTATTCAAAGTGTTGCTGTAATTTTACTGATTGCTGAATCCGTTGCCGTTCCAGTTCAAATCGGTACTATTATTTCGATATCATTTAAAAAACCGCAAGCATTATTATATGCTTGTCAACGCCATGAACAGCAATGAAGAACAGCTTGGTCTCAACAAATATCAAAAGCGTACATGCCAAGCTTACTGCGGCAAAGAGGGTAACTTCATTTCTTCAATTATTCGACGATATAATGAGCATGCAAGAAAAAGAAAACAAGATGAAGAACTCATACTATGTGAAGAGGACGGTCAATCAATCCAACACCACCCGAGGAATTCATCAATAATGACAACACAAGCGCAGAAATTCCACAAATAGACCCGACTGAAGATGATTTCTTTCAGGATTCAGGTCAAGATACTGAAACATCAGAAGTACTATCTGATTACGACTTTTTTCGTGTCTTTAATATGGATGAAGATCAAACAGTCGATGCAATGAGAGCTGTTACTGATGATGATAATGGTGGTTAGTCATTGCTTTTAACATTGTTGGAATTATATTAATCAGGCACTGATCAATATGATGACTTTACTGTGCATCGTGTAACTATAGCAAAAAAAAAAGACTCAAACACTAGCATAAAAATAGAGCTTGGTGAGATTGAATTTACAACCTTAATGCTTCTTGAGACATTTGATAAAAACGACACTAACTACACAAATGATGTATCGTATGGTGAGGCTCCCAATCTTGCCACATCAAATGAACAACTTTGCACGATTTTGCTCAATGTGCCCACTGTTTCACTCCATCATACGTCTTGAATAATGGCAGCAAATCGCCCCCAAAATATTGTATCTTCTCGGATCTCGACAAGTCATCTACCAACAACTAAGCTATCCTTTCACCGATTGAAGAGCTACAAGATCTGTACGTTAATGGTCTTCTTATTACTACTAATTTTGATAATAGCAGAGGTATCTCTGGTAGAGTGCGTCGTGTCGTCTCGGTAAATACATTGTCTAAAAACCGTGCAGCTCGAAAGGTTAGTTTTTGAAAGAAAGTGACAGCCGGTAGAGCTTTAATCCGGATGGCATCATATTTCTCATCCACCTTCTTTTTTTTGCACATAAGACAATGCTCATCAATATTTTATGATTTACAAAGCCAAATCTTCTAAAAATAGAGGCTTTAGTAAATAAAAGGGGGGGGGGAAGCGCTAGTGAAACCAAGTCAATAAGAGAGGAAGGGCACTTGCAAAGTGAAAAAAGGGTATAAATACCTGACGTTTTTTCGCACTTGACTAAGGGCTTTTTCATTTTTTTGGCAACTTTGCTTATTCTATACATTCAGCATTTAAAGTACGTTTTCCTTTTAAATTCATCAGTATAGCCTATCTAATAATGACGATAATGTCTTTGTAGATGTTTGCCATCTCTAACTATAAGGAAACTCTTGGTCAATCATAACATGGTGCAACCATCATAAACTATTGAATCGTCTGAGCAGGGTATGTAAGCATAAATATTATTACACATTTGATGTGCTGTCTTGTCAAATTTCTTACATGTCATACTGATGATCAATTTAATTTTAGCTTTGAAAGACAATGATCACCTTTACCAAGAATGAGTGGACGCTATCATGATGAGCAAGAAGAGGTAATGCCTTAGGATTGATTAAAAACCATCGAGATCTCATACTGACATTATAATAGCCATCAATGTTCTTCTAGTAACATGCTCCTCTAGTAACAAGGTGTTGAATAATGTCTCAAGGTGTTATCTGTCAACCATGCTCTTTTTTCTGATGTAATATTAATGCTTATCATGTACGGTGCTCTATATCTGCTTCAACAATTGGTCCTTTTCTCCAAATCAATCCAGATGAAAATTATTACATTCATGCTGTGTACCCATTGATACTATTATAACCCAAGCTACAAAAAAAAGGTATCTCTTTTGGACTACTCTGGACAATGTCATCTGGCCAACGCATACAAACACGACTGCAATGTATTTAACCGCTAAGTTCTCTCAGCTTCCATTGAAGCGTTTCACGTTTCATACTATTTTGATCGTTCATTATCTATTTTCTAAATTCAATAAAAATATACTAAATTCAATTCTAAAATAATTCCCGTATATACCGTGCTGTACATTTACCCATTATCGTTTCAAATGCTGTTTTTATCTAATCGCAGCAATCCATCGATCTCAAAAAGCAAAACCAGATAAAATCAGCTGTACCATCACACCACAAAAATCTATGCTATTAATAAAAAGTGTAAAACCGAATGCTGTAAATCATCCTGATGAAACTAAAGCCAGAGCCGAGGAAAGAAGCGTAGATAAGAAGCTGTTCCATCGTCATCTTTTTCTGCGTTTCATTCCATTTGTCTCTCTCTCATTTAAATAAATCGAAACCACATTTTCAAATTCAATATTTGACATTCAATACAATCACTATTTAGTTCAGTAAAACTTTATATCAAGCGCAATGCAAATATTAAAGCTGCATTCGTAATGCGGCATCCAAGTAACTGGTTTTGAAGCTAACTTTCAAATATAACTCATCCTGAAATCCCCCATCTTTTACCAAGTATTTTACCTCTTCAAAGCTACCTTTTACAAATATTTAAATATTTAAATATCGGGTACTAACTTGGTAAAATATGCATATTTTACCAAATATTTTACCTCATTCTAACTCGGTAAAATCCCAATTTCTGCCCAGTGATTTAATTAATTCTGTGCCCAGTTCCACTACATTGTGCTCAAGTTTCACCACTTTGCATCACAATTCTGATTCTAACCTGCCTTCTGTTGCATCTGGTCCTACCCCCACTCCTTCTCAATCCAAAAGGCCCTTTGTACCCTCCCCCACTTCCTCATTAGGTGAAATGCCCCAAAAGAGGATTTTGACCAAAAAGGGTATTGTCCCTAATCCCACGGTTGTCAGTCAACCTGTCAACTCTATTCCCGAGGTGGTCCCTGCATCATCTACTCGTGTTACTCGTATCCCAATTCCTCGAGGTACCAAAGTCCCTGTTGCTGTTGTCAAACCTTCTACACAACAACATAAACCTGCTACTGCTGCCAATACTACTGCTATTACTTCTGCTACTACCAACATTGTTACTGAAACTATTCCCTCTGATACCTCTCTCATTACTTCTTCAACTGGCTCTCTTGCTGACTGGGCAATTGACTTTCAGGTACAATTGCGCGCTATGAATAGTCGATTTGCATCCTATGAGACTCGTCTAAATGAAGTCGAACGCTTGACTGCTGAGAACTCTCAGTTGAAATTTGCTTTACATGATGCACATCTGTTGATTGCCCAACTTCAGGCGGAAGTGAAGCGACTCCACAGTTTGCCTAGTGATTTGGTAATGTCTGATGTGCCTGCCGCCTCCTCTGGTGCTCCTGCTGGTGTTGTTTCTGATGTCTCTCTTGGTTCTTCTGGTCCTTCTGGCTCTCCTGGTTCCTCTGGTTTCTCTGGTGCTTCTGGTGCTTCTGGTATCTTTGGTGTCTCCGCTGGTGCTTCTGGGGTGGCTGTCTCTGGTATTTCTTCTTCTGGTGTGTCTGCTTCTAACACTATCTTTGGTGGTGGTAACTCTTCGGTCTCTAAGTATGCTTCTCTTCCTCCAACGTCTTCTAAACCTGCCTCTACTTCTTCTGCTCCTCCTACGTCTTTTGCGGATGCTGCTAAAAAAGCACCCAAATCCAAGCCAAAGTCAAAGTCTAAACCTTCTGCCAAAAAGGTGGAAGCTGCTGTCCGCTTCTTTTCTGATTATCCTGAGGAGTATGTGCAAGGCTATCGATACCTCTACTTTCGTAGTCGTCATCGTAAGTCTTTTAAAGAGGTTCGTGAACAGTTGCATACTTTGAAAATCCAAAACTGGCGTGTTTTGGACGTTCACTATCCTGCTCCTATGGCTGTTGCTCTCCTTGTTCATCACGAATATGCAAAGGAACTACTTGATACTCTTGGTAAAGCTGGTGTTACTCCTCTTGCTGATTTTGATCCTCGTGATCCTAATATTCTTGAGGATCCTCGTCTTGTTTCTCTGACTGAAGCTGAACGTGTTGACAAGGTGATTGAAGTCCATCAAGGTCGTCTTCTTCGTGGCCTCAAATACTTGTACCAACATGCAGGTCGTCGTCCTATCTCTATTGCTGTTGCTACTGACTTCTTCCATAAAGAGTGGATCTCTGCTGCCCAATTGCATGAGTTCAGGTCAACTGGTACTTTTACAATTGGTGTTTCTGATGGTTCTGGTTCTGGTGCTGCTGGTTTTTCTGGATCTGGTTCTCCTGGTTCTCCTGGTTCTGGTGGTGTCTTTGAGACTGATAATGTTGACATGCCCGATGCTGATACTACTGTTGCTTCTGTTTCCCTTCCTGGTGGTGATAAACCAGAGATATCTCAGTAATGAGTATGTCTCAAGATGTCACTATCACTATATGGAATGCTAATTGTCTAGATCGCATGACAATTAACACTGTTACTCAATCCCTTCCTTTGTCTTCCCTTATCTTTATTACCGAAACATGGCTTCTTCCTCCTCTCCGTCTTCCTACATCGTGGCAGCAATTCCATACCTATGGTTTGCCTGTTCCTAATATGCGTCGTGGTCAAATGGGAATCTCGTTGCTGGTCAATCCTGATTTCCCTTACCCTGTTACTCACATTCCTTCTGTCTCTCCTTATGTCTTATCCTGTCAGGTTGCTTCTACACTCATTCACTGTGTGTACCTGCCTCCTACTGCTTCCTTTTCCGACTCTGATGCCCTATCCATTTTACGTGATCTGCCTCTTCACTCCAGTCCCTCCCAAACCAACACGATTATTTGTGGTGATCTCAATGCTCGCCATGCTCGTTTGTTAGGTGACACTAAGACTACTACTAGAGGTACTCTCCTTTACGAGTGGTTACTTGATACTGGGCTCTATTGTTGGAATGCTTCTTTTGCTTTTGGTGAACCCACTCTTGTCCAACAACGTCGTCGTCGTGTTGTCCATCAGGATGATGTCTTGTTGCCAAGTAGTGATGGTGTCTTTGGTGTCTCTGGTGCTTTTGATGCTGTTGCTTCTGGTGCTACTGGTGGTCCTTCTGGTGCTGCTGATTCTTCTGGTGTTGCTGGTTTTGGTGATGGCTCTTTTGGTGACTCTGCTGGTGGTGCTCTTGGTGCTTCTGGTGTCTCTCTTGGTGTTGCTGTGTCTGGTGTTACTGGTGGTAGTGATCCTGCTTTGTTATCTGCTAACTCTGCTGATGATAGTGACTGTACGGATGATGGTGAGCCTCTGAACGATCCAATGTCTTACATTTCTTATGCTGCTGGTAGTATCATTGACCTGTTCATTGGTACCCATGACCTCTTGAATCCTTCCTTGGTTGTTCATTCTGATATTAGTATCAATTCCGATCATCACCCTGTTTCGCTTTCATTTACTTTTGACTCTCCCCCGCCTGTCCGTGTTGATCACCCTCGGTGGATGTGGAATCTGTCAAAATTGGAGGATCCCAGTTGCTCGTATGCCACTCTGTTTGCAGATCGTATTGCTCCGTTTTATGACCATCTTGTCTCTCTGTTGCCTTCTACTACTTGTCCTGACTTTGATAGTCTAGGTGATACTCTCACTGATACTATTCATTCGTCATTGACAGACTCGGTTGGTCGTCGATTTCCAAAGCCTCCTGGCAATACTTGGTTCTGGACTTCTGATTTGCAAACTGCTTTTGATCTTCGTGAGCGTTTACATACTCGTTGGCGTCGTTCTCCTACACCATTCGAACAATGTAAGCGTTGGGCTGAATACCTTGCTGCTAAACAGGCGTTCCAAAAGGCTATTCGTCGTCGACGTCGTCAAAGCTGGAAACAGTTTTGTGACAAAATGGCTACACAGTCTCTAGGTGATACTACTGGTACTCTCAAGCGCATCATTCGTGGTCGTACTCTCAGTGCTCCTTTCTCTCACCCTGAGGGTCCTGTTGCTGCTGCTGCTACCATGGCAGGACATCTTCGTGGTATTTTTGCTGGTAGTTTTCTGCCTTCGACAAGACCAAATGCTCCTCCTACCCCTCCTGTTCCTCATTGTTTGGATGAATGTCCCTTTGATGACAGTGATGTAGACTACAATCTAAGAAAGCGTCTAGCTAGAAGACGTGCTCCTGGTGGTGATCATATCCGTGCTGAGATGCTTCTTCCTATCCGCCAAACATTAGTTCCTGTTCTGTGTCTTTTGTTCCAGCTTTGTTGGCGTTGGTCTCGTACTCCAGCTTCTTGGCGACTGGCCCAAGTGGTGCCAATCTACAAGAAAGGTGATCCTCTTGATCCTGGTAATCATAGACCCATCTCTTTGACATCTGTCTTTAGAAAGTTGTTGGAGCGATGTCTCTACGATCCTTTGGTTTCTTCTGCTCCTGCTTTGGATGTGGTTCAAGGTGGTTTTCGTGAGCGTCGTGGTGCTCCTGATCAGGCTCTTTGTCTTCATGAGCTTTGTCTTCACCATACACTTGATTATGGTTCTCCTCCTGTGCTTGCTTTTCTTGATATCAAATCTGCTTACGATACGGTTGACAGAGCTGTTATTTGGCGTGCTCTAGAAACGTACGTATCAGATGCGATGCTTGGTTTGGTCCAACATTTGTTTGATCAGGTGTCTGTGCAAGTCTTGGTGTCTGGTGCTGTCTCTGATTGCTTTTGGCCTGGTACTGGTGTGTTACAAGGTTCCATTTTGAGTCCTTTTCTGTATTCTGTATACATCAACTCTTTGCCAAGTGTGCTACGTGTTCCCTTTAACTCTCGGGTTGTGGAGCCCCCTCCTCGACTATACAATGGTCTTTGGTTAAACAGTTTGATGTATGCTGATGATGTTGTTCTGATTGGTACTGCTGAGTCTATGCCTTTGCTTCTCTCTCGTGTGGAATCTCATTCTTTGTCTCTGGGTTATCGGTGGAACCCTCTCAAGTCTGTGGTGTTGAATTCTGGTGGTGGTGCTACTGGTGTTTCTCCTGGTCTTGGTGGTGTCTCTCTGTCTCTCTATGGTCAAGCTATTCCTGGTGCTAACTCTTTTACTTACAGTGGGTGAAAAAACTGTTCACGTGTTTTTCAATTTTTTGGTTTTCGAGCAATAACTCCACGCATACTTAGTATATTCAAACAAAACTAAAACAGTTAGAGAGCCAATACCTTTCTCTATAAACCATAAAAAAATTTGTTATTATTTATATGTAGACTTATAAGTAAATAAAGACTAAATAGAAGGACTTCACGTGAACAGTTTTTTCCGCCTATTGCCATGATAGCTTAATACCTGGTGGGGCCCCCTTTAGTGGCAAGTACAGCTTGAATACGGGCTCTCATACTCTCAATATAGCGTCTACATTTGTTTTCGGTGTAGGTATTCCACTCCCTATCAACTCTATCCCATAATTCGTGGACACCTTTGGCCTTAGTCTCGTATGCGCTCAGTTTCAACTTTAAGTGATGCCAGAGGTGCTCAATCGGGTTCAGTTCAGGGCTTTGAGCTGGTCAATTGTCGATCCAGGTCACCTTGTTATCTAGAAACAACTTTTTGGTAGTATTGGAAGTATGTTTGGGGTCATTATCCTGCTGAAAGTAAACATCGTCCCATGACAAACCATAGTATTCCAAGGTATCCCTAAGTGTAGTGGCCAAGATTTGCTGGTAGTCTTCGGATTTCATGGTGCCATCGTAGACTTGACATGCGTATCCTGGTCCCCAATAAGTCACACAGCCCTAGATCATGATATGACCCCCACCATGCTTGACTTTAACATCTAGATGATGAGGCTTCAGAGGGTCGTTAGGTCTAGACCAGTAGTATTTGCACCCGTCAGAGCCCCAAACGTTGACTTTGGTTTCATCAGAGAATACAACACGTTTCCAGTCGCCCACTGTCCAATACTGATACTTTTTGGCCCATCGATAACGCTTTTCCATGTTGGTATGACTGATCATAGGCTTCCTTTGCTTGATACGGCTATGAAAGCCCATAGGCTTTAAGACATTTAGGGTTGTTTTATAGCCTAAGGAATACCCCAAAGACAAAAACTTTTTATAGGCATCACAAGCAGTCAGTAAGCTACCTTCTAGCAGTAATTGGTGAACCAAAGACTTTGATTTGACCCCGACAAGGACAGGTCAATCACCAGGGTTACGAAGCTCATCAGGGAACCACTTCTGTCTATACTTGGAAAGCACGCCCCGGGAAACGCCAAACTTCTCAGAGATCATTGTAGTAGACATACCATTAATTATAAATGCTTTGATGTCAGATTGAAGCTCTGCAGATAAAGCACGAGTCATGTTTAAGGTGATCGATGATAAAAATAATAGTAGTGAAAATAATGAGCAAGCTGGTGAAAATTTACATACAAAAGCTGGCATATTTATATTTTTGGCGGACCCCTGCAACTTAGAAAGCGTTTAAATTTATTGTTAAGCATATTTGGATTAGTAATGGCATGGGTATTAATTGATTAGCAATACTCCGTTGGCAGGGAAAAAACTGTTCACGTGTATCGCGCTTATATAATCGTATATTACTCCGAACAAACTTAAGCTACAATAATAAAACTTTAACATCATAAAGCATACATGTACAGCTCCTAAACATATTTTAAACAAAGCTGATATACCCACTATTCATTGAGATATAGTCGATTTAGCTCAAAAGTGGAAAACACGTGAACAGTTTTTTCACCCACTGTACATGTCATATTGATGATCAATTTAATTTTAGCTTTGAAAGACAATGATCACCTTTACCAAGAATGAGTGGAAGTTATCATGATGAGCAAGAAGAGGTAATGCTGCCTTAGGATTGATTAAAAAACATCGAGATGTCATACTGACATTATACTGTAGCTAACAATGCTCTTCTAGTAACATGTTCTTCTGGTAACAAGGTGTTGAATGTCTCAAAGTGTTACCTGTCAACCATGCTTCTTTTTCTGATGTAATATCAATGCTTATCATGTACGGTTCTCTATGTCTGGTTCAACAACTGGTCCTTTTCTCCAAATCAATCCAGATGAAAATCATTACATTCATGCTGTGTACCCATTGATACTATAACCCAAGCTACAAACAAATATAGTATCTCTTTTGGACTACTCTGGACAATGTCATCTGGCCAACGCATACAAATAAGGCTGCAATGTATTTAACCGCTTGGCTCTCTCAGCTTCCATTAGAGCGTTTCACGTTTCAAACTATATTGATCGTTCACTATCTATTTTCTAAATTCAATAAAAATATACTAAATTCAATTCTAACATAATTCCCGTATATACCGTGCTGTACATTTACCCATTATTGTTTCAAATGCTGTTTTTATCTAATCGCAGCAATCCATCGATCTCGAAAAGCAAAACCAGATAAAATCAGCTGTACCACCACACCACAAAAATCTGTCCTATTAATAAAAAGTGTAAAACCGAATGCTGCTGTAAATCATCCTGATGAAACTAAAGCCAGAGCCGAGGAAAGAAGCGTAGATAAGAAGCTGTTCCATCGTCATCTTTTTCTGCGTTTCATTTCACTTGTCTTACTCTCATTTAAATAAATCAAAACCACATTTTCAAATTCAATATTTGACATTCAATACAATCACTATTTAGTTCAGCGAAACTTTATATCAAGCGCAATGCAAATATTAAAGCTGCATTAGCAATGCGGCATCCAAGTAACTGGTTTTGAAGCTAAATTTCAAATATAACTCATCCTGAAATCCCTCATCTTTTACCAAGTATTTTACCTCTTCAAAGCTACCTTTTACA
This sequence comes from Mucor circinelloides, assembly GCA_037974945.1. Taxonomy (NCBI): domain Eukaryota; kingdom Fungi; phylum Mucoromycota; class Mucoromycetes; order Mucorales; family Mucoraceae; genus Mucor; species Mucor circinelloides. The sequence goes on along the minus strand of JBBNAA010000030.1, from coordinate 390,362 downwards.
AATATTTAAATATTTAAATATCGGGTACTAACTTGGTAAAATATGCATATTTTACCAAATATTTTACCTCATTCTAACTCGGTAAAATCCCAATTTCTGCCCAGTGTTGCAATATGATCGTTCTGCTACGCTAAAAAGTAATACCAAACAGCAAAGGACCACCATGAAGAATTAGCAATCAAACTTCAAACTTGGTGAATTTGTGTGTGTGTGAAAACTTAGTGAGATTTTTCTACTGTTAAAAGCAATTTTTCTAACAACTCCTTGCATCAAAATGTGCCTCTTGATGCCTGACTTTAGTATACATTTTTTATTCTGGTTATATATAATAAGAATATGAAGAAATAGAGCATGGGGAATAGGGGGACCCAATTACAAGGTTTTAGTCGGACATTCAAACAGCCTTCAAGCTTGAACATGGATAATGCCGTTTTGATGCTCCAGAAATAGCACTTTTCGCCCATTATCTTGACAAAATAATAAGTCATCTATGCCTATCAAATAAGTGATAGCCATAGCCAGCAACAATGCGCATCCAGTGGTATAGTTTGGTGAATGTGTTATTACTTTCCTGTCTAGCAAAATGTTGAAAACTGAAGTTTTTGCCTGAGGGTTGAGGTCAAAAAAAGGGGGTCCAATATAAAACTGGCATATCTCCATCAAAAGCAACCCTTTTTTCAAGCTACAAAGACTAAACCATACTGCCAAGTGCTGCTGACTAAATTTAAGAAACCTCAAAGAGCGGAAACTAGAGATAGGATTTGTCCCCGGAACAATTCGATGGCGCCACGAACGATGCGCGACTCGATCATGTAACAAACGCCACCAAGGTGTGAAAGCCTTTGCAGGCGTTTCGAGAGACCAAAAGAGACGCCAAGACACAGGAGAGAGCCTCAAATGAGCAGGCAGACGTAATGGTGGACCCATACGAGTCGTAATGACATCTTTTGATGGATGCCAATACCTCCGAAGAGCACCAAGAGAGAGACGAGCAAGAGGAACAGACGACCTAGACGAATTGGAGATGACCCAGTGGGAGCAATCTGGCATCCAAGTAGAAGCACCATCAAAAGGGGGCATAGTATAATAGTCTGCATGAGACAAGACTATTTTACTATCCATGACAGGCGGGTATACCAGAGAGACAGGACCACGATCTCTATGTAGAGCTAAAAAGACAGCACGCAAAGTACGAGAGGGCCAAGCAAAGTGAGAGGTGACACCATCCACAATACCTAGATCAGGCTGCCAAAAAGAGACATCAGAGACCAGAAAACAAGGATCAATACGTGAAGGATCACAAGGAGGACGAACAGAAGACACAGTACTAAGTACAGAACACAGTGGAAAATCCAAAAACCACCTAGCAGACCAACCAGAGGAAGGAACTAGCTTTGGCAATTTCAGCAGAAGTTTACCGAAATGTTTCAACACAGGCACAGAAGATACACGAGACTTGTATTTGTCTGGGAAGCAGAACCAAGGCAAGACAGACTTATGACCAGAGTACACCTGGAAAGCATACACCAACCAAGAAGAGACGAAATCAGAAGAAGACAGTGGATGCAACAAACGTTGCAAATAGACAAGATGCAGAGCTAGGCTCTGATCTGCTATATCCACCAAACCAACACCACCAAACTTGCGAGGAAGACACAAGGTAGACCAAGCAACACCAGGACGGAAAGACACCAAATATTCACGTACTACCTTCTTGAGAGCCATCACCCACGACTCGGTAGCACCACCACCAGGAACAACACGCAAAACATGATACACCTTGGACAACAGTAACGAGTTAGCCACTAGTCCTGCTCCCCTAATGGAGAGATTCCTTTGTTTCAACAAGTTACTGTGTCTTTGGACCTTCACCAGAACACCATCCAGATAATCTTGAAGTTGACTTTCAGTATGATACAAGGGATAACCCAAGTAACGTACTGCACCACGAGAGTGAGCATCATGCCACTGGAGACCAGCAGAGTCAGCCAAAGCAACCCAAGCAGAGTGGGAGACACCAGACAACGACACCAGAACTGTCTTGCTGATATTGACTTTCGCATTAGATGCTCGGCCATACAGATCAAGAACAGACAACAGAACAGACCACTCGTCAGGAGACGACAAAAACACTTCCAGATCATCCGCGTAGCTCAGAATCTTGACGGGATCAGGAGCAACAGAGCGACTGACATAATCCGGAGACCAATTCCAGGCACCAGTACCAAGATCCTCACGGACTTCCACCGGTGAAGGTTTCCATTTACGTGGGATATCAACAGGAGACAGAGTGACACCAGAAAGGCCAGGACACGCAAGAAGAGAACGAAGCAAAGGCTCAAACGCCAAATTAAACAGCAATGGAGACAGAGGATCACCTTGACGAAGACCTCGCAATTGAGGCACAGGAGAACCAAGCCAACCATTAATAGAGACTGAAATCTTGGTTCCAAAGAACAAAGAAGACAGACAAGACACCAAACCACCAGGAAAACCAAAGCGAAGCAAAACACGACGAAGGTACTCGGGATGAACCCTATCATACGCCTTTTCTTGATCTAGAAGAACAGCCACTTGAGGCAAATCAGGAGCAACAACACGAAGATGAGACATGAGCAACTGATTTAGCCAGCCATTATCTGAGATGAGACGATGAGGAAGAAAACCAGTTTGATAAGGATTGATCAACTTGGGCAACACTTTGTTCATACGATTAGCAATGAGCTTTGTAAATAACTTGGCATCACTGTTAATTAAGGACAAAGGTCTCCAATTAACCAACAACTGAGGGTCACCTTTCTTGAAAAAAAGCACCATCCGAGTTTGCTGCCACGAAGGAGGAAACACACCAGAGAAAGCTACACTCAAGACATCCACAAGCAAGTCAAGAAAACCATTAGAGACACCAGCAAGATATTGATACAACTCAAAAGGAAGACCATCAAGACCAGGACTTTTAGACTTGGGAGCATGAGAGAGCAGAGACACCAGCACATCACGGGTTGGAAGTTCCATGAGCATATCACCATCCAAAGACGATAATCGTACATCAGAGGGAACATTCCCTAGGAGAGTATCAATAGCTTCAACATCAACATTATCAGGGGTGTATAGCCTTTGGTAGAAACCTTGGGCCTCCCTATTGATAGCCGCTGCATCCACTAAAAAGCGATAAAAGGCTCTTTCGCGTATTCATCACTTTTTAAAAAAGTTTTAAATACGCCATCTTTGAACGACGATATCTCGACAACTAGAATACATCCATCGCGCATCCAAGTATATTTAGATACATCCATCTGTACTCTACAACATATCTTGATTTCAGATCGAAACAACTTTTTTTCGACAAATTCAACTTTTTTACAACTTTTTATTACAAACACACGCGATATAGTTACACTCTAGTTTACCAGTTACACTCTATCATAGTTACACTCTATGTCAACCACTACTGATTTGACTTGGGCTCAGAGAGCTTCACGTCAAACCAATGTTCGATTTCTTCAGCAAAACAAAAGAAAGTTGGAGAGCAATAGGAATGTACCATTGGTGGGTACTGTCCTGTATGAAGATGATGATCTTAAGGGTCAAATTTTGGCTAGCAAGGCTATGGCTATTATCCAGCAATCTCTGTCTTCTGGTTCTGTTTTGTTTTCTTTTCAGAAAACTTTGTTCTCTGATCGTGTTGCTGCTTACAAGTTGATCCAGGAACAAATCTCAACTGATGTGGAATTTCGACCTCTTAGCTTGTATGATTCTCGTGATGATGGATCTCTGTTGATTGAAGCAAAGTTTGCCAATGTGGATCATGCTATGAAGGCAATGCAGGAAGGAGTAACGGTACAAGGTGTTGTGTACAAGGCTTCTACCTCCAAGGAAAGTGCAGAATTTGGTGATCTCAAGCATGTTCAGTTTACTCTGTTGCGAATGACTCAGCAGGCGACTTTTTTGGCGGATTTGATGGAGTCCTTGTCGTACTATGGTAAGGTACTACAAGTGAAGAAGTTTACCCATCTGGGCTACTTTGAGGGTAAACTTTCTGTGATGCTGGATACTTCGGTTGGATATCAGGTAGGGGATTCGGAGTATCAGGAGGCTCGTCCCTTAGGTAGAATGCTCTACCTCAGCGAATTTGATTGCTTTGTGCCAGCGACTTACAAGGGTGCGCCTCCTGTTTGTCATTTCTGTCAGCATAGTGGTCATGTACGCGCTAAATGTCCTGAGTTGGCAAGACGCAAATGCTTTGGGTGCAACAAGCAAGGTCATATGATCAAGTTCTGTCCTGAGGGTGAAAGCAAGAAGACAGCTGATTATCTCAAGAAGAAAAAGGTTCATCATCAGCCTGAGGAGTCTATGGATATCACCAAGGCTCGCCAATTGACTACAGATGTGATGGATAGTTTGGAAAAGGAAAAGTTAGGAGTAGGTAAGAAGGATGAGGGTGAGGATGAGGATGAGAACCTCGATTCCGTTGTGAATGATGAGGATGACTCTCTTCAGGGTGATGATAAAGACGAGTCTGAAAATGATGAGTCTGGTGAACAACAACAACATGAGGAAATGGATCATCAAGATGAGGACGATCGCACAGAGAATCAGTATGAAGATATGGAGGAAGAAGAAGTTTTGGTGGCTGGTTCTTCAGGTGGATCTAGTTTCAAGGGCTCTGCATACTCCAAGTATGCGCCCAACAGTGTTGCTATGACTATGCAAGTCGATAAGCGCGAGGAAATGATGGGTCTCTCTACTGTGCGTCAGGCAACTCAACATAGACGTAATGCTTTTGATGCCAAGTTGAAACAAGGATCTGGTAGTACTGGTGGTAAGAGTCTTCTCAAGAAGGGTGTCTCTTCTTCTACTGGTGGTGTTGGTGCCAAGGGTAGCAAGACTGGTGTCTCTGGTGTCTCTGGTGGTGCTGGTGTCTCTGGTATCTCTGGTGTCTCTGGTGGTTTCAAGACTGATGGCAAATTGCCTCTCAAGACAAAAGCTGATGCCCGTAGGGCTCAATGAGTACAAAATTAGGCCTCAAGATTGGATCGCTAAACACGCGTAGCTTGTTTATGCAATCCAATTCTACAACATTCAAAGAGTTTTCTTCTTATCTGCGTTCTTCCTCTCTCCAACTAGACATCCTTTGCTTGCAAGAGGTGTCTCATTTCCGCTCTCAATTAACTCTCACTGAATCTCAAGTCCGTTCCTTTTCTTTTGCTTTCCCTAATTGTTCTCTTGTTGTCTCCAAGCATTGTGCTATCATTTGTCTTAACTCTCGGTTTTCTTTGGTGGATACGGAGGTCTTGTTGGATGAACGTTGTCTTGTTGCATCTGTTGTAGATGCCTCAAGCAATGTTGTGTGCAAAGTGGCCAACATCTATGTGCCCGCACAGTCTTCGGACCGTCCTTCATTTCTCTCTAGTTTTCTTTCTCTCTCTTTGTGGTCCAATGTGTTCAACACACCTTGGATGCTTATGGGTGACTTCAACATTCACTTACACACTCTCTCTGTCTCTCGGCAAGCTGATGTCGCACCTTTTGTCCACTGGTTGCGTACTCACTTTATCAACTGTCATCCTGAAGGTCTTCCAACGTTTCCAAAGAGCAATACTTGTATTGATTACCTCTTTGGTCACTCGTCTCTTGCGTCTCGTTTGACAAACGGTCAATTGATGTATATGCCTAGTAGGTGGACTGATCATTCTCTCCTAACTGTTGATCTGTTGCCTGCGACAGCTAGCATTGGTCCTGGTAGTTGGCGGTTCAATCCAACTCTCCTTGCTGATAAAGAGTTTCTTGCCTTGTTGAATGCCACGGTGTCATTGTTCTTCTCTGGTGCTGTTGGTAGTGGGTCTAGGGGTAAAAATACTAGTCAAGGTGGTAGAGGTGATCCTGAAAGCACGGTGGCTCGATGGGAATCCTTCAAGTTGTTACTAAAGTGCTGTGCACAAAAGTACACTCGAGGCATGAAAGCACGATTCAAGAACAAAGTTTTTACGCTTCAACTGCAACGTATCAGGGCTTTATCGACGTCTGTATCCGGTATTGGGACTAGGAATGCTGTTGATCCAACTGACAGAGTGTCTCCTGATTCAGGTGATACTGAACAGGTCAGACAACTAGAAGTTTTGATCGAGAATCAGATACAGAAAGAGACTAGTCAGAATATGCTTCGCTCTGCCACTCGTTGGCATGAAAAGGGAGAACGTAATAACAAGTATTTCTACCGTGTGATCAAGGAGCGACAGTCTCAACAGACTATTCAATCCTTAAAGTGCTCTACTACTGGTGATATCTTAGTGGATGCAGCGGCTATCAATAGGGAGGCCCAAGGTTTCTACCAAAGGCTATACACCCCTGATAATGTTGATGTTGAAGCTATTGATACTCTCCTAGGGAATGTTCCCTCTGATGTACGATTATCGTCCTTGGATGGTGATATGCTCATGGAACTTCCAACCCGTGATGTGCTGGTGTCTCTGCTCTCTCATGCTCCCAAGTCTAAAAGTCCTGGTCTTGATGGTCTTCCTTTTGAGTTGTATCAATATCTTGCTGGTGTCTCTTCTGGTTTTCTTGACTTGCTTGTGGATGTCTTGAGTGTAGCTTTCTCTGGTGTGTTTCCTCCTTCGTGGCAGCAAACTCGGATGGTGCTTTTGTTCAAGAAAGGTGACCCTCAGTTGTTGGTTAATTGGAGACCTTTGTCCTTAATTAACAGTGATGCCAAGTTATTTACAAAGCTCATTGCTAATCGTATGAACAAAGTGTTGCCCAAGTTGATCAATCCTTATCAAACTGGTTTTCTTCCTCATCGTCTCATCTCAGATAATGGCTGGCTAAATCAGTTGCTCATGTCTCATCTTCGTGTTGTTGCTCCTGATTTGCCTCAAGTGGCTGTTCTTCTAGATCAAGAAAAGGCGTATGATAGGGTTCATCCCGAGTACCTTCGTCGTGTTTTGCTTCGCTTTGGTTTTCCTGGTGGTTTGGTGTCTTGTCTGTCTTCTTTGTTCTTTGGAACCAAGATTTCAGTCTCTATTAATGGTTGGCTTGGTTCTCCTGTGCCTCAATTGCGAGGTCTTCGTCAAGGTGATCCTCTGTCTCCATTGCTGTTTAATTTGGCGTTTGAGCCTTTGCTTCGTTCTCTTCTTGCGTGTCCTGGCCTTTCTGGTGTCACTCTGTCTCCTGTTGATATCCCACGTAAATGGAAACCTTCACCGGTGGAAGTCCGTGAGGATCTTGGTACTGGTGCCTGGAATTGGTCTCCGGATTATGTCAGTCGCTCTGTTGCTCCTGATCCCGTCAAGATTCTGAGCTACGCGGATGATCTGGAAGTGTTTTTGTCGTCTCCTGACGAGTGGTCTGTTCTGTTGTCTGTTCTTGATCTGTATGGCCGAGCATCTAATGCGAAAGTCAATATCAGCAAGACAGTTCTGGTGTCGTTGTCTGGTGTGTCTCACTCTTCTTGGGTTACTTTGGCGGATTCTGCTGGTCTCCAGTGGCATGATGCTCACTGTCGTGGTGCAGTACGTTACTTGGGTTATCCCTTGTATCATACTGAAAGTCAACTTCAAGATTATCTGGATGGTGTTCTGGTGAAGGTCCAAAGACACAGTAACTTGTTGAAACAAAGGAATCTCTCCATTAGGGGAGCAGGACTAGTGGCTAACTCGTTACTGTTGTCCAAGGTGTATCATGTTTTGCGTGTTGTTCCTGGTGGTGGTGCTACCGAGTCGTGGGTGATGGCTCTCAAGAAGGTAGTACGTGAATATTTGGTGTCTTTCCGTCCTGGTGTTGCTTGGTCTACCTTGTGTCTTCCTCGCAAGTTTGGTGGTGTTGGTTTGGTGGATATAGCAGATCAGAGCCTAGCTCTGCATCTTGTCTATTTGCAACGTTTGTTGCGTCCACTGTCGTCTTCTGATTTCGTCTCTTCTTGGTTGGTGTATGCTTTCCAGGTGTACTCTGGTCATAAGTCTGTCTTGCCTTGGTTTTGCTTCCCTGACAAGTTCAAGACTCGTGTATCTTCTGTGCCTGTGTTGAAACATCTCGGTAAACTTCTGCTGAAATTGCCCAAGCTTGTTCCTTCCTCTGGTTGGTCTTCTAGGTGATTTTTGGATTTTCCATTGTGTTCTGTACTTAGTACTGTGTCTTCTGTTCGTCCTCCTTGTGATCCTTCACGTCTTGATCCTCGTTTTCTGGTTTCTGATGTCTCTTTTTGGCAGCCTGATTTAGGTATCGTAGATGGTGTCACTTCTCACTTTGCTTGGCCCTCTCGTACTTTGCGTTCTGTCTTTTTAGCTCTACATAGAGATCGTGGTCCTGTCTCTCTGGTATACCCGCCCGTCATGGATAGTAAAATAGTCTTGTCTCATGCAGACTATTATACTATGCCCCCTTCTGATGGTGCTTCTTCTTGGATGCCAGATTGCTCCCACTGGGTCATCTCCAATTCGTCTCGGTCGTCTGTTCCTCTTGCTCGTCTCTCTCTTGGTGCTCTTCGGAGGCATTGGCATCCGTCAAAAGATGTCATTACGACTCGTATGGGTCCTCCATTACGTCTGCCTGCTCATTTGAGACTGTCTCCTGTATCTTGGCGTCTCTTTTGGTCTCTCGAAATGCTTGCAAAGGCTTTCACTCCTTGGTGGCGTCTACTACACGATCGTGTTGCGACTCGTTCTTGGTGTCATAAGATTGTCCCTGACAAAGTTCCGTCCCCTGTCTGTGCTCTCTGTGGTTTGTTTGAAGAGGACCTTTATCACTTTGTGGTGGGTTGCCAGCTCAAGTCTTGGTTCTGGCAGGATGTAGTCTCTCTGTTGTCCTTACAAGAGCTACTCCCCTCTGATGACTCCATTTGGTTGGCTCTAACAAGTCTCTGTTCTTTTGATGATTTACAGGTGATCGATGAGGATGTTCTGGTTGCTCTCGGTGCTACTTACAGTACACTTTGGAAGTATCATTGGCGATGCGTCATAGACGAGGAGCCTTGGATAGCTTCAGCTGCTCTGAACATGGTCCGTCAAGACCATGGTTCACTTTTTTCTACTCTTTCTTTGGCAAGTGTTCAAGCTGGCACCTTGGCCTTGCCCATAACTAATCTATAGTTGTTAAAAACAAAGTTAATAAAGATACACTTTTATACAAAAAAAAAAATCCACTAAAAAGCGATGAATACGCGAAAGGGCCAAAGTGATGAATTGATATGTTGTATAGTACTAATGGATATATCTCCGTTAGAATCGGAGCTTTTGTTTTTGCTAAAATGCATTTTTTTTTGTATTAAAGTGTATCTTTATTAACTTTGTTTTTAACAACTATAGATTAGTTATGGGCAAGGCCAAGATGCCAGCTTGAACACTTGCCAAAGAAAGAGTAGAAAAAAGTGAACCATGGTCTTGACGGACCATGTTCAGAGCAGCTGAAGCTATCCAAGGCTCCTCGTCGATGACGCATCGCCAATGATACTTCCAAAGTGTACTGTAAGTAGCACCGAGAGCAACCAGAACATCCTCATCGATCACCTGTAAATCACCAGAAGAACAGAGACTAGTTAGAGCCAACCAAATGGAGTCATCAGAGGGGAGTAGCTCTTGTAAGGACAACAAAGAGACTACATCCTGCCAGAACCAAGACTTGAGCTGGCAACCCACCACAAAGTGGTAAAGGTCCTCTTCAAACAAACCACAGAGAGCACAGACAGGGGACGGAACTTTGTCAGGGACAATCTTATGACACCAAGAACGAGTCGCAACACGATCGTGTAGTAGACGCCACCAAGGAGTGAAAGCCTTTGCAGGCATTTCGAGAGACCAAAAGAGACGCCAAGATACAGGAGACAGTCTCAAATGAGCCGGTAGCCGTAATGGTGGACCCATACGAGTCGTAATGACATCTTTTGATGGATGCCAATACCTCCGAAGAGCACCAAGAGAGAGACGAGCAAGAGGAACAGACGACCGAGACGAATTGGAGATGACCCAGTGGGAGCAATCTGGCATCCAAGAAGAAGCACCATCAGAAGGGGGCATAGTATAATAGTCTGCATGAGACAAGACTATTTTACTATCCATGACGGGCGGGTATACCAGAGAGACAGGACCACGATCTCTATGAAGAGCAAGAAAGACAGACCGCAAAGTACGAGAGGGCCAAGCAAAGTGAGAAGTGACACCATCTACGATACCTAAATCAGGCTGCCAAAAAGAGACATCAGAGACCAGAAAACGAGGATCAAGACGTGAAGGATCACAAGGAGGATGAACAGAAGACACAGTACTAAGTACAGAACACAATGGAAAATCCAAAAACCACCTAGCAGACCAACCAGAGGAAGGAACTAGCTTTGGCAATTTGAGCATGAGTTTACCGAGATGTTTTAAGACAGGCACAGAAGATACACGAGTCTTGAACTTGTCAGGGAAGCAAAACCAAGGCAAGACAGACTTATGACCAGAGTACACCTGGAAAGCATACACCAACCAAGAAGAGACGAAATCAGAAGACGACAGTGGACGCAACAAACGTTGCAAATAGACAAGATGCAGAGCTAGGCTCTGATCTGCTATATCCACCAAACCAACACCACCAAACTTGCGAGGAAGACACAAAGTAGACCAAGCAACACCAGGACGGAAAGACACCAAATAATCACGTACTACCTTCTTGAGAGCCATCACCCACGACTCGGTAGCACCACCACCAGGAACAACACGCAACACATGATACACCTTGGACAACAGTAACGAGTTAGCCACTAGTCCTGCTCCCCTAATGGAGAGATTCCTTTGTTTCAACAAGTTACTGTGTCTTTGGACCTTCACCAGAACACCATCCAGATAGTCTTGAAGTTGACTTTCAGTATGATACAAGGGATAACCCAAGTAACGTACTGCACCACGAGAGTGAGCATCATGCCACTGGAGACCAGCAGAATCCGCCAAAGTAACCCAAGAAGAGTGAGACACACCAGACAACGACACCAGGACTGTCTTGCTGATATTGACTTTCGCATTAGATGCTCGGCCATACAGATCAAGAACAGACAACAGAACAGACCACTCGTCAGGAGACGACAAAAACACTTCCAGATCATCCGCGTAGCTCAGAATCTTGACGGGATCAGGAGCAACAGAGCGACTGACATAATCCGGAGACCAATTCCAGGCACCAGTACCAAGATCCTCACGGACTTCAACCGGTGAAGGTTTCCATTTACGTGGGATATCGACAGGAGACAGAGTGACACCAGAAAGGCCAGGACAAGCAAGAAGAGAACGAAGCAGAGGCTCAAATGCCAAATTAAATAACAATGGAGACAGAGGATCGCCTTGACGAAGACCTCGCAATTGAGGCACAGGAGAACCAAGCCAACCATTAATAGAGACTGAAATCTTGGTTCCAAAGAACAAAGAAGACAGACAAGACACCAAACCACCAGGAAAACCAAAGCGAAGCAAAACACGACGAAGGTACTCGGGATGAACCCTATCATACGCCTTTTCTTGATCCAGAAGAACAGCTACTTGAGGCAAATCAGGAGCAACAACACGAAGATGAGACATAAGCAACTGATTTAGCCAGCCATTATCTGAGATGAGACGATGAGGAAGAAAACCAGTTTGATAAGAATTGATCAACTTGGGCAACACTTTGTTCATACGATTAGCAATGAGCTTTGTAAATAACTTGGCATCACTGTTAATTAAGGACAAAGGTCTCCAATTAACCAACAACTGAGGGTCACCTTTCTTGAACAGAAGCACCATTCGAGTTTGCTGCCACGAAGGAGGAAACACACCAGAGAAAGCTACACTCAAGACATCCACAAGCAAGTCAAGAAAACCAGAAGAGACACCAGCAAGATATTGATACAACTCAAAAGGAAGACCATCAAGACCAGGACTTTTAGACTTGGGAGCATGAGAGAGCAGAGACACCAGCACATCACGGGTTGGAAGTTCCATGAGCATATCACCATCCAAGGACGATAATCGTACATCAGAGGGAACATTCCCTAGGAGAGTATCAATAGCTTCAACATCAACATTATCAGGGGTGTATAGCCTTTGGTAGAAACCTTGGGCCTCCCTATTGATAGCCGCTGCATCCACTAAGATATCACCAGTAGTAGAGCACTTTAAGGATTGAATAGTCTGTTGAGACTGTCGCTCCTTGATCACACGGTAGAAATACTTGTTATTACGTTCTCCCTTTTCATGCCAACGAGTGGCAGAGCGAAGCATATTCTGACTAGTCTCTTTCTGTATCTGATTCTCGATCAAAACTTCTAGTTGTCTGACCTGTTCAGTATCACCTGAATCAGGAGACACTCTGTCAGTTGGATCAACAGCATTCCTAGTCCCAATACCGGATACAGACGTCGACATAGCCCTAATACGTTGCAGTTGAAGCGTAAAAACTTTGTTCTTGAATCGTGCTTTCATGCCTCGAGTGTACTTTTGTGCACAGCACTTTAGTAACAACTTGAAGGATTCCCATCGAGCCACCGTGCTTTCAGGATCACCTCTACCACCTTGACTAGTATTTGTACCCCTAGACCCACTACCAACAGCACCAGAGAAGAACAAGGACACCGTGGCATTCAACAAGGCAAGAAACTCTTTATCAGCAAGGAGAGTTGGATTGAACCGCCAACTACCAGGACCAATGCTAGCTGTCGCAGGCAACAGATCAACAGTTAGGAGAGAGTGATCAGTCCACCTACTAGGCATATACAGCAATTGACCGTTTGTCAAACGAGACGCAAGAGACGAGTGACCAAAGAGGTAATCAATACAAGTATTGCTCTTTGGAAACGTTGGAAGACCTTCAGGATGACAGTTGATAAAGTGAGTACGCAACCAGTGAACCAAGGGAGCGACATCAGCTTGCCGAGAGACAGATAAAGAGTGGAGGTGAATGTTGAAGTCACCCATTAGCATCCAAGGTGTGTTGAACACATTGGACCACAAAGAAAGAGAAAGAAAACTAGAGAGAAATGAAGGACGGTCCGAAGACTGTGCGGGCACATAGATGTTGGCCACTTTGCACACAACGTTGCTTGAGGCATCTACAACAGATGCAACAAGACAACGTTCATCCAACAAGACCTCCGTATCCACCAAAGAAAACCGAGAGTTAAGACAGATGATAGCACAATGCTTAGAGACAATAAGAGAACAATTAGGGAAAGCAAAAGAAAAGGAACGAACTTGAGATTCAGTGAGAGTAGGAGAGCGGAACTGAGACACCTCTTGCAAGCAAAGGATGTCCAGATGAAGGGATTGAGAACGGAGATAAGAAGAAAACTCTTTGAATGTTGTAGGATTAGATTGCATGAACAAGCTACGCGTGTTCAGCGATCCAATTTTCATGCCTAATTTTGTACTCATTGAGCCCTACGGGCATCAGATTTTGTCTTGAGAGGCAATTTGCCATCAGTCTTGAAACCACCAGAGACACCAGAGACACCAGTCTTGCTACCCTTGGCACCAACACCACCAGTAGAAGAAGAGACACCCTTCTTGAGAAGACTCTTACCACCAGTACCACCAGATCCTTGTTTCAACTTGGCATCAAAAGCATCACGTCTATGTTGAGTTGCCTGACGCACAGTAGAGAGACCCATCATTTCCTCGCGCTTATCGACTTGCATAGTCATAGCAACACTGTTGGGCGCATACTTGGAGTATGCAGAGCCCTTGAAACTAGATCCACCTGAAGAACCAGCTATCAAAACTTCTTCTTCCTCCATATCTTCATACTGATTCTCTGTGCGATCGTCCTCATCTTGATGATCCATTTCCTCATGTTGTTGTTGTTCACCAGACTCATCATTTTCAGACTCGTCTTTATCATCACCCTGAAGAGAGTCATCCTCATCATCCACAACGGAATCGAGGTTCTCATCCTCATCCTCACCCTCATCCTTCTTACCTACTCCTAACTTTTCCTTTTCCAAACTATCCATCACATCTGTAGTCAATTGACGAGCCTTGGTGATATCCATAGACTCCTCAGGCTGATGATGAACCTTTTTCTTCTTGAGATAATCAGCTGTCTTCTTGCTTTCACCCTCAGGACAGAACTTGATCATATGACCTTGCTTGTTGCACCCAAAGCATTTGCGTCTTGCCAACTCAGGACATTTAGCGCGTACTGTGGGGTAACTAAGTCCACCGGTGTTTGGTAAAATACGACAATATCTATCATTTCTCTTTGACTAAGTCTATTAAAATATATTGTTACATATCATTAGATAGAGTATTAAGAGAGCTTTAAAATAATATAAAATTTGTTTACTTTTATTATACTCAGTGTTAAGAGTTTTGTGTTACAATTCAGAAAAAAATATAAGGGTAATTTGAAAATATAAGTTAACCACGAATAGGACCTCCTTTTGCTTTGATGACCTTAGCAATTCGCTGTGGCATACTATCTATGTATCGAAGACACTCTTCCTTGGTAATCTTATACCATTCAGTTTCAATGCGGGCCTCCAATTCATGAGTATTCGAAGGATGGGTGGGATAGGTGTTCAACTTTCGCTTCAGTTGGTACCAAAGATGTTCAATAGGGTTTAAGTCTGGACTCTGAGCAGGCCAATCCAAAACGTCTTCAGTAGAGAAACCATTGTTTCTGAGCCATCTTTTGGTTGGAGCAGAAGTATGGGGAGAGGCGTTGTCTTGCTGAAATCGAACGTCTTTACGATCCATGTCATAGTACTCTAGTGTATCCAACAGCGATGTTTCCAAAATATGCGTGTATACTTGGGTGTTGATTGTGCCTTGAGTAATATAAGTACCATAACCAGGACCTTCCGCGGTTATACAGCCCCAGAACATGACACTACCGCCATCACCTTGAACGTGAGGCTGAATTTGGTGGGGAAGTAAAATGTCGCCCCCGTCAGTCCAAAAGTGAGAATTGCCATCAGAGCCCCACATATTGACTCTTGTCTCGTCGGAAAAGATCCAGCTTCTCCACTGCTCCACCGTTAAATGCTGGTGTCTTTTGGCCCATGCCAAACGAATACCCCTGTTGGTATGGCTGACAAAGTTGGTGTTTACCTTCCTTTTTGCCTTGAAGCCCATTCTCTTGAGCATTTTGCGAATACCAGGCAAGGTCATTTTAACTCCAATTGACTTCAAATAACGTTGAATGCCTGCAGGGCCTTCTAATTCACCCGTACGAAGTAGTCTTGCAATATACCGCTGACTTTGTTCACTCACCAATGGACGTCTTCCACGGCGGGGTCCAGTATTGTCAAGAAAAATTTTCTTTCTCAGGCGCGTAATAGTTGATGAACCGACACCAGGGAACCTAGACATAATGTCAGAGTGAGAGGCGTGATTAAGAAGCAGACTTGTAATTGCAAGCTCGCGCTCTTGAGGGATAGGGTGGACCATTATGAGATTGAATGTAAAAAGAATGAAAATATAAATTTATGAAGAAAAAAGAAAGAAAATAGATAAGTATTTATACTTTTCTAGCTTATCTCGGTAATTAGGGGTGTTAAACATTCGTCATACTAATTTCCAGGCGTTTTTGATATGTTTCCGAGTATTAATCATACGATATGGAAATATTCAAATTTCAAGATTTCCCCTGAAAATAGACTGCTCCATTTTTAATCAAGTATATCTCTATCAGTTTTCTATCAAACTAATTGTTTCATATACCCTTAAGATAACACGAACATAAGCTTTCAAGCAATATACAATACAATAGTTTAACTGACCAATAGCATTATCTGTGAAGAGTTATGCACAAATTTACCAAACACCGGTGGACTTAGTTACCCCACAGTACATGACCACTATGCTGACAGAAATGACAAACAGGAGGCGCACCCTTGTAAGTCGCTGGCACAAAGCAATCAAATTCGCTGAGGTAGAGCATTCTACCTAAGGGACGAGCCTCCTGATACTCCGAATCCCCTACCTGATATCCAACCGAAGTATCCAGCATCACAGAAAGTTTACCCTCAAAGTAGCCCAGATGGGTAAACTTCTTCACTTGTAGTACCTTACCATAGTACGACAAGGACTCCATCAAATCCGCCAAAAAAGTCGCCTGCTGAGTCATTCGCAACAGAGTAAACTGAACATGCTTGAGATCACCAAATTCTGCACTTTCCTTGGAGGTAGAAGCCTTGTACACAACACCTTGTACCGTTACTCCTTCCTGCATAGCCTTCATAGCATGATCCACATTGGCAAACTTTGCTTCAATCAACAGAGATCCATCATCACGAGAATCATACAAGCTAAGAGGTCGAAATTCCACATCAGTTGAGATTTGTTCCTGGATCAACTTGTAAGCAGCAACACGATCAGAGAACAAAGTTTTCTGAAAAGAAAACAAAACAGAACCAGAAGACAGAGATTGCTGGATAATAGCCATAGCCTTGCTAGCCAAAATTTGACCCTTAAGATCATCATCTTCATACAGGACAGTACCCACCAATGGTACATTCCTATTGCTCTCCAACTTTCTTTTGTTTTGCTGAAGAAATCGAACATTGGTTTGACGTGAAGCTCTCTGAGCCCAAGTCAAATCAGTAGTGGTTGACATGGAGTGTAACTGTGATAGAGTGTAACTTGTAAACTAGAGTGTAACTATATCGCGTGTGTTGTAATAAAAAGTTGTAAAAAAGTTGAATTCGTCGAAAAAAAGTTGTATCGATCTGAAATCAAGATATGTTGTAGAGTACAGATGGATGTATCTAAATATACTTGGATGCGCGATGGATGTATTCTAGTTGTCGAGATATCGTCGTTCAAAGATGGCGTATTTAAAACTTTTCAAAAAGTGATGAATACGCGAAAGAGCCTGTTTTTTGCTAAAATGCAACCGAAAAACTGGATATTTTTTATCTGCGAAATCACCGAACGAGCTCGACCTATTCGCTACATCATCGAAGCCTATTCGTCAACATAAATCTGGCTAATACCTCATCGAAACACCTAATCGATATACAATACCTATGCCACATTCTATAAAATGTTACAAAACATAAATAGTTGTTATTGTAATTTGTGTTTATTGACAGTTAATATTAGTGCCATATCAAAATAACAAGTAATTTTTAAAAGCAATTAGTTTAGTTACGCATTACCTTAACAATAACTATTATTTAAAAGTTATAATTTAAAATTATTAATTTGCGCGTACTGGTA
The DNA here is from genome assembly GCA_037974945.1 of Mucor circinelloides. Classification (NCBI taxonomy): domain Eukaryota; kingdom Fungi; phylum Mucoromycota; class Mucoromycetes; order Mucorales; family Mucoraceae; genus Mucor; species Mucor circinelloides. The sequence continues at coordinate 373,200 of JBBNAA010000030.1, read as the reverse complement.
TTATGTCAAAGCAATAATAGATTATATTGTTTTGTAATATTTGTTTAAGTAAGTAATTCTTTGAAATTTCTTTGATTTAAATGAATAATTTATAAACAAAAATTTTTTAAATTAAACTTATTTTGATTCTGTTAATTTTATTAAAATTGTATAGTTTTTTACAAAATATTTTTTTTAATAGTTAAAAAAACTTAAATTACGTAACTAAAACTTTAACCAAGTTTTTGCGGTAAATTTTTTACCAAAACCCTAACCCTAACCCTGGCCCTAACACCTCTGCCAGAGACTTATATCGAGGTTCTTCTGTAGCATTGGCATCCTTCAAAAGAGGCTCTTTCGCGTATTCATCACTTTTTAAAAAGTTTTAAATACGCCATCTTTGAACGACGATATCTCGACAACTAGAATACATCCATCGCGCATCCAAGTATATTTAGATACATCCATCTGTACTCTACAACATATCTTGATTTCAGATCGATACAACTTTTTTTCGACGAATTCAACTTTTTTACAACTTTTTATTACAACACACGCGCGATATAGTTACACTCTAGTTTACAAGTTACACTCTATCCTTGTTACACTCCATGTCGAACTCTACTACATCGACTTGGGCTCAAATGGCTGCTCGTGGGGCCGACATTAGATGCTATCAGCCTACCAAGAGGCGATCAAATGAATCTGCTGCTTCTCAGTATCCTTTGGTTGGCTCTATTTTATATGAAGATGATGATCTTAAGGGTCAAATTTTGGCAAGTAAGGCCATGGCTATTGTGCAGCAGGCACTTACTTCTGGTTCTGTTCTTTTCTCTTTCAGAAAAGGTTTGTTTGGTGATCGTGTGGATGCTTACAAGACCATCCAACAGCAAGTCTCTCCTTTGGTGGAATTTCGTCCTTTGAGTGTCTATGATGACAGAAATGATGGCTCTCTCTTGATCGAGGCTAAATTTGAGGAGGTGGAAGCCGCAAGTAAGGCCTTGAATACTGGTGTCACTGTCAATGGTGTAGTTTACAAGGCAGTCTTGGCCAAGGAGACTAGGGAGTTTGGTGAACTCAAGCATGTGCAGTTTACTTTGATGCGCATTGTTAGAGAACCAACTTTTTTGGTGGATCTGATGGATTCTTTGGCTTACTATGGTAAGGTACTGCAGGTGAAGCAGTTTACTCGTGGTGGGTTCTTTGAAGGCAAGTTTTCGGTGATGCTGGATACCTCTGTTGCTCATCAGGTAGGGGAAGAATGGCAGGCGGCCAATCCTCTAGATAGAATGCTCTATCTCAGCGAGTTCGATTGTTTTGTTGCAGCGACTTACAAGGGTGCGCCTCCTGTTTGTCATTTCTGCAGACATAGTGGACATATTCGCGCCAAATGTCCTGAACTAGCCAAGCGTCGCTGCTTCAAGTGCGGCAAGCAAGGCCACATGTTGCGTTTTTGTCCAGAGAAGGAAGGTGATGATCAAGCAAGTTATTTGAAGAAGAAGAAGATTAGTCACCAAGTTGAGGAAGTTGAGGAAGTTGAAGAAGTCAGCAAGGCCCGTGATGCCACCATCAAGACAATGGCTTTGATTGATAAGGAAAGGATGGGTAAGGAGAAGGAAGAGAAAGAGGATGAGAATCTTGAATCCGATTCGGATGAGAGTGCCTCTCTTCTGGGTGATGACAGTGTTGACAGTGTTGACGCATCTGAAAATGATAAGTCCACTGCTGGTGATAGTTTGGAGGATACAATGGAGGATCTTCAAGGTGAAGATCACCAGGATAAGTATAATACGGATGAGGATATGCAAGATGAGGAGATTATTCTCGCTGGTGCGGCCAACAAGTCTACTGCTGTGCGTAGCTCTGCTTACTCAAAGTATGCTCCCAACACTGTTGGTATGAGTATGCAAGTGGACAAGCGTGAAGAAATGCTGGGTATGACCTCTCTACGTCAAGAGACTCAGCGAAAGCGTCAAGCCTTCGATGTCAAGTTAAAGCAAGGATCTGTTGGTGGTTTTGGATCATCTAAGGGTGTCAAGACTAGTGGCATGGCTGGTGGTCAAGGCTCTGGTGTTTCTGGTGTCCCTGGTGTCTCTGGTGGTGTCAAGACGGATGGCAAAATAGCAAACAAGACTAAGCAAGATGCCCGTAGGGCTCAATGAGTAACAAACTAGGCCTCAAGATTGGATCGCTAAACACGCGTAGCTTGTTTATGCAATCTAATCCTACAACATTCAAAGAGTTTTCTTCTTATCTCCGTTCTCAATCCCTTCATCTGGACATCCTTTGCTTGCAAGAGGTGTCTCAGTTCCGCTCTCCTACTCTCACTGAATCTCAAGTTCGTTCCTTTTCTTTTGCTTTCCCTAATTGTTCTCTTGTTGTCTCGAAGCATTGTGCTATCATTTGTCTTAACTCTCGGTTTTCTTTGGTGGATACGGAGGTCTTGTTGGATGAACGTTGTCTTGTTGCATCTGTTGTAGATGCCTCAAGCAACGTTGTGTGCAAAGTGGCCAACATCTATGTGCCCGCACAGTCTTCGGACCGTCCTTCATTTCTCTCTAGTTTTCTTTCTCTTTCTTTGTGGTCCAATGTGTTCAACACACCTTGGATGCTTATGGGTGACTTCAACATTCACCTCCACTCTTTATCTGTCTCTCGGCAAGCTGATGTCGCTCCCTTGGTTCACTGGTTGCGTACTCACTTTACCAACTGTCATCCAGAAGGTCTTCCAACGTTTCCAAAGAGCAATACTTGTATTGATTACCTCTTTGGTCACTCGTCTCTTGCGTCTCGTTTGACAAACGGTCAATTGCTGTATATGCCTAGTAGGTGGACTGATCACTCTCTCCTAACTGTTGATCTGTTGCCTGCGACAGCTAGCATTGGTCCTGGTAGTTGGCGGTTCAATCCAACTCTCCTTGCTGATAAAGAGTTTCTTGCTTTGTTGAATGCCACGGTGTCATTGTTCTTCTCTGGTGCTGCTGGTAGTGGGTCTAGGGGTACAAATACTAGTCAAGGTGGTAGAGGTGATCCTGAAAGCACGGTGGCTCGATGGGAATCCTTCAAGTTGTTACTAAAGTGCTGTGCACAAAAGTACACTCGAGGCATGAAAGCACGATTCAAGAACAAAGTTTTTACGCTTCAACTGCAACGTATTAGGGCTTTATCGACGTCTGTATCCGGTATTGGGACTAGGAATGCTGTTGATCCAACTGACAGAGTGTCTCCTGATTCAGGTGATACTGAACAGGTCAGACAACTAGAAGTTTTGATCGAGAATCAGATACAGAAAGAGACTAGTCAGAATATGCTTCGCTCTGCCACTCGTTGGCATGAAAAGGGAGAACGTAATAACAAGTATTTCTACCGTGTGATCAAGGAGCGACAGTCTCAACAGACTATTCAATCCTTAAAGTGCTCTACTACTGGGGATATCTTAGTGGATGCAGCGGCTATCAATAGGGAGGCCCAAGGTTTCTACCAAAGGCTATACACCCCTGATAATGTTGATGTTGAAGCTATTGATACTCTCCTAGGGAATGTTCCCTCTGATGTACGATTATCGTCCTTGGATGGTGATATGCTCATGGAACTTCCAACCCGTGATGTGCTGGTGTCTCTGCTCTCTCATGCTCCCAAGTCTAAAAGTCCTGGTCTTGATGGTCTTCCTTTTGAGTTGTATCAATATCTTGCTGGTGTCTCTTCTGGTTTTCTTGACTTGCTTGTGGATGTCTTGAGTGTAGCTTTCTCTGGTGTGTTTCCTCCTTCGTGGCAGCAAACTCGGATGGTGCTTTTGTTCAAGAAAGGTGACCCTCAGTTGTTGGTTAATTGGAGACCTTTGTCCTTGATTAACAGTGATGCCAAGTTATTTACAAAGCTCATTGCTAATCGTATGAACAAAGTGCTACCCAAGTTGATCAATCCTTATCAAACTGGTTTTCTTCCTCATCGTCTCATCTCAGATAATGGCTGGCTAAATCAGTTGCTCATGTCTCACCTTCGTGTTGTTGCTCCTGATTTGTCTCAAGTAGCTGTTCTTCTAGATCAAGAAAAGGCGTATGATAGGGTTCATCCCGAGTACCTTCGTCGTGTTTTGCTTCGCTTTGGTTTTCCTGGTGGTTTGGTGTCTTGTCTGTCTTCTTTGTTCTTTGGAACCAAGATTTCAGTGTCTATTAATGGTTGGCTTGGTTCTCCTGTGCCTCAATTGCGAGGTCTTCGTCAAGGTGATCCTCTCTCTCCGTTGTTGTTCAATCTGGCGTTTGAGCCTTTGCTTCGTTCTCTTCTTGCTTGTCCTGGCCTTTCTGGTGTCACTCTGTCTCCTGTTGATATCCCACGTAAATGGAAACCTTCACCGGTGGAAGTCCGTGAGGATCTTGGTACTGGTGCCTGGAATTGGTCTCCGGATTATGTCAGTCGCTCTGTTGCTCCTCATCCTGTCAAGATTCTCAGTTATGCGGATGATCTGGAAGTGTTTTTGTCGTCTCCTGACGAGTGGTCTGTTCTGTTGTCTGTTCTTGATCTGTATGGCCGAGCATCTAATGCGAAAGTCAATATCAGCAAGACAGTTCTGGTGTCGTTGTCTGGTGTGTCTCACTCTTCTTGGGTTACTTTGGCGGATTCTGCTGGTCTCCAGTGGCATGATGCTCACTCTCGTGGTGCAGTACGTTACTTGGGTTATCCCTTGTATCATACTGAAAGTCAACTTCAAGACTATCTGGATGGTGTTCTGGTGAAGGTCCAAAGACACAGTAACTTGTTGAAGCAAAGGAATCTCTCCATTAGGGGAGCAGGACTAGTGGCTAACTCGTTACTGTTGTCCAAGGTGTATCATGTGTTGCGTGTTGTTCCTGGTGGTGGTGCTACCGAGTCGTGGGTGATGGCTCTCAAGAAGGTAGTACGTGATTATTTGGTGTCTTTCCGTCCTGGTGTTGCTTGGTCTACTTTGTGTCTTCCTCGCAAGTTTGGTGGTGTTGGTTTGGTGGATATAGCAGATCAGAGCCTAGCTCTGCATCTTGTCTATTTGCAACGTTTGTTGCGTCCACTGTCGTCTTCTGATTTCGTCTCTTCTTGGTTGGTGTATGCTTTCCAGGTGTACTCTGGTCATAAGTCTGTCTTGCCTTGGTTTTGCTTCCCTGACAAGTTCAAGACTCGTGTATCTTCTGTGCCTGTCTTAAAACATCTCGGTAAACTCATGCTCAAATTGCCAAAGCTAGTTCCTTCCTCTGGTTGGTCTGCTAGGTGGTTTTTGGATTTTCCATTGTGTTCTGTACTTAGTACTGTGTCTTCTGTTCATCCTCCTTGTGATCCTTCACGTCTTGATCCTCGTTTTCTGGTCTCTGATGTCTCTTTTTGGCAGCCTGATTTAGGTATCGTAGATGGTGTCACTTCTCACTTTGCTTGGCCCTCTCGTACTTTGCGGTCTGTCTTTCTTGCTCTTCATAGAGATCGTGGTCCTGTCTCTCTGGTATACCCGCCCGTCATGGATAGTAAAATAGTCTTGTCTCATGCAGACTATTATACTATGCCCCCTTCTGATGGTGCTTCTTCTTGGATGCCAGATTGCTCCCACTGGGTCATCTCCAATTCGTCTCGGTCGTCTGTTCCTCTTGCTCGTCTCTCTCTTGGTGCTCTTCGGAGGTATTGGCATCCATCAAAAGATGTCATTACGACTCGTATGGGTCCACCATTACGGCTACCGGCTCATTTGAGACTGTCTCCTGTATCTTGGCGTCTCTTTTGGTCTCTCGAAATGCCTGCAAAGGCTTTCACTCCTTGGTGGCGTCTACTACACGATCGTGTTGCTACTCGTTCTTGGTGTCATAAGATTGTCCCTGACAAAGTTCCGTCCCCTGTCTGTGCTCTCTGTGGTTTGTTTGAAGAGGACCTTTACCACTTTGTGGTGGGTTGTCAGCTCAAGTCTTGGTTCTGGCAGGATGTAGTCTCTTTGTTGTCCTTACAAGAGCTACTCCCCTCTGATGACTCCATTTGGTTGGCTCTAACTAGTCTCTGTTCTTCTGGTGATTTACAGGTGATCGATGAGGATGTTCTGGTTGCTCTCGGTGCTACTTACAGTACACTTTGGAAGTATCATTGGCGATGCGTCATAGACGAGGAGCCTTGGATAGCTTCAGCTGCTCTGAACATGGTCCGTCAAGACCATGGTTCACTTTTTTCTACTCTTTCTTTGGCAAGTGTTCAAGCTGGCACCTTGGCCTTGCCCATAACTAATCTATAGTTGTTAAAAACAAAGTTAATAAAGATACACTTTAATACAAAAAAAAAAGCATCCTTCAAAAGGTGTAGGCTCTTTCGCGTATTCATAACTTCTGCTGTCACTCTGTCTCCTGTTGATATCCCACGTAAATGGAAACCTTCACCGGTGGAAGTCCGTGAGGATCTTGGTACTGGTGCCTGGAATTAGTCTCCGGACTATGTTAGTCGCTCGGTTGCTCCTCATCCTGTCAAGATTCTCAGTTATGCGGATGATTTGGAAGTGTTTTTGTCGTCTCCTGACGAGTGGTCTGTTCTGTTGTCTGTTCTTGATCTGTATGGCCGAGCATCTAATGCGAAAGTCAATATCAGCAAGACAGTTCTGGTGTCGTTGTCTGGTGTCTCCCACTCTGCTTGGGTTGCTTTGGCTGACTCTGCTGGTCTCCAGTGGCATGATGCTCACTCTCGTGGTGCAGTACGTTACTTGGGTTATCCCTTGTATCATACTGAAAGTCAACTTCAAGATTATCTGGATGGTGTTCTGGTGAAGGTCCAAAGACACAGTAACTTGTTGAAACAAAGGAATCTCTCCATTAGGGGAGCAGGACTAGTGGCTAACTCGTTACTGTTGTCCAAGGTGTATCATGTTTTGCGTGTTGTTCCTGGTGGTGGTGCTACCGAGTCGTGGGTGATGGCTCTCAAGAAGGTAGTACGTGATTATTTGCTGTCTTTCCGTCCTGGTGTTGCTTGGTCTACCTTGTGTCTTCCTCGCAAGTTTGGTGGTGTTGGTTTGGTGGATATAGCAGATCAGAGCCTAGCTCTGCATCTTGTCTATTTGCAACGTTTGTTGCATCCACTGTCTTCTTCTGATTTCGTCTCTTCTTGGTTGGTGTATGCTTTCCAGGTGTACTCTGGTCATAAGTCTGTCTTGCCTTGGTTCTGCTTCCCAGACAAATACAAGTCTCGTGTATCTTCTGTGCCTGTGTTGAAACATTTCGGTAAACTTCTGCTGAAATTGCCAAAGCTAGTTCCTTCCTCTGGTTGGTCTGCTAGGTGGTTTTTGGATTTTCCACTGTGTTCTGTACTTAGTACTGTGTCTTCTGTTCGTCCTCCTTGTGATCCTTCACGTATTGATCCTTGTTTTCTGGTCTCTGATGTCTCTTTTTGGCAGCCTGATCTAGGTATTGTGGATGGTGTCACCTCTCACTTTGCTTGGCCCTCTCGTACTTTGCGTGCTGTCTTTTTAGCTCTACATAGAGATCGTGGTCCTGTCTCTCTGGTATACCCGCCTATCATGGATAGTAAAATAGTCTTGTCTCATGCAGACTATTATACTATGCCCCCTTTTGATGGTGCTTCTACTTGGATGCCAGATTGCTCCCACTGGGTCATCTCCAATTCGTCTAGGTCGTCTGTTCCTCTTGCTCGTCTCTCTCTTGGTGCTCTTCGGAGGTATTGGCATCCATCAAAAGATGTCATTACGACTCGTATGGGTCCACCATTACGTCTGCCTGCTCATTTGAGGCTCTCTCCTGTGTCTTGGCGTCTCTTTTGGTCTCTCGAAACGCCTGCAAAGGCTTTCACACCTTGGTGGCGTTTGTTACATGATCGAGTCGCGCATCGTTCGTGGCGCCATCGAATTGTTCCGGGGACAAATCCTATCTCTAGTTTCCGCTCTTTGAGGTTTCTTAAATTTAGTCAGCAGCACTTGGCAGTATGGTTTAGTCTTTGTAGCTTGAAAAAAGGGTTGCTTTTGATGGAGATATGCCAGTTTTATATTGGACCCCCTTTTTTTGACCTCAACCCTCAGGCAAAAACTTCAGTTTTCAACATTTTGCTAGACAGGAAAGTAATAACACATTCACCAAACTATACCACTGGATGCGCATTGTTGCTGGCTATGGCTATCACTTATTTGATAGGCATAGATGACTTATTATTTTGTCAAGATAATGGGCGAAAAGTGCTATTTCTGGAGCATCAAAACGGCATTATCCATGTTCAAGCTTGAAGGCTGTTTGAATGTCCGACTAAAACCTTGTAATTGGGTCCCCCTATTCCCCATGCTCTATTTCTTCATATTCTTATTATATATAACCAGAATAAAAAATGTATACTAAAGTCAGGCATCAAGAGGCACATTTTGATGCAAGGAGTTGTTAGAAAAATTGCTTTTAACAGTAGAAAAATCTCACTAAGTTTTCACACACACACAAATTCACCAAGTTTGAAGTTTGATTGCTAATTCTTTATGATGGTCCTTTGATGTTTGGGATTACTTTAACGTAGCAGAACGATCATATTGCAACATGATTATTGTGGAATTTATAGCTTGTTATAGATACAAATTCACGGAAAAAAAAGAATAAAAAAGCAATAAGTTAACTTGATAAAGGTATATGTATATTTATTGTTGTGCTATTCCAAGATTGAATGAGGATTAAAAGTAGTCTAAGAATCGAAGGTATTATCTATAGCTATTTGACAGTGCCGCAGCAATAGGACCTTGATCCAGGATAGAGGATAATTGTATAAGCATTAAACCAGTAAACAAAGAATACGTAGATAATAAGAATTAGCAGATCACCAATTAGACAGGAGTCAAGGAGGTACGAATAATGGATAGAATGTTCTTCAGAGTAGATTTGGTGGAAGAACATTTATCAGGATTGACACCCATTTGCAGGAACGCAATGCCATAAGCTACTACAACTACGTTGAGGTCAAAAACCACCTTGAGCAATATCAAGAACAGGAGAATAATGAGTATCCAACTCAGGCGTAAGAGAAAACTCAAAGAGCTTTCGCATAACCGAAGTCAAAGATATAGGCCGGTAGTTGGCAGGATCAGACGCATCACCTTTCTTGTAGATAGGAAAGACCTGAGCTTGACGCCAGAGAGCAGGAGTATACGACCATTGGTAACAGAGAGTGAACAGCAAAGACAATACTGGAGCAATCTCATACACCAAAGACTTGAGCATCTCAGCTTTGATATGATCTGGACCAGGAGCTTTACGTGTTGGGAGTCGCTTAATGTGAGATACAAGAGTATCAACATCAAAAAGAGACATATCCGCAGGCACACGAAAAGGCAGAGCAGAATCATTAGCTGGAGGGGCAGCAGGACGTGTGGCAGAAGCAAGCAAAGAACCATTGTAGACCGAGGCAAGATGAGACCCCATATGGGCAACAGAAGCAGCAGGACCCTCTGGATGACGATAAGTAGGAGAGGACTCTTTATTACGCTTAATGCGCTTGATAGCAGCAGTAGCCTTTGAGAAATCACTCTCCAACGCAGAACAAAACTGTTTCCAGGACCTTCGCTTTGCAGCTTGCACCAAAGAACGGAACTTCCGGTGTGCGTCTTTGTACAGAACCCATTTCTCAATTTTAGCATACCCGAAGGCATGCCTCCATTGACTGTAGAGACAATCACGAGCAGCAGCAGCATCTTGAATTGCTTGCGTCCAGTACTTCTTCCAATGGCCAGGACGACCAGATTTTACACCAAGAGAACTATCCAGACATTCATACAAACATTGATTCAGAGAATCGTTGAGTGTATCAATATCAGGACGAACACCACCAGGAGAACCAGACACCAAACCAGAGAGAGTATCAACCAAAGGAGCCACTGAAGATCGAAAGGATTCACGGAGCAAGCCCAAAGGCTGCTCTTTCGTCAATTTCGAGAGCTTCCACTGACGCCGAGGAGCCAAACCAGAATCACCTAGAGACACAGTATCATCAGGAGGTGGTACATACTCGAAGGTAAGACACATCAACCGATGATCAGAACCAAGAGAGAGATCAGACTCAACCACCAGTTGAGGGTTTACCAAAGCAGCCTCACCAATATTTGTTAAGAACAGGTCAATGATGCTACTCATTTCTTGCTGCTGCCGGAAAGAGGAGTAGGTTTTCACACCAAAAGCCAAAGACGCATTCAAAACAGAGAAGCAATACTCATCAAGCCAAGGCTTAAGAGCATTACCACGAGCATTCACAGTAGCATCTCCAGTTAAAGAACCCAACCGAGCGTTGAAATCACCACAAAGAATTGTATCCCTAGTCATAGGTAATGAACTAAGGGCCGAGAGCACCTTATCAGAAGATAAGGGTGGAGGAAAGTATACACAATGAACCGTCAGGGTGCCAACCTTAAGGGACAAAGTGTGCGGATTATAAGAAGGTAGTTGGGAAACAGAGAAAGGACAGGAAGGAGAGACAAAAGCAGTAATACCACCAGAACCACGGTTAAAAGCACCAGGTACTTTCGAACCATAGAGGTGATACTGAGACCAGTCTGTGGGAAAGGAGCCAGAAGTAAGCCAAGTTTCAGTAACCAGCAAGACGTGTGTATCCAAAACATGAGACAGAACGTCATGCACTACTGATTGCTTAAGACCATTCGCATTCCAAAGAGAGAGAGAGACATAAAGCGTGGGGACATAGACATTGACATTATTTAGCAGTACCGATGATTCAGGCATGGAACACATTAATGTTCCATATCAGAGCCATTCTCATCTGTGACAGAAGTGGAATTCTCTCCTTCAGAAAGCTCCTCATCAGAGTCAGAAGCAAGTCGACGACGGAAAAAGAATTTGGCCCTCTTGGGTTCCTTCACAGCGTAACGTTTGGCAGCAGCAGCAATAGCAGCAGAGAGATCATCTTGACCAATCCAGCCTTGTTCAGAAAAGTACTTTCCAACAGCACTCACATTGAGTGGATGCAAGAAAGACAGAGTTTGCAAACAGCGAGTTTCATTGAACTGATAGATTAGAGCATGACGTTCAGGACCAGAGAGAGTAGCAAACTTAGGGTCAGCAATGTTGTCAGGGTTGAGAGCATCAAAATCAGTAACAATTTCAGCCTCGCATTTGGTAACCAGATCAAGAAATTCTTCGACATATTGCACATGAAGAAGAATACCAAAGACGTCAGGACCAGGGAAAGAGATATCCAAAATACGGCCAAGATCAACGCCAACATCCTTAAGAGTCGAGCGAATATCAGAACGCAGAAGCTTACCAGATCGACCAAGGTACACATATTGGTAGCCTCGGGGCCCTTTAGCAGCAGTAGACTTGAACATACGTCCAGCAATACGACGCTTTTTGGCCAGATTCTTTGAAACGACAGCAGGATCGGGGCGGTTAGCAGCAGCAGAAGCAATTGTCAAAAAACTTTTTTGACCGGTGGCAGTAGCATCAGTATCCATAGAGATATTGGCATTAACAGTAGCATTGTTAGCAGTAATTTTAGGCTTTGGAGAGCCTTGGCTAGAAGTACCTTTACCCCCCTTGACGGGGTCCGAATCAGAATTGTTGTGACTTGAAACAAGACCCTGCAATTTTTCAATTGCCAGGTCCTTGGCCTGTAAAACTTTTTTCAATTCTTCATTTTCCTTTTCCAAGAGGTCAAGGCGTGTAAGAAGATTGTCATGTTGTTGCACTTTGTCGGCAAGTAAGGTAAGCTGTTGCTGTTGTTCCTGTACCGTATGAAAGAGCTGAAGTAAATCCACATTCTGTAGATTGGAATCCATGGCTGAGAATATTTTATAAAATTTGGAAATTTAATAAAATATGAAGGAGATGTCCAACAAACTTGAAACTATAACACAATGTACGTTGACTAAAGGCAAGTAAATTGGTATAATTAGGGGCTGATTGGAGTGTTGCTTGTTGAGTTATTGCGTTTTTCGTGGTTCACTACAGCCCTATGGTTACCCTGATATGCCCTGAAACGACCCTGAAATGGCGATATTGTAGGGCGTATCAGGGAAACCCCGAACTGGAGGTTTTAGATACAACCCTCGAACGCCCTCCATAACGGCTGTATAATGGTTCCTGATACAGCTTCTATTATTCCAAGATTAGTGACATCTCAGGGTCCCAAAATTAGCCATTTAATGGCTTCCTTAAACTGCTGCTTAGATGGCCATATACAGACTACCCTAATTCGAAACCTGGTATGGCCATTTAATCATACCTCAATACGTCCATGGAATGGCCGTCTTGTGCATCACTTAGTGCTCCATGGCAGCTGTATTAGGGACTTTCTATTGTACATCCATTGGCTCGATAAACATCTATTTCTTAAATATTGCAAATGATGGCATGCATTCATTGGTCTGCCATGTTCATGACACATCGTTTTTACTTTGCTTATTGGCTTTTAACACATCTTAAATCATTGAAATATGGATCTATTGGGTCATTTAGATTTTTTGATTGTTAAATTGAGGTTTATTATTGGGTAAAATACACTGCCATTACGCAATATTGACATGTATGATACGCTGCTGCAAAATGGCGTGAATCATTATTTCTATGGTGTGAAAAATAGCAGAGAGACAGTGGATAAAAAGTAGCAATGTCGAATAGAATAGATAATATCTTTTGTAAATACTGTAAACGAGGCTAAAGCAGGAAACGTGATGATGATCACGAAACATCAAAGCCCAAAGAAACTAAATCAGCAATATTGTGGTGGCAGGAGAAAAAATGACCAACGGTAAAGCGAAAGAAATTCCGTGCTAGCTTATGACATTTGGCATCATATAATATGGCTTTAATTTATATCTATGACAGTAAACAACGAAAATGAGATGTTGATGATCAGCTTCAATTAATGTAAAGGAGTGTATTTGCAACAACTTACTATTATACACAGCGGATATCATGAGCAGCTTAAAGAAGCCAAACCAGAAGCAGACATGATTAGCAGCCTTCTTGTTAACAGATGTGTCTCCTGCTGTTTGTGTAAGAAGAATTAATATGAAATGTGCATACCAACAGACATGGAAGTTGAGCAATGAGGACATTTCAAATACCTTTAGCGCGACGATGTGTAGACCAAGATGTGTGATAGCGCGGATACAAGAGCTCACAAAGCATGAACGCACGACGATGAGACATGAGCTTGGCCAGCTGGTACTAGGTTCGCAACGATTAGCTTTATTAGAAGAGCACAACATTATTATGGAACCTACTGCTGAAATCATGTCATGTGTTTCATGAGAAAAAGCATTTCACAATAGCCTTCTGCGAGCATCATCCAAAGAAAACATAAACTTATTAATTTGAGCATACATATACATCCGTGTTGTTGTTAACCACAAGCAACCTTCTGTACATACCTTCAAACGTTTCTATGTTTGAACAAAAAAAAAATAAGAAGGGAAAGAAGAAAATAGAAGAAAACGAATCAATAATCTTTTTATTCGCAATAAAAACACCCAATTTAGAAATACCAAAGCAAAGAAAAAAGTATAAACTGTTTGATGATTGCCAGTTGTTGTCATGTCATTTTAGCTATTATCCATTAAGCCTTTTTTTTTGTAACTACCATGGACAACTTTAGAAGTAATAGATGCCCTCCAATTGTTGCATCCACCGCCACATCATCCTCCAGTTCCAATGCTGCTCAAGCAGCCAGAAGACAATCCCGTGCTCCTGAATTTATCCACTCACCAATCGCTATTGTACCAGACTATATAGATGGTATGAATGCCTACGTGAAAATGCCCGAACAAATAATTTTCTAATAAAAGGGTAACTAACCAATACAAAAAGAAAGTTTAGAGCAAGCATACTCTACAGTGCTTACCCTTTCTCATGCATTAGAAATGAAGATACACACAGAAAAAAAAAGGTTCTGCACCTGAATTTTTCAAAGGCTCTAAATTTTTTCCTACTAGTAAAATTGATTTTTTTTATTTTTTTAATAATTTCTTTTGGTCGTTTTAGGGTTCCGTAAAACGTCCTAGAACCACTGCGGGCTGTAGTGGTTCACTACAGCCCTATGGTTACCCTGATATGCCCTGAAACGACCCTGAAATGGCGATATTGTAGGGCGTATCAGGGAAACCCCGAACTGGAGGTTTTAGATACAACCCTCGAACGCCCTCCATAACGGCTGTATAATGGTCCCTGATACGGCTTCTATTATTCCAAGATTAGTGACATCTCAGGGTCCCAAAATTAGCCATTTAATGGCTTCCTTAAACTGCTGCTTAGATGGCCATTTAATCATACCTCAATACGTCCATGGTATGGCCGTCTTGTGCATCACTTAGTGCTCCATGGCAGCTGTATCAGGGACTTTCTATTGTACATCCATTGGCTCGGTAAACATCTATTTCTTAAATATTGCAAATGATGGCATGCATTCATTGGTCTGCCATGTTCATGACACATCGTTTTTATTTTGCTTATTGGCTTTTAACACATCTTAAATCATTGAAATATGGATCTATTGGGTCATTTGGATTTTTTGATTGTTAAATTGAGGTTTATTATTGGGTAAAATACACTGCCATTACGCAATATTGACATGTATGATACGCTGCTGTAAAATGGCGTGAATCATCATTTCTATGGTGTGAAAAATAACAGAGAGACAGTGGATAAAAAGTAGCAATGTCGAATAGAATAGATAATATCTTTTGTAGATACTGTAAACGAGGCTAAAGCAGAAAACATGATGATGATCACGAAACATCAAAACCCAAAGAAACTAAATCAGCAATATTGTGGTGGCAGGAGGAAAAATGACCAACGGTAAAGCGAAAGAAATTCCGTGCTAGCTTATGACATTTGGCATCATGTAATATGGCTTTAATTTATATCTATGACAGTAAACGAAAATGAGATGTTGATGATCAGCTTCAATTAATGTAAAGGAGTGTATTTGCAACAACTTACTATTATACACAGCGGATATCATGAGCAGCTTAAAGAAGCCAAACCAGAAGCAGACATGATTAGCAGCCTTCTTGTTAACAGATGTGTCTCCTGCTGTTTGTGTAAGAAGAATTAATATGAAATGTGCATACCAACAGACATGGAAGTTGAGCAATGAGGACATTTCAAATACCTTTAGCGCGACGATGTGTAGACCAAGATGTGTGATAGCGCGGATACAAGAGCTCATAAAGCATGAACGCACAACGATGAGACATGAGCTTGGCCAGCTGGTACTAGGTTCGCAACGATTAGCTTTATTAGAAGAGCACAACATTATTATGGAACCTACTGCTGAAATCATGTCATGTGTTTCATGAGAAAAAGCATTTCACAATAGCCTTCTGCGAGCATCATCCAAAGAAAACATAAACTTATTAATTTGAGCCTACATATACATCCGTGTTGTTAACCACAAGCAACCTTCTGTACATACCTTCAAACGTTTCTATGTTTGAACAAAAAAAAAATAAGAAGGGAAAGAAGAAAATAGAAGAAAAAGAATCGATAATCTTTTTATTCACAATAAAAACACCCAATTTAGAAATACCAAAACAAAGAAAAAAGTATAAACTGTTTGATGATGATTGCCAGTTGTTGTCATGTCATTTTAGCTATTATCCATTAAGCCTTTTTTTTGTAACTACCATGGACAACTTTAGAAGTAATAGATGCCCTCCAATTGTTGCATCCACCGCCACATCATCCTCCAGTTCCAATGCTGCTCAAGCAGCCAGAAGACAATCCCGTGCTCCTGAATTTATCCACTCACCAATCGCTATTGTACCAGACTATATAGATGGTATGAATGCCTACGTGAAAATGCCCGAACAAATAATTTTCTAATAAAAGGGTAACTAACCAATACAAAAAGAAAGTTTAGAGCAAGCATATTCTACAGTGCTTACCCTTTCTCATGCATTAGAAATGAAGATACACACAGAAAAAAAAGGTTCTGTACCTGAATTTTTCAAAGGCTCTAAACTTTTTCCTACTAGTAAAATTGATTTTTTATTTTTTTAATAATTTCTTTTGGTCGTTTTAGGGTTCCCTAAAACGTCCTAGAACCACTGCGGGCTGTAGTGGTTTTGAGAAAACTTTTTTCAAAAAGGGTGGCAAAAAGTGATGAAAAACGGAAAGAAATGCGGGTATAGCTCAGCTGGGAGAGCGTTAGACTGAAGATCTAAAGGTCAGGTGTTCGATCCACTTTAGCCGCAATTTTTTACAAGTTTTCGAAGTAGCGGTGCATGTAGACTTTATCGTGAGTAGATATATAGTTTTTGAGTAGACTTGAATAAATGTAAACAAAAGAGTATATCTCTACACACGACACTCTTTTCTTCTTTTGCTACTGTCGTGATCAGGGATATGTTTTGGTGTAGAAATATATGAATGTATACAAAAGAATATATATGAGATATAAGATGGTCTTTATTATTTTACAAATTGATTTGATATTTATATTCACTAAAAGGTTACACACAAAGTCCGTGTGTACCTGACAATACTATCTTCTTTCAACAAACCAATATCAAAATCAAATGCCAATTCAACTCAATCTCAATTATCTGTTAAATCTATACTACTACATTCAACATTGGAACTCGTATTATTGATGCGCAATCATAACTCATGTGCTACTCCCAGTATCCAAATGCCCTGAAACTAGCGGGAGAAAACAAGGTTCAAATCATAAATATCAAACTGTCATGAATGCCATTTCCAACATCATGAACTTATTATCTCAAACGCACATATTATATAATCCATTTCCATAAAGTCTAGATAAATCAACCCACGTAAATTAAGTAATCCATCATTGTTTAGTATACAGATATCATTGCAGATATTCTACTTAGATCCATTTTGATCCATGAAAACAAGGATCACTTAACAGACATTCAGTTAACAAATTAGTATAAATAACGTGAATCTTAACAATCAATTGAATAAACCATCTTACATCTATCCTACAATTGCCTTGCAAAGGATCTTATATTTTATCCACATTTTAACTCACAACTGTTACTTGAAGCTCTTTAGCTATCTTATATTACTATTTCTATTATTTTACAATTGTTATTAGTAGGATCCCTTGAGTTATATTATACACATTACTTATTGCTGTTATTGATTCATTGTATTCATTTCTTTTTATATTTCTCTTTATATTTCTTTTACTACTTGTTTATTTGTTTACTTTAGTTGGACTACTATAAACCTGGTGCTCATTTAATAGTTAGATCTGCTTTGGCTCATTTATCTGTTTCATTCTATTTTATAAAACTATATCCACTGCTACTCGTACGCAACGCAACATTAATTAAAAGGTTACACCACACAAAGTCTGTGAGTACCTGACGGATAAAAAAGTTGTCAGGTACACACTGACGTTGTGTGTAACCTTTTTAGTTAATATAAATATGAAATCAATATGTAAAACAATAAATGATATCTTTTTATCATTCATATTGTGCTATATACGTTCATCATATATTTTTTTTTGTGGGTACATCAAACATCGCCTGTAGCAAAATGTCAAAAAGTTACATATAAAGGTCTCACAAACAAAGTTTCAGGGGCTGCGCTGATTTAGTATATGCCTTAGTGGAAGTCTTCATTTTTGCGTGCAGAAACTCGATCGTTTGATTTTCGATGAAAAACATGAGGTACCCCTCATTGTTGCGTCCAACGGGATACTTGAGTTAGAATAACTCAATTGTAATCGGATCATCATACTTCATTTGACACTAGATCTTTTGATAGATCCTCAAGATAAGAAACAAGCTACTTAGTTGTTAGAGAACATTCTAAATGGTCTGTGATTAATGAGAGATTTGGGAAGATTACGGCATGTTTGAGACAATGCCCAACTCAACCTAAATTCTGGATCAGACCATTGTTCCTGATAAAATACTGTGTTGTAAATGTATGTTTGACACCACTTGTCAAACATCAGGTCATTAAACAATAAGATATATTGATTGACTTAGCGATTATGAGTTAGTACAAAAGGTATGCTTAATTCAATTAATAAATCTTTAGTTTTCGTATCTGGCTTAATTTACAAGTCTTTATTTTACTTTTATATTTTCGCTACTTGTATCTTTTCTCTGGATGCAACAGTGTTCCTTTTGTAGAATGTTGTACAACTATGGCATCCGGGCATAGTTGACGAATTCGAGTATGTTGTTATTAATTTGGTTTTAATTTGGATAAAGAGAACACACACTCATGATAAACATCACTAGTGGGAATGGATACACTGTGATCAAGAGTGATTCATTCACACCATATGAGCGATAAGGATGTTGCTTCACTTTAGTATTTTTAGAGGTTGTGTGTATATACATTTAGAAAGGTTTATTATTTGACTCAAATAGCATGAGTGCTCATGAGTGGTATTTGATGATGGACTTTTGTATTTCAGTAACATTGCTTTGAGGGCGCTATTCCATTACAGACTTGTTGGCTGTCTAATAACCTTTTGCTTTGATACATTCTTCTATACGGCTAGGCATGCTATCTATTACCCTTCGGCAATCTTCCACAGTGATTATATTGCACCAAGTATGAACAACTCGTTGATACAACTCGTTCAGCTTGATTTTCAACAAGCGCCGCATGTTTTGAATTGGGTTAAGGTCCAGAGATTGCCAAATTTTCAGCCGTATAGTCAGCCATTGGGATCAGATCCTCCTTTAAAATTTGTTTTTAGAGATAACGATTTATTATTCTATCGATCTTGCAGATCCAGCCAACTTCAGCATATGATATGGTGCTCCGAAACATGATACTACCACCACCATGCTTTCGCGTAGCCTTTACATATTTTCGTCGCAACTGCTCACCGCCACGAACCCAACTCCAAACGAGGCCATCCGAGGTAATGAACCGGTTAGTTTTGGTCACATCGGACCAAATAACACGTTTCCAATCATCCAAGGTCCAGTCACAATGAACCAAACACCATTTAAGTCGATTTTTCGCATTGGTTGCGCTAATGTCAAGCTTCTTCTCTTTCTCAAAAGCTTCAAGGCAAGCCTCCCTCAAGATCAAATCTTACCTGATATGGAGTTTCAACCTCTCAGTTTGTATGATTCTCGCAGCGATGGAGCATACACAAGTGGCTATGTGTGAAGGTGTTACCGTATCAGGTGTAGTGTACAAAGCCTCTATCTGCAAGGGGAGCACTGAATTTGGTGATGATCTGAAGCATGTACAGTTTACACTTATGCGTATTGTGGTGGACAAGACTATCTTCTTGTCGGATTTGATGGAATCCTTGTCATATTTTGGTAAGGTACTACAATTGAAGAAGTTTACTTACATGGGCTACTTCTGTGATGTTGGATATTTCGGTTGGATATCAGGTAGGGGATTTGGAGTATCAGGAGGCTCGTCTCTTAGGTAGAAGGATCTACCTCAGCGAGTTTATTTGCTTTGTGCCAGCGACTTACAAGGACGCGCCTCCTGTTTGTCATTTCTGCAGACATAGCGGACATATTCGCGCCAAATGTCCTGAACTGGCCAAGCGTCGATGCTTCAAGTGCGGCAAACAAGGTAGTATGTTGCGTTTTTGTCCTGAGAAGGGAGGTGATGAAGCAAATTATCTGAAGAAGAAGAAAGTCAGCCACCAAGTTGAGGCATCTGAGGAGGTTATCAAGGCCCGCGATGCCACCACCAAGATTATGGGTATTATTGATGAGGATAAGATGGGTAAGGACAAGGAGGAGAACAAAGATGAGAATACCTTTTTTTTTGTATAAAAAAAGATGAGAATACCTCCCTTCAGGGTGGTGAGGTCCAGGACGAATCTGAAAATGAAGAGTCTGGTGGTTTAGAGGATTTGGATGAGGAGATGAGTCTCCAAGAGGAGATTTATCAGGTAAAGGAGAAAGAGGATGATTTGATGGAAGATGAAGATGTGGTGCTAGCTGGTGGAGCTAGTAGATCTTTGGTGAAGAGCTCTGCTTATTCCAAGTATGCTCCCAGCAGCGTTGGCATGACAATGCAAGTGGATAAGCGTGAAGAGATGCTTGGTATGACCTCTTTACGTCAAGAGACTCAGCGCAAGAGGGAAGCTTTTGATCTCAAGATGAAGTAAGGTGCTGGTGGTCAAGGCTCTGGTGTTTCTGGTGTCTCTGGTGGTGTCAAGACAGATGGCAAATTAGCTAACAAGACTAAGCAGATGCCCGTAGGGCTCAATGAGTACAAAATTAGGCATGAAAATTGGATCGCTGAACACGCGTAGCTTGTTTATGCAATCCAATTCTACAACATTCAAAGAGTTTTCTTCTTATCTGCGTTCTTCCTCTCTCCAACTAGACATCCTTTGCTTGCAAGAGGTGTCTCATTTCCGCTCTCAATCAACTCTCACTGAATCTCAAGTCCGTTCCTTTTCTTTTGCTTTCCCTAATTGTTCTCTTGTTGTCTCTAAGCATTGTGCAATCATTTGTCTTAACTCTCGGTTTTCTTTGGTGGATACGGAGGTCTTGTTAGATGAACGTTGTCTTGTTGCATCTGTTGTAGATGCCTCAAGCAACGTTGTGTGCAAAGTGGCCAACATCTATGTGCCCGCACAGTCTTCGGACCGTCCTTCATTTCTCTCTAGTTTTCTTTCTCTCTCTTTGTGGTCCAATGTGTTCAACACACCTTGGATGCTAATGGGTGACTTCAACATTCACCTCCACTCTTTATCTGTCTCTCGGCAAGCTGATGTCGCTCCCTTGGTTCACTGGTTGCGTACTCACTTTATCAACTGTCATCCTGAAGGTCTCCCAACATTTCCAAAGAGCAATACTTGTATTGATTACCTCTTTGGTCACTCGTCTCTTGCGTCTCGTTTGACAAACGGTCAATTGCTGTACATGCCTAGTAGGTGGACTGATCATTCTCTCCTAACTGTTGATCTGTTGCCTGCGACAGCTAGCATTGGTCCTGGTAGTTGGCGGTTCAATCCAACTCTCCTTGGTGATAAAGAGTTTCTTGCTTTGTTGAATGCCACGGTGTCATTGTTCTTCTCTGGTGCTGTTGGTAGTGGGTCTAGGGGTACAAATACTAGTCAAGGTGGTAGAGGTGATCCTGAAAGCACGGTGGCTCGATGGGAATCCTTCAAGTTGTTACTAAAGTGCTGTGCACAAAAGTACACTCGAGGCATGAAAGCACGATTCAAGAACAAAGTTTTTACGCTTCAACTGCAACGTATTAGGGCTTTATCGACATCTGTATCCGGTATTGGGACTAGGAATGCTGTTGATCCAACTGACAGAGTGTCTCCTGATTCAGGTGATACTGAACAGGTCAGACAACTAGAAGTTTTGATTGAGAATCAGATACAGAAAGAGACTAGTCAGAATATGCTTCGCTCTGCCACTCGTTGGCATGAAAAGGGAGAACGTAATAACAAGTATTTCTACCGTGTGATCAAGGAGCGACAGTCTCAACAGACTATTCAATCCTTAAAGTGCTCTACTACTGGTGATATCTTAGTGGATGCAGCGGCTATCAATAGGGAGGCCCAAGGTTTCTACCAAAGGCTATACACCCCTGATAATGTTGATGCTGAAGCTATTGATACTATCCTAGGGAATGTTCCCTCTGATGTACGATTATCGTCCTTGGATGGTGATATGCTCATGGAACTTCCAACCCGTGATGTGCTGGTGTCTCTGCTCTCTCATGCTCCCAAGTCTAAAAGTCCTGGTCTTGATGGTCTTCCTTTTGAGTTGTATCAATATCTTGCTGGTGTCTCTAATGGTTTTCTTGACTTGCTTGTGGATGTCTTGAGTGTAGCTTTCTCTGGTGTGTTTCCTCCTTCGTGGCAGCAAACTCGGATGGTGCTTTTGTTCAAGAAAGGTGACCCTCAGTTGTTGGTTAATTGGAGACCTTTGTCCTTGATTAACAGTGATGCCAAGTTATTTACAAAGCTCATTGCTAATCGTATGAACAAAGTGTTGCCCAAGTTAATTAATCCATATCAAACTGGTTTTCTTCCTCATCGTCTCATCTCAGATAATGGCTGGCTAAATCAGTTGCTCATGTCTCATCTTCGTGTTGTTGCTCCTGATTTGCCTCAAGTGGCTGTTCTTCTAGATCAAGAAAAGGCGTATGATAGGGTTCATCCCGAGTACCTTCGTCGTGTTTTGCTTCGCTTTGGTTTTCCTGGTGGTTTGGTGTCTTGTCTGTCTTCTTTGTTCTTTGGAACCAAGATTTCAGTCTCTATTAATGGTTGGCTTGGTTCTCCTGTGCCTCAATTGCGAGGTCTTCGTCAAGGTGATCCTCTCTCTCCATTGTTATTTAATTTGGCATTTGAGCCTCTGCTTCGTTCTCTTCTTGCTTGTCCTGGCCTTTCTGGTGTCACTCTGTCTCCTGTTGATATCCCACGTAAATGGAAACCTTCACCGGTGGAAGTCCGTGAGGATCTTGGTACTGGTGCCTGGAATTGGTCTCCGGACTATGTTAGTCGCTCGGTTGCTCCTCATCCTGTCAAGATTCTGAGCTACGCGGATGATCTGGAAGTGTTTTTGTCGTCTCCTGACGAGTGGTCTGTTCTGTTGTCTGTTCTTGATCTGTATGGCCGAGCATCTAATGCGAAAGTCAATATCAGCAAGACAGTTCTGGTGTCGTTGTCTGGTGTCTCCCACTCTTCTTGGGTTGCTTTGGCGGATTCTGCTGGTCTCCAGTGGCATGATGCTCACTCTCGTGGTGCAGTACGTTACTTGGGTTATCCCTTGTATCATACTGAAAGTCAACTTCAAGACTATCTGGATGGTGTTCTGGTGAAGGTCCAAAGACACAGTAACTTGTTGAAACAAAGGAATCTCTCCATTAGGGGAGCAGGACTAGTGGCTAACTCGTTACTGTTGTCCAAGGTGTATCATGTCTTGCGTGTTGTTCCTGGTGGTGGTGCTACCGAGTCGTGGGTGATGGCTCTCAAGAAGGTAGTACGTGATTACTTGGTGTCTTTCCGTCCTGGTGTTGCTTGGTCTACCTTGTGTCTTCCTCGCAAGTTTGGTGGTGTTGGTTTGGTGGATATAGCAGATCAGAGCCTAGCACTGCATCTTGTCTATTTGCAACGTTTGTTGCATCCACTGTCTTCTTCTGATTTCGTCTCTTCTTGGTTGGTATATGCTTTTCAAGTCTATATTGGTCACAAGTCTGTCTTGCCTTGGTTTTGCTTTCCTGACAAGTTCAAATCTCGTGTATCTTCTGTGCCTATTTTAAAACATCTTGGTGAACTCCTGCTCAAATTGCCAAAGCTAGTTCCTTCCTCTGGTTGGTCTGCTAGGTGGTTTTTGGATTTTCCACTGTGTTCTGTACTTGGTACTGTGTCTTCTGTTCGTCCTCCTTGTGATCCTTCACGTATTGATCCTCGTTTTCTGGTCTCTGATGTCTCTTTTTGGCAGCCTGATCTAGGTATTGTGGATGGTGTCACCTCTCACTTTGCTTGACCCTCTCGTACTTTGCGTGCTGTCTTTTTAGCTCTACATAGAGATCGTGGTCCTGTCTCTCTGGTATACCCGCCTGTCATGGATAGTAAAATAGTCTTGTCTCATGCAGACTATTATACTATGCCCCCTTTTGATGGTGCTTCTACTTGGATGCCAGATTGCTCCCACTGGGTCATCTCCAATTCGTCTAGGTCGTCTGTTCCTCTTGCTCGTCTCTCTCTTGGTGCTCTTCGGAGGTATTGGCATCCATCAAAAGATGTCATTACGACTCGTATGGGTCCACCATTACGTCTGCCTGCTCATTTGAGGCTCTCTCCTGTGTCTTGGCGTCTCTTTTGGTCTTTGGAAATGCCTGCAAAGGCTTTCACACCTTGGTGGCGTCTCTTGCATGATCGTGTTGCTACTCGTTCCTGGTGTCATAGGATTGTCCTTGACAAAGTTCCGTCTCCTGTATGTGCTCTCTGTGGTTTGTTTGAAGAGGACCTTTACCACTTTGTGGTGGGTTGTCAGCTCAAGTCTTGGTTCTGGCAGGATGTAGTCTCTCTGTTGTCCTTACAAGAGCTACTCCCCTCTGATGACTCCATTTGGTTGGCGTTAGCAAGTCTCTGTTCTTCTGGTGATTTACAGGTGATCGATGAGGATGTTCTGGTTGCACTCGGTGCTGCTTACAGTACACTTTGGAAGTATCATTGGCGATGCGTCATAGACGAGGAGCCTTGGGTAGCTTCAGCTGCTTTGAACATGGTTCACTTTTCTCTACTCTTTCTTTGGCAAGTAATCAAGCTGGCACCTTGACCTTGCCCATAAATAATCCATAGCTTCTTAAATCATAAAGTTAATAAAGATACACTTTAATACAAAAAAAAAAAAAAAAAAAAAACATCAGAATTGAACCCACTACCAGGAACGCAATGTCATAGGCTACCATACTACAGGATTGCAATTGCACCAGCCCTCAAATGGCACCGCTTATATTCTTCTTGCTACGTCTAAACAAAGCTATCGTGCCCTACTACGCAACCTTGCTCATTCCTGCTATACTATGCGCAGCGTAAAACATATTCATTGCTATGATTTGATCTATATCCTAAACAGATTATACTCTGATTTACTATCTCTCGATCAATCATTTAAGCAACAAGCTGCAAGGTATTATCGTGAAGTCAGATACAATTATCAGTAGAGCATATTGTATGTTCAATTAACTCAGTTTTCTTCTTCTTATTATGCTTATTGACATAACACTATTATTAGTGGACAAATTTCTGCAGCAATGCGCTATGTATCAGCCATACAATCATCAAAAGCTTGCTTCCAGATACATCCCTTTTTTGTCCTTTGCTGATAGTACATCAGACCTACTAACTTTCTGTGTACTGAGGCTCCTTAATTTTAAAAGAAGAGAACACTAATCAAGTAGTCTATGCTGGCTGACAATTGAAATTTTACTTTTTTTTTTTTTTTTTTTTTTTTTTTTTTCGTACATGTTATTCATAACAGATAACAATTAGCTTTATTTTATTCGTGTGAGAAGACTTTAAAAAGAGGTACACACAACCAAGGCTTATAGAATAGGTATATGCCGAGAATGGACCTTTTTTTTTTTTTTTAGTTGATATTATAAACAAGTGGTGTAGTCTCGCGTACTTTGACACGATTTGAGTTTCAAGCCCGCGTTAATTAACTCCAAAAAAAAAGGAGAATGGCGTCGAACATTTCATCCATTTCTTCCTCTAGTACAAAGTTATATCAAATATGGATCTAAATTCATCTATAACTTTGGAAGGTTCATCTTCTTTAGTTGTAAAGTTCTTTGGTAGGTAAAAAATCAGCTTGGTTCATATACATTTCATCTCACCGCGTAGCCTTTTTTTTCAGAGTGTGGTTTAAATAGGTGAGTAGAGCGACCCAGAATATCGACAATGACAACTATAATTATAAACCATCATCTGCAATTAGTATACTCTATCAACGAGGACTTTACCCTATTGATGATTTCAAAATGACAACACGATATGGTATGAAGGTGTTGATTTCAACAAATCCTGAACTTACAGCCTATATCGATAAAATTATTCAACAATTACAAGGTATACGGTTTAGCACAACGATTCTGCATGTCAACTTACAGGACTGGAACGATAGAATGGTTGAAAACTAATACGATAAGCAAACTTGTCATTGTCATTAAATCAAGAGATACACTAGAAGTATTGGAGAGATGGAATTTCAATATCGAAGTCAACGGTGAAAATGGGCTCCCAATGGCAGAAAATATACCTCCTGATGAGTAAGTGCCTGCTTTTATTATATTGCTTCATTTGATACTCATATACACAATGCTCTACGCAGAGCCAAAATCATACAACAAAACACAACCAAACAAATTCAGTCCATATTACGACAAATTACGGCAAGTGTGTCATTTTTACCAGAATTAGAGACAGATGACTGTAAGATCCACTCTCAAACTTACATGTCATTTTATATAATGAACCTTATTTCTTTTTACAGGCACATTTAATGTATTAGTCTATGCCAACAAAGATGTAGTGGTGCCTGTAAAGTGGGGAGACAGTGGACCAGAACTCATTGAGGGTGGTGGAGAACATGTTCGCCTAAAGTCTTTCAACACTCTGGTACATAAAGTGGATTCATTCGTTGCATATAAAATGGATAGTGGTTTATAAAAAAAAAAAAAAAGGAGGAAGAGAGTTACTACATTATACTATACGGCATATATATATATCATTACTACTAAAGACAGTGTTTAAAGTGTGTATCCGTTTTTTCTTTTTTTTTTTTTTAAAAAAAAACAAAATCTAATTTTCTCCCAGCCTTCTTCTTATCCTTCTTGACCGAAATCCGATGTGAAAGTAACATGTTGTTTGATATCTACATCATTTACTGTGGGGCGAGAGCTTTGAACAGCCTTCAAAAAGTCCTGGATCGTTAATTCTGGCTCTAATAATTGATCTCCTTCGATATTCATCCAACTCATCACTTGAGCAGCAGGATCGCCTGGTGAACATGGGGTGAAATATTGACTCATTGTTCCTGGATTCAATCGAGATGGTGCAGTAACCTTACGATACGCTGGTTAGTTGTCTTGATTTGCAGCCAATGCACTTATCAATACTTACAGATTTAAAGTGAGTTGCGCTTTGAACCTTTCGAATGGGCTGCATAAGAGCATCTCTGACTAATACAGCAATATCTGAGCCAGAATAACCATCCGTCATGTCAGCAAGTTGTTTGTATTCTTGTTGCGAGAGTGTGCAAGGCGTGTTGCCCACATTCAAAGCAAACAAGTTGGCACGAGCATTTGCATCAGGAAGAGGGATATAAATACGTCTTTCAAATCTAATAGTTCATTGTCAGTCATTTGCATGAAATTCACGGAGAAGCAAAAAAAAAAAAAAAAAAAAAAAAAACGGCACCTTCTTCTGATGGCAGAATCAAGCTGCCAAGGTATATTTGTAGCACCAAGTACCAAAACACCATCCATGTCGTTTCCTACACCATTCATTTGGACCAAAAACTCTGTCTTGATACGACGAGACGCTTCTGATTCACCTTCACCTCTAGAGCCACATAGAGAATCAACTTCATCAATAAATACAATGGCGGGTTTGCTTTCTCTTGCCATTTGAAACAGTTGTTTGACTAATCTTTCGCTCTCACCAAGCCATTTCGAAACAAGGTCAGAAGATGACACAGAAAAGAACGTAGCGTTGGATTCTGTAGCGACAGCTTTTGCGAGATAGGATTTACCGGTACCAGGAGGCCCGTAGAGCAAAATACCGCGCCAAGGTTTACGTTGCCCTGTGAAGAGATGAGGGAATTTGATGGGTAAAATCACAGCTTCTTTCAAGGCCTCCTTTGCTAGCTCTAAACCAGCAACATCGTTCCAGCTCACATTTGGTTTTTCAGTCAAGATGGCACCAGATAAATTAGCTCTCATCTTTTTCATATCAGCATCATCCTCTTCATCGGATCCCCCACTAAGAAAGAAAAAAAAAAAAAAAAAAAGGATCAGCATGTGGGTTCTGTGTTTGCATGTTTCTTATTACACTTTTTTCGTTTTTCCAGCAGTAGCGCCGTTCTTGGTGGTAGGGCTGTTTCCCGTACTTTGCTTACTATTCTCTTCTTGGGTATTCAAAAAAGTCTTGAGAGTTTCAGCTCTGTCCAAGTATTCTACAAGCTTTTCGCGAATACGTTCCTTTAATCTATCGTTTTTCTCATCTAAAAACCTTGGATGAGTATCAGCTCATTCTCCTCCTCCCCCCCCACACACATCGACAAAGTACATACATCGAATCGCTGTCATGAAATACTCCAAGCAATTTTGATACAAGTTGTAGGCGTCTTTATAGTTTTCATTGCGGTCCTCCTCGGTAGCCTTTTTAGCTATATCGATAGCTCTCTATTCAAAATGTAAATATATGAACAAACCAGACTATGGAGGGTGATGCCTTGTTATATAGTTACCGAAAGAAAATCTGTATTGGACATGCTTTTGTTGCAAACAAGCGAAAAAAGAAGAAAAGAAAATGCAAAAAAAGGATGTACGATTGCCCTTAAAATTCGAAAAGAACAGGTGTGTTTTTCCATTTGCTTTGTGCACTCGTAAGATGGAGTTGCAGAACACCCAAGAGTCACACAAAGAAGGGAGATTGCTTTCCTCTTTGATGTGCGATTTCCTTTGATCATGTATGACATGACGTATAAATACTGTTGATATTGTGTACATGGCCATTTGGTATTTCTGATAGGCTTACAGTACTACAATTTGGTGGATGGTATTTACGATTGCTACAGCAATATACAGTAGTAGTAGAGGGATCAGATTTGGATACTAGAGATTTTTTCTTTTGTGCAGGATCACTACTATAGAAGCGAGTGATGATAGCCACATGTTTTTAAATGCATACAATTGTGCTCAGGCTATATGCATGTTCTGGAGGCATTTATATCTTTGCCTTGATGTATACAGCTCAATGATAACAATGCTATGGACACCATGTCAGAGCTACACAGCAGCCTTTCAGTGGTAAATTGAATCTCAATCAACATTTTAATTCACAACGTTTTCTCTCTCTCTCTTCATCTTTGAAAGACATGTCAGATAACAAAAATTTGGCTACAACGCCACCTGCAACAGGTGAAAATCCTGAGAAAAAAAAGAGCTTTATGCAAAAGTATGGTGGTTCAATTGTGCAAATGATCTTTTTCTGGCTCGTCATGAAAACGGTTACAGGAGGTTTGTATATATACATTTTTTGAATGGCGTGGAAAAAAGTCTAATTTTGTTTAATGAAAGGCTTTAATAAACCTTCAACTGAAATCGTCAACAACAATGCACCTACCTCTGAGAATGGAGAACCCGTTATTGCCAAACCAACCTTTGTACCTGGCTCAGCAACACTTCGCGATTATACTCATGGAGTTCCAGACGATGTATTCTATTATCCTCACCCTGAAATCCCTCTTAGCGACTTGCCAGAGACTTTTATTCCTCTTTGGCAATTAGGCACACCTTTGCAAGTCTCTGTCTTTGTCAGTGAGGACGAGTATTTCAATAATTATCAAGCAAAACCTGATTTTACTACATCTGATATCCATTATGGCCAACAATTTGAACCTAGAGAGCATCGTATTGATATTCCTACAACAAAGGTATAGATAGGTGGGGCGGGGGGGGGGGTATTGGGATCACACTTTTTGTTAAAAAAAAAGAGTTTATAGAGCATGCAACAGAATGGAACTGTCTATGCTCATGTATTCATCACGCAAAATGGCATGCCCATCAATCCAAATGACGAATCCTTTAATCCTGATTCAACAGTGTATTACAGACATGGTAACACATCATCAAGTTGAGATCAAACAAGTAGATCAAACTCATCTCACTCATAATTATAGTCTTGACCAAATTTTATCCTGCCAAAACCATTGTCAAACAAAAGAATCTTTTAAAAAAAGGATCCGAAGAAGAAGAAGAGGAGGTAGAGGTAGAGGTTGAGGAACATGAACAAGAAAAGAAAGTGGAGACAGCAGTAATTGAAAATGAAAAGCAAGACAAGCAAGCTGACCAAGTAAATTCACAATCTGGCGAGTAGTGTATTCCACAACACAGTTCTGACATTTCTGATAGGAAACTACTCCTGTAGCAGGCATCGTTGGCCTTGGCGCTGGTCTTTTGGGAAACTTGACTCGTCGTGCACCTTTGGTTGCTTATTGGCAACAAAATGTTACATTTGCTCTTCTTAGTGACAAGAAGAATGTGCTTCCAAAGAGTGGTTTGCAACCTCCAGTTCTCAAATGTAAGCTGTTTAATTTCTGTCTTGCTGATTCACGCTGCTGACCCCATACTCTATACAGACGTTCAATTCGATCATGGGCTCGCTCGTAGCCCTTCAGGAAAGCAAGGCTTTTATAGACCCATCTTGTTTCCCAACGATTTCTGGGCTTTACAACAGAACGCCTTTGCAGTCAACGAGACAGTCGATACATTGCCACTAAACATCCGTATTGAACCCATCTCCATGTGGAAATTCAACATTTTTGCTTCACTTGACGATTCCATGAAACAACAAGCCAACAGTCCATTGGGTGGCATGAGTTCAGGCGACATGGATGAAATCAAGCGCATGTTTTTAGAAACCAATCCAGTGCTTTTAGGTACTACCATTGCTGTCAGTTGTCTTCACTCTTTGTTTGAAATGCTCGCCTTCAAGAACGATATTGCATTTTGGAAAAAGAAGCAAAACAGCGCTGGTATCTCTGTGCGTACATTGATTGTCAATATCTTTTTCCAAATTGTCATCTTTTTGTACTTGTTGGACAACAATCAAGAGACTTCATGGATGGTGTTGATCAGTCAAGGTTTTGGGTTGCTGATTGAATTATGGAAAGTGTTTAAAGCACTCAAGTACGAGCTTGTCTGGACCCCTGGATCTCTTTTACCTTCCTTGGGACACCAGGAAGCAGACCAAACTGAAGAGGAAGATGATACAGCCAAGTATGATGCTATTGCATTCAAGTACTTGAAGTGGCTTTCATATCCCTTGTTGGCAGGTTATGCTATTTACTCTTTGTATTATGATGAACATAAGAGTTGGTATTCCTATGTTCTCAAGACACTAGTAGAATTTGTTTACATGTTTGGCTTCATTACCATGTTGCCACAATTATACATCAATTACAGACTAAAGAGTGTTGCTCACATGCCCTGGAAGACCTTGATGTATAAGTCCTTGAACACATTCATTGGTAAGTTGACGCTATGATCCTCCCCCCCCTTTTCCCCTCACTGAACAGACACTGACTCTTGTATAGATGATTTGTTTGCCTTTGTCATCAAAATGCCCACTTTGCACCGTCTTGCCTGTCTTCGTGATGATTTCGTATTCTTTGTATATCTCTACCAAAGACATGCCTACAAGGTGGATCATACTCGAGCCAATGAATATGGACAAGTTGGTGAAGAGGTTACTGAAGAGGACAAAAAGAATAAGGAGAGCAAGAAGGATAAATAATAAAAAAAAACTCTTTTTTTTTATTTATTTTCAAATGATGCCATCATATCCATGTTGCGTGTTGGGGAGTGTTTGTCTGGTGTGTGTGAGTGTGAGGGTAAGTGGTGAGTGAGATCCAAGTTGAAATATACTGCATGTTTGCCATTCTTTTTCATACTACAATAAAAATTTAGATACGTTCAAGAGCTTCCATGATGGAGATGCTGTTTCCACGAATAACCTACCAAAAAAAAAAAAAAAAAAAAAAGTGAGATTGACAGTTTTTACAAGAGTGCCATATGTTGGATTGCTTACCACCATGCCAATGTTGTGTTTCTCAGTAGCACTAATTTCTTCAACAGTTTCGTCCAAGACAATGTTCATGAAAGGATCAAATCCACGAAGAACGCCAGTGACCTTGCGGTTACCGTTCAACTGAAGTGAGAGACGCTTGTCCATGTATCTATAAACATTTTGTTGAGTTTCTTTTTCTTTGCAAGAAGGGGATGAGCTCGTCTTACTTTTTCAATTCTGGTGTAGTAGTTTTTCCCATGTTGTGTGTATGTATTTATAAAGTACGAACGCGCTTGTGAATTGGTTTCTTTAACTTGTTGTTTAGAATCAAAATTAGCAAAAAAGAAACAAAAAGGAAAAAGACGCAAAAGTTTTTTTTTTTCTTACTCAGGCTGTTGGACACGACGGATGTGCTAGTTTAGAGTTGGACTACCATCACCACTGTTATAAGGCTATCTTCTTTTGTGGGTTAATGGTATTGTAACATAATGAGCTTGTGTATATCAAATGTTTTACTCTTTGATTAGCATAGCAGGATATGTTACTTGGAATGGCACATGTAAAGCCGTGTGGATTTTCAATTTTAATCGTAAAAACTACTGCGTATAACATTCGTTGATTTAGAATGGTAAAACCTTGTTACAGCAGTGCAAGTGTTTTCAGAGTGCTCCATACAGAGAGGAGCTGTCTGCTTTCATTGTATTTGACAGGGCATTTGACAGAGCATTTAACATAGCACATCAATGGCAAACTATCACTAATACAGCAACCTGATGCTGATGATGTTGGACGTTACAGCGCCGACATCAAAAAGTCAAGTTTGGATGGCCTGCTACTTGTTTTTTATTCTTAACCCCTACACTTTTTTTTTACATTATGGCCAAAGCCAACAAGTTTTATACTTTTCTAATCATGTGTACCGGCATGGCTGTTGGAAGTACAGCGGTCAACAAGGTAAACATTTAAAACAGAAACATGACAAAATGTGTCTAGTTTATTCAATTCTTCTCTTTTCTTCTGCTCCTAGATCATGAAGCCAGATATGGTGAGTCTATACTTTGGCCTTACTGCCATACATCTGATTAACTCATTTTTTTTTTAAAAAAAAACAGTCTATCCCCAAGGTCGAGCTTCCCAAAAAGACTGAGTAAAATTAGTAATATGCCATCATGCCGATAACAACAACAAAATGTTGCAGTAAAGACAATGCTCTTTATCAGTGAAATGAAATGGGCAACTAGTGGTTTGGAAACGACAACCAACTAATTCATGTAGAAAAATAAAACGCCACCTTACAAAAATTGGCTGCCTTGTCATTGCCTCCTTGTATTCGCATCATGTCTATCGATTGAGTAGCACGATATGCCTCAGTGAAAGCCTTTGCATATAAACTTGAATGATCAAACGCTGATTGACTTGCTGTGATTGGCTTGTCCTGTTATTATTTACTTGATAGACATCGGCTCATCAAAAAATTTGATTTCACAACAGTCAATTTGGCTTTCATTTTTTTTTTTTTTTTTTTTTTTCTCTTTTATTCATCAATTCATGTCGAGTGGAAATAAGCGTATAAAAGGAATCAGTGTATCAAGGCCATTCTATTATGGTAGCATTGCCTATCCTTTGAATGGAAAAAAGGCATCAGACGCAGATCACACTCACAAATGGACAGTCATGGTGAAAGGCCTTGATAACGAAGACCTCAGTTATTACATTAAAAAAGTAGTATTCAAATTACACGAAACATATCCTAATCCTCTGAGAAGTAAGTGCGCTTGCTTTTGAGCGCGTTGTCATTGTACACACACACTAATTCTTATTCAAGGCGTTGAACAACCACCATTTGAAGTATCAGAGACGGGTTGGGGAGAATTTGAAATCATGATCAAGATCCATTTCCAAAACGTTGTCAGCGAGAAACCCGTTGTTTTATATCACCATTTACGACTTCACCCTTACGAAGACGATGTGAATGGACAACCATGGCCCAAAGACAAACCCGTGATGAGCTTATTGTACGATGAATTAGTCTTTAACGAACCCACAGAATCCTTATACCAAGTCTTTGCCGACCATAATGCGTTAAATGTCAATTTACCAAACAAAAAGACCATCAAGGATCCTTCGTTACCCTTGTTTAGCACACAGTTGGAGCAAGAAGAAAACGTGCGATTGGATAACGCATTGGATGAAATACATTCTCAAATCGCAACATTACAGCAGAAGATATCATCATTTGACTGATGCACATCTGTATATATATGTATATGTATATTTACAAGTATGATTATATTATGAAGAAAAAAAAACGAATAATAAAAGGTCCCCCTCCTCCCTCCTATGTAGTAGTACTGTTCATGAAATTACTAGGAATAGAGGCAGCCAGTGACCATGTCTGTCTGTATTCATCGTAAATGGCACCTACCCACCATGATTGTTGTGTCATGTCAGCTTCCAGAATGCCCATTAGATTGTTTGCCTTGAATGAGAGTTCATCTGCATCTTTGGCATCGTAATCATATTTGGCACGAGCTAAATAAATAACAGGATTAATCACATGCTGAAACTCAACGCTATCGAGAATGTTACTTGCCCCAGAATTGAATAGGTCTTCCATCCGTGTATTGAACAGGTCTTGGCGCTGGTATAGGGTTGTACTGTTGCATAGGTGGTGGTAAAATGCCACCAGGAGACACGCCGCCTAAATTAGTATATGACATGGATGGCGATGGCTGAGGTGTCACTGCAAAATTAGTAGGAATAGTGATGGGAGGCGGCAGCGTGCCTCTTTGTTGCATCATGGGAGAATGGATAGGTTGCATCATAGGAGAGTGCATTGGCTGCATCATGGGCGAATGCATGGGTTGCATCATGGGCGAGCTTATGGGCTGCATCAAGGGAGACCTCTGAGGCTGCATGAGTGGTGATCGCTGTTGCTGTATTGGTGTTTGTTGTTGAGCCATGTTGTGTGGTGCACCCATAAAATGCTGCTGTTGCTGATAATGTTGTCCCATGTAAGCAGGATTAGGCTGAGGAGCGTATCCTGTATTTTGCTCGGCTGGTAAAGTTTGCTGCATCATATTGGGCGAAGGTTGTTGATGTTGTTGCTGCATTACTGCTGCTGTTGGTGCATACATGGATTGAGTTGTGCTGCTGTAGCCTTCATCTCTAGAGATTTGCTGTGCTGGAGGACGTGGCGATTTTGGAGCAGCCACTGGATGAACAAGTGGCTCTGGTGTAGAATGCAAAGAGGAGGCAGAAGCAGCGTCTACAGTTTGTTCAAGTGCTACATGGCTCGAGTTCTTGTTGGTGCCTCTTCTAGAGGGGATAGATCCCGTATCAGGCTTATATTCGGATGAGTGTCGATGATATCTGGCCTCGTCACTAATGACATGATCCTTGTTGTTTGAGCTGGGCCCCTCAAATGATTTCAAGAGAATGTCTAGAGAACCATCTGCTTCAGCCTTGTACGTATTGCTGGTCTTTTCCTTGACTGAAGAATAGGGTTGCTGTTCCATGACTCGCTGTTGACGAGCAATAGCCATTTCACTTGACACTTGTTCCATTAAAGACTTGTTGAGAGGCTTTCTTTTGATTTGACCTCGAGTAGCGGTGCTGCCCATATTGTTGCTGACATGACCACGGAATTGGTTGGAATAAGGACCAGCTTTGGATTTCCAAGTATCATTTGTAGGTAAAGTAGGAGTAGATGATTCAGCAGGCTTTTGCTTGATTGGTTCTGGCTGTTGTTGTTGTTGTTCCTCTCGCTGATGTTGACGTTCTTGTTGCTGAGAACCAGTTGCTGGCTCACGTTGCTGTTCTTGTTGTCTTACGTTCTCTGGATCCTTTTTTTCTTGTTCCTGGACATTTCTATTTTTTTGCATCGACTTTGGCAGTGGTGGTGGTGGTGGTGGTGTTGTCGCTTGTTGACGTGGTGGTTTTGATGGTGGTTTTGGTGCATTATCGACAGCAGCAGCAGCAGCAGCAGCAGCTCTTTCAGCTTGATGCTTTTTCTTTTGTTCCCTCATCAATTCACCCACGTATTCATTTGTAGCTAAAGATATTTTACATGAGTCGATGAACATGGCACAGTTTCAACTTGTTTTTACTTGGAGTTTTTGAGCCTGTTGCATATAATGCTATGCATCTTTCAATTTCTTGCTCGACATGACACACTTCCAATTGCTTGCGAATGTTTTCACAGCACTGTATATTTTTGATCAGCGTATACAACATCTTACTCTGAGGATCAACATACCTCATCTTGAACAAGCAGTGTAGCTGAGGCCAGGTTTGCGTATTCCCATACATTATTCTTTAAGAACTCGACACGATCCTCTTCCATCGCTTCCAACACCTATGCCATTTCATCATGAGCAAAATGGAAGTTTATGCAAAACAAGACTGTGTTACGTTACCTCACAAGCTTCTCGCCATGTTGAATTCCATTCTTGAGCAACTTCATCCACTTTAACTACCATGGCCTTGTATTGATTTTCTATTCAATGAAATGTGTGTTTAATTTTGCATGCTTGGATTATAAAAAAAAAAAACATGTCACTTACTCAAGGCTTCCATAGCAGGTGTAGATTGTCCTTTGGATATATCGTGTTCCTTTAGATACTTTGCTCTAATCTACACATACGTCCCATCAGCGCCTTGTTTTTGTCGTTCGACTAGTACTATTATGCCTACTTTTAACAGCTCCATGGTCTTTTCTTTACGGTCTTGATATAAATCCTCCAACGCATGTGTCCATTTCGAGAGCAACTCTCTGTACTCTGTCAATTTGCTTTGACATTCCATAGCCACTTGATTCTTCAACCTGTCAGACAATTCCAAATGTGTGGTCGCTGTTTGCTTCAATTCCGCCGACACTGCTTTATAAGCAGCCACTACACCCCCATCATCTTTCTGGCCCTCTTGTTGTTGCGCTTTTGACAATGTCAGCAATCTCTGTCCAAATTCATTTTCCATGACAGATCGCTCCATATAAATACTGTGGATCATTTCAAGATCTTGGTGTGTTGTCTGTATATAGTTGAACAGTTTGTCCATGCCTGACTTGTCTTTGGACCAAAAATGGTCGATAAAAGACAATGGCGCTTGTTCTTGTTGGATGTTTGGAGGCATGATAGTTTAATAGGAAAGACAAAAAGTCCCTTTTTTTTTCTTTCTTTCTTGCTTTATATACTTTTTGCACAAGATGAAAACAAGAGACTATATTAGGCAAGTATCTGTACTACTTGCAATTAAGCAAAACAGCCAAATTTGGGTAATGAATAATATTGCATTTTTAGGGACATACAGTTTTTTATTTTTATTTAATATAATATATAATGTTATATGATTATATGACAAGATGCGTTAAGAGTTGGCATTATTACTGTTTGGTGTATTATTTCCTTGTTGTTGTTGTTGTTGAAAATTCATCATGTTGTTTCTTTGTTGAGCAGCAGCAGCTGCCGCTGCTTGTTGTTGTTGAAATTGCAAATTCATTTGAAATTGTTGCAATCCTTGTGTTTGTTGTCCCAATAACGCAGCTGCGGAAACATTCGGTGTACCATTGCCAGGTGCAGCAATTGAAGTCAATCCAGGTGTACCCGGTGTGCCTGTAGCAGCTTGTTGTTGTTGTTGTTGTTGTTGAGCAGCAGCAGCAGCAGCAGCAGCAGCTTGTAATGCTGCAGAGTTGATTCGATTAGGACCAAGTCCTGCCATCATGGCAGATCGATTCAAGTCTTGCACATTACGCATCATACCCCCATTCTGTCTCATGGCTTGAAGTGCGGCTAATTGTTGTTGTGTCAATGGACCTCCATTTTGTCCTGCTACTCCGCCTCTTCCTCTCCCTCTCATGGCATTCAAATTTCGTTGCATCATCAACTGTTGCAAAATTTGAGCTTGCTGTGGATTGAGTTGTGCATTGGGAGCAGGAGATCCTTGTTGAGGCACTTGCTGAGGTTGCTGCTGTGGTGTGCCTTGTTGTTGTTGTTGTTGTTGTTGACTAGGTATCTGATGAGCAGAGACTTGCGGTGTACGTCCAGCTTGTGCAGCAGCAGCAGCAGCAGCACGTACCTGAGCTTGTTGCAATGCCTGTTGTTGCGCCTGTTGTTGTGCTTGAAGTTGAGCCTGTTGCTGCTGCTGTTGATGCGCTTGAAGAATGCCTTGCTGTAGTTGCTGCAGCTGTCGAATTTGTACTTGTAGTTCTTCAGGTGATATACTTCTTTGTTGAGCAAGTTGAGCCAAATGATTGCGACGCACCATTAATACACCCATTTGCTGCTGATGCTGAGGACTCATTTGTGCTAATAGTTGTGAAGCTGCAAGACTAGCTTGTGATTGCGCAGGGTTAGGCACTTGTTGCTGTTGTTGTTGTTGCATGCGTTGCTGAACAGGTGATTGTTGATTGAATTGCTGTTGCTGTTGCACTTGTTGTTGAGCTTGCTGTTGTGCCTGTAATGCTTGTTGTTGTTGTTGTTGTTGTTGCTGTTGTTGAGCAGCGGCAGCAGCAGCAGCAGCAGCAGCAGCTTGTTGTCTTTGTAGATTTCCAGAATTAGCCAACTGACTAACCAACTGCTGAGCAGTGGCGAGGGGTATAGCGCCAGTAGCCACTAATTGCTGGATTCTTTGCAACGAAGCTTGTGGTGTGATTTGTTGACCATTACCTCCATTAAGAGCCTGTTGAAGAGCAGCTTGTTGTATAGCTGTCATACCTTGAGGTTGTTGTTGCTGTTGTGGTGTGTTGACCGCATTGGTAGGTAACATGTTGTTGATTTGTGAAGTAGGTACAGATGTTTGCGTAGCTCGTTGTGGTAAAGCCATGGATTGCATAGCAGCCTGCTGTTGTTGTTGTAATGCGGCCATGTGTTGTGCAGAGAGTTGAGCTTGTGCTTGAGTAGGTGTTTGTTGTTGCGAATTCATACCATTACCAGGTAGTGCAAGTGATTGACGAGGTAGAGATGCAGGTTGTTGTAAAGGAGTTGCGTGTGATATAGTTGGTGTGCTCAAATGGGATTGAGATGGGGTAGATGCTCGAGATTGAGCTTGTTGTTGTAATTGTTGCATGTGAGCTTGAGATTGACTTTGAGCAAGAGCTTGTGCTTGAGCTTGAGCTTGGGCGTGAGCTTGAGCTTGAGCTTGGGCTTGGGCTTGGGCTTGGGCTTGAGCTTGGGCTTGAGCTTGAGCTTGAGCTTGAGCCTGTGCCTGCGCCTGTGCCTGTGCCTGAGCTTGAGCTTGAGCCTGAGCTTGAGCCTGAGCTTGAGCTTGAGCCTGCGCCTGAGCTTGTGCTTGTGCAAGAGCCTGAGCTTGTGCTGCTTGAACTTGTGCCTGGGCCTGTGCCTGAGCCTGTATCTGAGCCTGACTTAGAGCAGTTTGTTGTTGAGCTTGTTGCTGTTGTTGCTGCTGTTGTTGTTGGGCTTGAGCCTGAGCAAGTAAAGCTCTTTGGTGGGGAGGAAGCATGGCAGCCTTTGCTTGCATTGCACGATTTTGTTGAGCATGTAATTGTTGCAATTGGAAGTTTGTAGCAGCTTGTTGTTGCGCTTGCTGTTGCGTTTGTTGCATGCTTGTAGGTATACGCGCAGTGGAAGGTGATGGTGGTACGATATTGACATTGGAATTATCACAAACAATGGTATTGAACTGTCCGTACGTTGATTTCAGAGTAAGCACATAGGTCTCCATCAAAAATTCAGGGCCAATATTGAAATCGATATTGCCTCCATTGACACTTGTATCATACACAGTACCCCAACGAAAGATGCCATCATAGTCTCCATTATATACATAAATATTAACAATTGTGTAGACCTTTTTGTCGGCTTCAGACCTCTCAAATCGAATCGTTCGTACACACTTTCTACCGTCTGATAACACGGGCGCTTCACTGACATTTTTTCTACCCTTTCCCTTCTTGATATCGATAGCTGATAATGCTTCTGATCCTTGTTTGCTCTTTTTTGATTTCCAATCTTGTACAAATGATATTTTCCCAAAGCTTGGTTCAAAGGGAAATGTTCGTTTTGCTCTCTGTTATTGTATTTAGCATGAAAGCTTATTCAGCCTTTGTATGTCTACTTACGGAATCCATCAATGTCATTAATTTGTTATTCTCTGCCTTCTTTGCTAATTTCTGCTCTCGTTCAACTGAATTGTACTTTGCCTTTCGTTTAGGTCGTCTTTGTCCTGTAGTGAATTCCAGTGCATTACTAACACGAGTTACTTGAATTGTTGGATCGAGACATAAAGGTTCCTCCGTTGCAATCTAACATTTAAAACTATAAGAGCTTTCTGATACTACAAATCAAAAAAAAAAAAAAAAAAAAGAACAGAACTTACAAGAATTTGTGCCTCTACTTGTAAAGCAATACTTTCTGTCCATGGAAAACCCCATTCTTCACTGAGCAACGCAATATCTGTCCATATACTCTCTGCTGTTGGTTTCATAACAATGCGTTTTGTAGTTGCTGCTGTCTCGGTACCCTGTCCTCGATGATCCTGAATCTCGACAATCAAGCAGCCTATCATATCAATCATCAGAAAAGACTCATTCTTATTTTCGCAAAGTGTAAATTTACCATCATAATATCGACATTGAGCTTGGTCAAAT
Source organism: Mucor circinelloides (assembly GCA_037974945.1). Lineage (NCBI taxonomy): Eukaryota > Fungi > Mucoromycota > Mucoromycetes > Mucorales > Mucoraceae > Mucor > Mucor circinelloides. The sequence goes on along the minus strand of JBBNAA010000030.1, from coordinate 333,386 downwards.
ACATCCATTAAATCACCTGGTAATCGTTTGTCTTTGATACAAGCCAAAAAATCCTGCGTGAAGAAAGTCTATATAAGACACGTTCTCATTCGGACAATGGCATGTAGGATGAACGAACCTTGAACTGACTCTTGTACGAAAAGAAACCATCCTAACACAAGAAATCAATTAGCATAAAACCTCAATATAACCCATTTATTCACTCTTTACCTCATGCTCGAATTTAAAATAAGTTGGATACAAGTGAAGACAAAGTGATGGAGGGTCTTTCTGGTGGCGTTTTAGTAACTCTTTTTTTTTTTAATAAACCTGTTAGTCGTTGTTGTCTGTATCCAGTATCTGTATCGTCAATTACCCTTCTCATCTCTTGAAGGCGGAAACTTTTTCGTATAAAAAAAGTGTTAGTCGAGTGTATACATGGTCATCAAAAAAAGCTTTACTTTGTTTTGTGCTGATGCTTGGTTTGCTAATACGTTTTGATGCCATCGTTGTGCAGCTAAGCTCGCTTTTTTCGCAAGAGAAGAGTTGGATAAATTGGAGCCTTGTTTTGAATGATGTTCTGCTAGTTGTGTTATCGAGTTTTGGTCTGCTTGAAGTTTAGCAAACACTTTGGCTGAAGCCATATTTAAATTATATTTGTAACTGATGTATGTTGAAAGGTGCAAACACGAATAGTATGTATAATATAAATCGTATCTTGGTCTCTTTCAATTGGTGTCAGTGTTTTTTTTTACAAGTGTAAAGTAATTAAACAAGTAGAGCAAAAAAAAAAGAAAAAGAAAAAGAAGCATGGTACATAAGTAACATTAAATGAGATTGCGGATCAGTCATCACGTGATTTATTGGATGGCAAAATGTGTTTACGTTGTGATAAAATTACAAAGACAAAGCAGTATTTATTTGGGTTTATCATACTTGGGTTTCCAGATCCAACTGTTTCCCATGATGCCCTGGCCTTGCTTGTCTGCTTTACGGTAATATTTTGCAGCGAGATACAAGTCCTTCTTGACACCTTGTCCATGATAGTAACAATGACCGAGATCATTTTGTGCATCCGGATCGCCCAAGTCTGCGGCTATTTTAAAGAATTGCACTGCAGATTCCTTATTTTTCTTGCACTATTGTTGTATAAATCAGTAATTGAAACACATTGTTACAACAATTTCTCTCAACTTACTCCCCAACCATGTCTGAACGAAACACCCAACTCATAAATAGCCATGATGAGTTCTCCCTTGGAAGCAGATGCATTGACTGTATTCTTGATGTTGGCCAAATCTTCAACAGCATGCTCTGCAGCCTTTTGCAAGTATTGGAAAGCAGCATGTTCATTCTTTTTACATCCCCATCCATGTCTCAAAGAGACACCATAGAGAAACATGCCAATCGGGTTGCCCTTTTCAGCTCCAATACGAAAATGTTGTGTTGCTTTCTCTAATTGACCTTTTTCATGGAATGAAATGCCTTCATGAACAAACGCTTCTACTTCTGCTTCAGGAGAAATTTTTTTATTGCTTGTATTCGTGATGGGTGTAATAGGTGATGGAATAGAAGCAGGTGAGGCAATGGCAAGGGAACTGGTTGTACCTGATGGATGATCTATCGTTAATGGAGGGAGTTTCAAATCATCATCGTTGTTGTACTGGCTGTCTTGGTGATAGTTGTAGGAAGCATAATGAGATTGATCATGTTCAGCGTACTGGTATGCGTTGGTGGATATTGTGCTGACAGGTTTGACGGCCATGGTGGATGTATTAGGCTCTGAATTCTATTAGCCTTTTTATTCAATTGATCAACGCCTGAGATGAACTCACCAATAAAAGTATCTCGAGAATATCCTGCTGGTGAACTCACATTTGGATCTATTAAAGAATCCCGGTTCTATATTGTTTATGAAAAAAGCACAATCAAAATAAGCACTCTCTCTTTCTTGCAACTGAAATCTAATTCCGGAAATGTGTAAAATGTACCTGATGATTGACTGTTTCAGCACTATACACAAATGTTAATTTACTAGCTTTTTCATCAGAGTGTTTGCTTTTTTTTTTGCTTACTGTGATGATTTATGGAATTGAAGCGATAATTTCTTAAACATATTAACAAGAAAGATTCGATAGTTATAAGGACAGGAAGGGGTTTTTATATATTTTTTTAGAAAAAGAAAAAAGGAAGGGAGTTTTTCGATATAAGGAGGAAAAGGGATAAAGGATAAAAGAAAATGAAAAAAAGGGATAATGTTGTATACTCATAGCACTTACTTTTTCTAATCAAGTTAATTGATTAAACTTGTGAAATACACCTATTTTTGGTGGATTGAATGTGACACTTGCAACTATTTGTAAATCGGGAGTTTGAAATACCCAGAAAAGTAATCTTGATGGCAATATCCTTTTGCAAGTAAAGACATGTAATGAGGTGCACATTGTTTAGATCTTGTATGCGGTGCAACTCGTATAGTTTAAAACGAGAAGGTATATATATTTATATACATAGGTGGGTATTTGCCACAGAAAAAAAGACATGCTGTCAAAATGGTTGATTTGTACGCTAAATTCTGCTGCAGAGATTGACATGACCGATGCAAATCAACATGACACCAGATCAACTTTAAATATCAATAGACAAGAGCACACGAGTTTCTGTGTACCATGGTTCAGTAAATATTTTTCTCGTCAAAGCTATATATAGCTTGAGAGTATGCTTATTTGTATGTATAAGAGAGTAGTAATGAGGGGTAAAAATCGGAAATACAGTTAAAATGTATGCTGTGATGAGCTAGTTTCAACATGTCAATTTAGCGTTTGCCATTTTCAACTCTAGAGCAGATTCTGGGCCATACTTCAATGGCAGTGTATCCGGTGTATGTTGACGCAAAGAAATCATAATTTGCAAGGGATTGACATTGCGGTCGTTGTGAATTGTGAAGCGTATTCAACAACGATGCTCTTTCAAAAACAAGGTGATGCAAGCTTCTTTATTCATTTTGTTTAGACGTAGAAGCTACTATCAAGCAGCTGAAAAGGTCCAATTCTTTGGCCATTCAAGAAACAATTTTGGCGCCATCAAGGCAACATCTGCCAAAGTAGCTGGAGCTTTCTGTAGCCAGACCTGATATTCATTCACAACCTCCTTTAATTCGTCTACTACTTTTCTAGCGTACACTTGCTTTGCTGGATCATATTTCCAACAATGTACTATTGATGATATAAACGGTGATTCCGATATATCTTTTTGTGTATGCTCCGTACTTGACTTGTGTGTTGCTGTTTGCAATGGAAGAGAGTAGTGCAAAGAATATATGTTGTATCTATTTGCTATGGCATAAATTTCTCGAACCGCAATGCGTTCAGCTTCTTCGCTGGTCGTGTTTACTGTACAAAGACCTTCATCTTGTTGGTTGTATTTTTGTAAAAATGTGTTCTTTTCTTTTCCAAGTCGATGCACCAAACTATGGTGGTGATTGAACAGCTTCAGCATGACTGAATGCTTTCTTTTAAGAGTCGTTGATTTTAAAAAAGGAGCTTCAGAATCTGCGCTTGATTTACAAGACTCTGCTTGAATGTATTGATCCGCATCACAAGGTGGCAAAAACGCAAGTGTTGAGGACAAGTTGTTTGTAGGCTGTTCAGTTGTAGTAGTAGTGATACTATTTTCAGCATAGGAATGACCATTTGACTGCTGTCCCTGCATACTAAAATAGTGTTTGTGAAATGATGCCATTAATGTTTCTAGTTTGATATGTGTTTCCCTGAGAAATGAATGCGTTAGAATCTAGTTGCATATGCGTTTATATACTTTACAAGGCGCATTGTTGGTAAGCTTGCATCTCTCCTGAGAGGCCTTCGGTTTGTGAGCACGTTGAAGACCATCGTAGCCAACATTGATGCCCATTACAGAAGCGAGAATGTCTGTTTTCATGGGTCTCATTTACTACCTCTGTGCTCCACAAGACATCTTCTGTTCTCCACACTCGACTCACACGCCAGACCAAGCATCTCAGAAAGAAGATGCGAACATTTTTTCCCCAGTGCAGAAAAAGACGCTCCATAATAAAAGTGTTCATCAGAATATCGTTGCAGAGTGTGTCCAAGAGAGCAGCATGAACGGTAAGAAACCGAAAATGTGCATATATAAAGGACAGTGATCTAAGCAATGTAATTGTATGGTCGCATTGAGATAGCACAATGTTCAATGTTTGCAAGATAAAAGGTCGATCGATTGGAAAATAAGCTAGTTTAACTGGAAATCTGTGTAGATTAGAATACTATCAATAACCCGCTCTATAGCTCTATAGAATCTCGGCTTACTTTTGCAATTCCAGTACTGTTTGCTCCAGAATGTCAAATAAACCTACACTTGATGCATCAACAACAGGCTTTTATCCCACTCTCTAACCAAGACCACATACAAAATACTTGTTCAGGGTTTGTCAATACTGTCCTCTTTATCACTGCTCTCAGCCAAACATTGACCATGTCATGATACAAGCCATCCGGATCTGCAGCTATCGTATTCCAAGCCATGCACTCTGTATATCGCCTTGTTGCCATCATCAAAGGTTTTGGTTTCCCAATGACACTACTGATAAACGCAGGTTTGCCATGTCCTGTAGTAGGTTCGTTGATCAATTGAATGCTGTTTGTGGGCGATAAGGTAGACGCTGTGAAAAAGTTGTTTTTACTGTTGTTGGCTCCGACGCCACCATTGGTGACAGAGCAAATTTCTCTTTGTGTCAGTAAATGTAATTTGCTAGCAAAGTACGATGCTAAACACAAGTAGCCGGGCGATACACAGAGTAACAAATTGCGTTGATATAGTCGTAGCTGTGATAGATTGGGATATCTTGCTGCCATGTATATCTTTAATGTTGCGTGGTAATGTCGATAAAACGAAAAAAAGAGTTCGCTATCATCGCTTGTCCATCTTCGTATCCAGTTGCCTGATTTCTTTAAAGGCTGTTTGCTGTAGTCCATGTCGTTCACAAGGCAATGTTGGTATGCTTTTTTATCAGACGTCATGATGCTGTGCAAGAATGAAGGGAACACATATTGTATATCGGATTGAAGCATGCGTTGCTGCTGTTGGTATTGCTGTCTTTGCTGGCAATGTTCTGTCATCTCTGTATACACACTGTGCATCATCTTCAGTGGCGCATCCAGAGCTCTTAATAATGAATTAGCTACTCCAGGTATCTTGAAGTAGCAGATGGCTAATACTTTTGCGCTGAATGAGATAATGTTGGAGTAGATGGCCTTTTGATTTAGCTTCTCTATCGCTAATCTCAACGAAGCAACAAGTAGTCTTCTGTATTCTTTGACAAGCGAATGTTCCTGAAACTGAAGCCATTCCGTATACTGAAACGGACCCGCAAAATCTTACAAGATGGTTTAATTCATGTATTTTCTACTTTTTCTTGTCCATCTTACCAAACTCTAAAAACTCATTTCTGCATGAAAAAAATAAATAAATAAATTAATGTCTTTGATCTCCTTATTTTAGTAGCTTCTTTTTTTTTTTTTTTTTTTTTTTTTTTTCATTTAAAAATTGCCTCCTTTGTATGTATGTACCTTGCCATGATTTCCAGAATAAACTCAAAGTACAGGCATTTATCATCTTGACTTGCTATAGCAATGTTGTTTAGCAATGATCGCCACCTATTCAAAACATGCCATGATGAGTAGTCGAAAAACAGTAATACAACTGACCCAACAACTATACCATTTGAGCAGAGTAAATCTACCGAATTCGAGCTTTTTCTCTTCCTTGGCAGCATCCTTGAGTCCCCAAAACGAAACGGTGGTTTGTAGCTCTGGAAAATAAATGTCGTTTGGGCTTTTACGAAACCAATGCGCTACATGCTCCTTGAGCAGGTCTCTTCTTTGCTTGGGTTTGCTTTGAAATCTATGTATTTGTATAAACAAAAATGATTAAATAAAACACAAATGCACAGCAAACATGATCTGTGCATCCCATCTATATATACATTACTTTAGAAATAGTTTTCCAAGTCTAGCATAGTCCGGAATGGCGATGGGACGTTTTGCGCGTATGATGGGTATTTGGCTACTGTCGTTGCAAATGGTAGATGAAGATGAAATTGATGTGATAGTATCAGAACAAGATGAAACAGAAGTGTCTTGATGCCGTTTGCTGAATAATGGCAACAAGCCTATCAAATGGCGTTTTTTGATGGTAGTATCACGACGAGCACAAAGCGATTCTTTCATGGCTTGTATCAACAAGAAGGAATTATACAACAAAAGAGAGAAAGAAAGAAAGAGAGAGCATCACTTTATTTATAACAATTTGTATGCATAGAATTTTCCCCTTGGTCAAAGAGCAGAGGCAGATAAAACCAGAGCTAGGCAATTTTTGTACAGTTATTTTACAGAATAAGAGAGAAAGAAAGTTTTACTTGTACTCTTCTACTAGTTGCTTGTGAGCAACAGCCAGTTGGGCTTCCAATTCCAACACTCTTTGTCTATTGCGTTGTTCTTTCTCAGTAGCATGAGTAACTTCAGTTTCCAATACAGCTACTTGAACTCGCAATCGTTCGTTATCAGTCTTCAACACATCGACTCGCTTCTCCAATGTCTCCATCTTGATTGCTTTTCTTAGTCTTGATCTACGTGCAGCATCTGTGTTACGCTGTCTCTTTACTACCATGTCAACAGGTGGACGATTATTGCCCCTCTTCTTCTTGATCACTGGAGTCGTTTGATGGTAGTCGCTGTTGCAACTGACATCATTATTGCTGCTGATAGTGCTCAGCACAGGTGAAGGAGGAGGAGGAGTGGCGTACAATCGCTTCTTGATGTATTGCTTCTCCTTGGCCAACTGCTCGTTTTGTCGAATTGTATTCAGCAATGAGTAAACCTTGATAATTGGTATTAAATGTGGTGGCAATGGCTTGTTATCAGCATTGCTCTTGATGCTTTCTTTTGTAGGTTCTTGCTCCTCTTGCTTTATCTGAGGTCCATTGTCGTGAGCAAGTAAGTTTTTCAATGAGCATTTCTTGGCATTATTATTATTTGTAGTATTATGGGTATCTTCGTTATGTTTAATAGTAGTAGTAGTGGTTGATTTGCGGCATTGGAATAAGCTGGATTGCTTCAAATCGTTTTCAAGCCAGTCGTCCAAAGTATTGCTGTCCAAACCCCAAGTTGTGGCAGGAGTTGTAGTATGAATTGAGTCGTTCTTGTTGCTTGCAGACATTTTTGAATAGTGATTTTGTATTAAGAGAAGGAAGAGAGGACGTCTCAAACGACATGGAACGATTTATAGTGAACCTCCCAAGCTGCTAGATTATCACCTGGCATTGTTGTATTTTGATTGGATGAATCGATGACAAGTTTTGTCTCCCCTCTTACTCGAGCATCGTGATTGGCTATCCAAATGTGGAAGAAACTAACTTTTATACCATTTTGTTTCTTATTTATCAAAAGGAAAGTTCAGTTCACATCATAAATTTGGGCCAACGTAATGTAAGAACCAGCTCATTTGAATAATAAAAAAAGCTATTTTGTAGCGTTCAAAAACAGAATAAATTGGGGGGGGGGGGGAGACAAAGTGCAAATAAGATGATCATTGGAATGATTCATGTAGATAGGTATTGCATTCCTGATTTGTGCTTCCTTGGAGTATATTAGCAAGTGTGGGGATGTTGCGATGATATCAAATTTGAGTCAGAGATTGTAATGCGTTTGTATTGGCGATGAGTGCATAAACATAGATCACAAGAATGACCAATCAAATGTCAAGGTGCATTGTTATCTTTCAATGCTTAATTTGATCTCACTCTGCCTTGTAATGTAAGAAATAACAATAATTTATTAGAGCTGGGTGTATAAGTATAAGTATATATAGGATATATGTGCGTGCGTGCTTGTGTGTGTGTGTGTGTGTGTGTGTGTGTGTGTGTGTGTGTGTGTGTGCTGAATATGTGTTGGCGTGCGATATGATTGTACATGACAAGATACCATCAAGTTTGTGGAATATCTCTGTTCAAATGTATGACAAGATTTATTCAATTGACCACATATTTTCATTATGAGCTGGCTTTGGCTTGGTGTTATCTGTTTCCAATAAGGTTTTACTGGCGTTTGTTGGATTTCCACTCATCTCATAGTCATCTACACTTTCATGATCAATGGCTGTTTGCTCGTTTCCATACACCTTGTTTTTGGGCAATGTTTTATCTTTAAAGATCAGCACATTGTTATTGACATTGACGAAGCATTTGCATGCTACAACTACTGTCATCAAAATCAGTACTGCTGCTACCACAGTGGTAAAGATCAAGAATTGACGAGTATGAGCATAGGGGTCATTGTCAGCTGGACGTGGTTGAGCAATCAATACAATTCTGTAAATAAAATAGCCAATTGATGCCAATCCACCGACAATGAAGGCAGCCATAGCGTACTTGTTTTCTCTATACACTGCAATCAACGCTAAGGATAATCCAAGACCACCTAAAACAAACACCAAAACAGTCTCTGTGATGGTATTATCATAGCCTAATTTTTGAGATGGAATCAATTGTGCTGCAAATGAGAAGACGAAAAAGAAATCAAGCTTCAAAAGAGTCAATAAAAGGCTGGTCATGATCAGTGCGTTACGGATTCTATGGAGTAGATGAACATGTTGAGCATTGCTATGTCTGAATTTGTACGAGCGTGCGTTACCTCATGTCAGCAGAGAAGTTTCTGTAGTTATCCCAAGCAAATTGTTTGCGCAATTTCCAGCCAAAGAAAGCCAATACGACAAAGAATGCGGGGATCATGGCAATGATGGTATATTCGATGGGTCTCATGATGCTGCGATAAAAGTCTTTGGCTGTATCCATACCAAATAAGTTGTCTTGCCAGCGACTGTCAATAGGTCTCCAAAAATCTTCATTGCCACTATGGATTTGGTAAGTACATGTGGTTTGTATCTCACTGACATAAGACTACTTACCATACAGCTTCTTCCAAAATAACATGTTGTTCAAGTTGAATACCAGCATAACTATAGGGTTAAGGTTAGTGTATGATCGGCTTGAGACCAACTATTGGATTGCTTACACTAATTAAGGTTATTAATAGGCTTGGTCAGTTTTTTTACTTTTCGCAGAAACTTACCTACGACCAGGAGACCAAATGTGATCAAAGCGCAAAGCTGAGCTAAGTTTGATTGGAGGAAATATCAATACAGGCTGAATGGAGATAGATGGGCAAACAAGACATTACCTGTATTTCTTTGATACAAGGCATCAGCACACAACACAACTTGAAAGACTTGAGCAATAATGAACAGTGAATGATAAATCAGATCAGATTCACTGACACCTAAAATAAAATTGACATGAGCATACAAAGAGATGACTAATCGCATTCAGTCTCACAAACCTACGCCTGCCGAATCTGGATTACAGTTACTGACAAGACCTAAATGGTTCATGATAACAATGCCTTCCAATATACAAATGAGGATGGCCTCAAATGTCACCACTGAAATGGTGAGTATGGATTCTTTGGTTTTGAAGATGGGGTTTTCTCGTATAGCCATTGGTTGTATCGTGCCTATGTAGTTTAATGCGTGGTGAAGAAACGAGGAGAAACAAGAAAAAGCAAAAAGAAACAGAAAAAAAGAGAGAAACAGAGATGTAAAAGTTTTATAATGAGCAAGTTGTTGTACCACTATTTAAAATGGGTTCTGTCTATGGGTGCCCTTCCACAATCATTGACACTATAAAACAATTTAGGCAACTTGTTAAGTTTGGGGCGCAGCCTTTGTACCTTTGGATATGTGTAATCATGGGATGCAAAGCAGCTTTTTTTTCTTTCATGCCTTTCACTGTTTCCATACTGAGGATCCTCAAGATGGGCTGAAGAGCGACTAGTGCCATTATGGCATGTTTTATGCGTTTAAACCAAAAGGAAACAATAAGCTTGTTTCATAGAACCATAATGGATCCAGATCTGCCGATTGATAGATGTAACATCAAACTGTAGAGTGTGTAACCAGTAAAGTCTTTACATGCATGGCCTTGATTTGTCTTTTCCCGTCAAGTGAGGGTATGATTTGGTTTGTTTGGCAAACTGTGGAGTGTTGTATTATACATGTCAAATGCATAATTTTCGGTATAGGCTCTAGTACCAAAAGTTGCTTTGATTCTAGCTTGGAGAGATTTACAGAAGACTTCCAATGTTTCCTTTTGCCATACCTATACACAAAGTTTTTAAAGGGGTAATGGCCATGTAATTTTCTCCTTTAAATTCATATTGAGATATAAAAATACAAGAGCTTAGAAGTCTTCAGAAGCATAGATTGTGCAGCGGTAAATTTAATACCACATGTTTTATATACTAACATGTCGTACATGTTGTTCTTCCTATTTTTCTCTTGTTTGTAGAACAAGAAATGGCTTAGATGAATTAGCTACTCCTTGCAAGTCCGTAATTCATCTTTTACACCGAAGTAATAATTCCATCATTTCGATAAGTGGCTCAGTGCTCATGGATAGGGTACTCGTCTCTATTCGTAGGAGAGTTGTTCAATATTTGTCTAGTGCGAGTAATTTGATTTGTAGAACCATTGAATAACAAGGTGCATGTCATTTACAGTGTGTGACAAATGACAAATTCAGATGCCAAAGAAAGTAGCTTTTTCATCTATATTTCTTTTCTATGAAGATCATCTAAACACACCAGTAGTTATTGAAATAGAGTTTACTCTGGTCAAAAGACTTGCAAATTTCCAACTGTCAACAGATCAAGTCATTACAATACACGTTGTTGAATAACGCACATTAAATCAAGGTGATTGTGTAGACGTTGTCCTTGTTGATTACTATTAGTTGCAAATAATTCTACTATTACAAGTCAATACTCCAAATGTAGATCAATCAATGGTTTGCACTTGATCCGAAGCTCGGGCAGACGAAAAGCAAATGTCGGTATTTTGGGAGTTATTCTTTTGAACATAATGGCATATATTATTATTATTAGTACTTTCTCGACGTCGCATTCTACGATGTATAATTTAAAGCCAATCTACTCTTTTGACACCAAAATTTTCTCGACAGAGAAGATCTTATACGTTTGGTCTGTAATTTGACATGCCAATTCATTTGTACGAAGTTCTCAAGATTGGAAGACTCTTCCAAGATCTACGCACATGTTCAACAAAGCATATTCCAATCAAATAGTAGACAAATGGTTAAACAGTAGCGAAAAAAGAGCAAACAAAAAAAAAAATAGCTATTTGCACGACTAAAAACTACTTTTTGCACAATATTTACATGGAGAACAATTATAGATTACTTCCTGCTCTTTGAACTATTAGCTAATTATTAATCTTTGCATAGCAAGCCGCTATTCAGACGCATTGTGCAATCCATGGTCAGTCGATTGGGTATTTTGATAGCTAAAAGAAGGGTATTGCTATTTGAACAATCGAGACTACTTCCTAAACAATTTTACTCCCCAAACAATAAAAGACTACTTTCTGCCTCTACGTTTGACAGACCTGTGTTAATGTACTTCGCAAAAGATGCTACAACATTTTTGCTGGTTCTTCCACAAGAGAAGATGAAGGTGTCCGTGCCTCCATTGATGATGCATATCGCCGCCACTCGTAGAGGTGACAAGCACAATCATTGGGCTACGATGAAGTTGAAGCGCTCAATCAAGCTGAAGTGGCCCGCAATTGACGCTTACCACCAAGGTGTCATGTCAACTTTGGAGAAGCCCAACTACATTCGTTTTTGGCATAAGAGCATTTCGTTCAAAAGACGCGAGCAAAATTAAAGTGAAATAATAGTCGTATAACTTTGAGTCCAATAAACTCCCAATTATAACTCTTGAAAGAATAGTGATAATATAACTTTCAGATTATAACTCGTTATTGATAATTGTTCAGGAAAGCAGTAATTGATGATTTGCAGAGCAACATTGCTCAGAAAGTAATATTTTATTGTTTGGGAAGTAAATTTGTTCAAATAGCAATACCCCTAAAAGAATCCTGCTTCGTTCCTTCTTATAAAGTTGACGGAGCCTTGCCAGCTGTCAGGAAACGGCTACAATTACAGGCAATGCGCCGAGTCAATAATAAACATTAGTTAGCACTAGCGATTCCTTGACAACTTTATTTACAGTGGCTCTTATCTATAACTGGCACCGCATGGTGCTAATTGATTTCATGAATAACGCATTTTGCAGCAGCAGGGCAGTATCATCGGAATTTAAATATTTTTTCTTAAGCTTCTTGTTGCTGCTGCTTCTTCGCTTCTGCTTGCAATAGAAAAATTGGCCAGAATAATTTCTCGTTTTTGTCAAGTTCAACTATACAAGCTTTCATCTCCGTACCCTACTTTCTAATACACTTAAAAGTAGGTTTTTACGGTGTATCTAATAGTAATTAGATTGAAGTTTTTGACTATAAATATCGAGTAATCTTAAAAAATATGAAAAATGAACTTTGGCCGAAATGCCGAGATTTCGCTTACAAAGGTCTCACAAAAATGTTTTCACATGCTGCCCTGGATTACTAGAATCCATTTGATCTTATATACGCCATAGTAAAAGTCTTCATTTTTGGGGTCAAAAATGCAATCATTTAATATCTGATGTTTTCGTAAAGGGGTAGCTCATGGTTTGGATCGACTTTCACGATGTTTTTTTTGGTCCCAAAAAAATTGAGAAAATGCATCAGCAAGCAACTGCTAGTCAATAGCAATTGTTTGGTGCTATTCTGACGGTCTAAAACAGTTTCTAGCTCGAGAAATCACTCGCCAAATACACTCAAATTTGACTGTATTTAACATACTATGGAGTAATAAGAGCTAATATAGGTATGCTGTCTACCCGTATGCAGTCTGTTTTCGTTGATATAGACCTGAAGCATCGTGAAAGAATTATGTCTGCAGTTGCAAGTAAAGTTATATGAAAATTTTAGCATAATTTGTTGCATTTGATATTACAGTGTAATTGCATGCCTGCGTGCTTAAATCGTACTGCTGCCTGTAATACCTAATGGCCGCGTTTACGTATACATTATCATACTAGTATGTGCAATCTAATTCCAATGGTTCTCTTCTCACAGCTATCATACATTAGGTTCGTCATATAAACATTCACAGGGATAACGTATAGTTTTGTGAAGAGCAGTCGATGATAGCAATACACCAAAATAGAAACCTCCAAACGCTGCTGGACACGTGGTATACATGGATGTGTAGGAACAGTGAAGCCAACTTTGATTTGAAAGCTGAACAAGTTTCAAGTCATTTTTAGGATTAGCATAATCATCTATCAGAGCTTAGATTGGTATAAATAAGATTACCAAATGTCACTCCTGGAAGTAAAAATAGTATCAGGCTAGTAGATCAAATGCTTAACGTTCTTTTCAAATACCAAGCAAACGTTGCCATTAGAAATAGATGTTTAGATCAAACCAGGCAGTGAATGCTAAGCAATGGTAATGACAGAGCGACGTATGAAGAGAAGGCTATATGCTTGGTTTACCCCACGGCCTTCAATCTATCTCGAGTCCGTCAGATTTCTTCGTTGCGGAGCAAACGTCAAGATAAATTACTGCCTCTAGATTGATCTGATTTCTAACGTTGAATGCATTAACAGGTAAAACTATCCGGCTAATAGCCATCAATGAAATGCATTCAAAATGACCTCATGAATTAATTCTTTTCACAGAAATTCTATTTAATAGAGCATTCTTTCACTTGAATGGCGTCAATGATAACAACATGGTAATTTCATTTCCCCATTTGGATGATATTAGCCGATCGAACTCCTCCAAATACCATAGCTGAAACTTAATACATGCCTCCAAGCCGGCGAAACTATTTACAAAGATATATTATTGGTTGACAACTTGCTGCAAAGTTGTTGTTTTTCGTTCATTTGACATAACCCGATCATTGAATAATTCTTTTTTGCCTGCAATTGGAAATTCCAGCCAAGGGGGTTGCAAAATGGAAAATTATATAAAGCCAAACTAGCTTTAGTTGATTCTCTTTTTTTTGTTAAACCTAAACTAAAAACATGGATTACGAACATATCGTTAAACAAATCGAGGAGACCTCTCACCAAGCCGTCGAATATATCTCCAATCGATCCAACTTGGAAAAGATTGGCAAGATTACTGCTATTTCAGTTGCTACTTATGTCGTTGCAGATGTAAAACGTCAAAAAAAGTTCTGATTACACAAGTGTTCTGATTTTCTTCTTGATAGAAATTATACAATGCTTTCTTTGGGCCGCTGAGCAATATCCCTGGCCCATTCTGGAGCAGATTCATTGAATTTCCCAAATTTTACTACAACAGACCTAGCGGAACAAGGTAAATTGCATCGAGCGCTACTGACTCGCATCGAGTCTCATGCTTTACGTTTAGTTACAAGGCCATCCTAGGCTTCCATGATAAATATGGCGATGTCATTCGCTTGGGACCTGACATGGTTGCAGTTGCCGACAAAGATATGATCAAGCAAGTCTTGGTTACTGACGATTTCCCTAAAGCTGCCATCTACGAAGTCTTTCAAAGTAAGTTTACTCTTGTGCGACCAAAAATCCGTTAGTTCGGAATGGCTCACAAATTAATCTTCTATAGGGAAGGGTGCTCATACGTTGTTCAGTACTACAGACGCAGTCTGGCACAAAAAGAGAGTAAGTGTACCTTACATTTCTTGTCGAAATGCTTGGTTATTAAAAGTGCTTCTAGAGAAGAGTTGTTTCTCCCGCCTTCTCCATCAAATATCTCAACTCTTTGGAGCCTTTCATGACCACTGTCACCGAATCATTGATACATAAGATTGATAGTGAGATTGCTCAAGATCATGACGACTTGAACTACGGTACAGTCGATATCTGGAGCTTGGTACAACGTCTTGCTTTGGATGTCATTGGTGAAACTGCATTTGGTCAAACATTTAACATGGTGGAAGATAACAAGCACTTTGTCCCTTCAGCCATCTCTCAAGGTATTGAATGAAATATAAGGATTCAATTCGATAGATACTAAATCGCACACTTATTAGAAATGAAATCTAGTGCTATTAGCGTCTTGTACCCAACGCTCTCTAAATTTATTTTACCGAACGGTGGTAAGACAAATCCCAAATTACAAGAGGTAAAGAGTTACACCTGTTTCCGATTTGAGTGAGGCAATATTAAAAATTCCATATAGTTCCTTACTGGCGTTATTGAAGATCGTTTGCACAAAACTGAAGGCGAGAAGCGCAAAGATATTCTTCAATTTTTGATTGATGTTCAACACCAAGCTGAAACTGATGATACCTTGACAGCTGAATCCATCATGGCAGAGACTGTCTTGTTCCTGATCGCTGGTTCAGAGACCACAAGTAACTCGATTGGTTTCTCCCTCATCAATCTTTTGCGTAATCCTGACAAACTCAAGAAGCTTTATGAGGAATTGGATAGTGTGGAATTTGAACAAGGCCAAAAAGTATTCCATCATGAACAGCTCAAGCATCTACCTTATCTCAATGCTGTGATTCAAGAAACATTACGTATTGACAGTATTGCTGCTGCTGGCCTTTCAAGACGTGCTCCTAAAGATGTTATGCTCGGTGGCCGTGTATTCGTGCCAAAAGATGTAAGTAAAAGCTCTATTGACTCGACATTCCATATTCTAATTGTTGTACATGTAGACGACTGTCATTTGTAGCTTGTATCATGCTCAAAAGAGCGATAAATACTACCCTCATGCCAACGAATTTAGACCAGAGAGATGGATCGAAAACGAAAATCAAGATGTAAAGAGTCAATTGGATGCTTTCTTTACCTTCAGTGCTGGATCAAGAAACTGCATTGGTAAAAACTTTGCCTTACAAGAAATGCGTATCGCCATTGCTACCTTATTAAAGACCTTTGAAATTCAACCTATTGAACAAGAAATGAAGGATACTGAAGACCGTAGACAATTCATCACATTAACTGTTCCAAAGAATAGATTCAATATCAAGATCAAGCGCAGAAATTAAGATATGCCTCATTTATATATACATGTATTTATTTAAATAAAATTTTCTATTCAAACTGACATGTTCTATTTCTCAAAATGTCTAGTCGTTGTATAGGTGACGATCCTGAATTCCAACTCTCATTGTCATTCAGCACAGGCACACCTACTTGCTCTACAGTGTAACTTGCAGAAACAGCGCCATAGAGTGCTGATTCATTCACATCACCATTAGTATGTATATAGCCATAGCAGTAGCCTCCACAGAAAGAATTACCGGCTCCTGTTACGTCTACTACATGTTCCCCATCCGTTTTCCAATTCCAAAAAGCTGGTGTCCATTGAGCAGTTTCACTATTATCAGCTGTCAAAGTCATGGCTCCGTATTTACTGCACCTCACAACTAGAACTAAATTTTGTTTCTCTACTCGCTCCATGAATTGATTTCCACAGTGCTCTACGACGTCCTTGATGCTGTTTTTATGCGAGCTCAATAAAGTGTCAAATTTGAGTCCAAGCATATCTGCTAATTCTTCATGGTTAGGTGTAATGATGTCTACTCTTTCAATTGCTTCATAGATGCTGTCCAAGTTCTATAATTGCGCAAACTCGTTATACCCTGGTGGTTGCAAGTGCAACATGTATTATTTACCTCTGGTAAGCAAGCCCACGGTAAAGGCTCCCATAAGAATTTCGTCTTTTCCAATATATCCTTACCGAATTCTCTTTGTTTCCATTGATCGATAATCTCTATTGCTCTTTCCGACGAACAGATCAAATGAAGAATCTTTACTGATCTAATCCAGTCGTCAGGAAAGTCATCAGTTGTTGCTCGAATGATGGGATGAATGTATTCAAAATCTCTGTGGTCGTTTTCACCAAACGTATTTAAACCTCTTGTTGTGTGTTTATCAGCATGAAATTTGGTAACAAGCGAGATATTGAGGCGGTTTATTTGGTCGTCAATTTCTTTAGGATAGTCAAAGCCTTTATGGATGATATAGCCTACGTTTTTCGATTGTTCATTGGGTTGCCAAAGTCGCATACCTAAAAACCGCTTAGTGCCTAAACATGAACTGAACAATGCATTTTAAAAAATACCGTATATAGCAAATACGCCAGCACCACCCAAGACATTTTGAGACTTTCTGCCATCTTTGTATACAATGTCGTCAATGATAAGACTTCCAATAGAGGCAAATGCAGGACAGGTATTTGAAGTCATTAAGCAAAACGAAGGGGAGCAGGTTCACGAAGAAAAAAATGCCCAGCTGCTCTTGTATTTCAGATCACCGAAGCACTAGAGTCCGACGAGAAAACATTCAGGCTCAGAAAGTTACACTCTATAACATGAACTTGATTTTTGATTTTTTGAAAATAATCGAATCTACAACTTTTTTCTCGAGCGCACAAAAAGTAAAAAACTAAGTACTGATTCAGATAATGTTTGATTTATGTATAAAAAAGATGCAACTCTCGTGTCTGTAGCTAGCTTCAATAATGAGATATTGGCGTTGGAAATATAGCCAAAAATCACATTAATAGTGAATATCGGCGAATTATATTATGTAAGCTTTAAATGTAACTATAATCAAACATTTGGATAGTTACTTTTTGCATAATCTTAAGTAGTAAAACCAATAGATAAATGCAATTCACAGCGAATGAAATCAGAAAAACATAAAAAAAATGGCACGAACGCATTTGAAGTTCTGAAAAAGTCAATAAACTATTCAAGTTAGTACAAAAATGGGTTGAGCTCTTTTGCAGCTACATTTTTGTTTTTGTTTTATTAAGAAATGTCAATTTTTGATAGAGAAACCAAGGAGTTTATTTGGAGCCCTAAATTTGGACCCCAATGTACAGGCAGAAATTTTAATTTTTTAAACTTTTAGGTATGATCTAGTCAAGCTAATAATAAAAACCTTAGTTTTTTAAATAAAGCTTATAAAGAGCTATAAACTTTAGTAATTAATAGCTATATATATATATGAGGGTTTACTCGTAATTTTAGAAAAACCGATATTTTTCGAGCGACATTTGGCCTTTTACTGCTTGAGAACATGCTGACAGGTCTAGGTTTCTAACCCAGATTAAAAGCATAATAGCTGACACTCAAAAGCCCGTCCTCCTCATCTTTTTAGTTTTTCGCTGTCGCGGATGTGTTCCCTTAATCGTTTCTCTTCCCTACTTTACGCAAAGCATGAGAAACAAAGATTTAGCAAGAACACTGCCAGTAGACTTTTACATTCCACACATCAACAAAAAGCATAAAAACAGTAGGTTTTCAACAAAAAGAGCCAGTTGAACGTTTACTCATATTCCCTATCTTTCTTTTGTATTAGCTACAAAAACACATACAACCTATCCATATATACCAGACAACAACAATACACCATCCTCTTTTTACTCGAGACTTATGAAACCAAAGCACCCAATGATGAAGACCACCATTGAGATTATTGACGACGATGAAGTGGATTTATTACTAGACAAATTAACAGGACTCAGCGTCAAGCCGGCACCTAAGAGTGATGTTGAAAATTGTATAGCAGACATACTTGAGCTAAAAAAGACTACCCTCGATGTAAACTACCCCCTCCCGATAAAATTCAACTGACTTGCCATCTAATGCATCAATGCTACTAGATACTTGCTGATCAAAAAGACACTACATTTGATAAACGATACGAAGAGACCGAGATACCAGTACCCAAAGAGACTGTCAAGCCATTAACAGATCAAGAGAATGCGATTGTAAACAGACTATTTAGAAAAGGACAGCGTGGAGAAGTCTCTAATTTCAAAAAGGCAACTGTCAGCTTTCAAGATTTGTATCGTCTTTATCCAGAAACTTGGCTCAATGATGAAATTGTCAATTTTTACTTTGAATTGTTATCAGACCGCGCAGCTAATTCACAAGATCTCCCCTCGATTCATTGCTTCAACACCTTCTTTTGTTCGACACTGAGAGATCAAGGGTACGCTAAAGTGAAGAGATGGACAAAACGAGTGGATGTGTTTTCAAAAGATATCTTGTTTGTGCCTATCAATCAATCGTACCATTGGGTATTGGGAGTGATGGATATGAAGGAGAAGACAGTAGCTGTGTATGACTCCTTGGGTGGCAATCATGATCATACACTCAACTTGTTCATATCTTACCTGGAGCAAGAGCATCTAGACAAGAAAAAGACGCCTTTTGATACATCGGATTGGAAAAAGCTGACACCCAAGGATATACCAAGACAGGGAAATATGTCAGATTGTGGTGCATTTGCGTGTACCTTTGCAGAGAGATTATCACGCCGAGCTACATTTAATTTCGCTCAACAAGACATGGAGACAATTCGACGTAGAATGGCATTAAACATTTTCAATAAAACTATTTAATTTTTTTTTCTTTTAATGAAGATGTATGTATATAAGATAAGAGTAACAGAGATTTTTTTGTGCAAAAGAGTGAAAGGAAGAGGGTTTATATAATGAGAAATAGAAGAAAAAGAAAAAAAAAAGAATTAATCGGCATCTACAAACATACGAGGAGCAATGTTCATGGCCATCAACTCTTGGAATAAAAGTTTACAAGCATAGGGGATATGAATTTGTGAGATTCTAGTTTTGTTTTTACATGCGCGACATTCAAAGTTGTTCTTCTTCAAGTTGGCAATTGCCATCAAACCACAAATATCGCAGACGTGTACACGATAGGCATCCGAGGCATCAAACAAACGTTCCTTCAAGAACTGTGCAACACCATGACTGATCATACTACAGAGGGGGGTTAATACCAGGCATCTATACGCATTAGCGTTCGACTTACCAATCTCTCTCCATTTCACCGAAACGAAGACCACCATCTCTGGAACGACCTTCCACAGGTTGTCTTGTCAAGATTTGGACAGGACCTCTAGCTCTACTGTGAATCTTATCATCCACCATGTGCTTCAAACGTTGATAATATGTAGGGCCCAAAAAGACTTGAACATTCAATTTACGACCTGTAAAACCATTGTACATGACTTCAAAACCACGAGATTGATAACCTTGGGCTTGCAATGCTTGAGAAATAGCCTCCACAGTAACATCAGTGAAAGGAGTAGCATCACCTTCGTTACCAGTCAATGTAGACACCTTACCAAGCAAACATTCAATCATGTGACCAATAGTCATACGAGATGGAATAGCGTGAGGATTGATAATGAGATCAGGAGTAATTCCTTCAGCAGAGAAGGGAAAATCTTCTTGACGATAAGTCATACCAATAGTACCCTTTTGACCGTGACGAGAAGCAAACTTATCACCCATTTGAGGCACACGAGTAGAACGAACACGGACCTTGACAAACTTGAGACCATCTTGATTGGTAGTCAACATGACTTGGTCGACAATACCAGTTTCAGTGGATCTCAATGGCGTGGAGGCATCACGCTTATTGTGAGTAGTGGTTCTTTGGCCCAATTCTTCAGAGTCGGCAGGGATGGGAGCAGTCTTACCAATGATAATATCATCACCAGAGACACGAGTACCAGGCGCAATCAAACCATCTTCTTCCAACTTTTCATAAGTACCATGCTTCAAGCGCAATGTAGTGTCACGAGTAGGCTTTTCAAATTCTTCCATAAACATCATACCAGCCTTCTTTTCAGCATCCATATAGGTACGGAAGAAGAGCGATCTGAACAAACCACGATCAATACTGCTTTGATTCATGATGACGGAATCTTCTTGATTGTAACCAGAGTAACATAGAATGGCTACAATAGCGTTTTGACCAGCAGGCAGCTCTCTGAAACGCAAGAATTCCATGGATCTGGTGGTAGTGAGAGGCTTTTGAGGATAGTACAAGATGTTGGCAAGCGTATCCATACGGGTCTGGAAATTGGTAAGATAGACACCCATAGCTTGCTTACCCATAGCAGATTGATAGGTGTTACGAGGAGACTGATTGTGATCAGGGAATGGAATGATACTAGCACAAATACCAAGAATCATACTGGGATGAATCTCACAATGAGTCCAAGTATGTGAGTAGCTGCCAGTTTGAGACTTGACACGACTGAACAGATCTCTGGTTTCCTGGAGAGGTGCACCGTACTCGGCTGTCATACGAGATTCAGCCAGGTCCTCAGGCGTCATACAAATCATGGCTGTTTCCTCTTCATCTGCATCCACGTATTCCACAATACCATCAGCAATCATGTTTTGCCATCCATAGTCATCTTCTGTATCTTGGATACGCAGGACGTGATCACGAGTCAACTTGAGTTGTTGGTTTTCTACCAAGAAAAGAGGTCTACAACAACGACCAGCATCCGTATACATTCTCAATTCCTTTTCACGAATATCACGCACGATACTGACTTCAGGTGAAATATCAACCGAACGTCTCATTTGCTTGAGAGAGTTGATCAATTCTCCAGGATCACGATGAATACCAATCCAAACACCATTGACGAACACCTTGGTGGCATCAGCAATACTGGTAGCGCTCAATTCCTCCAAATTCTCCATGGCCCATTCTTCAAGGAACATGATGAGTGGAGTAGCAGATGAACCGACAGAGATGTAAGACATGAGAGCCAAATTCTTGACTAAACCACAAGCTTGACCTTCAGGCGTTTCAGCAGGACAGACAAGACCCCAGTGGGTGTTGTGCAATTGACGTGGCTTGGCAATCTTACCATCACGACCGATAGGTGTATTACAACGACGCAAATGGGACAAGGTGGAAGTGTAAGTATATCTGTTCAATACCTGAGATACACCAGCACGCGATTGCATAGCCTTCTTTTGATCACCCCAATTACCAGTAGCCAAAGAATACTTGAGACCATTAGTGATAGTATTGGATTTGACAGCAAGTGTCAAGTTGAATTCTCTGCTTGATTCGATACACTTTTGCAAGTACTTTGCGACATCCTTTGTCAGCTTTTTAAACAAAAGTCTGAAAAGACTTGCCATCAAGGGACCAGCCAAATCCATACGCTTCTTACCATAGTGATCACGATCATCCAATTCACGACGTTCGAGAGCAGCCAACAGCAAACGATGGATCATGTAACCAAAAAAGTAGGATTTACGAGTTTCCGTCTTGTAAGCAGTACCAACGTGAGGTAGCAATTCTTTTTGAAGAATTTCAGAAGCATACTTGATACGCTTATCCTTGGTGGCACCCACAGTAGTACCTCTTTTACCGATATAATCCAGAGCAACATCTTGGTCTTGAATGACAAACGATTCTTCAATAGAAGGCTTCAATAATTCCAACATTTCATAATCATTGCGATCGTAACAAATATGCTCCAATACATCTCTATCAGCGACTTGACCTAAAGCTCTGAACACAATGACGATGGGCACTTCAGATCGAATATAGGGTAAAGCAGCACGAATACATTGACCGGAAGAGCCTCTTTCAGAAGTAGCTCTCATCATCTTGATGAATAATGGAGAGGCGTTCTTGGAGCCCTTTTCAGGTTGTGATCTAATTTCAGCAGTGTATTGAAAGTTGGAAGGAGGAGCCTTTGAAAAGACATACACTGTGTTTGTTGCCATACGCTCCTGAGCAATCAATACTTTTTCGGAACCGTTGATAACAAAGTAACCACCCATATCAAACGAACACTCGTTGAGTTCATGCATTGAGCTTTCAGGCATGTCATGGAGAATACAATAGGTGGATCTCAACATGATGGGCACCTTGCCGATAAATACTTTGGTCATTTGAGGGTGTTCTGAACCATGTTCGTCTTGAAATAAATCATTAGGGTTTCTGCTGGTATTGTTGGGATCGTAGGGTGTTGCAATTTGTGTACGTTTACTCATGTCAACATAGAGCGGGGACGCGTATCTGTAGGGTTTGTTAGTGTGGAGAATCTATTTCACGAGTGTTTAGGCTGCTTACGTTAGATTACGAATACGCGCTTCTTGAGGAAACATGGGTTGGGTACTACCGTCTGCTTCTGTCATGGTGGGTTTTGACAGGTAAATTTGGCCAAAATCAATGATATATCGTTTCTAGAGGAGAGGACAAAATGTGAATAACATGGTTGCTTCAACACACACACAAAAAAAGACACTTTACTGTAACATCACCATCTCCACCAACATGTTGAAGAACCAGATTCGAGTTTTCATCCACGAGCTCTTGCATGGTATTTTGTACAAATTCATCAAAGGAATCCAATTGCTGTCTAACAAGACCCTTTTCTTCGAAAAAGGAGGAAATTACTGTCCAACAATCTTCTTGTCTACAATGTTAACAGCGTGAGTGTCTGGTTGTATTAGAGTGATGGACGAGGGGGAAGAAACACACGTACGTAATGGGCTCATCTTCATACATCTCATCGCCTTCAGGAAGAAAGTATTCTATATCACATGAAATGCATCAATATACGAGGACAAATCAACAGAATTGAATACTGCGTGATTTTTACCATTCTCTGCCATTCTATAGCTGTCATCCATCATATCAGTCATGTTGAATTATATCGATAGTTGTGTAAAGAGTGGGTCGTTATTGAAGCGTATATGTCTTTTTTTTTCTAAATGCCTAAAATCAGCAGGATGTATATGTATCGCTATTGTTGCAGTTGCTGTAATGTTGGGTGATTTCTGGACTATAAACGTGTATATAGAAATGATTAGTCAATGTTCAACATGATTGCACAAGCAGAAATGCACGCACAAGCACAAACACAAACACACACAAAAATCACAAATCAGTTGGAATAGAAAAAGAGTGAGAGATGGAAGCGACAATTATCTATTCAACTAGTCAAGAAGAAAGAGAAAAAGCCTAGCAAAGAGGGAAAAAGAAAAAATCTTCAAATAAATCTACAACCCGCGCAGCATCTCACAGTCTAAAACGACGGACCCCAACTTTTACCACAACACCCAATTACGATAGGGTGAGATATAAGGGCAGCTTACGGTAATGATATGTCCAGTTGCTGTCCCAAAAGAAATAATTCAACTGAAGCTGCATTTTTATGCTGCACTTGCTTTGGAAACAATGCTTTCAAATCGAATGCGTTGATGCTTCCTTGAAATTCCCGGTAAATAGTTAGTTTTTGTGAGGGACTCTATCGTCAGCAATTTCTGATTGAGGCGTCGTCCATAGCAACCATGGAATAAATCTATCATATGCTTAAATCTATACTTGAAGAATTTACTCAGCAAGTTGACTTTTAGTTCTTTTGGTATGAGTCTATGCACAACTCAATTAAAGTGATTTGCAGCATCTCAATTGATGAGGGCATTCGACATATTCAGAAAGGATTTCACTATTTTGCCTAAACAAAAATTACGTGCTGCACAGTGATCACTCTTCATATCATTAGTTATATTACGTTGTAAACAGGTAGTCGTTACTCAGTCGCATTGTACAATCAGTAGCATACTATGATGGCTGCAGGGATTCTCTTTATAAGGTTGGTTAGAGAGCCTGCCAACCTTCACAGAACGGCTACAGTCTTGTGCAATGCAGTAAGTCAATAATGAGCATAGGGTAGTGCTGGCAATACATCATCATTCTTTATATACAGTGACTCTATATATAGCTGGCACCACATAGCATTGTAGCAGGATTAGCAACTAAAAACATCAATTGCTTTCATGGATGAGGTATTTTGCAACAGCATCAATATTAGCAGCAGCAGCAGTGGTGATGGTGGTGGTGGTTGAGTTTAAAATATCCCGCCACCACCGCCGCCTCTTACTCCTGCCTCCTAGTGATTAGCATTGGCACGATTTATACACAAAAAAAATTTTTTTTGCTAAATTTTACTACATAAATTGTAGCTTTTACACCCTACTTTCTAATATATTTAAATGAAAATTTTATGCTGTATCTAACAGTGGTAATTGCATTGTGGTTTTTGACTATGAATATCGAGCAATCTTCAAAAATATGGAAAATGAACTTTGGCCGAAATGCCGAGATTTCGCATACAAAGGTCTCACAAAAGTGTTTTCACATGCTGCCCTGGATTACTAGAATCCATTTGATCTTATATACGCCATAGTAAAAGTCTTCATTTTTGGGGTCAAAAATGCAATCATCTAGTATCTGATGATTTCGTAAAGGGGTAGCTCATGGTTTGGGTCGACTTTTACGATGTTTTTTTTGGTCCCAAAAAAATTGAGAAAATGTATCAGCAGGTAACTGTTAGTCAATAGCAATTGTTTGGTGCTATTTTGACAGCCTAAAACAGCTTCTAACTCGAGAAATCACTCATTAAATGCACCCAAATTTGGCTGTGTTTTGGCATAGTATTGAATAATAAGAGTTAACATACGTACGCTAAAACAAAAGATACATTGAACAGGATCAATCTGGTTGAACAATGGCACCGTCACGTAAGAAAGTGACAAGAAAGGATTGCCTTTTTTCCTTTTGTGCTCAAAACCCACATTTAACGATACGACTTGAAAAAAGTATGGATTCATTTATAGAGACATACTGCCATTGCAAGACATCCAGCAAACCAAAACATATCATACAGCACCATGTCACTGACATTTTATCCAGTACATTACAGCCCATTTTTAAAAAGCAAGCACTGATACATCCAACTCTCACCAAACGATCTCAGTCCAGATATGGATCAAAAAGCATTGATATTCATCAAGACCAACAGTGGAAAGACGATTATTATGTGGAGCTTTTATCGTGGTTATTGGACAATGTATCGGTAAGCAAAGCTCTCTCTCTCTCCCACATATATACACATTGAGGGAGAGATGCCAACTAAAAAGCCTTTTTTTTGCAGGTAGAACAATTGCAAGACAATTTGCATTTATTTATACCTCCTATATTGATTATTCTCGATGATTATGACGTTGGATACAAAGAACAAGGTGTTGATATGCTGCATAGCATGATTCAAAAGCTGGATCCTCAGTGTATTTCCAAATTTGGTCTGGATAACGTATTTCTTGAGGTAAGCACATACGAAACATGATGCTACAATCAAATCGACTCTTACCTAATCTCTCTCTCTCTTTCAAGTCTTTGTTCAAATGTCTTTCTTATCTATCAGAGGAACGTGATGTCCCATTATTAAGAGCAACATATCCTTGCATCATGGATCTCATTGCTACGAAAAAGCAAGACCAAGTTAGATCCAATCTATACGAACGAGTGTTTAAAGACGGTATCCTAACTGGATTCTCTTATGCTGGACAAAAGATCCGTTTCTTGCCTATACTGCTAAAACACATTCCAAAACTGTATGATGAAATGGGATCTGTTGGTGTGCAATACTTGAAAGCGTTGATACCGGCACTGGATGCAGCCATGTCCATGATTTCAAGCAACAATCCCAAAATCAAAGAGATTAATCAATTGGCAGCCTTGTCACTGATCACAGTCATCAAGACATGCTGGCCTCGTATACCTCAATACAAGGGCATCGTTATGCAATCGTTGGCAAAGACATGGACATATTACTACAATGCAAAAGGTGTGTGTTCCCAATCTATATGTCACATGTACAGTCGAGCTAATACTGTTTGACGATATAGATCAAGACATGTGTCGATTATTAAAACAAGTGTATCAGGTATTTGAAGCTGCTTGTCAAGGTCAGGAGAAGGCTGATAGAGACGCATTGATTCAGTTTAATCCTACTGTATTTGAAGCATTATTCTGTATATAAAATTTAATATATGTACATTCTACAGTTTATTTGCTTTGCAAGCTTTTTTCTTAATCTATTGATACTTTGTATGTTGGTCAGGGATCACCAAACAACGGATACCGAGATATGTGCAAATGCTATCAATGACAAGCACAGCCCAACGAAGATACAATACAAGCGCCAATACAAAATAGCAGACTAAATACGCGTACTCTGATTCAGGTGTAAAGATAGGGTCCATACTGGTGTACAATGGCAAGTTGGCAATGATGGCGCCCAGGACCAAAGGGATCAAAAGCCCTGTAGGCAATGGAGATTCTGATTTTGTCAAATGAGCCAGGATGATTTTTGAGCAGATGCGACCAAACACGATACCGACAGCTAACAGGTAGATAGCATAGTGTTGATGAGACAAAATGAACGAGTAAGGGGAGGTTACCCAGAGATAAAATGAAACGGTATATAATGTGATTTGCCAGTTATCGTACAACATGCTACGAATAAATGGTTTACCCTTTTGACGGCACGCTTTGTACATGGCATAAAAGCTAATTTTCAAGTGTTAATTGTCTGTGCACACACACATACACAAATATATATATATATATATACAAATGCTTACCAGACGGGAACATGAGTTGCCAAAAACATGATGCCAATAAACCAAATATAAGTCTCGCTTAAAGTCAACTCTTGCATAAAAGAAGGCACATAACTCGAGACAGATCCCAGTTGCTGTTTCCAAAACATGGGACCATAGAGACCCGAGATGACATACATGATGCATAAAATACAGACACCTTCTGTAGGGACATTAACATAGCCGAGATACAATGTGCCTGTATGATATTCTTCAATGGTCGACAGATAAAATCCAGTCGTGGCAATAGCATAAATGACGACAGCTTTGTGCGTGTGTCCTAAACCAAGTGCAGACATTTGAATGATGGCAGCGAATGAGCAATTGATGGCATCACAGCCATGGTCGAACAGTTCGCCTAAGGGACTGGATGTGCCTGTTCTTCTGGCCTGGCGTCCATCCACATTATCAAACGTGGAATAGAGCCATAAACCAAGGGCAAATGAAAAGTAAATCCAAGCAGGTCCAGCATCTTCGGCTTCCATGGTAGGCACAAAGATGAATACAAGAATGACGTTAAAGATCATAAACATCAGACCAGTCAATGTAATGAGGTTGGGTCTATTGTGAAGAGCGAGGTCAATATATACAGAGAGAGTGTGTGTATGTTACTTGATAGTTACGCCATGTTGAGAGGAAACAGCTTGATACAGACATCCCAGTAATGACGAAGCACATATTTCGTTAAAAAAGACTTGTCAATACTCGAGTATTTATACAGCTTTAGGTTTGAAAGCTGTTCCTCTGTCAGTACTGCCATGATGAATGAGCAAGAAGAAGAAGAAAAAAAAAAAGACAAAAAACTTTTCCTAATAGTCAATGTTCAACAAATGGGATGTAGAATTCAAGAGGAGCCTTGATGATCATTTAGCAAGATTCTCGGTGAGTAGCACGAAACAAAAAAGTCTATTTTATTGCATTCAGGAACGACCAAGAACAGCCAGCATATCTTGTATTCTCGAAAACTTTTCTCTAGGTTTGCCCAACGTGTTGCCAACAGCGAATTCTGCTGCTTCAATTTTTTTCCAATCCTGATAGCTGACGGGTTGAATATCACGTTCCTTGAGCAATTGATCCACGTCTTGTTGGGGTTGAGATGAGCAGCGAGCCAACATGTCTCTACCGTTCTTCAAGTCGTCCACAATCGTATCTGCTGTTTCATAGGCATCTGTCATGGTAGACACAATGACACCTGTGGGACCTCGTTTGAGCCAGCCAGCAGTGTACATGCCAGCAAGTTCATTATCACCGCTCAAGATTTTGCCATAAGCATTGGGTACTCGGCCTTGACCATGATCAAATGGCACACCCTCTATGGGCAGACTCTTGTATCCAATGCTTGTAAACACCATGCCACATTCCTGTGATTCGTACTCACCAGTACCAACAGCACGTCTCTTCTCTAACGGTCCTTCTAAACGGTTGATTTCATACTTGATGCCACTCACTCGATTATTCTCCGCTAAAATCTCGGCAGGGCTGCGCAAGAATTTAGCCGTCCACGATTTATCTGCATTCTTGGTAGGTGATCCCTTTTCCAAGAGTCCCATCAAACGCTTCAATGGTCGATTCTTGCTGATGAATGGCTGAGACTCGGTAATTTCTCGCTTGATAAAGTCCATATCAGCCTTGAATTCCACTCCCGGAAGCGACATTTGCTCTCTCAATTCTTTTGAAGTAAATGACACCTTATACCGTCGTCAACACACACACATACACATACTATATTTTTTGATTCATTGACAGACTCACCTGAACTGGGCCTCTACGACCAACAACATGCACATGCTTGACTCTACTCTTTGATAATGCTTCAAGAGCGTATTCCGTAATGTCCGTCTTTCTCAGTTGATCAATTGGACTGAGCAAAATGCGAGCAATATCCAACGCCACATTGCCTTGACCAACAACCACTGCTGTCTCTGTATCGTCCAAAGCTAACTTCAAATCTCTATAGTAGGGATGTCCATTGTACCAGCCTACAAAGCTTCGGGCCGATTCGACTCCAAATGTGTCTTCACCAGGTATCCCCATCTTTCTGTCTTCACTGGCGCCATAGGAGAGAAGAACGGCGTCAAAATGGTTTTGTAAATCCTTGATGCTGAGTGATTTGCTACTGTTTGTACCAACAGGTACATTGCCGAAAAAACGAAATCGATCGTCTTCTGCGACTTTATCAAAGGTTGTCATAACATTCTATGCAGGGTGATTCAGTATGGAGATGGCTCTACAAGAGACATGAATGCTTACCTTGACTTCGGGATGATCTGGAGCCACGCCAAAGCGCACAAGACCATGAGGCACGGGCAAGCTATCAAACATGTCTATTTGCGTATTTGGCCATTCTTTCAATAATCTATGAGCTGTATAGAAGCCTGCTGGTCCACTACCCACAATGGCTAGCTTGAAGGGCCCTGCTGCTGCTGTTGTAAATGCCCTGGAGATGATTGACATGCGTGTAATTATCAAGTGAAAGCTGTTGAGATGTAACCCCCCACAACTCTTATATGTCTGAATGGACCAAATTTAGGGAGTCACTGTGAATATTCTTAAGAATTGATCCGAGCCCGAGATTTTAGTGTTTGTCTTACTAATGCAGGTGAGCGTGTTGTAATTGGAAGTCTGCTAGAAAGAACGAAGGTGAGTGGCCAAACCCAGAGACACTGGCTGGAACCGTTACTATTAGCTTGGCGTTTCATTCATCAGATCAAGGCCACCAGCAGGACTTGAATACAAGTGGCGGCATTGCACTCTCCATACGAAATGGCAT
Source organism: Mucor circinelloides (assembly GCA_037974945.1). Classification (NCBI taxonomy): domain Eukaryota; kingdom Fungi; phylum Mucoromycota; class Mucoromycetes; order Mucorales; family Mucoraceae; genus Mucor; species Mucor circinelloides. The sequence continues at coordinate 303,343 of JBBNAA010000030.1, read as the reverse complement.
AGCATATCTTTCGAGGAACTCTACACAAACCTGAAACACACGTTACCTGCTTGCTCCAATACACCGTTGGACCTTCTATACCATTAAATTACAATTAATTACCATGTTTCGCTGAGTGTGTGCCTTTGATGCCTGCTACAGCAAAGATAGAAAGAAAAGGGGATATCATGTTGTCTATTCAAACAAGAAGCTTTATATTAAAGCAAAGGAGCTATATAGCAGCAGGAAAAGAAGAGCAGATTATAAAAGTATATATTGGAAAGGAGCAACAAGAAGATGGTGTATATATTTATACAAATTGATATTGTGCGTCTCCTTACAAGAACATGCATTTGGAGGCCTCCCCCTTTTTAATTTTTGCCGCACTATATAAAATGATGTGATATCTCGTTTCTTTTGCCTTTTCTCCCTTTCTCTCTCAGTCTATCAATTATGGATAACAAGACATCATATGAACCTCCAGTTGCAGTTTTGCAAGTACACAATGATAAAGAGCTGGATTATGCTACCACTGAAGCGTCTGTCAGTAGCAGCAATAACAGCAGCAGTCGTTCTAGCATTAGCAGCTTTGATAGTAATCATGATCATGCTGCTCCACTCGAGCTGGGACTCGTTATCAATGCGCTTCAAACTTCGCTGACAGAACAACAACAACAAGAAGAGGAACAGGAGGAAGAGAGACCTGTTGAAACACATGTCACTGCCAATCAGTCAGTGTCATCTCCACGACCCACAAGCGTGGCAGTTACAGATGTCTTGCCTGCCGTCACGTTTGGATCAAAGGGACTTAAGCGAGAAGAAGCAGTTATTGTTGATTACGAATTAGATCATGGCGCAACTTCTACCAGTAGAGAGAGTAACACAACGGGATCTGCAAATGTGATTGTCTTGGACTGTATTGATCCAAAGTCTGTCAAACCAAACAATCTCACTCCGCGTGAACAAGAGAAAGCAGGTAATAAAAAAAAAAACAAAACTTATGTGTCGACCAGGATCTAAGCCTAATATGCGCATAGATGAGCCGGTACTAAGAGCGACGCATCACTTGTTTAGTAATCGATTCATGAAGGCGAAAAGACTGTTTGAACAACAAGCGCAAAGGTAAGACGCTCGAACGTAGTAGTAGATCACTTGCCATACTAAAGTAGTAGTATCCAGTGACCCACTTTATGCACTTGGCTTGGGCTCCATGGCTTTCCTCAAAGGTAAGCTTGTGTATCATTAGGCATTGAATAGCTAAACACCGACACTCTTTTATTACCAGCATTGATGGTATATAGACGCATGATCATTGACAATCCAAATAACAAATACACTAACAAACATAAATAGTCCAACAATCAGCAGGCAGCAGAAAATGCCATCAGCGTACTCGTAGCCACGTATAACCTCGCCAACGCACAAATTGATAATGCGACAAGGAAAAATGTAGGAGGCACAGTGATACACTACTTGGCATCTTATTGCAATTCAATCAAGTTTTCTCGTGGATCAGGCGTGCCCACCAACGTTGCCCCAGCTAAACCCAAAGCATTGGAAATGCATAAAGTAAACATCATCCCCAATGGCGTCTTGAGAGCGCACGTCGTCAAAGCAGAGGCATGCCTGCAAATGGCTATACTCTATCTTTCACAAGAATCAATGACAGGATATATCAAGTGTGGATTGAATTTGAGAAGAGGCAGGTACAGATACATGGTCTTGATCCTTCAGATGCTAACGCACATAGAATAGCGTACTCTAGCTACAGCATCGTTTGGCAAGAATATAAACGCATGGGACAGCTGCACAATGAATACATTGACAGGAACACCATCTCGGGTATACAGTTTGGCATTGGTGCTGTGCATTTGGTATTATCTTCACTGCCACAAAAAATACTAAGGACAGTAGCAGCGTTTGGATGGAAGGCAGACAAACATTTGGGCTTTGCCTTGCTAAAATTATGTCTGGAAGGTCAAAGAGCAAGAGCTTCCATGTCATCTATCATGCTTTTGGCGTATTATACCACCTTGACCAGCCTATGTCCTCAGATACTAGCACAAGAATACACACAACCCGCCATTGAAACACTCTTGGATGCCCAAAAGACATATCCCAACTCGGCCATCTTTTTGTATTTCGCAGGCAAAACATCTCGCTTGGCTCGTAATTTGGCGCTGTCAACTCAATCTTTTGTGTACGCTATTGAAACCAGTAAAAATGAGTGGGTGGAAGTACAGGTACTTCACATGGGCAGCTATGAAATTGGGTTCAACCACATGATGCAAAATAATTGGGAAAAAGCGGCTGTCCTGTTCCAAATGTTGTTCAAGGAGAAATATTGGTCTCAGCCCATCTTCAAGTACTTGACAGGTGCCTGTCTGGATATGATGGGTCAACGCACAGAAGCTATTCTTGCCTTTGCAGAGATTCCTCAATTGATGGTGAATTCAACTAGCAGTAAAAACTCGAGCACCTCTAGCATTGAACAGTATATTTTACGCAAGATCAAGTTGTTTCAATCCAGCGGATATCAGGATATGGACATGACCATGTGCGCTTTGGAATATATGTACCTCTTTAACGCTTACGAGTTTATGGAAATCACACAATTGGAACAGAATTTAGCATTGACAGATTATGCTTTGAGCAGAATTTTAGAAGCAGAGAAGCTAGAGTACAGTATACGCACAACAGAGCTGTTGCCAGAGACACCGCCTCCAGAATATTATGATCAAAGAGGAGCACTATTACTCATTAAAGCATCCATCTTGAACGCAATGGGACGCTTTCAAGAATCTATTATCCACCTCAATTGGATTGTTGATCATAAAAGCAAAATCACTGCTGACAAGTGGGTAGTTCCTTTTGCTTATTGGTAAGTTGTGTGGCAAGTAGTATTATGTACGTTCAATTAAGCTTGTGTATGCTGTAGGGAGGTGGGCATGACATCTTGGAACTTGGATCAAAGGGTGCGTGCAAAAGGCTTCTGGGAAATAGCCTTGTCGTATACCAACTATGACTTTGAATATAAACTAGCAATGGTAAGTGGATCTAAATCGCTGGGCATGCACTGGAATCTTACAGTAATGGGCATGATAGAGAGTCAATTTAGCCTTGACAAGAGCTTCAGAAATCAGCATTCATGACAAACAGGGTAACAGCATGTTTCATCCAGTTCAAGGATTGGAATGTGACAGTATAGACCAGAGTCATTGTGATAGCGATGTAGAGGATCAAAGCGAAAATGAAGATGATAAAAAAGATGACGACGGATCGTCCACACAATCTCTCAACTCTGATTCCACCGCTAATACAGAGAATATGATACCAAGCAAGGTTGCCACAGAGATTGAAATAGAGCAAGTTGTTGATCAATTAAAGCTTGGTTCAGAGAGCCCAGTAGTAGCTCAACATTAAATAAACGTAATAGTAATTCTTAATCATCATCGTCAATGAAGCCTTTGTATCATGAAGCTGAATCAAACCGTAGTAGTTGATTTCCATAGTGACTCTATTTAAACCAATCCAAGCAACTGAAAATCGCCTTTTCTCTGTTTCTTTCGTTGCAACACACAACCCATCTCAACATGCCGTCAGATAATAGTATTCAGCTATTAGATACAAGTGTCATTCGTCAATTGAGATCGTAAGTTTCTACTTGTCTTTTTGTAAAAGTCGGGAATTTCATGCCTTGAATAGGTCCCTTGTTATCACTTCAATAACGCAATGTATCAAAGAGTTGATTCAAAATGGTATATTGAAAGATTGCTTAATTGACACACTTGTTGTACTCACACTGGTTTGATATGCATATATATAAGCTCTCGATGCGAAGGCAACCAATATTGATATATTCGTGGATATTGAAAAGTTTAGTCTACAAGTAAACGACGATGGTATTGGAATACAAAATTTGAATAGAATAGGTCAACGTCATGGTGAGTTTGAATAGCCCAGCTTGTTGATTGTGTCACTCTTAGCTCATTTTTCAAAGTTACTTCCAAGTGTCATACATTGTCTGATATCAAACAGTTGAAGACATTTGGGTATCGTGGCGAAGGTATGGATTTTAAGTGCATGTCAATGTCTTTCATCGTATTGAATTTATTGAATAGCATTGGCTGCAATTGTAAATGTATCGTTGACTCAAATCATTACAAGGCATCATCTGTCAAGCGAAACTTTGGAAGGATTTTGGAGGGTATGTAATGATTCAAAATGCATCCTCCACAGGGCATTGATTAAATTTTCGGTAGGATGGAAAGATGGTGGGCGAAGTTTCTGTTTCTAGACATACAAAGAAAACCCGCTCAGGCACTAATGTTGTTGTTCGAGATTTGTTCTACAAAGTGCGTATCTCACATTCTGGGTATAAAAGAAAGCCTAACATGTTGCGTTTAGTTTCCTGTTAGACGTAGACAAATCACATCTTCGTCCTCATCTTATCAGCAAGTTGTGATTATTGAGTCATTGAAGCGATTAATAGCAACATTTGCAATTTCGTTTCCACATGTCAGTTTTAGTCTTGTGGACAATGCTCGTGGCATGAAGCTTTTAACGCTCAAAAAGACAAGTTCAACTCTACAAACATTCAAGCAAATATTAAGCCAAGATGTAACCAGAGTAAGTTCCTATATACTTGGCAAATTTAGAGTTTACTTACAAACCAGACTCATAAAGCACTTTGAAACGCTGTCGATACAACAAAACGACCTCAAGACGAAAGGTTACTTTTCCCCTAAAAGTTACCCAAATAAGGTATGATACTCTCATACAGTTCATATTGAAATGAAGCTGATCAACTTACTTTTACACTAGTCCCATCAATACATATGTGAGTCGTTACATTGAGGTCCTGAGCAAACTTTAAATGACTTTTAACATCGATACAAGACTTGAACAATTATTTAGTTCCTACAAGTAGTGATTTGTACAAATGCGTATCAGATCTATTTTCTGCAAGTCAATTTGCCGTGGTCAAGGTAAGTTCAAACTGTTGTAGTCTTTGAAAAACACTCAAAAAGGGAATCAAATACAGGAAAAAGAGAGAATTACAGCATGTAGCTCAAGTGGAAAAGGTAAGCGTCATTGAATATCAAAAGAGCATTACATTGTTTAATAACGTACCGACTGTAGGCAGGTTTATTCAAAAATACCCCATTTACATTATAAAATGTTGGTGCGATATATGGAGCAGCTACGATATCAGTGTACATTTGGAAATGCTCAATGAATTTCGTGATTATCAGAATATCAAAACCGAGATAACGAAAATTACCAATCAATTTCTGGATCAAGTTGGTCTTGCTAGAGAGAAAGTAGACGTGGAACCAAAAAACAAAAGAGCCAAGGTCGACAAGACCACTAGCAGGAAGGAGACTGTGAATCCTTACGTAGCTCATTCTACAGTGTCAAGTCATTCACATGTGAGTGAGATTGTCCAAGGAGAAAAGCAACAACAGCAACCTGAATACTTGACGTGGTGGGATCCAAATAAACAGACCTTGTTCTACATTGATCCGATCACAGGAAATAGGTATTTTTTTGGAGATCAATTTTGGACTGAGAGTTCATCTGATTCTTTACCCTTGTATAGTTTTCTATCGCCCTCTCAATTGCCACAACCACCACCGCCGCCCTCATCAAATATAAGCTGCCACTCATCGTCATCAAGACACAGCACTATAGACAGATCCCATTTGAAAACAAGCACGCAATCTAAAATTGAATTGGATCTACTATTCAAAAACGACACACCATGGCCATCGAGGAGTCATTTTCTTGAAACATCCTATAAATTATCAAAACAAGATTTACAAAACGCAGCTATACTTGATCAAGTCGACAAAAAGTTCATTGCGCTTCAACTAAACGACCCCAAGATACTCATCATGATAGATCAACATGCTGCAGATGAGCGTATCAAATTAGAGGAGATGATTTCAACTGGAATACAGTCGACCACCCTACTTGAACCAAGCATTACTGTTGAACTTGAATCTAGCACCGAATACCAAACCCTAAAAAACGACAGGCGCATACTGAATAGTCTGAAAAAGTGGGGTATTCAAATCCAACTAGCCCAAAACGATACCACTACTACTCGTGTTGCAACATTATCGCAATCTCGGTTTTTTGATACCTCTGAAGAATCTCCTCATTTTTGCAAAAAAAGCAGGATTTTTGTGACGCATATACCTCAGCTCATCACTGAGAGATGCGTAGGCAATCATTCCATCTTGAAAAGTATTATTCTTGATCACATGTATTGGGTGATGGAACAAACTGACGAGTTTGCTGTTATGAATACATGTCCTAGAGGAATTTTGGAAATATTAAAATCAAGAGCTTGCAGAGGTAAGTAATGCTAGGATGCATTGGTATGTTTGTTTCATGGTATTTGCTTCGTAGGTGCCATCATGTTTAATGACGAGTTGACTGTTGAACAGTGTTCTGACATTGTGAAGAGATTATCAATGTGTACTTTTCCATTTCAGTGCGCTCATGGAAGGTAATGTAAAACATCTGATCTAAAGCTAGTCCACACCTAACCATTTTGCACTTAGACCGTCAGCTATACCAATCCATCTCGATACATCATCTTATATACATGGTACTCGGCGATCAACAAACTGGAGCAGATTCAAAAAAAAAATAGATTTTGACATCTAAATGATATAATATAGCTATTTACATTTCGATAATATATACTGTAAATGTTTGAATACACAAACCGGTGTGTTCATTCTATTGTTGGTTAAAAAAAAAAGCTACCCCTGAGCGGACTTGATATGTCAAATCAATTCCCGATTTGGTAATTGAGGTAACTGACACAGGGGTACAGATCGTTTTTGACTCTGCAAGGTACGCATTCTGTAGGTATTGAGCCTACAAGTAAAAGATTTATATAATTTATCATATTTCTTGTATTTCAAAGCTCCTCGAAAATGTATTCTGTAAGCTTAATCGCATAATAACAAAACAAAAAAAGTATATATTATTTAAAGTTAAAAGATTTTTATTGTTGGGATATAGAAATCGATAAATGATTGTTGAAATTTAAATATAGGAAAAGTCTATTATACATACAAAATGAGGGAGAGAAAAAAAAGGAGTGTTGCTCTAAGGAAAAATTACATAAAATTACAATAAATCAATTAGTTGTTTTCCTCCATATATTCCTCAGGGGAAGGACAAGTACACATCAAGTTACGGTCACCATAAGCATCATCAACACGAGAAACAGAAGGCCAGAACTTCTTCTCACGGAGATAAGGCATAGGGAAAGCAGCAACTTCACGAGAGTAAGGACGGTCCCACTTATCGGCCATCAAGGTCTTGATAGAGTGAGGAGCAGAGTTGAGCATGTTGTCACCCTTAGGCAATTTACCGTCAATAACTTGTTGGATTTCACCACGAATAGCAATCATAGCATCACAGAAACGATCGAGTTCAGCCTTGCTCTCAGATTCAGTAGGCTCAATCATAAGGGTGTTGGTAACGGGCCATGACATGGTAGGACTGTGGAAACCGTAATCTTGAAGACGCTTGGCAACATCAATAGCTTCAATACCATTTTCGACAAAAGGTCTGATATCGACAATGAATTCGTGACCGCACATGCCATTTTCGTTGGTGTACAAGATTTCATAGTGTTCGCCAAGACGGCTGGCCATGTAGTTGGCATTCAAGATGGCAAGCTTGGTAGATTGAGTAAGGCCATCACCACCCATCATCTTGATGTAAGCCCAAGAAATAGGCAAGATGGAGGCGGAACCATAAGGAGCAGCAGAGACGGGGCCAATGGCGTTTTGACCACCACAAGCAATGACAGGATGGCCGGGAAGATAAGGTTCAAGTTCCTTGGTACAGGCAATAGGGCCCATACCAGGTCCACCACCACCGTGAGGAATACAGAAAGTCTTGTGCAAGTTCATGTGGCAAACATCAGCACCAATTTCAGCAGGCTTGGTCAAACCAATTTGAGCATTCAAGTTGGCACCATCAAGGTAGACAAGACCACCGTTTTCATGAACAACCTTACAAGCCTCAGAGACACCAGCCTCAAACATACCAAAAGTAGAAGGATAAGTAATCATGACAGCAGCCAATCTATCCTTATGCTTCTTGGCCTTAGCCTTCAAGTCCTCCATATCCAAATTACCGTCATTATCACATTGAACAATGACAACATCCATACCAGACATAGCAGCGGAAGCGGGGTTGGTACCGTGAGCAGAGATGGGGATCAAACAGACGTTACGTTGAGTCTCACCACGAGCATGATGATAGGCACGAATAACACGAAGACCAGCATATTCACCTTGAGCACCAGAGTTGGGTTGAAGAGAGACACCTTCGAAACCAGTGATTTCCTTCAAGTCATCAGCAAGTTCATCGAGCATGGTAACATAACCTTCAGTTTGTTCAACAGGGGCAAAAGGATGAATGTTGGAGAATTCAGGCCATGTAACAGGGATCATTTCAGAGGTGGCATTCAACTTCATGGTACAACTACCAAGAGCAATCATGGAGTGAACCAAGGAGAGATCCTTGCTTTCGAGGTGGTGAATATAACGAAGCATCTCGGTTTCAGAGTGATAAGAGTTGAAGACGGGATGTTGCAAGTAAGAAGAAGTACGCTTAAGTTGACCAGGGAAGGTAGTAGTCTTGGCATCAAGAACGCTAGAGAGCTCATCAACAGTGACAGCAGGAGCACCTTCCTTTTGGAAAATGTCAATCAATTTACCGAGTTCTTGTTGAGTAACAGCTTCATCAAGGGTGACACCAACGGTACCGTTATCAATAGCACGAAGATTGATACCAGCAGCAGAAGCCTTGTTGAGAATATGAGAAGAGTTACCAACCTTGATGGCAAGAGTATCAAAGAAGTTACCATCGTTCTCAATAGTATAACCAGCCTTACGAACACCTTCAGCCAAGACAGCAGTCAAGTTGTTGATGCGTTGAGCAATAGCCTTGACGCCTTCAGGACCGTGGTAGACAGCATACATGGCAGACATGTTGGCCAAGAGAGCTTGAGCGGTACAAATGTTACTGGTAGCCTTTTCACGACGAATGTGTTGTTCTCTGGTTTGGAGAGCAAGACGGTAAGCGTGGTTACCATCAGCATCCTTGGAGACACCAATCAAACGACCAGGCATACGACGCTTGTGTTCATCCTTACAGGCAAAGAAGGCAGCATGAGGACCACCGAAACCCATGGGGACACCGAAACGTTGAGAGTTACCAAGAGCCATATCGGCACCGAATTCTCCAGGTGACTTGAGCAAAGTCAAAGCCATCAAATCAGTAGCAACAGCAACTTGACCACCAGCAGCATGAACGTTAGCGGTCAATTCCTCATAATCCTTGACTGAACCACGAGTATCAGGATACTAATATGATAAATGATAGATGTAAGTATCAGATCGGTATTTAAATGCTCCCCATAAAGATAGATGAAGGTTACAGGGCAGAAAATATAGATTCAAACTCTAATGAATGCTACATTGGATCTCCTCTTTACAATCTCATTCTTTATCGCACGCCTTCCCCACATTTATAGAAAAGAAAAATTACCTGTAACAAGACACCGCAAAGATTCTTCTTGTTCTCAGCAAAGTTGTAGTGGAAAGTATCAGCAACGACGACTTCAATGTTGAAAGATTCAGCACGAGTCTTCAAACAAGCAATGGTTTGAGGGTGGCAGTTTTCATCGACAACAAAGAGGTTCTTCTTGCGACGACCAGCTTGCCATGCCATCAACATGGCTTCAGCAGCAGCAGTACCTTCGTCCAAGAGAGAGGCATTGGCGATAGGCATACCGGTCAAATCGGTGATCATGGTTTGGTAGTTCAAGAGAGACTCCAAACGACCTTGAGCAATTTCAGGTTGATAAGGAGTATACTGTGGTGAATTCGATTAATACAATGTATTTTATCAGACTGTGACAAAAAAAAAAAAAAAAAAGACTTACTTGAGTATACCATGCGGGATTTTCGAGAATGTTACGCAAAATGACATTGGGCACAACAGTATCAGTATAACCTTGACCAATGTAAGAACGGTTGATCTTGTTCTTGGAAGCAATGTCCTTGAGACGAGCAAGCAATTGACGTTCAGGAATACCCTCAGGGATGCTCAAAGGCTTGGGAGAACGAATAGCAGAAGGAATAGTCTTTGCAAGCATCTCATCAATGCTCTTAACACCGAGTTGGTTCAACATGCTCTTGACTTCATTGGACTCGGAACCAAGATGACGACGAGGGAATGTATCAAGAGGAGCCAACTTGGCAAGAGCAGGCTTTGTTGTATGTTGGAAACGAACGAAAGGCTTGGTGACGATGATGGGTTGTCTGAATTGTTGAGTAACCAAACGTTGTGTAGGCAAACGTGCAACAGCACCCTTGGATCTAATAGCAATGCGAGACAACATTTCTAAAATAATTTGTCTCTTTGAGATATACTATAGTACAATAAGTAAAAGAAGAAGAGTAGTTTTCAGAGTTGATTTCATTATATTTATTCAATTTCGAAATTGGCGCGTGAATGCCTTGAATAGAAGATGATTCGTATCTATTGCGGAAGCAAGGTTTGATCTACCTACCATTACAGGCAACAGCATGGCCCCGAGTACATCCACTCTGTCAGAGTAGTCACTTTTTTTTTTCAAGAAAAAAAAAACTTGCCTTTTAAAGCATTCAAAAGGTTTACATTTTGCATAGGTTGTGGTGTTTTCCAACTTCAAATGTCTTAATTGTTACTAAAAAATGTAAAATATGAGAATATAAAAGCGCTTTTGCGGCTTGAATATTAGGAAAACTGCATTGGTCAAGAGAAAAAACCAACAAAAAGATCGTCCATGGAACGAGCATGGCCCAAGTGTGCCTGGCTGTTATCGTTTATTTGTTGACTCCTTGAATGATAGCGAAAGCAGGCTACCCGAATTGTTTATATTGTATATGCTTGTGACACCTTGCCGGTTGAATAATACCAAGAATTAAATGTTTTTTTTTCGAGTGGGGGGGGGGGGATATTCTTCACACGGACATCTACACCTCACCATCTACATCTACAAAATGTCGGGATTTTATCAAAAACAATTATAGAGCCTGATGTATTTGTGTGTCAAATGTAACTAGGGCTACACACAAACATCGAAAAGTTCGCAGGCTATTCTTGATTTACATGTTTGCATAAAGGACATCCTCCAGATATATGTACATATTAAAAGTTCGGATAAGCGTGGCTGTGAATCTGAACCACATAGCTTAGCCGTTTGCTACACGTAGCTGTGTGCACTGACATTTACTGTTCCAAACACATTGCTGATGCTCTATCAATTTGCCTGTACCCTAGTTGACTCAATGCAGTTTCGATGGACATCCAGATTTGCGGATTTATTGGTACAACTGCAATAATAGACCAAATGTATTATTTTAACGGGACTAGATCATGAAGTGGCATTTACAAACATTGGGCAACATATTGCTTGAATGACTGTTGAAGCCATTTGCACTCAATCCTACGCGATATAACCAAAGGATAATAATAGCAAAGCATAATACCATCAAACATTTTTTATACGAGGCAGAATGCAACAAAAGAAAACTATTGATCGTTAATGCCCATTCTCGACCATTGACAGTAATTATTTTGGAGGTCATAAACCTCCAAACACTACAAAGTGATTGCTTGAATACTGACAATATAAGCGTTAAAAATACCGTCAATGACTTGAAGAGATCTACCTTGTTGAAACTGACAGAACCATTATTGTGTAGCTCTCTGTATGTCCTGTGTGGCAACGCTATCAGCGACATTAGTATGTTAAAATTTAGAAACTTGACGGGACAATACTTCACTTGTGATCAGATTTAAAGCCACCTTCAGTTGATGCAAGATAACCTACACAATTGAACAGCTAAAACCAGTTTCGACCAAGGATTTTAAAGTCAAAGGCTTCTTGTTGAATGTTCTTCAAGTGTAATTCTTCTTACCTTGGAGTGTTGATAGGAATGGCAAAACCAAGCTTCGTAGGCATTAGAAATGCCGTCAATGGCTAGAGTACCAGATCTAGCAAGATGCAACGATAGATTAATCACATACAAAGATAGTGAGCTTATGCCAGAAGCGCTGTGAACATTGGGTTCGTAGTAAACTTGATCAAACGGATACCCTCAAGCTTGTATGTAGTTGAAGTTCAGTGAAATGAAGTTGACGAATGATGGGAAAATAGGACGTCCTTGTCGAACAAGTGGAGAACTTCCAGACAACCAAAGAACTTAAAATATTCTAAAGATTATTTGTGCATTGCGGATTTGTGTAGCTCTATTAGACCTTGGGTGTCTCACTAGACAAAGAAATGCTAATTTCTCCCATTATATTATGCTCACTTTGGGAGGTTTATTATGAACATGTCAACGGACTTTCCGTCGCTGCCTTTGTTGTCCAATAGGATGCAAAGGAAGGGCTAAACTTTATTGCGCATTAAGCGCGACTAGTGCCTTGTGTCCTGCTGAAACTACTGTACACACTTGAGTGATTAATGCTCTTATTAGATCACGCAGCCATTAGGAAAACTGCTAGTCTTCATTGATTTTTCTGCAATAGGGAATGCCTCTAGTATATAGTCAGCCAATTATTTCAATAGTAATCCAAAAGCACATAATCAAAAGGATCCTTCTATTCATCACAATAATCTCAATATAGTAATTTTTCAAGGTACGTTCTCTAATGAATACTAATGCACAATGTGTTGCGGTATGTTACGCACTATCATACGGCAGAATTAACGGATGCTTTCTTGAGCAAGGTATAATGCTCTACCAGATCAATAAGACTTCAAGCCAAATGTAATACTGGAATTTTTAGGTTCGGATCAGGTTATGTCTACTGAACCACTTTGCAAAAGTCCCTATGATAAGTGCAAGTACAAATAAATCATGTCACTTGCATGCGGACCTTATTTTTAAATACAAATGGCAGCATCACTTTGAAATCTTCTGTTGATCCACATGTGCATTACGGAGTAAGTTGATATATTATATTCATGACGAGATAGCGCTTTGTTTCAATTGGGATTCATATATTAATTGTATCACATACTTTTAAAACAGGATTTTAGTTCATCAAAGATAAAGTACCGTATAAAAGGGATTTGTATAGTCGATACAGAGCTCCTGTTGAATCACTTGTTCCTGACGCCACGACCGTCCATGGATCTGCTAACAGTACTTCACTTAAAACACCCAGCTATCTTAACACTGTATGCTTGCTCTTCGATTAAGAAAGGAGTGGAAATTCAATTTAATAGATATCGAGATCTTCATCAGACGCTTTGTCATACAATGCATGGATAATTAGAAAAAATCAAGACAAACATATAACACATACATGTTTGTGCTTGCTTCCCAAGATTCTTGTTTTGTTTAAAGTTTCGTGCGAGTAAGGCTCAAGAATCTTCATGCTGCTTGACCAATGCTTCTATTGGCCAATGCAAGAAGAGGACTTACAGTTCAAGTCCAAAGGATAGTTTGTGATGATAGGCATTTTGAAGCTCAATTGAATTCATGATCAACGCGGGTAATAGATTCATCCTCGAGGTTTTTAGAGGATACTTTTTATACTTGGACCAAGCATGTTCAAGGGAAAAAAAAATTGCGCAATGTATTTTATAGTAATGCACTCATATTGTACCAACCTATTTAAGCGCTGAATTTTACAGTGCATGCTGCAAATTTGATTTTTCAATCGTTTTAGGAGGAGATTTACTTTTTTTTTTTTTTAGAACAATATGCTATGCTTGCTTCAACTTGAAAGTTATTGTGACCCAAATAATTGGATCTTATAGTTTTCGTTGAAATGTAGACAAGGCGAATAAACAGCGGCAGCTATATCGCCTTACTAAGCGATATGAAAACTGCAACTCTTCCAGAAGCTTTAGAATAATTTGATAGCGATCGATTCAATAGTAAAACATGTGGAAAAAACTATTTACTAAACAGGCTCTCATGAAACGTGGGTTTCTATTTTGAGTGTATCAAGCTATACGATAGTATGAAGCTGATGTGAGACTATTACTTGATGCTATATAGGGAGACATTATTGTTTTGCGAGAAAGTGAGGAGAATGGACTCAGTTACTGCGAAATGTGTGTAGAGGAGGGATGAGAATCAATCAAGGTGGGTAAATGGCCTGCCATTCGTGCATTTAGAGAAAGGTTAATTTGAAGCTTCTTCTTTAGGTTTACTATTAAGGTACAAGGTCGAGAAGTGAAATTGAAAGGCTGATGTATTACAATAGAACTTCTGTATCCAAAGTGTATTGGTTTTGTTACACCGTTAGCGTTGTACATCCTGACTATGATATAAAAGATTTTTCTCTCAAATGAAAGGTCTTCCTTTTCATTTTTCCCTTTTTACCAAGTATATTTCTAATTATGGGCGTCAAGTTATCTACTTCAATATCCAAAAAGAAGAAGCGTATTACAAACTCGTTACAAACACCTAAGAAGACATACAATACAAACAGTACCGATCATCCTAGCATAAATTCAGCACCAACAACTCCAAATTACAATGAAAAGCATGGAGCTTCGAGCATAAACTCCATCACAGACAGCATGTCCATGAGTGGAAGAACATTTCATCACGTTGCTAATTCAGCATATTGGTTTCCCAATGACGACGAAGAGATGGACAGACTAATTGGAGTAAAGTACCTACATTGCCATGCTCGATCAGATAAATCAATTAACATCGATCTCCTCAAATTAGCAACATTTTGCATTAAAAACGTTATTTGGAGGGTACTATGAGTATGCTTATGTGTAAATCAACCGCTAATTCCGAATGAGTAGAAATATATCAAACATTATTCTCAAGGATATCGATATGGAAAAGGGCGATACAATAGTTCTAGATTTAGGTTGCGGACCTGGTACCTGGCTGATGGTAATAGCGACATGTATACAGTAAAGTGATAGAACAATGTACTGATTCAGCCATGCTAGGATGTTGCAACTGAATACCCATCAAGTCAGTTCATTGGTGTAGACATGTGCGACATATTTCCAAACAACATTCGACCACCAAACGTTAGCTTTCAAATAGGCAATGCCTTGGAAAGATTACCATTTTCAGACAACACTTTTGACTTTATAAATATCAGATTATTCATCATTGCCTTGAAAGGAGAAGAATGGCCCGTAGTGATCCAGGAAGCTTACCGAATACTGAAGCCAGGAGGATATCTTCAAATAGTCGAATGTGGAATGCTTGTATGTATCTGTTAAATGATATAAAATCGTATGTTAATCAATCATTGTTATTGTAGGAAAGAGGAAACGACTTTGTGAAATACGCGGGAAAGATTTGTATGTCATCTGAGAAGTCTAGTCATCTGTATTGCAATGCTAACAACAACAATTTATATACATAGTCAAAGAGGTCATCGAAAGTAGAGGCCAAGAACCTTATATTGCATTCAAATTGCAATCCTTATTGGAAAACCAGCAGTTTAAAGTGCATCACTATGAAAACAAGGATGTGTTTTTAGGTAAGCTTCCCACTATGTATAGCTTGATAGTTTTCTCATGCATTTTAAATTAGGAAAACCTGATGCGCTCAGTAAAGAATTTCTCTGGGATGCCTGTAATATATTCAAAAGTGCTCAACCAGTTTTACAAGAGCCATTGGGCTGTAATGCTGATAACTATCCCCAATTCCTCAATAGACTATACAAGGAGTTACAAAAGCAACCTGATGCAATGTGGTCCTTTTCAATTTGTATTGGCAGAAAATAAAAAAATAAAGATGTGGGGAAACTTTCATATGCCAAATCAAGTCTAAAACCGAAATGTAAATGCTGTTGTAACTAATGTGGAAAAAAGTTTAATGCAAAATTTTGCGGATATTGATGTTTCTATTAGTAGCACTGTCTGTAACTTCAAGACAGATAAATGCAATCTATCTATAAAGTAGGCACAATCCCTGCCTGTAGAAAGAAATCGCCAAGAAAAGATTAAGCAAAGATACGATTGGGTAGAAAAGTGAAAGCAAACTGCCATGGATTTCACAACAAATTGCATCTTTTTTTAATGAATCGGTCTTTCATATCGAAGTATAGTCTAGTAAAGGGAAATCCCGCCGAAGTTACAGTGTCTACAACCAAAGCATCAATTTTAGGTGTACTGTCTGCAACTAATCTAATCTATGCCATTTTGAGGGTTCCAAAGCGCATTAAAAAGAGAAAGATAGGATGCTCAGCCGATAGCTATAGCATACGAACAGTGACAGGCCGTTATCTGAGCTTTTTAGAGGGCTACTCATGATGAAGGGACATTACCTTGTCATGGAAAATATTCCTATGCACAGGTCATCAGCTGATATAATAGAGCACCGAAATCTCAGTGCTCTCTGCAAGTTCTCTTCCAAAGAGTATTTCAAATGGCTAAAGCATATCGGCATTACAAAGTCATTACTTGTGCTATGTTTTGGTACCATTCATTAGCTATTCATCTCCATTGGTGTTCGATCTATCAAGCATGAGATTTCCCAGGCACAGCTGCAGGAAGCTGGCTCAAGCCCCGCCGCCTTCAGTTTGGATGTGAGGACCAAAATTGCGATGAAATGGAGATCAACATCTTTCTTTCGTCTAAAGATTTCTTTAGTACCTTGGTCTGACCAGCCTTGGTGGAGCTCTGGACTTTGTTTATGGTCCATTGCTGAAGGTGTTAGTTCGTACGTATCATCAGAGGCCCTAGCGCCAAGTAGATGTAGACATGTTGGATTGGTGTCCATTGCTTATGGCCATGAAAGTGCTTTGAGTTGGAAGGTACCATAATGGAAAACTAATGCTAACAGGGAGATATATCAAAGTGTTGGATAGCCAATACAAAGGCTATAACAGTTAGGATTATATAGACATATATAATCGTTTTGGATGCTGATACAAAGGCATTGTTTAAAAGAAATTTCATATGGCTAGTCACTTTGATTCATACACTAGATTCCATTCATGCGATGATTTTCTGTAAATAAGACTTTCAACCCATACAAAAAAAATGGACATCAAAATACTTTCTGTCCAAGATTACTCGAAAAACACTATATTTGACCATCTTAGACTATTAATAGCCTTAAATACCTCTTTAAATTCTCTATCGAATGGTGATAATAACACTTCTATGTTTCACCAAAAGTACTTCTTAAATAGGCAAAAACAGAAAACACGTTTTTGGTTGAAAACTCAACCTTCGTATAATTAATTACCCACAAAATTAATTTTGCATGATGAATTGAAGTCGTACGTCTTTTTTCATTATGGTATACCATGGTAAAAAAAATGTCGTTTTGAGGGTGAAAATTGCAATTACTCGATTTTTGATGATTTTCCCTTGTTAGTACTCATCGAAAAATGGACATCTTGGCCGATCTGTCATGAACAAAAAAAGTGGAGATAAAGTATCAGGCTATAGCTACTAGTCGAAAGCAATCGTTTGGCATCGCTCTTGAGGTCTGAAACGACTTTTGTGAGGAGAAACCAGAGAATTGAAATAGCCAAATCTCGGTGTATTTTGGTCTATTTTAGGCTTGAGAGTAATGAAATCGACATCAAGTGCAGTTTGAGTATGATGCACTCGTTGATCTAGATGCAATGTGTCTTTCAAAGTAAGAAGTATGCTTCGTAATTTGGCTTTAAGGGATATTTACAAGGTATGCAGCATTGGCTATAGCTTATTGGGCAGTACACTTTAGCTCTAAGGAAAGGTTTTGCCGAATACATGTCCTTTCCAAAAGAAACTACACACTGCATGCCCCTCATGCTACTGTAGCTTCGTGATTTAACGGTATATCACGATTTAAAGGTGGATTTCAAGAAAGTTTGAGTTTCTACAGCCAAAATACCAGTATCACCGTTATTCGACCTAACGATGAGGTTCAGGGAGAATAGATTTTTATCTTACTTTATCTTTTGGTTCGAGAAAGAAAAACATATCAGTAAGTAAACGCTAGGCGAGAGCAATTGTCTGTTGCTTTTCTGGTGATCTAACGCAGCTATATAAAGAGCAGCACATGTTTGGTCGACAATTCATGCAGCTTACCTTGATCTTTCATGGCATGTAGTGGCAATTTCGAATTGTCCAGACGTGCCAACACCTGACAAAGCCCTTGATTTCATTGAATCTAAATAATGGAGCCCTGTCATCCTTCCATAGAAATTACATGCCCAGGTGCGCGCCCCAGGGTATTCATTATTTACAATTTATGCCATACACACATTTCCCCAGGTTTTAAACGAACTCAAAGAGGCCTTGATTGGCTGGGTGAAAACATTCGAATTTTTATTTCACATGAACATTCAGACGCAAGCTTTTTTTTTCACGTTCTTTTCTCTCTTTCATTAGATATTTAAATTTTTCATGTTTAAACTAAATCCTCAACTATACGAAAAGATCAAACATTTTGCAAAGTTTCCTCAAACTGGAGTATCTTTGAGACAAATGGTCATGTTTGGTAAGGCTACAAGACATCACATGTTGTAGAATTTAATATTCATGTACATACAAAGGCCAAAAGCCTTCTCCAGCTACATTCTTCAAAGCAAGTCAATTTCTACATGGTAAGAAACGAGAGCATTGGATATCTGCAACTCCTTCGACATATAAACTCAAATCGACATAGAGGAACTACCTATTCGGTTGGCTCATCGTGTGAAAGAGTTGGATGAATTACCTCGAAGTCTAGGTGATATGCCGTCCATCATCAAAGTGAAAAACTGGTATGCGCAATCATTTCAGGTAACATTCAATGGCACTGATTTATTTCACGACACTGCATATTGAATAATTTCATTCTGTTTAGGAATTAATAGAACTGCCACCACCAGAAATTACCTCAGAGTTGAAAGCCTCCTTTCGAGATGCAGCCAAAAACTCCCAATCTCTACCTCAAAGCACACCCAACCTAGCTATCCCGCAATCAAAACCAACCGGAAAATACTACCCAACAATAGGACATCGATATTACAACAACTTTGAAAACATCAAATGCACGCCTCCTATATTATCGTATACAGATTCATTTGTGAAAGCCATCGAGAATGTCAAACGAAGACACGATCCAGTAGTGACTACCATGGCACAGGGTATCATGGAATATAAGCAACACCGAAAGACGAGTATGATTGATTCAGATGTTCAGCAATTTTTGGACCGTTTTTACATGTCCAGAATTGGTATTCGAATGTTGATCGGCCAGCATTCAGCACTATATCGTGGCCCATTTATGCGAAATTATGTAGGTGTCATATGTACGAGGACAAACATTAAAGACATTGCTCAAGACGCAATTGCCAATGCCCGATTTATCTGCGAAGATCATTACGGATTGTTCAGAGCCCCAGAAGTGAAGATGTTCTGTCCTGGTGATATTGAATTTATGTATGTGCCATCTCACTTGAACCATATGGTGTTTGAATTGTTGAAGAATTCGTTGCGTGCTGTGGTGGAAAGATTTGGTCCTGATTATGAAGACGAATACCCGCCTATCAAGCTGGTTATTGCACATGGAAAAGAGGTAAAATAGGTTCATGCGTGTGGCGTTTGCATAATGTACTCAGGCTGTGATGATAGGATATCACTATAAAAATCTCAGATGAAGGTGGTGGATTGCCTCGTTCTGGCATTCCTGTAGTTTGGACATATATGGTATGCAACATCACTACAGTAGAAGGAGTGGGCATAGACTAAGCAGCTTTAAATTAGTATACAACAGCACAAGCACAGGAGTTAGAGCCTGAATTCAACAAGTCAGAGTTCAAAGCACCTATGGCAGGCTTTGGTTATGGATTGCCCATTTCAAGATTAGTACGTGACATTTCAAATTTTGTGTAGGCAGGCCAACACTAACTAAATATATAGTATGCCAGATACTTTGGCGGTGATTTGAAGCTGATATCAATGGAAGGGTAAAACATAACAAGGTGTTACAAGCATATTTTACAGATGATCTAACCTGCTTGATTTAGGTATGGTACTGACGCATATCTCCATTTGAACCGCCTTTCAAATAGTGATGAACCACTCATCATGTAAAAAAAAACTCGAAAAATATACTTTAAGCTATCCGAAAATTTATACCTACAGTGAAATCAACTCTCTTTGGTGCGCTGGTATCGTTATTTATAGTGTTCAATACCTCAAAAATTGGTAATAAAGCAAAACAGAGTAAACACGGCACTCGTCGAATCATGTTCAATCGCCATCTAACACTTGAAGAAAGTTTGACCCTTCAATGATTCCTTAAGCAATGAAGACTTATAGACAAGCATGTAAAGATCACGATTCTTGCTACGTTCGAATTCACATTATCGTTTCATTTGATTATTCTTTTTTTTTGTATGTCTTGATGCACTAAATCCGTTTATTCGGGGAATCTAAACTGTAACTGAGAAGGCCAACAATCGTGGTCATTAAGCTCAAGTTATGTCTGTATTCTACAGAACAACCACTGAGACAATATCAACTTTGAAAGGGGATGTTGTAGAATATATTGCCAACTCAGTAAGGTTAACTAGTCGATTTGTAGCAGCCAGAAGAGATGTCGAACCTCCAAGGCAGTGTTTATTGCAAGGAGGCAATAGCTTGGGCTCTTCAGTTTGTCTATGTGAACGCCCATGTACTGCCTCAATAGCTACAATGATAGGTATATATATAATCATTCTTTACATTCAGCTCGCTTATCTATTCATCAAAGTTTACAAGTTTCTTCCACACTATGTCCAAGCAGGATTAGAACTTAATGACATTTTAGAATCTAAAAAAAAAAAAAAAAAAAAAAAAAAAATACGAAGCACATCTCATAGCGAGGGACTATGATTAGATTATCAGCAATAACACTCTGCGCCTTAATTCTTCAGCTATCATAAATGATGAAAGTGTTTCATACAGCTGCCAGCTATTCTTTAAACCTATAGATAGAGAAAGAGAGAAGTCTCACGTACAAACAAAATCTCTAGAAAAACGAGAAATGTATATCTATTGGGATCATATACTTGATTCAGAAAGATAGGTCTATTATTGATTCTTCCCAGTGTGTGTGTGTGTGTGTTATTTATTACTACGCTTTAAATGTGTGTGATGTGGTTGTGAATACAATACGATTGGTTTTAGATTAAACAAATCAGCATATCCAACGAATGTTTGTGCAACGCATTGCTCATACAAAACAAATCTATATCATGTAAGGCAGCGGCTTTAGCTCAACGCAATGGCTCAGAGAAAGAACAATCCTGGTCGCATGTACCATCTAATGAAATTTGCAGTAGATCATCGCTCTACAAAGAGAGTAGAAACATGATCTGATGTTGTTTTCCGTCTCTCAACAAATGTAAGTCAGTCATACTTGACGTTGCACTATTGTATCAAATATCCGCGGGACCGCCCCCCCGTTGTGATTATGAAGAAAAAGAAGGGTTACTTTTCCACTATACAGTTACATTGATTCATGGAAAAAGGAATAAACAAATAGGCGAAAACGTGGTTATACAGTTACACATTGTTGACTTGATCATAGACACTGTCTTTGGTATCTACGAGCAACGCGCTCGCTGAGAGATGTGTTGCATGAATCTTACATTGAAATTCTTGTTGGATGATCTACACGCAATACACATCTCTCCCGAGAGCGAGGTCCATATAACGGCAAAAAGAGTCGAATGATTCCAATCATTCTAATGCCAAACAAGATGTACTACAATATAGCATCATGGCTATACCCTGTTCCCTCCCTCCCTCTCCCTCTCCCAGATCCAGTGGGAATATGTAATAGAGTGCCAAATTCCGGGGTAAGTACTAGCATTTGCTCAGTGCTACATTACGGGAAGAATTGAATCTGGCTGAAAATCCTTCAGAAATTGACTGTAGAACCTTAATATACTAATATGGACCCTTTGTCAGACCGGGAAACACCAAGTTCCCCATAGAAACCATTTCTCTCACCTTAAGAAATTTAACTTACCCACCCATGATGTATGCAGCCAATACATCGTCATTGTTAGTTAGTTGGTGTCGCTTCATGTATCAATATAGTTAAGCACTCGCACATTTCAGTTACATAAAATTTAGTTGTGCTATATTTCGAAAAATGGGTATAAATACCTCCTGGATTATTCGAGTTCCCTTTTCTTTATACAAAACAAATAAACATTTCAATGGCAAAAGTTTCATTCATCTTTGTTGCTATTGCTCTCATCACTGGCAATGTGCTTTGTCAAACTGACGCCACATATGGTAAGTCGCATTATTCAATCTCCCAAAAGATTGCTTACTAACATATTATACAACAGCTGTAAGCTCTTCTGCTCCTGGTTACAAGATCGATGGACATGTCCGCAAGACTGAAGCTGGTCTTCATATCCCTCTTACTCTCAACTCTCGCGGTAACAAAAAGGCTGGTATTGATACCTTTGGCAAGACCATTAAGGACATCACTGTTGATGTCGAATATGAAACTGAAGAAAGACTCCACGTCAAGGTACGATTGCAACAGTCTTACGTTATAATGTAGGCCTGATCAACTGACCCTTTTTTTCCATAGATCTCCGACAAGGCCAAGAAGCAATACCTCGTTCCTGATTCTCCTTTGGGCTTTGAACGTCCTCAAATCAAGCACTATGTCTCTCCCAAGCATAGCAACTTGGATTTCCAATATACTGCCAAGCCCTTCAGTTTCAAGGTTGTCCGCAAGAATGACAAGACTACCATCTTTGATACCACCAACATGCCATTGGTCTTTGAAGATCAATACTTGGAATTATCTACCAAGGTTCCCGAAGATGCCAACATTTACGGTATCGGTGAGGTGACAGCGCCATTCCGCCGTACTCACGTAAGATAATATATACCGTACGTTTTCAGTAGCCAAACTAACGCTACTATATACTTGTAGAATGTTACCACCCTCTGGGCTCGTGATAACCCAGATGAGTAAGTTTTGATCTGCACTTTGGCAATTGTCACATTACTCATATTTCAAACAATAGTTTCTACCGTAACATTTATGGTGCTCACCCTTACTATCAAGAAGTACGTGACGGAAAGGCTCATGGTGCTCTCTTAATGAACGCTCACGGTATGGATGTCATTACCACCGAAGGTCGTATTACCTACAAGGTCATTGGTGGTATTCTCGATTTCTACTTTTTTGCTCCCAAGTCTGGTAAACCCAACGACCTCAGTATCGCTTACACTGACTTGATCGGTAAGCCCATGATGCCCTCTCACTGGATGCTTGGTTGGCACCACTGCCGTTACGGTTATCCCAACATTGATAAGGTTGAAACTGTCAAGAGAAAGTACAAGGAAGCCAACATTCCTCTCCAAACTGTCTGGGTCGATATCGACTATATGGAGGAGACCAAGGATTTTACCTTTGATAAGGTCAACTTCCCTCAAGATAGAATGATTGGTTTAGGCGAACAACTGCACAAGGACGGTCAAAACTACGTTGTCATGGTAGATCCCGCCATCAGTGCCAATACCACTTACGAGCCCTATGTTAGAGGTACCGAGATGGATGTCTGGATCAAGAATGCTGATGGCTCTGACTTTATCGGTTCAGTCTGGCCTGGTTTCACTACCTTCCCTGATTGGTGGCACCCTAATGCTACCAAGTACTGGAACAAGGAAATCATTGACTTTGTTGACATGCTCGGCGTTGATGGTCTCTGGATCGATATGAATGAACCCGCTAGTTTCTGTCTTGGTTCTTGTGGTTCTGGCAAGGTTGATGCTGGTAACCAACCTTACCGTTGGACTTACACTGAAGAAGAACAAGCTGCTAACCACACCCGTTGGGAGAAAGAATTGAAGGCCATGGGTAACCCTCCTGGCGAAGAACGTAACTTGTTGTACCCTAAATATGCAATCAATAACGGTGCCGGAAATCTGTCAGAATTCACGGTCGCTACCACTGCTCTTCACTATGGTAACATCCCTCATTACGATATCCACAATCTCTATGGTCATGCTGAGAGTCATATCACTCGTCAAGCTCTTATCAAGCACAAGAACAAGATTAGACCTTTCGTCTTGACCAGATCCAGTTTCCCTGGTAGTGGTAAGAGCGTTGGTCACTGGACCGGTGATAACCACTCCTTCTGGCCTTACCTCAAGAACTCTATTGCCAACATCCTCAACTTCCAAATGTTTGGCGTCTCTTACTCTGGTGCTGATGTCTGTGGTTTCAACTCTGACACCACTGAAGAGTTATGTACTCGCTGGATGGAAATTGGTGCTTTCTACCCCTTTGCTCGTAACCATAACAACAATGCTGCCAAGGATCAAGAGCCTTACCTCTGGGAAAGCACTGCTGAAGCCAGTCGCATCGCTATCAACACCCGTTATGAAATGCTCCCTTACTTCTACACCCTCTTTGAAGAATCCAACCGCTTGGGTCTTGGTGTCTGGCGTCCTCTTATCTTTGAGTACCCTGCTTATGAGGAACTCGTTTCCAATGATGTCCAAACCTTGGTCGGTTCTGACATCTTGCTCTCCCCTGTGCTCGATGAAGGCAAAACCTCTGTCAAGGCTCAATTCCCTGGTGGTCAATGGTACGACTGGTACACTCATGAGCTCACTGTTGACAACAAAAGCAACAAGAAGGTCAAGACTGTCACTTTGGATGCTCCTCTCACTCACATTCCTATCCACATTCGCGGTGGTGCTATCATCCCTACCAAGACTCCCAAGTACACTGTCGGTGAAACGTTTGCTACTCCTTACAACCTTGTCATTGCTCTTGACAAGAAGGGTCAAGCTTCCGGTAGACTCTACATTGATGATGGTGAGTCATTGGAAGTCAAGTCTAGCTCTGATATCACTTTCACCTACAAGAATGGTCACCTCAAGGCTTCTGGCAAGTTTGGTTACAAGAAGGCCGAAAAGATTGGCTCCATCACCATTATTGGCAAGCACGCCAGCAAGTTGCAAAAGGCTCACGTTGGCAAGAAGACTACCAAATTGACCCATGGCAAGAATGATGTTACTCTCGAAGGTGTCTCAATTGACTTGAGCAAGTCCTTCTCCATTGAATTCAAATAGATTGCAAAATAGCTTTGTATCTAAATCATAAATCTATACAAACAACTAATTTTAATAATAAACAACAAACATTTATACTACTTCACAATATATATTCAGTATTTACTATGAGCTTCATTTGCTTATCAGCGAACTTGATGCTTGCCTTTGATGATATCAGCCAGCAAGGTTTATTTAAGATTCATACCGCTATCGTGGTACCTTGAAACATTCTTTTCGTCTTCCATTAGCATCCTAGTACCTGCCAGGGGCATTCATTATTTTAGACTGAAGTTCCTCGCACCAAGGTTGCGCGCCAAGGTATTGGTATAGAATGGCATAGCAATGCGAACAGCCAATAGGATTTTGTATAACTTGGTACCTGATATTAAAAAATATGGACGTAAAATGACAATATGCAGTTTTCTTTCAATGAGTACTCAATTATCAATGAACGATTCACACATCACTGCTACTGGCTCCCAGAAGAGGGAGTTTCAATCACTTGGTAGTGCATTTGATCGGAACGACTTTAGTGATCTAGAGTCTCTGGATGTAGATGAGTTTGCGTCTGATGACGAGGAAGAAGTAATCGATTTTGAAGAATCTTTTCGCGATATGAAAGAAGAGCTAGGAAAGACCTCTTATGTAGGCACAAAGTATAAGACAATGGAAGGTCTTCGCAAGAAGGCTCAAAGTTTGGACAAACAATTCAACTGTCCCATTACCAGCGCTAAAACCAGCAAGAACCAGTTCCTAGTTTTACACTGTAGACATGGGGGAGGGATGAATATCGAAAAGCTAGAAAGGGACGACAAGAAAAAGAACGACAGAAAGATGAAAAGAAAGACGAAAAAGACAAAAGTAAGAATTGATTGCATGCGATTTAGACCAAGAACAGGGATTTACTTTCTTCAAATGAAAAAGGGGTTGGACGGTATAAGACTGATAGAATGCAATGCATTCCCCACATTTTCGCTTCAGTAGAATGCGCTGCTCAAAGCCCTTGGGAGGTTCGTCAGGCGGTTCTCGATCACAATCAGCAAGTACTAATCAAAACTGATAGAGAATCACCTCCGTCTTTTTGTGCATAATCATGGATAAGAAGAGCTCAGACGTCTTCCTGAGAGCGTTGTGGTTGATGCAACATACAAGACGAACAGCCATCAATTAGCATTGCTTAACTTTGTTGTTGCAGGAACTATCGCTTCTGAATACGGCAGGAAGCAGCTGGCAACAATTCATGCTGCTGGATATTGGATACGTCATGAGTCCAACGAGTCTTACGAGTGGGCTATGAAAGCAATTTGGGCTGACTACTTGGCCTAATGTGATGGATCTGAGTTTTCTTCCCAACAACTTTGTCACTGATGACAAGAATCAACCTTTGATAAAACATACTTTTCCTGAATTTAAGCACATTCTTTGTTATGTACATATTGTGCACATCTTCTTCCAAAGACTCATAGAAACATGATTAAAGAAGCAAAGCTTGGTAAGTATCTCTTGGGGTTAAAAACGTCTACAAGTACTAAATATATACCTAAAAAAACAAGTAAGCCAGTTTGATTGATTTCAGGATTATCCGCATCTAGTTTTTACCTGTTTGCACCATTTGCAAAAAAAGAATTCCCCAGTCAGTATCAAGTTCGAAATCACATTGACCTTGAGCATACAGGTTTGGTAAGTCGCTGTAATTGGGACATGAAACGACATTTGACATCCTTAATTTACCCTTTCCAGAGCTTTTATGCCATACTTGCTCGAAATCATTGGGCAACGTGTATTCTTTGAAGATGCATCCTACCTTGCATGCTGGTAATATGATGGTAAATTCGTACGATTTGCAATGCATACGTGTCACTCAGCTGCATTTTTATTATCCAGATCCCTTACAAATTCAAAGGCTGCGAAGAGATATTTCCCAACAAGCAATATATGTAGTATAGGCATTACAGCCGAAAACATACTCAAGAAGCAAGTAACTTCTGCTTTGGATCAACTGGAAGCCTCTAACAATGGCAACCTTTTAGCAATCTCAATGTGTGATGAAAGCAACCAATTCTGGACGCACAAAACACTACTCCACTTGATATTTTGCACCCAAAGTTGAAGCTACTGCAAAGTTTTCTACTGACGGAGAAAGGTGCACTAGGATATGAATATGGTTCGTCAAGAGAGACGTTCCATCATTACGTTCACCACAACTTGGAAGACAAGCTCCTTCTGGTGTTAGCCCAGTAAGTGTCGTTATTGACTGTTTACAATCCCTTTGACTAATGCCGTTTTCTCACAGGGACATGCATGGGCTAACACTACAAGCTATCAATCCGATACTAGCTTTCGCTGGGTTTCCTCCAATCAACAGAATCCAGGACTTCAACCTGGTGGGTTTCAAGCAGCAATGCTTGCAGCTTGAAGCAAGCAACAAGGCGAAGACCGCCAAACAACATATATTTCTACGCTATCTGCATACTTGTAGAAAGAGAATCCATAACGGCGTGCCAGTAAATCATAATCCAGAGGCCAAAGTATGTGTTGAATCTCTCAAAAAGAATACCGATACCAACTCTATTATCATTTAGATAATGTTAAGATGCCAGTTATGTGGAGATAATAGCGAGGCAACATTCTCCTCCCGTTCCATCTTGGAAAATCACCTCCACGATGTGCATGGAGGTGACAAGGTAAGCTGACCATAATTTGAGGGAGTTTTACCAGGCATGTTCCTGTTTACATGACAACTTAAGCTGACCGTGCTATATAGTTGCCTTGTACTTTCCCTAAATGCAAGGCAGCCTTTAAAACAAATGCTTGCCTGGTGCAGCACATCTCTTCAGCACACGGCCCGAAAGTAAGTATGGGGAGACATTGCAACAGCTTTAGTCAGCTCACCACTGTAACGCTTGATTTCCAGGTTAGATGCAAGCACATTCCTTGCACAATGACTTTCGGCCGAAAGTCTGGCATGGAGCGACATGCAAAACGACATGCAAGCATGCAACAGGTATAACAAATGCACTTCTTGGTGGGTCATACAACGACATTAGTATTAATCTCATTTTCATTTTAGCGTTGGCCTTGCACACACCCAGGGTGTGACAAGGTCTACTTAGACCAATATTCATTGCAACAACACGCCAAGAAGCACAGTGCTCCACAAAAGGTATAGTAAGTGCACTTTTTGGAGGGTCATACAAACAGACTATCATTGATCTTTTTTTATTTAATTTTAGCGATTCTACTGCAACTATCCAGGTTGCGCGAAGAATTTCACTCAGAATTCTTCGCTTACACGCCATCAGAGAGACTCGAATCACCATGTAGTTATTGAATAAAGAATAATGTATATCTCGTTATTTAGATATAGCTTATTTATATTAAATCGAGAAGGCGTAGTAAACTCTGATTCCCAATGTTAAAGTACCTATGGATATCAATATGAAGATACGAAAAGGGTTCATATTGATATCCTTCATAGAATTGGGTACTTGAACCTTGCTATACTATTCTCCAAAGTTCCAGCATGTTCCTAGTTACGGGCCACCATTGAAGCGCCAGTAGTATCTGGAAACACTACCCACTAGTAGCAGGCTCCTATTACATTGCGCATAATGAAATCTCGTATAAATGATGATGACGCCCATCACCCATTAACATTTCCTTTTGGCTAACAATGCACGTGAAAAAGTATATATGTTCCTGTCAAGTAAAATTTATTTATTCCGTTTAATCAATATGCAGCAGAAGGATGGTTTTTGTTGATACCTTGGAAAAAAATTGTCGGGAAACACCATTACTCACCCTATGCCACTCAAATCAAAGTTTTACGACTATTTCTCACTTTGATGTTGCTCGCGTCTTTTGAACGAAATGCTCTCCTGCCAAAAACGAATGTCGTTGGGCTTCTCCAAAGTCGACATGACATCTTGGTGGTAAGCGTCAATTGCGGGCCGCTTTAGCATGGTTGAGTACTTCAACTTCATCACGACCCAGTGGTTGGGCTTGTCGCCTCCACGAGTGGTGACGATATGCATCCTTAATGAAGCCACAGGTCTCTTCATCTTTTCTTGCAGAAGAACCGGCAAAATGTTATAGCATCTTCTGCAAAGTACACTGACACAGGTCTGCTGGATGTACAGGCAGAAAGGAGTCTTTTATTGTTTGGGGAGTAAAATTGTTCAGCAAGTAATTTTCGATTGTTCAAAGAGAGATACCCATTTAATAATAAACAGCAAAAAATTATGCTATTTCACAATACATACTTAGTATTTACTATGATCTTCATTTGCTTACCTGCGAATCTAATACTTGCCTTTAATAATGTCAGCCAGCAAGGTTTGTTTAAGATTCATACCGCTATCGGGGTACTTTGAAACAATCTCTTCGTCTTCCATTGCCATCCTAGTACCCGCCAGAAGCATTTGGTAAATGAGACACAAATCAAGTCATTGCATGGAGATAAGAAACATTGTTTTATTTTCTATTATTGACCATCCATCCGAGGTTCATACCGTAGATACAAGGTATATTCTTGTTGTGCTACCCGCTTACAGTCACCAGTACTGAATTCGAGTTTGAGTCTTTTATCGATATCTTCTGTACATCATTGTTGGAAGCATAAAGGCACCACTCCTGTTTGAAACACATTCAATTCGGGCCGTTCGTAAAGATGACTCTTCTCCCGTCCTGGCAAGGATTGTTGCTCATCTTCATTACAGAGAATTCTCATGCTTTAAAGCGACGATTAGATGGTGAGGATCTCGCAATATCACTTGTATTGTTCTTTCAGTTAGAATTGTCAAAGCTCTCATACAATTGCGAATCATATCATTCTATGCTCTACAGTATGGGCCATATTTCTGTTAGTACATTATCTAAATTCTGCTTTATACAACGAATAAAAAAAAAATGGTAATTTTGCTGTGGGGGGACGATTTGAGATGCTCATCTTTTCACACACGGCAAAACTACATTCCCAGGTAGAATCTAATGTTTTTATTTCGCAAAATAATATGTAATACAGATGTGTGGATCTATCTGATAGACGTAATGGCTCGGTCAATTCTATACCTCTCTTGATCAGCTGGGCGGCTTGATGTTAACGTGGAACATGTTACACAGGTCATTTCCTGCTATACATCTCATAAAGCTCACGTCCATGATAGAGCGTATATCTGTACACATACACACGCATACAAGAGCCAAGTTGATACAACATATGGTAAACTGCATGAATGTTTAATCTTACTATAGGGAAGGGGCTGTCTGATCATTCTAATATTACTTGTACAACAATGCACCATCTTCCATGGGAAATCTGTAAAAAACCAAGCTGCCAGATTCCGGGGTAATATATTTTGTAAATTTTTTCCTATTATGAAAATTTAGACAGGGAGCACAGAAAACGGGAAGATATTACAAGAAAATCTTCAAGCTTTTACCGCTCAACTTTAATGAAAAAAGCTTTAATATTCGCTTGTCAGACCGGGAGAATACCTACTTACCCACACAAAAGTAAAACTGGTGATATCAAGAAAATGTTGGCTTGCCACACTTTTGTGGTGGACTTTTGCCCCGTCATTACATTAATATAGTTAAAGACATTTGTATCAATGAAAAGGCTATAATTTCAGTAGTATAAATAAGATCGATTTCACCTTCTCTTTTTTTTTCGTTCTTCATCCATAAAACTACTCACAAATGGCTAAAGTCTCTTTTATCTTTGTCGCCATTGCTTTAATCACCGGCAATGTCCTTTGTCAAACTGACGCTACTTATGGTAAAGTAATAGTACATGTGGATATCGCACTGCTTCTTAATATTCCATCGTCTCTCCAGCTGTAAGCACCTCTGCCCCTGGCTATAAGATCAATGGCCATGTCAAGCAGACTGAAGCTGGTCTTCAAATCCCTCTCACATTCAATGCTCATGGCAACAAGAAGACTGGCGTTGATACCTTTGGTAAAACCATCAAGGATCTCATTGTTGATGTTGAATATGAAACTGAAGAGAGACTCCATGTCAAGGTAATTGTTTATAAATGATGACTCATTCGATATACTCACTCGTTGAACAAGATTTCCGATAAAGCCAAGAAGCAATACCTGGTTCCTGACTCTCCTTTGGGTTTTGAGCGTCCTCAAATCAAGCACTATGCCTCTTCAAAAGATAGAAACTTAGACTTTCAATACACTGCTAAACCTTTCAACTTTAAGATTGTTCGCAAGAATGATAAGACTACCATCTTTGATACTTCCAACTTACCTTTTGTATTTGAAGATCAATATTTGGAATTGTCCACCTCTGTCCCTAAAGATGCCAACATTTACGGTTTTGGGGAGGTGACAGCGCCATTCAAACGTACTACCGTAAGTTATTTGAGCTTCTAACTCTATTGCTTATTTGCTAACTGCTATCTGTTAGAATGTCACCACTATCTGGGCTCGTGATAACGCAGACGAGTAAGTTGTTTTGGCAGTATCTAACTCCTATTTCAATCATCCTAACATTCCATACAAAAGCTTTTATCGCAATATTTACGGTGCCCACCCCTACTATCAAGAAGTCCGTAACGGCAAGGCTCATGGTGCTCTTTTGATGTCCTCTCATGGTATGGATGTCATTACCACCGAAGGCCGTATCACTTACAAGGTCATTGGTGGTGTTCTCGATTTCTACTTTTTTGCTCCCAAGTCTGGTAAACCCAACGACCTCAGTATCGCTTACACTGACTTGATCGGTAAGCCCATGATGCCCTCTCACTGGATGCTTGGCTGGCATCACTGCCGTTACGGCTACTCCAACATCTCTGCTCCTGAAACTGTCAAGAGAAAGTACAAGGAAGCCAACATTCCTCTTCAAACATTATGGGTTGATATTGATTACATGGACCAAACCAAGGATTTCACTTTTGACAATGTAAAGTTCCCTCAAGATAAGATGATTGCCTTGGGCGAAGATCTCCACAAGGATGGTCAAAACTACGTAGTCATGGTAGACCCCGCTATCAGCGCCAACACTACATATGCTCCCTATGTTCATGGCACTGATATGAATGTCTGGATCAAGAATGCTGATGGTACTGATTACATTGGTCAAGTCTGGCCTGGCTATACTACTTTCCCTGACTGGTGGCATCCCAATGCTACTGAATACTGGAACAAGGAAATTGTAGACTGGGTTAATTTGCTCGGCGTTGATGGTCTCTGGATCGACATGAATGAGCCTTCTAGTTTCTGTCTCGGTTCTTGCGGTACTGGCAAAATTGACGCTGGTAACCAGCCCTATCGTTGGACATTACCTCAAGAGGAACAAGACAAGAACCACGCTCTCCAAGAAGAAGCCTTGAAGAAGATGGGTAATCCTCCTGGCGAAGAACGTAACTTGTTGTACCCTAAATATGCAATCAACAATGGTGCTGGAAATCTATCAGAGCTGACAGTCGCTACCACTGCTCTTCACTATGGTAACATCCCTCACTACGATATCCACAACCTCTATGGTCATGCTGAAGGTTACATTACTCGTAATGCTCTCATCAAGCAAAACAAAAAGGTCAGACCTTTTGTCTTGACAAGATCTAGTTTTGTTGGCAGCGGTAAGAATGTTGGCCATTGGACTGGTGACAATCACTCATTGTGGTCTTACCTCAAGAACTCTATTGCTAACGTCCTCAACTTTCAAATGTTTGGTATTTCTTACTCTGGTGCTGATGTTTGTGGTTTCAATAGAGCTACTACCGAAGAAATGTGTACCCGTTGGATGGAAATCGGTGCTTTCTACCCCTTCGCTCGTAACCACAATGCTATCGGTGAGCCTGATCAAGAGCCCTATCTTTGGGAGAGCACTGCTGAAGGTAGTAGAAATGCTCTGAGCGTTCGTTACGAAATGCTCCCCTACTTTTATACTCTCTTCGAGGAATCCAACCGCTTGGGTCTTGGTGTCTGGCGTCCTCTTATCTTTGAGTACCCTGCTTATGAGGAACTCGTTTCCAATGATGTCCAAACCTTGGTCGGTTCTGACATCTTGCTCTCTCCTGTGCTCGATGAAGGCAAGACCTCTGTCAAGGCTCAATTCCCTGGTGGTCAATGGTACGACTGGTACACTCATGAGCTCACTGTTGACAACAAAAGCAACAAGAAGGTCAAGACTGTCACTTTGGATGCTCCTCTCACTCACATTCCTATCCATATTCGCGGTGGTGCTATCATCCCTACCAAGACTCCCAAGTACACTGTTGGTGAAACTTTTGCTACTCCTTACAACCTTGTCATTGCTCTTGACAAGAAGGGTCAAGCTTCCGGTAGACTTTACATTGATGATGGTGAGTCATTGGAAGTCAAGTCTAGCTCTGATATCACTTTCACCTACAAGAATGGTCACCTCAAGGCTTCTGGCAAGTTTGGTTACAAGAAGGCTGAAAAGATTGGCTCCATCACCATTATTGGCAAGCACGCCAGCAAGTTGCAAAAGGCTCACGTTGGCAAGAAGACTACCAAATTGACCCATGGCAAGAATGATGTTACTCTCGAAGGTGTCTCAATTGACTTGAGCAAGTCCTTCTCCATTGAATTCAAGTAAACTGCTTATTCGTATTCAATGGCTGGACTATGTAATAAGGCGATCAATCTTTCAGTAAATAATACATAAACAACTATATTGATAATTAGGAATATTCATAAGTTTTGAAATTACTTAAAGGTGCTTTTACTTAGCCATGTATACCTTTACATTGGTGCAAAAATCAAGTGTAAAGAGTGTTTCTGGCTTATTATAATTGATGCAGTCCTTTCCAAGCTGCTCAGAACCAACTTATATTTGGCTGAAACATCGTGCAGTGTTTCCTTAATGAATCAGATAACTAGATTATCGCTGGTGCTTACCCTGAGTGGGTGCTTTGTTTAGTTCTTGTTTCTAAATACTCTAAAGTTTCATTACTAGTCGCACTATCGCAAGACAATTTTGTAACAAGAATTTCTGGAACGAATACACAATGCTCTGGTTCCATCTGCTGCCAAGAGGACATTATGCTTGGCCTTGAATGCCGAGAAGCACCTTTTTACTCATTCGCTCATCTGTGATGATTCGTTTTTACTACAGGCAAAATCTCCTAGTTTATTTAAACGTGTGAAATTTGCAGGTTGTTACATCAAGCCTCTTCTTCATCTTGCTGTCTATTTGCTGGAGCATATTTCCTTAACAAATCAGTTCTACGTTGTTCCCATGCTGATTTACTTTCGGAATTGACCGGGAATGATGCTGAACAACATGGCGGTGGCGTTCTATTCCATTGGTAATAGGTGGATGTCTTTTTTAGACATGTGCCTAACAGCCTCTCATTCTCTTCTTCTAAACCATCACAACCATAGCCGTAATAGAAATGTCTTTTCCTTAGCGTTTTGTAGGCAATGATTAATGCAATAAAGAGTATCAGAGTTGTCAACATCCCTATTAGGTACAAAAGAGGAATCTGAAGCACTATTGGTATGAGTTTCATCATCAGACTCATTATAAACATGACAGAAATTTGAATCTAGTTTACCAAAATGAGACCAGGAATCCATCTCTTTTGTGCGATGGTAATAATGAAATGTGAACACTTTTTTCTTCTTGTCATGGTAAAATGTATCAATGTGACAATACCTTGTTTTGACACAGCCATTGTATTTGTTGCCATGACAACAACGAAGTTGATTTCAAATCAGAGAAAAAAAAAAAAAAAAAAAAGGTGAAAATAGATGGAAAAGAAGCAAAAGAAGGTACAAATCACAAATCGAATAAAATAAGGAGGCAAGAAAGGGGGGATGATCATTGCTTTCGACCTTAATTACGGTGACTTTTTTTGCCAAATGTCAAGTCTTTGTATGATGTTTTTGATCCTTTTCTTTTAATTACATTTTGTATATGAATAAATCTATTTCTTCTCTTCGCTTTCAATCTTCTTGGGTGTATCGTCACGGCCAGGACCTGTTGATATCATGTTAATTACACAAAATTCTTCTCCCTTCTTTCTCCACATCCATCCTTACCATTTTGTTCCCAAGGTGAAAGTGCACCTTCAAAGTTTCTAAAGGCTTGGGCCAATTCAACAGGCTCAGATACAACACGCTTCTTTTCTTCATCATAACGAACTTCAACATAACCTGTAAGAGGGAAGTCCTTTCTTAAAGGATGGCCTTCGAAACCATAATCAGTCAAGATACGTCTTAAATCGGGATGTCCTGTGAAGAAGACACCAAACATATCGTAAGTTTCACGTTCTTGCCAATTGGCAGCATTGAAAAGAGGGACGACAGAGGGAACAGGAGATGTCTCGCTGGCATAGGTCTTTACACGGATACGTCCATTATATTTCATGCTCAACAAATTGTAGACAACTTCGAAGCGGTTTTCACGAGTGGGGAAATCAGCACCTGTAATATCCATGACAGATTTGAATTGAGCGTTGCTGTGATCACGCAAAAAGTGCATAACTTGATATACAGCTGTGGGAGCACAATAAATAGTTAATTCATCCTTGTAAACACTGAATTGTTGGATGAACTTGGGTAAAACGGACATGAGATATTTGCCGTATTCATGAAGGTCGTCATTTCCAGACTTGAAGTTGGGATCAGCTGA
The DNA here is from genome assembly GCA_037974945.1 of Mucor circinelloides. NCBI lineage: Eukaryota > Fungi > Mucoromycota > Mucoromycetes > Mucorales > Mucoraceae > Mucor > Mucor circinelloides. The sequence continues at coordinate 267,648 of JBBNAA010000030.1, read as the reverse complement.
AACTTGGTTGAGATTCTTTTCTGATGCTGCAGGGTTTTCATGTCAAATGTCAATATCGAGTTACTGGTTAACAGGATTTTATCAAAAAAAAGAAAGAAAAAGTACCTTGCAATTTGACACTGGTGGTGGCAAAAGAGCGTGCACAAGTAGCACGGATAGCAGGCTTGGCTAAATGATGAGTAGCAAATGCACAATGTCAATATCGATATTTCTCATCAGCAATTTCTTGATTCATACCTGCTAAAAGTTGACGAGGAAGACGCACCAAGGTTGCATTAGCTAAACGAGAAGCCATGTTGATTATTTAAAGAGTGGGGAGTGTTTTAAAACGCTGGTGAAAAAGCAAAGAGAAAAGAATTGTTGCTCTGGTGCCCCGGATTTTCAATAACTCCACTCCAGGAGGAGGTGGTTCCAATTCCGTGACGTAGATGAATTGCTGTTTTGGCTGATTTCAAATGTTGCGATGACATCTTGAACTCACCTCAGGAACCCTTTTTAAAGTATCCAATCATTGTACTAGTTTGACTTGTAGCAAAATGCTCTTGGCATGTCGATGAATGTTGCTTGATGTCAAGTGCTGGAGCTGTTCAGATGGCGAGCTGATACTGGTGGTGCTTGTAACTTTAGCATCATATATGAGATTTGTTTATTTCACATTACACATTCAATTTGCACTAGAACAAATCGATCCAAGAAGGACATGCGTATTACAGATCCCAAGCATTGAACATGCATGTTGTGAAGATAAAGCCCAGATTTGTCTGGAAAGGAGATGGGTGTTGACAATTTTGATTTGTTAAACAGGCCACAAAAAGTCGAAATTTAGAGTCTTTATGGGGCTGGTCAACAAGCAATTATATCTTTACTAGACCTCATGTTGCACCAAATGACTTGATGTCCTAAAATATCACCTATGGTGCCTGTAACAATTTAGGCTTGATTTTGTAACGTAGAGCTATTGAAGCAGTAGAGTCATTGCGACTACACTGTAGTGCCAATTGGTTCGGTTTTTAGAGATGATTGAGTGCTATCCAATGTCCAGGATGAAAAGATGCTCAACATCCATTAAGCGGTGGGTTTATGATCCAAAAAAGAAATAGGACAAATCTAATTTAAGCACAATAAAAACTTACAACCAAAATGGTGTCGATGTACACAAGGCTACGTCTAACCATGTTTTAAGATTCCATACAGAATGTATTTTCAGCCACATTGGAATACTGTTTTAAGAAATGTCGAATTAGTATAAATATGGCTCAGCCCAAATCGAACAAATCAACCATTTTTCTCTTTGATCATATTATTATTCTTGAATCATGTCTTTATTTCTCGCCAAGAAGCAGGAAGATAACAACCAAAAGTAAGGCAAATTGCACAGCATTGATTCAATCATCTCATTGTTGCCATAGAAAAGTCAAAGATTTGTTGCGACTGAAAGAGAATAAGAAATGCTTTGACTGTCCAACAAAGGTACTACAGATACAATAACGCATGATAGCGATGGGTTGACTCTAATGTACATGACTCCTATAGAGCCCAGCCTTTGTCAATACTACCATTCAAACTTTTATCTGTGCTCGATGCTCAGGTCTAGTGTAAGTACATCTACAGTTATTGTTCCATCATTGTCTCCCACTCACACACATTTGCACATCTAGTCGTGAAGTTGGCCATAGAGTTAAGGCCGTCTCTGCTAGCAAGTTTTCTGGCGCTGAATTAATGGCACTCAAGAAAGGCGGCAATGGCATTGCTCTGAAGATTTGGCTTAGCAACTACAGCACGCATGATGCTCCTGAACCTGAGGCCGATGCTGATGTTCGTGCTTTCATGAAGCAAAAGTACTATGAATGCAAATGGCTGGATAGAGCATTGCTTCAGTCCCACAAGGAAGAGGTTCGTGCTTTGATTGCCAAATCTTTTACCGAAGATGGTCTCCCTATCGTAACTAAATCACGAACTCGCATGATCCCCGGATTCTCTCGTGTCCCATTGATTGCTGATAGTGAAATGAACGTGATGCAAGACGATGAAGACCAAGACGTGGAAACCTCTGTAATTCAAAACGATGCTGTCATTCCTCCTCCTATTGTTGTGCCTGGATACACTGTTCCTCCTGTTGCTCTTCAAGTCCAAAATCAATACCAACATCCTACTACTACTGCCGCTGCTGCTGCTTATCCAATGTCTCCTACTAGTCCTGTTTGTCGAACATCCATGGATAGCATCAACTCGTACTCTTCTTCATCTCAAGGTGGATCTGTTTACAATTACCGCAGTAGCCAAGACATGATCAGAAATGATGCGTTTGTCAACAATAACAATGCGCAAGCCTTCAACAGCAATCAGCAACCAGCAGCTAGCACAAGCACTCATGTTTTAACTGCAGAACAGATCGCTGAGCGTTGCCGTAGCTCTATTGATTCAAGCACTTGCTCCTCATCATCTAGCACCAACAGCAACAGACAGAGTATGGAAGCGCCTCCAGCAGTTGTTGCAGCACCGATTGTCTTGACTGCAGAACAGATTGCTGAGCGTTGTCGTAACACTGTCGACTATAAGACTTCTGCAGAATTGTATCAACAACAGGATGCCTATACTCCTCCTGCCGTTGTTTCAGAGCCTGTAGTAGTATCTGCTGCACCTGTTGAGAAACCATTATCTCCATCAAGCACTACTGTTAGCAACAACGATTTGGTTTACCAAAGACATAGATCAGACTACCAGGCCAAGGTAATCACGTGATACATCTACGACATGTAAAAAAAATAAGAGATTGACCAACATGTTCTTAAAAATAGTCTGCCACATTTGGCAACAACATTCAATCACCTTGTAAGTGTGCATTGCTTTTTTTAACATCCAAAATGAAAAAATGACTAAACCTAAATTTGACTCAGCTATCCAGCATGATAGCCATCCTGTACCAGCCTCAGCCTCACTTGGTGTAACACCTAGCACTTCACATCCCATCACAAAGCCAACAAGATCATCACCAATGGCTGCACCTGCTTCTGCTTCTGCCTCAGCCTTTGACAGTATTCTCTCGGATTTGGCAGGCCTTAAGCTTGAGAAGACTGTACGTAGAGCTACATATACTGGCGGTATGTTATCTCCTGCTACTCCTGCTGCTATCTCTGGGAGCTCATTGGAACCATCCAAGTCATCTCCTCATCAAACAGATCGCCCTGCTTCCATATTTAGTGCTGATTTCTTTTCTCAACTAAACAAATCCAAGGCTGCTGAGAACAAGAGTGTTGAGAATGATCCTTACGCTGCTTTGAGAGGTATCCCAGCACCCGTCGTTGCTGCTCCTAAAATTGATACCATCATCGCCACCACAAAAGACGAAGATCGAAACGTTTCGTCCTCAGAGGATGATGATGACGAAGAAGATCCATGGCAAGGTAAAGTTGATTTATTTGACTTGATTCGGAATTCTTCCATACTCATACCATAATTACATGATAGAATTCTGTTCTTCTTCATCCACAGATGGAAATGTGGATAACTTTTTAGAGCCTCAACAAGTGATTCAACCTGCTCTTGAAGAATCTAAGCCTGTAACAAATATGATTGCCATTGATCTGTTCAGTGATTTAGATCCTCGCTCCATGTTTAAACGTTTTTAATCAAAAACAAGCAGCTTGTAAACAAAAAAAATAATATCCCCCATTTCTCAATATCGAATGATGTGTACATTTTCTCCTCCCCTTCGTCATTACGATATTTTTTTCATCCCATCTATATCTTCAATTTCATTATTTTATATTTATCAATAAAAACTACTTCACTATTCAAAGGTGTGCATGTAGAAAGGCCTGTCGTCTATGCGTGAGATGGCATGCCAGTTTTTACAGTGTGCGTTGTCTTTAAACACTGCCTAGCAAATATGGCACGCCATACATTGCTTATATAATTGACAATTTCAAAAGGTAGTAGCCCCAACTTGAATGGCCTGCTAATATATCAACTTGCAAAAAAAAAAAGAAGCACTATATATACACAATGACAAAACAGACCAAATAAATCAACATTTTGATTTATATTTATTTCACTAGTTGGCATAAAGGAAAAAGAAGAAGGGGGCATAGATGAGCATAGTATGCAGCATACAAACAAGAAAAAGCAGACAATTGTATAAAAACATACACACTTGGATATCAAGGCGCACTGATGGCTTTGTCTTCTAATTCTGTTAAAATAGAAGATGGACGACGACGATGTGAAGCAGCATCATATTGACCACCACCACCGTTACCACCATTACCTACAAGAATAGGCGGTAATCTGTTCTTTTGCAAATGTTGGGATGACGATGATGACGACAACACTTGCTGTTGACGATGTTGATTTAAACTCTTTTCTTTCATTTCTTGTTGTTGAGCAATCAATCTTTGATGCATTTGTAGCTGTTCCTGAAGTAACAAGAGTTGCTTTTGCTGAGTTTTATGAGCCAATAATGCGTTTCTGGCATTGGCAGGTAAACCTTTCATGAGATGATTGGTGTTATCGCTGTTGATGGAAGAGCTTGAGGTGCTGTTGGCACTCGTACTGCTTGTGGTACTATTACTACGCATGCGCTTATTCTTGTTATTATTGGTATCTATTGAGGGTGATAAAGGTGCAACGAAATGTGTCTTTGGTAAGGGCGTGTTGATGATGGTGAATGGTTTCTTGATTTGAGATGGTGGTGTTATAGGTGGACTGTAGGATATAGGTTTGATAAGATCAAATGCACTTGACTGACGCTGTTGTTGTTGTTGTTGTTGTTGTTGTTGTTGTTGTTGTTGCGTCTGTGGCTGTGGCTGCTGTGGTGATACCGGCGATGCTTCTTTTTGTTGCTGGTGTGTAAAGCTACTACTAGCTCCAGTCATGCGACCTTCCACTTCAACTCTTAATTCAAGTGACCCAACCTTCTCGCGCAAATGCTTATTTCTTTTTTCCAAATAACGGATAAAATCCACGGCTTTAAATAAAACTGTGCTTTTGGAGTTGTTGATATTCTTGAGGGTAGGCACTAGATCGGTTAGATCCTTGAATCCATTTCTGATGGTGCTTCTTCTCTTTTGCTCAGATGCAATGTGGTTTGCTCTCTTTTCCTCTTCTGTTAATAACTCTTTTGTGGTTCTGGCCTTTTTGTGCTTAGAGAGCGAGGATGAAGATGAAGAAGACGTGCTTTCAGCAGAGGGCGATGATCTCTTTTTAGATGGCTGTTGGTGCTTTTGTTGCTGATGATAGTATCTATACAAGGAATTGTTGGTTGAATCACTTGAATGGAGATAAACTGTCTGCAGTTGAGTACTGCTGTCTTCTGATTTTGAGGTCACGACACTTTTGTTGTTTAATGAAGAAGCATCATTCATCATCAGATCTGTTGTTGTTGTTGTTGTTGCGTTATTTGTCGGTGGCAGTGATGCAATAAGATTCAGTGTTTGGTGCAACTTCTTCTGCTCATCTAAAGATTGCAAGATGGAGTTTCGTCTGTTTTCTTCCTCATCTTCTTCTTCTTGTTGATGATCCTTGTTTAAATCTGGTTGCATATCCGGATCAAGAAAAAAGGCGTCCAAGAAATTGGAAAATGCTTTCTGGTCATCTTCATCCAACACTGTGTTTGCCACGAAATTGAACGGTTCTTGTTGCAAGTACAATGGATCTAGGGACGTTGGTCCGTTGCTGTTGTTATTAGGAGGACTGATGATCGGTGGTGGGAAATCCCCAATATTTGGTGTAGCATTGATATCCGGATTTATACCGAAGCTAAATTTGAAGTCTATTATATACAATATTATTTTCATATGAAGATGAAGGACTTTGTTCTATTCCACGAACCTTCAAAAGGCACAGGCTCTTGTAATGGTTCGTTATTGTAGCTATTTGAGCTGTTGTCATTATATAGCCAAGATTCGTCATGAAGTGATAAATTGAAATCCATGCCAAGGTTAAATACGAGTGATGAAAAAAAAATTTTTAAAAAAAAAGTGATGAAAAAGAGAAAGAAAGGGAAAAGGAATCCAGGAAAATCCAAGCGATTTATACTTGCAGTTTAAGAGTATACAACAACAACAATAACAATAACAATTGGCAAGACAACACTACTGCTGCTATTACTGCAATTCATGCACACTTGTACCTGCACTCTAGCTCTTTAGATAGAGAATGCGTATTTGACAACAGTTCATTGTATATAATCACTTGCTCTAATAGCATTTGCAATTGTCTATTTTTCACAAGCTTTTCTTTTGCTCATCAACATCTTCTGCTACAAACACCACGTTGTGTTCTATTTCTCCACTTTTTTAAATGTTACACGCATCTAAATTATCACATGCAAAAACTGCTATGTGCCTCCTTAAATGGATTCATTTGGTTTACAAACTTACAATCAAAGCAAATAAAGTTAAAAAAAAGAAGGGGGCTCTTTATATTTTTTTTCGCATGGTGATCATAGACGAGACGAAGGCTCCATTGTTGAAATGACATGACGAGATACATGCAAAGCAATCGCTTCAATGGTGACCATTGGATTCACGCCAACCGCTGTGGGGAACAGAGAGCCATCTGCAATGTACACATTCTTGCATTCCCAGGTTTCACCTGAGGGTTGAACTACCGATGATTTAGGTGATGTACCCATACGACTATAGTAAGATGTTCATGTTGTGGTAAATACAAACGTCATTCTGTGGTTTGCGTGTAAACAAAGACTCACCATGATCCCAGCTGATGGACGGATACCAGTGGTGTAGATACAGCGCTAATACCTGCCTTGCTCACTCTGTCCAACCATTGATTGAACCTTGGGTTGTCTGGGCTACTTGTCTCATCGTCATTGAATGCAAATCCTTCGACATTCGCCTGACTTGTGTACAGTTCACGGGCTCCAGCAGCTGCTAAAATTCTCATGTTACGCTCGATACAGATGGTCAACGATTTGGCATCATGCTTGGATAGTGCATACTCATAGACGGGATTTGGGTTGGATTTATCAAAGGTCACCACGCCAACAGAATCCTTGTCGCGGACCACATTGACAAAGGATGCGACCGACTTGTGTCTCAACATGAGTTCCTTATGTTTAGCTGCACCATACCATGGTATCTTGCTAGCCAGACCTCCAGGTAGCATCAGTCCCTCTTCAATTTTTGCACCATAATGATCCCCGTGACAGTCGTCTGAGGCGTTGCATACTCTGGAAATAAGAGGACCGTCCATTTGTCGAATGGTTTCGTCAAAAAACCCAAAGCCAAACATGATCGGTTGAAGCCTGAGATGTTTGCCAATGTTACTGTTGGACAAACCGCTGGCTTTTAGCAACCCAGGCGTACGTAAAGCACCGCAAGCAACAATCACTTTCTTTGCTTTAATCATCACAAGCTGTTGTGTATCGTGAATCTGACATTCTACACCAACTGCCTTGGTTCCGCGATCGTTGGTAACAATTCGTGTAACAAGAGTCCTGTCCAAGAAGCGAGCTCCATAGTGCAAAGCATCCAATAGCCACGTATTGGCCGTGCTGTTCTTGATGCCAGCTTTGCATCCCATCATACACCGACTGCAGTGATGTGCTCTACCGGCAGTGTTGACAAAGACCTTTTCGATATGATATCCTAGTTCGCTAAAAGATTGGTGAGCCATTTTCATTCAAAAAGAGAGACGAAAACTATACTACTACTACTTACTGGCATCCCTTTTCAAACTTGCTATTGGTTTTTGTCTCTAGAATGTTTTCTTGACTGGCACCAATTCTGTCAAATACTGTGTTTAAATCCCTGCTAAACTATATGATCAAATGCGTCAGTCGTACGCTGGAAATTAACAATAAGGCCACCTTACTTGTGAAGAAGCAAAATAAGCAAGGCCCTGCTTGGCCCACTCTTCACGCACGAAATGTTGCGGCTATATATATATATATTCTACGATTCAGTTTTCATGCGCACATATGCATTAGTCAATCTCGCGATGTTACCTTGAGAGACACCAAGTAGTTCAATGCAGTGCCACCACCCAGAGTAGCCCCTGACAAGCATTGAATGGAGCCACTGGTGGATGTAGTAGAAGTGCCTCCATCATACATGTTTGTATAGCACGTCTCTTCTTCATGCACCATTTCACTTTGATGGTAGTATTTCCCCTTTTCAATGACCAGTACAGAATAGCCCGCTTTAGCCAGTTCAGCAGCTGCAACACCACCACCAGCTCCACTGCCAACAACCACCACATCAAATTCTAAATGACCGCAAGTCGCCTCGCCTGTCTGCATCATGGGGATGCGCTCATGTTCAACAGGATCATAGTCGGGATGGTTTTCAAAAAAGGCGTCTCCGTTAGCAGCGTTATGGCCTATACTATCAATGAGCGCTGAATGTTTGCGACTGTACGCATTGTATAGACAGAGATTGGACAGAATCTTGAACAGATTTCTCAACGACTGCAAGGATGAATTCTTCCATTTCAGCATAATGTCTTCGCGTTGCTGTCGACTTAACTCTGGGAGAGGTCTCCAATAACCTGTCAATAGAAAAGAACCAGGACGAGTAGCCAGAATATCGAGTACTCGAAGCAAATCTGCTCTCTTGTCAGGCGCCACATGGTTGGAAAAGAAGTCGACTACAACTGACGGTATTTGCAGCGAAGTGGCTGATAGCTGAGACATGGAAGCAACTTGGTCTACAGAGACTTGGTAGATGCTTTCTTTGCCTTGGATCTTTTGTTTGATTGCGTTCTCTTCCTCTGGTGTGAGCTGAGCAAGAACAGTGTCGAATATAGCTCCCAGCATGGTTGCCTGAGAAGGGCTTAGTTCCATAGGTGGATACTTTATTTGCGCCATAATGTGTATTATAAAGAAACTGAAAGAGTAGAAGAGAAAGAGAGAGAGAGAGAGAGAGAGAGAAGATGAGATGCATAATAATTATAAATTCTTCCCTCTCTCTCTCCCAGACAGTGTTGTACAACTAGACCAAAATCCCACTTTTTCTTGAGAAACGTGATCAAGCAATTTTGAGTCAATTAAACATTTTGTAATGGAAATTGATGTGAGAAATTACTGCGTGTCTTTATTAGATTTTAGCTGCCACCTTTGTATTGGAAAGAGAATCAACAATGTGGCGAGATACATGCAGGGCCATAGCCTCGATTGTCAGCATTGGATTGACTCCCAATGCAGTAGGGAATAGCGAGGAATCGGCTACATACAAGTATCTAACGTCCCACGTTTCTCCCGTAGATTTTGTAGCAGACGTCTTGGATGAAGCTCCCATACGACTAGAACAGATGAGTACATTGGAGTCAAATGCTAGACGAGCAGACAACTTACCATGATGCCATCTGATGACCAGAAGACGGTACCGGAGCTCGTTGACGGCGAGCATATTTGATCCATTCCAAAAATCGCGGATTGTCGACACAAGACGCTTCATTTGCCTTGAATTCAAAGGAATCAATGGAATGCTGTGAGACATGAATTTGACGAGCACCAGCAGCAACATGAATTTTAGCCATTTCCACAATGCCTTGCACTAAATTGTCTGCATCATGCTTTGAAATGTCAAGACTGATATCCAGCTTGCCGTAAGGATCATATTGTACGCTACATGTAGAGTCTTTATCTCGCATCATGGCAAATGTAATCACCGCATTTCGATATCTCAGCATAGTTTCCTTGTGCTTTGCAGCGCCTAACCACGGTACCATACCAGAAAACATGCCCAAACCCTGAGTAAAGCACTCAATCTTGAAACCGTGATGTGTTCCCTCCCAGTTTTCAAAGGCATCACATACAGTCGTCAGTAGCGCGCCTTGAGATGGGTTGGTGGCTTCATCATAGATACCCACACAGATAGAAGAAAGATGAAGACGCAGATGCTGGCCAATGTTGGGGTTCGACAGACCGCTTCGTTTCAGTAAACTGGGCGTGTGAAGTGCTCCTCCAGCTACCACAATGCGCTTTCCAAACAGCCTGTGTATCTTTTGTGAGTGGTGAATGTTGCATGAAACACCAACCGCTTTTCCTTTCTTGATCAAGATGCCATTCACACGAGTACAATCCAGGAACTGTGCGCCATGACTGGCAGCATCTTTGAGCCAAGTATTTGTTGTGCTATTCTTGATGCCTGCCGCGCATCCTGTATAACATTTTCCACAGTGATGGGATCTTCCAGCTGTATTTTGGGGCACCGTTTTCACTGTATGGCCAAGCTTCCTAATTTACAAAATGAGTGAGTGATGGTACCATCTGTATATAGTTGTTTTCTTTTTGTTACCTGCACCCGTCTATCAGCTTTTGATTAGGGCCGTTATGAACAATGTTGTCAGTACTGACTCCAATACGGTCAGCCACTTTGGTTAGATCTTGTTGAAACTATATTGTCGCCAGAGAGAAAGTCATAAGTTATCTGCACTACTGCTGTGTTCAAACCAACAAACTGAGCGTACCTGAATCGAATCAAAATAGGGCAGCCCTGATGTTTCTGCCCAGTGTTTTCTCACATTATCGGGTGGCTACACCAACAGATTACTTTAGGTCGAAAAAACATTATTCATGCTAAAAAAGAAAAAACCAACCTCCAAAGACGCTAGATAATTGATTGCAGTTCCACCTCCAAACGTGGAGCCAGAAAGGACATTCACTGTTCCTGTTGAATTAGGAGAGATACCCCCATCCTCATACATGGTGGAAAATGCGTATTGGTCATTGTCAGGCACCATGTCTTGCTGGTGATAGTACTTGCCCTTTTCCACTACCAACACAGAGAATCCTGCTTCAGCTAGCTGTGCTGCTACAACGCCTCCTCCAGCTCCACTGCCCACAATAATAACGTCAAAAGTCATTGAGCTTAGCGCTGCTACCTCCTCTTGATCCGTAATCATCTTTAATCGATCATGCTGAATGGGTTGATAGTCAGGTTGTTGCTGAAAGTGCTTGTATCCACCTTGAATACCATCATAGTACAGGCCTTGATACAATGTAGTGTCATGGCTGAAATAAGCTTCTGTTAAGCTCAATCCCATCAATGAATTGTAAATCTGTCTAAACACAGCGAACGAAGACTTATTCCACTTCATAACTATTTGCTCTCTCTCTCGTCTTGGTATGTCTTTGAAAGGCTTCCAATGTCCTGTCATCAAGATGGATGCAGGTCGATAATCCAGCAAATGGATGACAAGCAACAGATCATTGAGCTGTTTTGGAGTCAAAATCAAGGGCAGCTTCTTTTCGATCTTGTCCACCACATCAATGCTGGAGGCAGATGTCTGTGCGAATTGAGAGAGCTGGCTTGCTGTAAAGCAGGTCGCTGATCCTGGGACATTGAGTGTGCTTTCAATCAGCTTGGCCTCTTCATCCGCGTCCAGTGCTGCGACAAAGGTATCAACAATGGCTACCAGCGTCTGTTTTTGGCTGTCAGAGAAAGATACAGTAAACATGTAGTAACAAAAAGAAGAGACAAACATTCAGGCACCATTTAATGGGAGTTTTTATACACACACACACACACACACACACACACACACACACACACACAATGATTTGATTTATGCAGTCAGAATATATGAGGAAACTTTAATACAGAGAGAAAATAATAAAAGTGAATGTTTGTGAATCTATGAACGTTTTGCCTTCTTGGACAATTTAACCTTGCCATTATTGCGGTTTCTTTCTTTTTCAGACATTTGCTTTGCGCTCTCTGCCTTTCTCTTCTTGGACGAGTTTTCGTTCTTGACACTCACAACAGAGCTTAAAGAGGCCTTCTTTCCAGAGGCGATAGCTTTAACACGATCCTCAGCAGATGCCCAATCTTCATCTTTACCGCCAATAGCGTATTTCGTTAAATCAAGAGAATCAATCAATTCTCTCTGTTTGGATTTAAGCTCGTCCATCACTTCATCTCCGGCCTTCTCTAAATCAGCCTCGAGTTCTTCCTTCAATGGTTTCCATGCTTCGTCATCAGCAGCATCGCGCTTATTACCGTCAGCCTTCTTGCTAGGCTTGAGAGCAGGCACAGTCTCCTCGTAGGCTTTGGCTTCGACCTTGGCAAAGTATTGTGACATTTTTCTAATAATCTTGACAAACAAAGCAAGCACTTGGTTACTGGCCAAAGAAAGCTCGCTCTGAAGCTGATCAATGGATTTACGCTGGAGACCAATACCGAGTAAAATAGCACTTTGTACACCAGAGAGCTTAATGTCAGCAGGCATTTCTCCTCTAAAGTAGAGTTCTGCGATGGTAGGAATCATATCAATGATTACGTGATAATCAAGCATATTGTTCGAGTAAGACTCAAGACGCTTTAAATCATAAGGTGTAAAGAAGAGACCAAGCGAGTTCTTGTTGAGATCACGGCCACCTTCCACTTGGCTGTCTTGGCCCTGCTTGGCAGCATCAATGATACTAAGTGCATTGACAGCTGTAAATTCACGGAAGTTGTAAGACAAGAGGTTGAGGAAACGCTTTGAGAAATCACGGGCAAAGGCATCAAGCCATGCAGAGTTGGCAACGCGAGAGTCTTCAGTGTCAGTCAGGGCCTTGATCATGACACAGGTATGTTCGCCAGTGAGATCGTTGGCTGTTTGACGCATGTAAAGGGGGACGAAACCAGCACGCTTCCAAAACTTGTGCAAAGAAGGAGTAAGACCGTAAGAAACACCAAGATAATCAAGACGTTGAGCACGCTTCTCACTCAACTTTGTGAGCAAAGGAGGCATCTTGCGAGGATCACGCACCTTGACTTGATCTGTCTTGATGTCCACATTGTCAAATTCGTAGTCTTCAACACGAGGAAGAGAGTCATCATCAGGACTATTGCTTTCATTCAAATCGTTTGCCTTTCCTTGATAGAAATCGTTCAAAAGCTCAAGTGCTCTGGAACCATAACCCATCTTGGCATAATCAGGATGTGTAGCAATACGGACAATACGAGCACCAGAAAGACTAGCAAAATCGTCATCTTGGTATTGTTGAGAGATGAGCCAGGGGATCATATCGCCAGAAGGACGTTGACCACGAGAAAGAGAGTTGATGACGCTTTGACGAGAGATCTCGCCTTCAAGGCACACTTGAACAACGACCAAAGGATCAGGCAAACTAGTTGTATTAGCGCCGACAGGAGGAAGCAAGACAAACAAATGGTGAGCGGGGGCATCACTCATCAATTGCAAATCGTTGGGCGAGTTCTTGTAATGACTAGCGACATACAGAGACATCATACGCTGCAAAAAGGTCTCAGACACAGGGTGGTAAGAGAAGAGAGTATCACGGTTTACATAGTAAAGCTCACATTCTGAGGGATGGGGACAGCCTTGGATGTTCTTGGAGACGACAGTGGCATCCAAACAGAGCACCTTATTCAACCACTTTTCGACAGGATCATTAGGAGCATAACGAATAGGCTCTTCCAGCTTCACTTCCTTCAATGTGCGACCGCCCAAAGAAGCATCAGCGCCCTCTACCTTCTTGGCTTGAAGATCACGACCCACAACAACGCCTTCAGCATCATCATCCTTTTTACCAACAAATCCACGAGACTGTTCACGCAATTGTTGAATCAATTTGAGAGAAAGAGAACGACCTGTACCTTCGTAACCATTGATAGTAGAAGCCATAAAGACCAGATAAGGTCCCAATAATTTGCGGACCAGAGGCAAAGGAATAGCAGCGGCTTCATCGATAACCAGCAATTCAGCTTGGCCAAGGACATGAGCATCCTGAGGCTGAATGTATTGAATGGTTTGACGATGTTGCTTAAAGATATTGACACGCACAATAGCTTTGTTGAATTCAGGGTTGGTAGATTGAACGATATCGTAATCTAAATGTTCTTCATAACCAAGTGCATCAAATGTCTTGAAGACAAATTCAAACAAGGTCTTTAAATTCTCTGGACTAGGAGAAGTGACGAAAATATTGGAATAGCCATAAGCAACTGCAGAAGCCATGGCGATACCGAGAGCAGCAGATTTACCACGACCACGAGAGGCTGTTAAAGTAACAGTGCTGCGAAGTGATTTCTCGGAAATGGCTTCAATAAAGGTCAACACAGCCTTGGCTTGGTCAATGGTGCGAGTACACTTGACAAGAGATCCAACAGGTTCGGTATCGGCTAATGATTCCTTCAACTCGGCAAGTTCAATCTCTTCAGCTGATTTTTCATCCGATTGCTTGATGGCTAAAGGCTTGACATTTTTACCAGCACTGATGGGTAAAACGTTCAATTCATCATCCACAACAAGACAGGTTTCGCAAGATCCAAGTGATAAGATGAAACGTTCATTGAATCGAGCAATAATGTCGCTATGAGCTTCAGTTCTGTATCTAGAGTGAACATCCTATTATTCTTGGTGGTTAGTATACCTCACTGCAAAATTCGACTAAAAGAGGACTTACCATGGTCATGGTATAAAGTTGCTTGAGAGAATTCATACTCTTTAACAAAAGCACAACCATGCCTCCACCTTCAACAGTTTCAATGGTGCGAGCTAAAGTGTTGGGTGTGATGGCTTCAAAATCTTGTAAAACACACATGCCATAAGTGTTACCAAGGATATTTTGAGTTTCCTTGTAGTAGGCATAACGAATGTTGGTGACAGTGATAAAGAGTTCAAAAGGGTCTTCCTTGTTGACATCTCTAATACCACGCTTGATATCGTTCTTGATCTTGTTTTCACGCTTCTTGCGATGACTATATTGACAGCATGTCAAAAAAAAACTACTCGTATTCACACAAGAGTAATGTACATCGACTTACCTAGTAAATCCAAGCTCTTTCTTATAACACCATAAAACAGATGGACGAGAAGTAACTTGAGCTTGAGATAAAAGCCAATGAAGATTGACAATCTATTTGATGAGATTAGTTTCTCGGCTCTCTTTCTCTCTGTCTCCAATGTACATTGTATTTACCTGGTCTTTTCCCTTGTCACCAACAACGACAAAGAAAGATCTGTGCTTGGTTTGAACACAGTTCTTGATAAGTGTGTGCACACGAGAATCAACTACTTTCTTGACCATGCTTGTATGTATGTAGAGAGCGATTCAAAAGCCAAGTAGTAGAATGAGATTCTTGAATTTGAAGGAAATTTTGAGTGGCGTTCAAAGGTTGGAAAATGAAAACCGGTCATTATAAAGTGCCTTGGTTCGTGTATTTTGCATTGACAATTACAACGGACAGGATGCCATTGCATCCATAGCCATGTGGTGAATGGTATTCGATTAGAAATGATGATGATTTTGTGGGATCTGAAGCTGCAAAAGCTCTTTAGACGGTCAAACGCAAAGAAAAACTTGCGATTTCAACAGCCTCTTTTTCGACTTGTAGGACGTTTCGACATTTAGGAACTGTACAGAACCATTTCTCATGATCCATAGTTGTGGTACGTTGCAATATCTCAAATTTGATGGACCACGAAAAAGTGGTCTCAATCCAACACATTCCCGTGAGGGACTGTAAGGCTTCTGGATAAGTTTATGACACGCATTAGTGAGAAATGACACTAGAAATCCGAGTCATCATATGAAGGCATCGGATAAATGAATTTATAAGCAAGAAATTGACTTTTATACGGAAATGTGTATTTCAAATAATGCCACGTTGCTCAATTTTTTTGCTTCAGCATTATTTGAAAATAGCATCATCGTATCTGCCTTGGCGCATTTAATTAGTGATTTGTAGAATAAGTGCGAAACAAGTGGTTAGAGAAAGACTGTTGCGGACTTTGAACCCCAATTTATTATTGATTCAATGATAGTATGGTGATTGTTATATGCTGTTGGCTGTCATTGATCATAGTCATCCAAGTGTTCATATAGTTCAATGCTTCATGGACTGATTAGGAGACAATTCCTCGAGCCATTTTCTAGTTCTTTCTTTAGACTCTTTCAATGCCTTCCTAGCTCTTGCAATTCTTTCATCAGTAAAGTATTTATCTTCCAGCAATGTGTACTTTTGTTTGCCTGGTCTTGCATTAATTTGGCTAGGGCGTGGAGTTACAACAGTTGGTGGTACTAGTTCAGATGCACTTTCCTTGTGCTTATTATTTGCAATACCATTATGAGTGGAAAAGTGAGGCGGTAGAGATGGACTATTGTGATTTTCCTGCTGTTTTGATTGTGTCAAATCAATAAAAGATGGTTCACCTCTGTTCTCTTGATTTTTTTGCGGGCTGCTTTGTGGTGAAGTATGCTTGTATTTGTTCTGACTCGATTTTAATAGTGTATCAAAGTAATTACTGCTGGAAACATCTGCGTTTTCTTTGCTTTGCTGCTGCAAAGGCTTGATACTGCTTCGTTTTCCATTGATTTTCAGCAGATTATCACTGTATTTTGAGGCTGATTCATCTCTGTTCTCCTTATTTTCCATAAAGCTAGTAGGTGGAGCATAACTCTTGTGTTTTTCTTGGCCAGATTTCAACAGATTATCAAAGAAATCACCAGCAGTTGCAATTGCATTATCTTTGCTCTGCTGTGAAACTTGGATAATGGGCTTTTTTTTCTTGGCTTTCAGTAAATCTTCAAAGAAATCGAAAGTGGATGTATCATCGTCGTTTTGAGCTGCCTCTACTTCTCTCATAGATACATCGCCGTGCGGTGGCAGTGGTGCTAGGGGTGATAGTGATGATGGCTGGAATATTGATTGGGGTTGAGGTTCTGTTTGTGATTGAGAGAAGTGAGGATTTTGAGGCTGTGATTGAGGTATCAGTGAAGGTGGACGAGGAACTTGTGTTTGATGTAAAGGTAAAGATGGAGGTCGAGGTTGAGGCAATGGCGTAGAGGGGAGTGTCTCTTGCTTTTGTTGCATTGGGCCATTCTTTTGTATTTGTAGTTCATTATATAAAGATCTTCGATTTCTTGAAGGTGAACGCTGCCGAGAGATAGGCTGCATTGCTTTGGTGTTGACTGAAGATTCAGCTTGAGTGGTTGGTTTTGTATTTGTGTTACTTGCGGTTGCTGGACGAATTTTTGGTATTTCTTGCTTAGATGATAACGATGAGAATTGCGCATTGATGATTTTCTGAATCTTGGATGGATGTGATGAAGATTCCTCATTGCTAATGCTTCGCTTGAATGGCGTATTATTATTCAATGCTAACTCCTTTTCAATACGAGCAACTCTTTCAGCAACGGGCTCTGTAGATGTATCTTGATCCACTTGGTATTGTTCACTTTCCTGTCTCACTATCACTGATGGAGATATTTTTGGGGGAGTGTGTGGTTTGACTGGTCGCTTTTCTTTTTCATTCAAAGGGTACTGGTGCATCTTTTTAGATGCGGATATTGTACTGTGCCTAGACAATCTATCAAATACGTTTGTTGTAGGTTTTTCAGGCACTGACGCCTTTGGAGCATGCCGTTGATTTTGTGATTCGACAGGTTTGTTTGTAGATGGTTTGATTCGAAGTGGTCTTCTTCTCTTTTTGTGCAGCCAGGGAAAGGATGGACCTGAAACGTTTGCTGGACCTGTAGAGAAAAAAGTTTATAAGAGCTAGCTCAAGCCAACAAGTATCGTTCTACTTACAAAACCAGCTTTCATCTGGTCTTTTCTGAGGGATTGTGTTTGTGAAATCCCAAAACTGAGGCATCTGGAATTCATATTTGGATTTTTCTCCTCGCAAACTCATGATCAATTTGTAGTCAAAGAGAGAGAGAGAGAGAGAGTATTGTGCAAGGAGGAAAATTAGAGAAAAGTTAATCAATGTGTAAAGTTTACTCGCGCTGGTAACATCGACCTGGTGATAATTGAATCTCCATCATGTGGATTAGAGTTGGCCAGCCATTGCCGAGGCAAAAGGTCAAAGGGAGCGGTTTTATCTAAAAGACGACGGCTTCCGTACAAAGTTCCTATTAGACAGAGTGTTTATTCTGCATTGAGAGGCCTCATTTGATTCATTTTGCTCGAACTATACCTAAGTTTGCCTAGCAATGCCTCTGCTTGATCGCTAGAATGCAGGCAATGTGACTCCTTTACCTCGTACAAACAACGCTCAAAAAATATTTCGAATACTGTTTCTCTTCTGCATTACTATAACACTCATCATGGACCCAGAGACTCCCTCAATCGATATTCCCAAAAAAGCAGTGCGTGCGCTGAAAGTGCGTCTTCAAGTTGTAAAGAAGCATTTAGAGCCGCTCTTGTCAAAGCCCATCAACGACGTTTTCAGTAAATTGCCTGTGGATCAGCGATATGAATTAGAAGTGTTGTTATCATACAGTTTGAACAGTTTATATTACAGTAAGCAAGTAGAGAGTTGTTGATGGCATGTACGATGATTGACATTGGCATTTAGTTTATCTGAGAACACAAGGATCAGATCCTCAAAAACATGAAGTGGTCAATGAATTGGTAAGCATTGACATACGTAGATGATGCTGAAATCAGCGACTCATAAGTATACCCACAGCTTCGTGTTCAGAAATACATTCAGAAATTGAAGAAGGCACAAGGAAAAGAAGCTAAGCGTAAGTTGAAAGTGTATTAGTAGACGACATTGGGTATTCATCTCTATAATAGCAACGATGAGAGTGGATAAAGATGCTGCTGCTCGATTCATCAAGAGTGCCATCAACGAAGGCGCAAGCGAAAATCAAAAGGCAACCGCAGATAAAAAGAGGAAATTAGAGGAAACTGTTTCCATTTCATCAGACGAAGAAGACGATAAACCAGCCAAGAAGGATGCATTCAGTAATTACTCAAGTAAGTTGCTATTATTCAAAATCAGTTCTTTTTGATTGACATGAGACAGAATCAGAACCATCAAAAAAGAAAAAGAAGAACAAGAACCGAAATGCATAAAAATTTGCTAATTAAATTACAAATAAAAGAGGGAAGTTCTATGTTGTGTGTGTGTGTGTATATATACAGTCTAGGATTGTTCTGATTTACGATTTGCAAAGAAATGCTTTCCCATTTCATAACTGGATATCATAATGGCACATGCTGGTGCCACTTTAACGACTCGAGGTACAACGCCTCTAAAGAATCCAGCTGCACCGTCTCGTTGTAAAATGTTGGATAAAATACGTCCCAGTCGTGCTTCCTCTGCATCAGAACTGACTTGTCGTTGTGTCTTGACTACATCAAATGGTGTAGTGATAATAGCCGCAAACATGCCTGATGATGCACCTGCAATGAATGATGTTTGAAAGTGTGATAATCCGTGGTGTGTTTGTAATCTATGCTTGATCTTTTCGTAGCCCATCCAATAAATGCCGGAAAACGGTACATCTCTCAGCATGGTTGGTAAGAGTCCTCTCCATAATGCTTGAGGGCCTTCCTTTTGCACCATCCTTGACACTCCTCTCCAGACATCTACATCCAGACATTAGACACTGAGATGTCGTGGTCCCCACTATATCACACTACCTGGAAATCCATTCACACCTTCTGCTGATTGCATGCGAGTTCTGAATAATTCTAACGGTGAAACAACCAAAGCTGCCATAGCTACACTGCAGTGTAAGTTTTCTTTTCATTTGATTCCTTTCAATTAATCACTTACTTCTGGCTAATCCGCCAGCCCACAAAGGTGAATAGTTATCTAATGCTGTATTGGCAAACTGCGATGTTCTTGTGTGATCTCTTATGTAATCATAACCCACAAAATAAATGGCTGTTGAGGGCAATGCCATCGCTAAACCAGGCGTCAACCCTCTCCATAAAGCGAAAATGCCCTCGTTTTTGAATATTTTTGACAGTGCATCCTATTTTGTGTATCGTATTAGAGTTTTTGTTGAATTATGACTCATCCATGAAATGCTACTAACAACCGTTCCTGTGTATTGTTTGCTTCCACCCTTTGAAGCCTCTTGAAGTCGAGTCTTGACAACATCCAATGGGTTCACTTCATTGATTGTTAGATGAGCACTGCTGTCATGAATCCAGATTTGGTTCACTTACTGAATGACATTGTAATGATAGCACCAGTACAAGCCGAAACAATCTTTTCAAAGGAAGAGGATCCAGTGATAGAACTGGCGTGGATTTGTTTCTCCACAAACACAGCTTCAGGCTGATTTCTACTACTTGTTGCAGCTATGGTTTCGCTCATGGTGTTGAATGAAATGAAAGAGGAAGGAATTGATTTATAATAATTCTTTGCCCCTCTTTGTTCGCTAAAATTCGGATGCTGATTTGCTATCTGTGTGGGGGGCCAAAAGACCTCACAAAATTTTCTGTATATGTAAAAGCCGTCATCATGAACGTATCGGACAGCTTGCGATCCGCTTATTTCGGCTTCCAATCACCAAGATCGCACGGAATCTTGGATAAGATATTTATTTGGATATGCTCGTCATATTGCGTCAATTGCTCATCTTAACAAAGACCTTTGTCATATATCAAAGGCTATTGCCATTCAACTTAACTATGCAACTTCGTTATTTTGAACCCCCGACATTAATATGGTATTGATTTCGACCCTTTCCAACTGCGTGTATTCAAGACAATAATAGAGATAAACTTGTTTTGAATAATGGGTCGAAATTTCTGTGTTTTTGTCTGTCTATTGATGTAGTTTGCGTACAAATAGCATCTCTGGATAATGCACTGTCTGATTTTGAAAAGCACTTATCTGAAAACCTCGTTAAAGTTGATTTAGAAAAGTTACATTACTCTGAAAAACTACAGAAACTTGTAGCAAACTATATATGCATAGTGTTAAAAGATGCACTAGGTTCTTAAAATTTGTTTGATACTAGTTGTATGCCACCTTGGGAATGTTTAGTACGATTTATAATTATGCGCACTTTCCAACTTAATTGAACTCAATTTAAATGTATGAAGCCTCAAAGATATGTATCACTTTATAAGACAGTAGCCTTGATTGCGCCAGATGGCATAGACCTCACATATTACTTTGGTGCTATTGGCAACGCTGTTTGTTTCTGCCCAGAATAATATCCTTCTTGCACTTTTCCAATTTCGACCGTTGCTTTTGCTGACCACATCCACAATCTGTATCCTTACTAGTGATTTTGAAAGTGTGCGGTATGGTAGCATTATCTTCAGTGTCAGTAAGGTTCTCTACTACGGAGGCATGTCAATGCGAATCACGCAAGTGCAACAGTGTCCAAATACTTAATATGATGCTGAAAACAAGCTTCATGATCTCCGTGTTTATGTAAAGCTATTTCACATGAACGGTTGAGCTCAATAAATAAACTGAACACTTTTGACGAGGCTAATAGTCTTCCAATTGCCATTTTGGAAATCCATGCTTGTAAAGTTCAATTCCCAATAAGTGACGCTGCAAACTTCTAATTTACAGGTATTTTCAGTGATCGCCAAATGTATGCGATTTACGCGCGTTTATTTGCTTTATTAATTTAACAAAAAGCAACATATGTTAACTATATTTATTCTGTCTTTTCGAGCGCGCATCATACGTGTCGATCAAAACTCCTCGAAAAATGCGGTAAACGCGGTTTCCTAAAAACTATAAAATAGTGAATTATTTCCTTTAGCGTGTTTAGCTTTCCCTGTCTTCCTTTTCTCCTGCCATTTTCTTTCACCATGTCTGCTAGTCCACAAACTTCCAAGCTCTTTATCAAGCGTCTTTCTGAATTTGCTCAGCTTCCTACCAGAGGCTCTGCTCATGCTGCTGGTTATGATTTATACTGGTAAGTCTAGGATCAAGTTGGGTGACAACATGCTAATCTTTAATTATAGTGCCCATGATAAAGCTATCCCTGCTCAAAGCAAAGTTTTGGTAGATACAGACATCTCATTAGCTATTCCCGAAGGTCATTATGGCCGTGTTGCCCCTCGTTCTGGTTTAGCTGCTAAACATCATATTGATACTGGTGCTGGTGTCATTGATTCAGATTATCGTGGCCCTTTGAAGGTATTGTTGTTTAATCTTGGCCAAGAGGATTATGAAGGTAAGCACGTATGTGCAGTACGCCACGGAATGAGGTGCTAATTGAAAATTACAGTCAAGCGTGGTGACAGAGTTGCTCAATTGATCATTGAAAAGATTTCTACTCCTGAAGTCGTTGAAGTTGATGTAAGTCCTTAGTCTCTATTTTTTGATCTGGTGTTTACTAAAACTATAACTAGTCATTGGAGGAATCTGTTCGTGGTGCTGGTGGTTTTGGTAGCACCGGCTATCAATAAACTGGATTGTATAATAGGATCTTTATTAAAAGTATAGAATGTGCTGTAATTAGTAATTAATTAAAGATAGAGTTTAACAAAAAGAAAATGGGTGTGCTATGGAAATAATAAGAGAAAAAGATATGTGCTATTTGTGAGTAAGTGAGTGAGTGAATGTGTATATAAAACAAAATATATATATATATAAAGAAAATGCACCTGCTTATTTCTTGTTATTCACTAATTCACCTTTGGATTTCTCTGAAAGTGCATTTAATAACAAAGCAGATGCATTTGGATCTTCAGTTTGGTTGATAACTTTATAAACTGTCATGGAACCCAATTTGTGCGAAGAGAGTTTGTTTAAATAGGGTAATAGGCGAGGGCATAATACACGGTAACGACCTGGGAGTTCAGATGTGTCTAAAAACCAGGTGAGTAATAATACACCATTAGCATTGGTAGTAAGTAAAACGGTATTCTGTACAATAGCAGCAGCCACGTAAACCTAGGGGCAGTGTGTGTGTAAGTCATTGCCATCCAGTGGGTGTATAAACGCTCTTACCTGCTGCTCTTTGGTAACGATTGGATTTTCGAGAATGGCTCGTACAGCACGAGCACCAAATCGGCCTTGGCCAATCTCCCAACATTTATCGACAATGGCGTCAAAGATGTATTGATTTTGCTCAGCTCCCTTTCGCAGACAGCACTGAACAACATAGTTACCAAACTGATCCAACAATAGCAAAGGAACATAAGGCGCGATATGTTGGCGTACAAGGCGAATTTCTTCAGGTGTGTTGGCATAGTCAATAATCTTTTGAGCTGCCCATGTGCCGTTTTTGTGGACGCCGATGGAAGCAAGGAATGGTGCGATTTTCTCCAACATTTTCAATTTGGTCTGCTCTGAGCAATGTTCGAATAACTTTTGAATAACAGTGTTGCCAATATAATCTATACAGAAAGATGAGTTTGTGTATGTGTATACTCTATCTACCACTACATACCACTGCACAATTCTACAACTTCTTCCATGCATTCGCCTGCTATCATTTCTACTTCTTCTAAAGAGTGCTGCTCATCATTTTCCAACTTTTTTCTCATTTCGCGCAAACGAAGAGGCTCTAACTTTCTATCTGAACCTAATTCAGGAACGGCGGGAATCACAGAAAAGTAGGTCAATGGAACTCGGTCTTCCTTCATTTGATCTGAAGGCTCTTGTCCCAGTTGTTGCATGATTAAATGTCTTTCAGATGCGATTGCTGTGTATAGACTAGGCTGAGTGGTTTGCTGCTGACCAGACGCATTCATCATCATGTTGGTCATCATCATAGCGGTTGCCCACTGAGCCGTTTGGTAGTTTTCTGATCCATTAGTAGTAGTAGATGTAGTAGGCATTGTTGTATTAGTAACAGTAGTAAGTGTAGAGGTAGCGTTGGGCTTCATTGGCAACGCTGGTGGTAGCGGTGGTGTAACGTGTCCACTTGTACCAGGTATTTCTTCGGCTTCGTCCGGATTGTTGGGAGGCACTTTGGCAAATCCAATACGAACAGCACCAGTGCCAGGGCCAAGAATTTCCTTGTTTTGAAGCGATTTCCGAGCACGAACAGCGTCTTCCTGATGATCAAAATTGATAAACCCGCAATTCTTGTGTGACAATACTCGCACAGATTCGATAGCACCAAATGCCTGAAATATCGTACGAAGGATAGCTGGATTCATATTGGCAGGAATATTACCAACCCCTACAAAACCCCAAACAGAGAAAAAATTAATACGCTTTCACTTGGGTCACACGCACACAAACTTACATAAAGCACGAGTAGGTCCTTGGGCATTGGGCCCCGCTTCGTTGGTTAACGCCATGGCTAGGTTGACATCTGCCTTGCCAAAACCAACACGAACAGGCGTACCACCTAACTTGGAGCCTAAGCGAGTCTCCAAATCATTTTTGGCTGCAACAGCAGATTCTTTGGTCGTAAAATTGACGAATGCACATTCTTTATCCGACAAGATTCTGGCACTTTCTACTTGTCCGTAGGTGGAAAATAATTGCACTAGATCCGGAACACTGATGCTAGGGTTGATGTTGCCCAGCCATAATGCACGAGACGGGATTTGAGCTTGAGCAGAGGTGGGTGAATCAGCACCATCGGGTTGCCCGTAATAGTCATCATCCATACTGTAGACATGATCCATGTTCATATCGATCAGATTACTGCTACTTCGAGAAGATCGAAGAGGCGTCTCTACCGATTGTTGCATCCTTAAGCGGGTCGGGTTGGGAGGCATCGATGTATTGGGTGTTACTGAGGCTGATACAGAGGATGCTCCAGCTGCTGCTGCTGCTGCTTGTGACATGTCAAATGGCGAAAACGAATCTGCCATGCCTAAACTGATAGCTCGAGGACGATGTAAGACGCTCGATCTTGTATGTGGCGAGAAGGGACTGAATGCCAGTCTTGTGTTCATGTCATTTCCAGCCAACTGTCCTGTAACAGTATAGGAGCGGCCACGAGTAGGTATGCTATGATCCTCTGCACCGTAGTCATTGTTGTTCTCATCATCGAGACCTAGCGAAGCGAGCGTAGATGCAATTGTATTCGAGGCATTTTCATCAATGGGACTCGAAGGATCATAGGGATTGCTATACACAGCATTGAAAGGAGTGTCATTGTAGACAGCATTCTGTGGCAAGGTGACTGAGCCAGAACGATGGCGAGAAGAGGGCTGAGCAGAAGGAGGTGGTGGAAGCACTGTGCTCTGAACGACACTATCATTCAAGTGATTCATGGAAGCAGAAAACATGTCATTTGCATAAGGAAAAGGGGAGGATTGAGTGGGCATTGTGTCAGCACGCGACCTTCTGAGTGGGGATTCCAATGACTGATTAAAAGATACGCGCGTACCTGGCTGGCTGTTTGTATCCATGTCGTTGGATAGCCTTGTTATTTTTATTTTTTTACATAATGTGAGTACAATAGCACTTGACCCCCCCCCCCCCAACATGTACAACATCTCTTACCTGACAGACGACAATGGCGGTGGTGCGTTGGACGATTTTTGCAGCAAATTCGGATGTTTACGAGGATTTTGACCCTCGTTTACCCAAGTAAAATCCATATAGATGTAGTATATAAACTTGTGAGTGAAGTTTTGCTTTAAAAGAAGGATGGAGAAGCGTCAAAGGCTAAACCAGAATGAAAAAGAAAAAAAAATTGTGACAGCAATACAGCACAGAAGAAACAAGGTGGAGTAAATGTTTATCCCTGATCTAATTGTTTGACATTTTGCATGTGTGTGTAGTAGTTTTTTTTTTTTTTTTTTTTTTTTTTTTTTTTTTTTGTGGGGGAGTACAGACATGGCGATAAATTGGGCAACACGGTAAAGTGAATGACTAGCCTCAAAAAGGCATTCAATCGGTATGATGTCTATTATATACTTGTGCGTCAAAAATAGGGTAGTCGAGAATTAAGTATGGCTAGATTGGGCGAACGCATTAACGTACGCTACCATGATTACGCTTGAGCGTCTCATCAATGCAATTAGACATACTACATGCACTGATCTACAAGCAATCACCCTTGGCAGCAAGGTGATGATCTACATGTCTCCTTGGTTAATCAAAAGAAGCCAAAAGACATATAAATCCTCGGCCAAAATGCTCAACCAACGCTTAGATCCAAATAGGTCAAAACTCATTTGTTGAAGATTTATACACCTGAATTAGACAGATCAGAACCAATCAATGGTATCGTGACGTCTGCAATTTAATAGGTATTTGTCATGAGTTTTTCTCACATTTAAGAATTTAGCTATATTCGCTTTCTTTCTCCCTCTCCTCTCTTTATTTTTTCTTTACACTTAACAATATGCCTTCTCCTCCCAAGCCTTGGGAAGTCAACAACAGTAATGGAACAGCAGTGGTTACTTCACCTACAGCAGCAGCTTCATTAACAACATCAAATGCTCCCGATGTACCAGCCCGTTCTTCAGCATTGGCCGACTCATCCATTTCCACACCTGCTAGACCAGCCAGTAAATATTTCACATATTGATTTGTTTTTTAGGGCTCTTGTATTTACCATTATGTAATGAATTAGGTTATGGTACAACTGGATATGGCTCAGCTGCCTTTGGTTCCACTGGGTATGGCTCAACAGGCTATGGCTCAACAGGCTACGGATCCATGGGTGGCTATGGTTCAAGTTACGGTGGATATGGTAGCACTGGCTATGGCATGAATTCATACAATCGCTATGGTAGCTCTTACGGAGGCTTAGGTAGCAGCTATGGCGGTTACGGTAGCAGCTATGGTGGTTACGGCGGCTACGGCGGTGGTTACGGCATGAATCGATATGGCGGTGGTTTCGGCAGAATGGGTGGTCCAGGCGGCCCAGATGAAATGGGTTTAACGCAACGCATGGAAATGGGTACTCGTCCTGCATTTGAAGTCGTTGAAAACATTGTTGGATCATTCGGCGGTTTTGCTCAAATGTTGGAATCTACTTTTATGGCTACTCATTCTAGTTTCATGGCCATGGTGGGCGTTGCTGAACAACTTGGTTTTCTTAAAAATTATCTAGGCCAAGTGTTTAGTATATTGGCTCTCTATCGTTTTGTCAGAAAGATCATTGATAAAGTGACAGGCCGCACTCCTGTAGGCAAACCATTGGAGATGAATGTCATGGAGTTCCAGAATTTTGGAAAACAAGGTAGCTGCTGCCAGTGGTCCCAAGATGTCAAGAAAGCCTTTGATTATCTTTTTATTGATGGTGGTTGGTCTTCCTTACATGATGCACAAATTGATCAAATTAATCTCTGCCACACAACAAAAGCAAATGGCATTACAAGGCGTTGTACCCGGCGCTGCTCCTGGAAGTGCTGCTGCTATTGATCCCTCAAAACTTGAATTTGCTCGCGCCATGTACGATTTCGCATCAGAATCTCAAATGGAACTCAATTTAAAGAAGGGCGATATCGTTGCTATTATTTCAAAACTTGATCCTACTACAAATGCTACCAGTCAGTGGTGGCGTGGTCGCTTAAGAGACGGTACAATGGGTATGTTCCCTGCAAACTACGTAGAAATCATTCAAAAGGGCGGTCCAGCGAGCAATGATGCCGTCAATGATGCTAATGCTGCTTTGAATGAAAAAGTGCCGACAACACCAGCTATCGCTGCTGCTCCAGCTCCAACTCCAGAAACAGCAACAACAACACCAGCTACCAAGTTGGTTTAAACTCTCAGTTATTTATTATCATCACTATTATTATTCCCCATTCACATTCTATCCTTCCTATCACGAAAATTATATGATTTCTCTCCTTTGTATTATATCTCTTTACTTTACACTAATAAATTTGAATCAATTGCTTTGGCATGTCATTAAACGCTTCTTTTTCAAATGTGGAATATATGCATGAATTCGGGCTTTGACGTTGGATTGCAGTAATTCCAGCTTAGATTGATTTCCTAAGTGCTACTTGATCTGGGGATCAGATTTGATTTATAATAAGATCGAATCATTCCAGCATGTCAAATAATAACAGTAAGGGTATCGCTATTTGCACGATCATAAATTGCTTTGAGCACCATCCCTCATTATTAAAGGCAGAACCGAGATTTAAGCGCTATCAAGTGCCATAAACTGCACCGAAACCTCCAGAACTTCATTTGTAATTGGGAATACAACTTTTTCACGATGCTCTAGATCTACATCAATGGGAACACCACATATACAGGCAGGCAGGATACCTAAATTAACTCTTACTACTCAATAATATGCCAAAACACAGCCAAAACTAGAGGTATTTGATGAGTGATTTCTCGAATTATAAGCCGTTGCAAGCGGTCAGAATAGCATCAAACAATTACTCTCGACTAGTTCCTACTTACTGATGCTTCATCTCAAATTTTTTTGGGTCATGACAAATCGGTCCATGTCCCCGTTTTTCGACGAGTAGTAGCAAGGAAAAATCATTGAAAATCAAATAATCGCATTTTTCACCACTAAAAGGAAGGTTTTCACAATGACATGCCTTAGCGAAAAAAGGACATACAAGTTCAACTCATCTTATAAAACTGCTATTTTGGGTAGTCAATTATGCCAAAATTAATTTTTTTTTTTTTTGTAGGGCAAATTAATGCTTTATTTAACGTCCTTCAATCGTCACCTATGCTAGAGGGAGAGGAGAGAAAGACGGAAAGAAAAATGGAGACGGGTGATGGATGAGGTAGTAAGCGATGCTAGAAGTGAGGATTATCTGGGTATTGGTTGGTAAGATAGGGGGATGGGGTGGTAAGGCATTTAGTGAATCAAGATTTTGATCTTCTTAGCCTGGATGACTTTCGCAATTTGCGAGGGGAGGAAGGAGGAGATGGTGGGTGGCGTTCATTGGGATTGGAGGGAGTGGATACTTGGTCTGGAGCTGCGTCCATCTCTGAGTCTTCAGAGACAGAATGAAGGGCAGAGGGTTGATGAGGAAGGCTGTTTGATGGAGGACGAGTGGTGGTATTAGTGGATTGGAGGGCTTGCATGACGGAAGAAGGATAAGGGATATGGCGTCGCGGAGAGGGTCGAGGGAGTCTGTCGTTGAGGACGTCCTGGGCGAGATGGTCAGGTACCCATCCTTGACGGACGAAGTATCTGGCAATGCCGGGAAGCAAGTTGGGACGGACGAAGGAAAGGGTACGGAGGCAGCGATCTTGATGGAGGGAGCGAGCTAGACGGGTGCGTTCCTCTTTGGGGAGGTCATGATACTTTGGGTCTGCAATGTGGTCTGGATCTAGAGGATTGAAGGATGGGATGAGGGATGTGTCAATTTCTAGAAGTTTCGAGCGAAACTCCGAGAGATAGGCTTCATGGATCAATATGCCAATGATGTGTCGTGCAGGAAAGATAATATCTAAAACCCGAAGGTTATCGATGGAAATTGCTCGAAGTTTCGAACGGATTTGGGTTCTTGTCAATTGACTAGAGAGATGTAGGTACACAAAAGTGTAAGAGTTGGCATTAGATGGTTCTGCATCTTTGGGACTGAAGAATCTGTGTAGAGCCTGACGTCTACGATCAGTGAGGGGAGCGGGAGGACGACTGGTAATATCGGCCCAAGTAGGTGTAGTGATGGATTTGGCAGTTGCGTCGTTGGAAGGCGAAGAGGCAGTGGGAGAGGTTAGTGAGGTACCTTGGAGAGGTGGTTCTTGATGGCTGTTAGGAGTAGCGAGAATCTTTAGGTGCTGTATGCTCTGAAGAAGTGTTTTCAGAATGGTTTCGAAGGAGGCGAGGCGTTGTTCGACGTCAGAATTGATGGCATCTTGTTGAGGGATGTAGTTTGTAATATTTTTGAGGACGGTTGCAATGTTGGTAAGAGCTGGGTCGCTAGAAGACATGATGGGTTATTCTCAAATTTCTCATACAGTTGTAGGGATTCAAGTTACTGAAAAATTTGACAAGTGAAAGAAAGGTGAAAAATTAATTTTCGACTAAAAACGTGTTTTCTGTTTTTGCCTATTTAAGACATACTTTTGGTGAAACGTGGGAGAGGTGTTAGCACCATTCGATAGAGAATTCGAAAAAGTACTCGAAACAAATAATAAGCAAAGTACATTAGATATGGTGCTTCCAGAGAAATCTTTGATGGAGAGAACGAAAAACCCAATTGACCAAAAATTGAGCTCTCAGGATGCATAAAACATAAACTGCGGGTATTGAAATTCGACAGCAAGCAGCAGTAATCATGAAAGTAGTCGATGTTTGCAGTAACTGGTCTTGCATGGATGTTATGTGATGCCAATTATAAATAGAATTTGCTGTATATAAAGCTATTACTAAAGCATGAACGCTAATCAATAATTATTATTGATTCAACGCATTCACTAAGATTGTAGCCGTTCCTGAAAGTTGACATTACGATTTCAAACATCTAGACATATTCCAACCAATAAATCACTTAACCCGTTTTGTAATGACGAACTTTTTTCTTTTATACTAAGCACTATACAATTATAGCAGTAAGTAACAAATCTTGTTTATTCATTCAAAATAGTAATAAAAGAAAAAAGAAAAAAAAAAAACGATAATGTCTCTGAAGGGAGACGATGGGAGAGGGAAGTCGGCGAAAGAAGTTATGGAGGGGAGAGATTCTAGCTGTGATTGCTGTTGTTGTTGTTGCAGTTGCGGCTGTTACATCTGGTACTACTGGTGCTGCTGCTGCTGGTGTTGGTGTTGGTGTTGACGGCGAAGAATCTCGATTCGTGCCATAAACATAGCAAGCATACATCTTATACACATAAAGTCATACTCATTGTCAACTGTTATACGGCGATCAAGGCATGATCTATGGATTCTTTGATCACAAGCATGACATTGGTAATATCTTCTTGTGCACGATTGGCGACAATGAGGGCAGACACATGTAGGGTCTTGATCAGCCATATTTAAGATTGAAGATAGTGAAGAAGAGAAGAGAAAGAAAGAGAGCAATGTCTCTGGATTTGATTTTTATACGGAAACGTTTAAAAAGCCAACTTTGACTCGGCCATGTCATTTTCATTGATATATTGATCTATTTAAAAAGTCGACAGAATCGTATTGACCACAGCATTACCCAGATTGAGACTCTCATAAGGGTGTAAAATAAGTGCTGCTCTAGGCTTGATGACATATGACGCATACCAGAACGTGTTATTGACATAAGAGGATGCAAGGTCAATGTTCATCATGGCTTTCATCAGGTGTCATTTTTTGGAGTCGTCTTATAACCAAACATTGCTGTGGTATCATATATACATATATCTATGTTATATACATATATGTGCTAAGAATATCATACTTTTCTAGAGGCGACTTTAGAAGATATTGTAATGCATTTCCCAAGATATCAAGACAATCTCAAGAAGATGAAAGAAGCTGGCTAGGAAGTAATTGGATATGCTAGAAAATCGAAAGGTGAAAAGGACGACATGAAGTGAATATGTCTGTTGAACCTAGTGGTTGAAAAACTGAAGACAAGATCGCTGACTGATAGAATGTTTGTCAGTCCAAATTCGTCGGCAAGCGATCCGTTTAACAAAAGAGATGAAAGGAAAAGAGAAGAGATGATGTCTCACATAATTGCAAATGGAGATACTTAAGGTAATGAAAGGATTTGCCATTTCAGTTGACTATGAATGCATATTGACTTGTTGCTATTGACTATGCAGGCCTAACCAGTGATGTGTTTCGAAAAAAAATCAGTTGTCAATAACAATCAGTCAGGTGTATCACTCAGGAGTTGTTTGTTGTATCTACCCCCCCCCCCCTTATTTTTATCCATCTAATATATAAATAGCCCAATATCCTGCTCTACTCTTTTTGTTCCTTGTCTATTCAAGTGAATTAACAAGAGTATTGCAGTCGCAATTTGTCGTACATATAACAGATCCCAATCAATGTAATGATCCACATTACATATGTCTCAACCATGCGGTTTGGGACATCCTTAATTTATATATAAATAGCTAATCTTGACAGATATCGAACCTTAGTGAAAATATCTGTCTAATCCCTTCACCTATATTTATCACAATAAGTATTTACTCCATCACCTCACTTATAATTAACTACTGCTTGTCCAAATAATATACACATATATTATATAGTAAGTGTTACTCAAATTATAAGGACCTGCATTTAGTAACACCAAGCCCAACACCATCATAGTACATCCGTCTTCACCGCTACAAGACAATTGTACTCATTACAATCAAGTCCATTTCATTTAATTTCAGCATCAATTCCCCCGCACAATTTTATCCACGCAACACCAGCAATTGTAAGGACATGAAAAGCTTTTTGAGGTAAATGTAAACCAGAAGCTTGTAAGAAGACTATTACTGATAAACTGCAAAAGTAGCATCTACAGCAGTATCAAAGAAATTGCTATAGACCTGGTATTATCCCAAAACAAAGCCAGAATATATACTAGTGAAGAACTTTTGAAAGAATTTGAATGTCGAAAAAATCTCTGCAACGTTCAAAATAGTTTATTAAAATATGCATGTATTATATATCGAGCCCTTATTAGAGACTCTCCTTAAGCAAAGTTGGATACCGATGATGTCCAAAATGAGAAAAATTTACAGATGAGTACAGAAAGGGTTCTGTGAGATCATCTTGGTAGCAAACATCAAGACCAGTTTTTTTTTATTCCATTTATAGTATCTATAGCACGAGCCTTGCTGTACGGTTCGCAATAGAGCATGCAAATCGCCTTCTCGCGTGTTATGATGTCCATGAGTATTCAAAAGGACGATGTAGACGACGTAGACTGAGTTCAAGCAAAAAAGGATAACGTAGATATCAATTATAAGCTGTTCTACGGGATACTTTTTCTCATTACTGTGCCTCGCATAAAATCTTGAAGTTGTTTCACTGCCTAAAACTTCCTCCAGCTTGCCATCTTTAATCTTTACTTCTCGTTCTGGTGGCTTAAGATACATATATGAATCATAGTTTGTAATGTTTTCCAGAGGGAAATTCACATCATCAACATCCACTTTAACTGGTAGATTTCCATTTTCACCCAACATATTCCCGAAACCATCTTCTTGAAAGACTTGAAAGGTCATTTTCTACTGAGATAAAGTGAAAGAAAAAGGAGGCCAACCTCAATGTTGAGCAATTCTTTATTTGTGTCAAGTAAAAATTTCAAGTGTGCAATCATTTCCTGGGTGTGTATCATCTATTTCCGAAAAAAGGTGTATAGTGTGCCATATGAAGGATATCGATTTACTGACAGACTCAAGCTGTAGTGCCATACAGTACCCGGATTATTCATTTACCGCACACTGCTTTTTGATCAATTGATGCCGCATAGAATAACATCGAAGTGCCGTGTATGCGCTATCTTGTGATAGAACTATCTAGAAGTATTGGCACTTGATTCATCAAGTATTAGAAATTACTCGAACTTCATCATAAATGGTAACTTAAAATCACGCTGTTTCATTCAATCCCAGGGCTAAAAATCTCATTTGTGGAAATTGCTCGAAAATTCATGCAACTCTGACATAGGCAAATGAAAAGCTTCGAGTGCTTTCCCTGAAGAAGGTATAAAAAGAAGGGCACCACCTACGCCAAGTTTCGTTTCTTCATCGTCTATTCAATCAAGTAAAATAAGCATGTCTTTATCACTCTCAAACCGTTTATTCTCTGACGCCCTTCGTGATATGCAAAGAGCCATGGCAGCCTTTGAACAACCCTTGTTTGCTGTTCCTACTGGCACTTTGTTGAGTCCATCTTCCAACGCTCCCTCTATGTTACGCTCTAATCATGGTGCTTATTATCCTACCACAGACATGGTCGAAACTCCTGATGCTTACGAGTTACATGCTGAACTTCCTGGTTATGAAAAGAAGGATATCAAGATTGAAATGGCTGATAGCAATACCTTAGTTATCAGTGGTAATGTAAACAAGGAATACAAGTCTCAAGGCCCTTCTGAACAAGGTAACTCTGACGCTACTACGGAAGCCTCTACATCTGGAAAGGAAAGTCAACAAATGACTACCACTGCAAAGGATCAAGACAAACAGGTTGGTAAGCCCACTACTGGACATAAGTGGTTAGTTCAAGAACGTACATCTGGTTCATTTGTAAGAAGTTTTACTTTGCCTATTGCAGTCAAATCCGAAACTATCAAAGCTTCCTATAACAATGGCGTTCTCAAGGTCGTTATTCCCAAGGCTGAGAACAAGCAAACCAACAACCAAATTAATATCGAGTAAATAGTCATATTCCCCCTATTCACTGCATCGCCATTATATACCATTGTCTTTGTAGGTATATGATCCTCTTTATAGTATTCTACAAATTCTGTTCATATCAAATAAAAATCAAATTATTCCATTCTCTTTAAACATACGTCTCTTTCTCTATCTTTGATGTTGCTACTGTGTACACAATTCATAAAATGATTGCGTCTTTTTGGAAGGCGTAAGATATCAGCTGAATTTATAGATGATTATTGCTATTTGCAAAATTATATGGTAAATCCTTCATAGCACCACTTTTAACTGTGAGTATGGCTCTTTTACAATGTTCCAAGTCTACATCGACGAGAATAAGTCATATACGGGTAGACAACATACTTGAATTACTTCTTACTACGCGCCAATATGCTAAAACACAGCCAAAATTAGATGCGTTTGACGGGTGATTTCTCGAGTTAGAAGCTGTTTTAGACTTTCAGAATAGCACTAAACAATTGCTCTCAATTAGCAGCTACTTACTGATACATTTTCTCAAATTTGTTTGGGACCGAAAAAACATCGATGAAAGTCGTTCAAACCATGAGCTACCCCTTTACTGGAACATCGAAAATCAGCTAATGGCGTTTCTGGCCCCAAAAATGAAGACTTTTACTATAATGCATATAATATCAAATGAATTCTAATGATTCAGGGCAACATCTAAAATTGCTTTTGTGAGACCTTTATATGTGGAATCTCGGCATTTCGGCAATAATTCATTTTTCATATTTTTGAGAATTGTTCAATATTTTCAGTCAAAAAACTAGTATAATTAGCATCAGTAGATGCGCCGTCAAAATTTACATACAAATGCACGAGAAAATAGGTGCGTCAATGACATTTACTATAGTCGAATTAGGCAAAAGAAGTATTTGGAGATCAATCGCGTCGATTTTTTTTTTTTTTTTTTTTTAAAGGTTTTTATTGATTGCTCCGCGTAAAGAACAGTGATGAGACTGCCTCAAGAGACGGGCGCAAAATGATTTGGTAACTAATAAGATAATACATATGTCAAGGCTAAATAAACGGTTAATAAAGAAAGAACAAAAATAAGCTCAGAAGAGCATGATCACAACAGTGTATGGACATGATCTTCATCGATACGTTTTGAAATATCGAGTCGGATACTGGCCAATACTGCTGCTGTGGTGAAGGGTGTGCGGTCAAATACAGTGCGAAAATGGGATCTCCAAATGTTGGCCAATGTAATGAATACGATGACCGACGCTGGTACCCCATTTCGTTGACTGTACCGGATGTTGTAAAAATCAAATGATCGAATTGCCAGGATGATATCGGGAATGGTGACAGTGGGCCAGAGAAACTCAAATATCACAGCCTGCCAAACTGACGCTTTGGCAGGGCAGTCAAATAGAAAGTGCTCAGATGAGTCACTGGAGGAGGAGCAGATGGAGCATAAATCAGAAGGGTGGAGAGCGGGAAAAATCCGGTGCAGCCTGGATTTATGCGGGATGCAGTGGTTGATGTACCGGTAGACCACATTTCTCTGTACCATGGTTAGTGCTAAGCGCCAAAACCATTGCCAGTGGATCACCGCGATGGAAGACAAGTGTATGGGGGCAACGGTTGCTGAGACGCAGGCCTGCCGGAACGTCTTGGTAGAGATTTTAGAGACGATACTGATGCCTTGGAAGACTTCGAGCTGTTGGACAAAAGGGGTAAACGAAACTGCCGGAAGAGGGTCTATTGGCGGGCCAGACGATTCGGATGGCAGGCATAAGGACTGAAAAAAAGGTTGTAGTTGCATATCACCGGTTTGAAGACCTTGGAACAGCTTCCGTGGAGCATGTTTCCAGGGGCGAAGAGTTGGGTCCTGCGAGTCTTTCCAGTGGAAGAACCGACGATCAATGTTGTAAGTGAAGACATCAGCCACGGTCATGTCCTTCATCTTGCTAGGGACCACGAAAAGGCTGGACGGACGTTTGTACAGGACTGCCAGCAGAGGCAGCGTAAGCCCAGTGGGGTGATTGATTGCCACAGAGTCGTAGTTGCGCGGAAGTGCATCAATGCACCGGTACAAAATATCAATGGTGGAGATTCTGTTCTTGCTAGTAAACGTCCTTCTCGTTGTAGGAAATAGTAACGGAATTTGGTGATAGTCAGTGCGATTATGGTGTTTGACATGTTGGATGAGCATATTAATCAAGGGATCCGTAGCGGCCGAGGTCGAGGAAGTAGTGACTAATGGCTGCCCCCAACGAAAGTAAAGCGCCATGTATTGAGTAGGCACATCTAAGACGCCGAGTCCACCTTGGGCTTTGGGAAGGGTCCATGTGCTCCAGGGAATGGCGGGGAAGATGCCTCGTCGGAGGAATTGAATCATGACACTAGTTATCTTGTGGAGATCCTGTTGTGTAAGAGGGGTCACTCGAAGGATGTACCAGCATTTAGACAGGAGCAAGGTGTTGACCACGGTAGCTCTTCCAACAACGGACAATGAACGGGTAGCATGCAGCGTGGTGGCCGCCTTCAGCTTGTCGACAATCATGTTAATATGATTCGTCCGTTGGACTGTGCTTTGAATCAGAGGGAAGCCAAGGTAGACGATAGGAGCCTCATCGTGTCTAGTGTGGAGCTTGTGAATATGCATTTCTTCCAGCGGATGTTGCCAGTAGTGCCAGCTATCACGGCCAGACAGAGAGAAGGCTTCAACTTTGTTGTAATTGAATTTGGCGTTGGATGCCCTACAGAACAGGCCCATGTAATATCGCAAGAGACGGAGATCAGCTCTATCGTGAACGAACACAAGAGCATCGTCAGCATATGCCAGCACTTTGGTCTGCAGAGACGGAACTGAAGTGGAAGCAATGGTGGACGGATAACGGTGGAAAGTGTATCCTGAGAAGTCTGTGTCAGTGAGAATACCTTGAAGAAAAGGTTCAAAGGCTAAATCATAACATATACATGATAGAGGATCGCCCTGTTTGAAGCCTCTCAATTTGGGTATTGCCGCCGTAAAATGGCCATTTATATTGATCTTGATCGTATTGAGCGCCATTAGGTTGTAGATGCACTGGATGATGGTCTCAGGGAAGCCATAATGATGCAAAACCAGCTTGAAGAATGTTAGGTTAACGCGGTCATAAGCTTTTTCTTGATCTAATAATAAGCCTATATCTTTATCCAAGGCGGCAGTATCTGTCTGCTGTTCAGCAATGTCATATTGACGTTGAGCGTCTTCCATAATGAGTTGACAGCGAAGGCCATTCTCAGCAATGTACTTGCCAGGGACGAAGCCGATTTGATTGCTGTTAATCAATTTTTTGGAAACCTCCATCATGCGTCGATTGAGGAGACGAGTGAAATATTTGTAATCGCAATTTGCCAGACTGAGGGGTCGATAGTTCTTCATGTCCGAGGGGTCACCCTTCTTTGGGAGCAAAGTCATTATGGATTGGTTCCAAGAATCAGGGAAGACGCCCTTATTGAGTGCATCATTGAAGACAGTAGTCAATAACTCTTGATATGGCGGGAAGCGTATGACGAGATTAAGGATTTCGTAAGGAATGCCATCAGAACCAGGGCTGGAGTGCCGAGGAGAAGATTTGCAACCCTCCAGGATGTCCTCAAAATCAATAGGCGCAGTTAATAAGTCGCAATCATCAGTATTCAGCTTGAGTACAGAAGGAATGGACCTCAAAAGTAGCTCTATAGCGACATAATCTAGACGATCCGGCGTAAAAAGCTGTGAGTAGAAGGATGTAGCTATCTCCTGCATCCTGGATGGATCCGTGCAAAGATCGTTGGTAACTGGGTCTCTTAATGCTGCAATGCTTCGTTGTTGTTCGCGTATGGTAGCAGAGCGTTTGAGATATCCGGCGGATTTCTCCCCGTTCTCACGCCAATGCTTGCCAGCTTTGAGGATTTCGATTTCGGCCAATGAGTCTTGTAAAGATTCAATTTGCTTCTCAATGGTTTCCAGTATTTCAAAATACAACCCACGGGTTTTCTTCAAACGATACATCCGATTGCGCTTCTTTTGCAGGTGTTTGATCTGTTGTTTGCGCCAGTTGTTGTCCTGTAGTTGGAATGCTTTTGTAAACAGTTTGACTTCAGCTTTGACCCAATCCCATGATTGTTGAGGAGTGGAGAAAGATTGTATGCTGTTAAATTCGTCCAAGTTGGAGCGCAAATGTGCCGCCAAGGCAGAACGATATTCTGGTCGACGTGCAAGGAATGGATTGGCTTTCCAGGCACCTGGCCCTCTGCCGTATTGGTCTGTGTATTGGAAAGATATACCTAGTAGAGCATGATCGGTCCACTTGGTGGAAAGAAACTGCTGCTTTAAATTGTGGACTTTGTAATGGTCAGAAGAGCTACAAAAGATGAAATCGAGGATGGAGGACGAATCTTTGGACTTCCAAGTAATCTGCTTTTGATCCCGAAAGCAATCTACGTAGAAGTTGTCAAGTAAAGAGAGCCATGCTGGAGGTGCAGATGTCAAGGTGCCATCAGGCCGACAATGCTTCTCATAGCTGTAATTAAAGTCGCCCATGATGAAAACTGGAGACCGTTGATTGTGGAGTGTGCGGTTGATTAAAGGCATGGCCAAGAGTGTGGAATAAAAGGCGGAGCGCTCAGAGTGGGTGTTGGAGCGACCATAAATATTGAGTAAAGTTGCAATGTTGGTGGGTGGAGTAGATGTTGAATCATTCTCTGTTGGTACTGTTGAAGTGAGTTGAATGTTTGCTAAGATAAAACGACCATTGTCGATACCATCTTGTAGAATATTAATTGAATATTTGTTGTTAAGGGCAATTATGCCACAATGAGGCGTCCAATGGCTGGAATTGGGGCGGTTGTGGATGTTGAATTGCATATTAAATTGATCGATAGTTTCTTGATTGTCAGCGTGGGTTTCCTGTAATACCAGAATGTCAAATTCTAAGGTACGGAGGTAACGAATAAATTTTTTTCTTGTGTTTAAATCTGATGTCTTTTTTAGGCCACGGCAGTTAAGGGTGGCAATTGATATACGGTGTTGGTTATTAATCATAATTATAAATTGTTAGGGTTGTTGATGGAGGCTTCCGAGATTTTCAGGGCTAGGTCTCGGGCTCGTGCGTCCATTTCTTGGCGGTGTTCTTCAGCAGTCAGTTTACGACTAACACTAACGTCTCCGTTCAGGGAGGTTTTATGAGTTTTAGTTAGAGGAGAGTCCTCATCAAAAGATGTCTGTCGAGCAAGTTCTTTGCCAACAGATGATGGAGGCAACACATTGGTCAATGTGTTACCTGAAGTCATCCCCGTGGAAGGAGGTGCATCTCCGGTCGCCATGGTAGGAGAACCAGGAGGATTGGATTTATTAACAAAAGATCCTTGTTCTCCGTTAAGGATGGGAGAAGGAGGAGTCAAAGTGACAGCAGCCGAGGAATTGGCCACAATAGTGGTAGGAGGAAAAGACGTTTGAGTCTCATGCATCGGTGTATCTGAATCAGTCGATCTCTGCATAGCTTGCTCAGGGCCAGAGGCAGCAGATGGAGGAACAGCCAAAGTGCGTTCACTCATCTTCGTGTCAGCATCCCTAGGCGTAACAACGGCTTGCTCAAGGCGGTTGCCAACTCCCTTGGAAGATACTGAGGAAGTGTCTCTTCCCTTACCTTTGTTGCTAGTACGAGTGTTCGAAGTAGGCTTCTTGTCCGCTGGCTTCTCAACAATGCGCACCTTGTTAGCGTCATTGTGGCGGGGACAATTGCGTGCGATGTGACCATGTTGGTTACAATGGTGACAGGTTATGTGCTTCTTGTATTCAGGGCAATCAGCACGGCAGTGCCCAGGCTCTTGGCAGATGCGACAGAAGTCTGGCATGGAATCCCATTGCGCCAAAACATGACGATAGTAGCCGTCATCCTCTTCCCAAGGAATGACGCGGGTCAATTCTTGATACTTGTGGAAGCCATCGCATTTGGATGAAGAAGTACCATGTGAATGATCCGTGGACAAACAAACATTTTCAACAGTTCTCGGTTTCGTCTGATTGAGGGTGGCATAGCCCTTACCATGAAAGATTCCGTTGACCTGAGTGATACCTAGATCAAGAACTTCACCATAAAAGGAAAGAATCCTCTTCATGTCCTGCATGACCAAGCGGGCAGGAAGAAATGGAAGGTTTTCAAGCTTCACGTGCACAATCTTGGCATCAGTAGGGTAAGATTCAAACCCTTTGACATAGGTACCATCAGACAAGAAGACTCCATCATTCAGAATGGTAGTATGGCCAGCAGAATGATGTACCCACATGGTCTCCAGGAAACGATGGCCAAGGTACGTGCGGATCGTTTCAGGATAACCGATAAAGTCATTATAGAGGTCGGTTTGATTGTCTGCATTATTGAATTGCTTAAGACGTTCTTCCAACAGGGCGATATCTTTGATGTGAGTAATATCAACCAAGACAGAATTTCTTTCAAGACCTTTGATGAAAGGTCGGACGAGTTCAACCGAAGATGGTTGAGAGTCGCTAGATAAAGCCTGAGAGGATGCTGAGATCGCTACACTAGGCTGAATAATAGTTGGAGAGAAAGGGACATGGCGTTGTTTGCCTTTATTTCGCTTTGCTACCATAACCCAACTATTAGGAGAGGAGGTGGTTGTCGAAGGTGCTCTAGCGGAGGATGTAGAGGCTCCTTGGTTACTGATACCTTTACTTCGTGTTGTTACCATGAGGAAAAGGTGCGTCGATTTTTTGCCAGTGAGAGGAGGAGGAGTCGACAAAATTTTCAAACCCAGATGAACCTACTATTGCTGTAAAATGCCTTATTTATGAAAGTATTTGCCTCTATTTCAGTGCATTATTGGCTTTAGATTGCTTCATTTGATAAGACTAGTGTGATGGCATAATCATAGATTTTTCTCTAAATTGCGATGAAAGAGTGAATATCAAGCAGTCTTGCATTTGAAACTTCTGTTTCCCCACAGATCAATATGCATCAACTGCTGTCAACCGACTTGCATCGTCATACATCAATTTCTTTCTGAATATATCCATGATATAATTGACTTCACTTTCCAAACGTATACAATTCTGCATAGTAACACTTGCTAGCTTAGCCCATGTTTCAAACTTTAATCGAATGCATTTACTGCAAGAAGCGTATAAATCTTCATTCTGCATGAAAGCTGCTCTTCTTTCTCCCCATCTACAACACATTATGCTTCCAGCATAGTGTCTTTACTCTGCACATTTTGTTTGCTCTGCAAATATTGTGTATTTAGTAGATCAACCCAAAACAATGCTCATAGAGTATTATAGCTCCCGGTAGCTCTGGACATTGCAAAGCTGCAATGATATCATCTCTATAAAACATGGAGAATTATAGCGGTTATTATTGAATAATACGCCAAGCTTCTTGAGAAGCTTTTTAACAGCACTCGTTTGTTTGAACAAGCCGAGTTGACAGCTAGCTCTCTGCTATTATGCAGTTGCTCTATTACAAAGCAAGTCTTGTTTTTCAGCCAAGAATCAAGCCTAAATACACAAAGTAACGCCTACATGTTATGTAGCTATGCAAAGTATGAAAGTAATGTATTCAACGGAACCCTATGGAGCTGTAAAACGATACCTAATCTTTCAAAGCTGAACCTATGAAAGCCTATGAAAGCCTATGAAAGCCTATGAAAGCCTATGAAAGTCTATGAAAGCCTATGTGAACGTATGAAAACCTATGTAAACCTATGAAAACCATGTACATGGAATCAATCATTCTCCCCCCATCCCTCCCATCCATCTCATCAATCATTAATAGTAAAAAAAAAAATCTACTATTGTCCTAATAAAATATTGTCATTCCCTTAATCAAATGTCTATAGTGATGTATAATTTATATAAACCATGATTTGATAAAACAATGTTCATGCTTCATATACATTCAAATTTCACATTTGGTCGCTCTCTATCGCTCTGTGACGTGTCAACGCTACTGAATGTAGTATAAAGCTCAAATGCTCAAACACAATGCTTTCCTTTTTTCCTTGCAAAGAAAAAACCAAGAATGCCCAACAGAACCATCGATTTTCGGCAACTGGTAGAAACCAAAGCAGCACTATTACCACCACAACGAAAACCACATCCTTCACCGAGACATGCAAAAGAGCAATCCGATGAACACGCTTACGATTTGTTTACCAAAGAAGCCTACCGTATCTATCAGCACATTACCAGCCTGAGACGATTCTTGATCACCATTCGGCCTGCCTACTTGAGCACCAGTAAAAGATCAACACATCGTTCAACGCAGCATCAACTGGATACGGGCAACACAGACTCTTTATTTGCCATCTTTTCAACAGCAGGCAATAACCTGACTGACAGAGAGCGCGACGAGATTGATTTTCAAGCCAAGCTGATTATTCGTAGATGCATTGATCGTATCAAAGAGCTGGAAGAATCCGAAAAAATACGACAACAAAACGAAGCATCGAAACCAGCAAGTCGATTTGCTCATTTCTTGAATACATTGAGTCATGGCGGTCATCCAACCGGAAGTAGCATGACGGAAGATGTCTTGTTTGTACATCGTAGTAGTATGACATGGTTCTTGAATCAGCAATTGATGCAAGTATCTCAAATTCAAAAAGATCAACAGGAAATCAGACTGACTCGAGAGATTGAAAAGAGCGAAAATCAATTATCGAAATCTACCTATGCAGAGCCAGTGTATCGCCCCCATGCTGATCAATCATTGCCGCCACCTTCTACTACACAAGATGAAAATCCATTTGAGCAGGCACTATCGCAAGAACAGATTCAAATGCTGGAAAAGGAGAATTCCATCATGTTGGAAGATTTGAATAATACCCTAAATCAAGTAAAAAGTGCTGAAAAGGCATTGCTCGAGATCTCAACCCTTCAAACCCAGTTAACCAACCATCTGGCAGCGCAAACCATCCAAACCGACAAACTGTATGCCGATGCCATTGCCACGACGGAAAAAGTAGAGCAAGGCAATCTTCAGTTGATCACTGCTCGAGAGCGAAACAAAAGTAGCCGCAATTTCATGTTGGTCTTTTTGCTTGGCGCTAGTTTTGTGCTCTTGTTTTTGGATTGGTATTCTTGATTTAGGAATAAAACTTTTTTTTTGCTTTAATAGGCGATTTAAGAGCATCATCACCATGTATATCTCATGATTTACATTATCTTTTTTTTTTTTTTTTTTTTTTCTTTTTCTCTTTTTTTAAATAATTTTTACTACACTGTGGAAATTCATGTCAACCTGTTGATACTAAAGAATGTCAGGCAATCCTTTGACCAAGACACGTTCAGTGTATGGTACTTCATCCGTTGATTCGAAACAAAAGCTCGAAAGCACAACAAAACCCTCGACCAGAAGAGATTCAGCTGCGCCTCTCATGAATACACCTCCTATTCAACCCGTCATTGGCATTGATCCATTGGATGTTACAGGCACGTCGTACCGTTCCTCCAACCACATTATAACATCAGGCTCGTATGCTCGTCATGGAGGACACCGTACCGGGCTTTTTAGACGTAGAAGAAACAGCCAAAGCTCGCAAGAGAATGACAGCGAGGATGAACAACAATTAGATAGCGATAGAGAACTGAATACCAGCGATGAAGAATCATCTGCAGATGACGAGGACGATCTAGACGAGGATGATGAAAGCGACACGGAGCATACAATTCAGCATCTAGTGGCATCCCGAAACAATACAGAAATCCGTATTAGCGGATTAAATGACATTCCAAATGATACCAAAGACCAACAAACACTGCTGTTGGAAGAGGAGGACGTTCAAATTCATATCCAGGCATACAGATTCAATCGACTCAATTTATTCTTTTATCGTGTGTGCTCCGTGTTATCTCTGGGTATTGTGTGGTTGGTGTGTAGATGGGTGCCGAAATGGTACATTGCTTGGATTGGTGTCAAAGTGCCCCTAGAAAAAGCGGAATGGGTTGTCTTTGAGGTAATGTTGCAACACACTAGGAATGGTACGGTATACTCACATCCTATAATAGAGCCAATACAACGAAATAGAAATTATTAGACCCTTTCGCGAATGGTATCAAGGTACCATTGGCAGCATTTTCTCGCATGATCAAATGAAGGAAGAATTACTTCAATTCAATGTAAATACCGAAGAAGCTCGTCATTTGCTCAATATGGATCATCAAATCAATCAGCTCATGTTGGTGGAATATCGATACATTCGCTTGGCCTTTCATCCTCTGTTGCATAAATTCCTTATTGTTGGGTAAGTTTTCTTCTACATGGGAGGGGAGGGGGAGGGGGAGAAGGGGCTTTTGTCAACCAAGACTGACACTTGAATGGCCTAGATTTTGGAAGGATCAATCATGGGTCAGCACCAAGAATTTCAAGCTGGGCTTAACCACCGAGAAATACCATGCTCGATTATCTGTGTTTGGACCCAATTTGATCAACATTCGAGAAAAGCCGACTTCCAAATTATTGACAGATGAAGTGTTGAATCCATTTTATGTGTTCCAAATTGGCAGTATCCTGTTGTGGTGTATGGATGACTATTACTATTATGCGTTTTGTATCTTTATCATCAGTGCATTTAGTATCATATCGACATTGATTGAAACAAAAGAGGTTTGTACAAAAAAAAAAGTGATTCGAGTGACAGTATAGCAACAAGAAACTTAGCACTTTTTTTAGACTATGAAAAGAATGAAGGACATGTCATTTTTCGAATGTTCTGTTCGAGTATTTCGTAGTGGATCATGTAAGTATGGAAGCCACATGGTTTATCCGTAGGGAGAGATTAGGGAGGGGGGGGGGGAAGAGAAAGAGAGAAAGAGAGAACAATGAGAACTAAGGTATATACATGTAGGGCGAAATGTGAGTTCAGTTGAATTAGTTCCCGGTGACTTGATAGATATTGCAAATATACATACTGTGC
This sequence comes from Mucor circinelloides, assembly GCA_037974945.1. NCBI lineage: Eukaryota > Fungi > Mucoromycota > Mucoromycetes > Mucorales > Mucoraceae > Mucor > Mucor circinelloides. Next base: position 222,867 of record JBBNAA010000030.1, on the reverse strand, counting down.
CATGTGATGCTATGCTTGTGTCGGGAGACTGTATCCTGAATGAATCTATGCTGACAGGAGAATCAGTGCCTGTATCCAAAATGCCAATCAACGATGTGACCCTGAAAAAGATGAACTTGTCGTCATCCAGTATACCAGCTGAAATAGCCAAACATTTCTTGTTTATGGGTACAAAGATGGTGCGCGTACGAGGAGGTGATAATGTCACAACAGCTACAGCCATTGTTGTAAGAACTGGATTCAGCACTGCAAAAGGAGCACTCGTTCGATCCATGTTGTTTCCTAAACCCAACAATTTCAAATTTTACAGAGATTCCTTTAGGTTCATTGGTGTTTTGTCCATCATAGGTAAGTTAATTAGCCACACAACATGTAACCCAAACGTTTATTTAATTTCAACATACACTAATTAAAGTACATGATGTATAACAAAAGCGTTCGTTGGTTTCTTAATATCCTCTGTGAACTTTATTCGCCTTGGCATTGACTCGACTACCATGATCTTGCGTGCACTGGATCTGATCACCATTGTAGTTCCACCAGCACTGCCTGCCACGCTATCCATTGGCACAAGTTTTGCCATCAGCCGACTCAAGAAACTGGGCATCTTTTGCATTTCTCCTCCTCGAGTCAATATTGGCGGCAAGATTGATTGCATGTGTTTCGATAAAACCGGTACCTTGACAGAAGACGGACTGGACATTCATGGCATCCGTGCAGTGACAATGACTCGAGATGGCAGAAAATTGTTTGACGATGAATGCAAATCAGTGGCACATGTCGATCCCAACAACGACGATACAATTACGACTCAGGCCAAGATCTTGCGCACAATGACAACCTGTCACTCACTCAAGATTGTCAACGGAGAGCTTTTAGGAGATCCCCTGGATCTCAAGATGTTTGAATTCACGCAATGGGAATTGGAGGAAAGCGGAGGAGCATCGTCGATGGGATTAAAGCCTAGAAGTGAGTTGGCTGCATTGCAGGCTAAAAAGAGCGCAAAAGTAGGCATTATGCCCACAGTAGTGAGACCTCCCGGAGGTCGACAGGACATTAATCTGCACATGGTTCGTCTCGCTTTAATGCATGCACTATGTCCGCTGTTAACCAATCCACTCTTTCATTTGATAGGAAACTACGACGACTGAACAAGCGCCACCTATCGAATTTGGCATTATCCATACCTTTGAATTTGTATCATCGCTGCGTAGAATGAGTGTCATTGTCAGACGATTGGCGAATCCCACCATGGAAGTGTTTGTCAAGGGCGCACCGGAAGTCATGAAGGACATTTGCACACCAGAGTCAAGTAAGATTTAAACTTTTATCCATGTCACAGTAATTAATGTGCATATTCAAAAGTGCCCGAGGATTATCAAGAGAGGCTTTACAAGTATACACATCGTGGCTATCGTGTTATTGCATGCGCATCTAGACAATTGTTAGGGGTAAAATGGCATAAACTTCACAAGTTAAAGAGGTAGAACAAAAAAAAAAAAAAAAGGTTGTGTATATACTGACCACATGGAAATGATAGAAACGAAGTGGAAATTGGCTTGACATTTCTCGGCTTTATCGTGTTTGAAAACAAATTAAAGCCTCGTACTGCTTCTGCCATTAGTACTTTACGCAATGCAAATATCAGACAAATCATGTGCACAGGCAAGTTTACAAAAGCGTGTGGTGAAGCTCAAGACTGACTGACATCATATTTGAATTTAGGTGATAATGTGCTGACAGCTGTTAGCGTGGCAAGAGAATGTGGGCTGATCGATCCAGCAGCAGAAATTTATATACCTCGATTCTTGAAAGGGTCTTCTACAGAGCCTGATTCAGAATTAAGTTGGGAAAGCGTGATGCAGGAAGGGAATGAATTATCCACAGATACGTTGCAGGTAAAATATCGGTGCTTGATTTAAAGCGTTCGATTGAGCTTAACTTTTATTGTCTATAGCCTCATATGACAAATGATTTCACTCGTCATGATCAAGAATATCATCTCGCTGTTACAGGAGAAGCATTTCGTTGGATGGTAGATCATTCTACTCTAGAGTCTCTTTATCGCATGCTGGTCAAGGGCGCTATTTATGCTAGAATGTCTCCAGATGAAAAACAAGAGCTTGTCATGGAATTGCAAAACATTGGCTATTGTGTTGGTTTCTGTGGTGATGGCGCAAATGATTGCGGTGCATTAAAAGCAGGTGATATTGGCATCTCGCTCTCTGAGGCAGAAGCGTCTGTTGCAGCTCCGTTTACCAGCAACACCATGGATATCGAATGTGTGATTGATGTGATCAAGTAAGTCTTGCTCTAGTCCAACAAAGTGACAACCAGCTAACCATTGCAAACAGAGAGGGAAGAGCTGCCTTGGTGACTAGTTTCAGCTGCTTCAAATACATGGCACTGTACAGTCTAATTCAATTTACATCTGTTACTTTGTTGTATGCATTTGGTAGCAATCTGGGAGATTTCCAATTCTTGTACATTGATCTGTTCCTTATTTTACCTATCGCAGTATATAGTAAGTCCTCCTCTCCCCTCCCCCTCCTTCCAAACACGTTGCTGACCACATTTATTGATTAACGCTTTTCTATAGTGGGACATACAGCTGCATGGCCACATCTTGATCGAAAAAGACCAACAGCCAGTTTAGTGTCTAAAAAAGTCTTGACATCTTTAATAGGACAAATAGTGATCAATTCAAGCATTCAGTTCCTGGCTTATTGGGCTATTCATCAACAGTCTTGGTACACGCCGCCTGTATTCGATCCCAATGGAGATAATATTGAATGTCTAGAAAATACAGTGCTGTTCCTGGTGTCCAGCTATCAATACATGCTGATTGCTGTCGTCTTTAGCGTAGGTCCGCCTTACAGAAAACCATTGTGGACCAACGGCCGCCTGGTGTTGACACTTGCCATTTTGATCAGTCTCACGTCCTGGTTTGTCCTGATACCGCCCGCCTTTGTCATGGATCTCATGGAGATTGAGCCCATGCCCATGTCATTTAGATGGTTCATTTTGTTCTTGGCTGCCATGAATTTAGTAGTAAGCTTGCTGTGTGAAAAGTACTTGTTTCACCAAATGATGGACAAGATGACACAGTTTTTATCAAAGAGATCGTTTGGATACAGCCTGGTTGGTAGCAGCAGCAGCCACAGTAAAAGAGGCTACGACAAGACGTACCGTAGAGTGATGGATGAAATGGGCATACATGAATAAAATACATTGTTTTCCAAGATTGCGCTTATTTGTTTGTGGTTGCACACTAACAAAATAGTGTCCCCTTTATTGGGGGGGGGGGGGAAGCAAACAGGGAGACACTTGCTGACAGCAGCATAAGCATAAGCATAAGCAGCAAGCAAGCAAGCAAGCAGCGCAGCATCAGCATCAGCATTAGTTTTTTTGAGAAAAAAAAAATTAAGGGTACAAGCAAGGGAGTAAAATCAGAGATTTCAAAACATATAAAAAAGGGTCCTTTTTTCTAGTCGATTTACCATTTCATTGCATCTCTTTCTTTTATTCCCCATTATGGATTATCAACATTACAATGACCCTTCTTTAATACCCTTTCATACCTATAATCTTGCTTCCTCGTCAAGCTCACCCACCACCGATCTTTCAAACTGGAACATGATGCCGACCAGCCATACTCATCTGGACGGTGAGGACTCGATTCAACCAGAACGTGGTATTGCTGGCTTTGTCTCCAAGCTGTATCAGTAGGTATCTTTTATATATATATATATATATAAATTCCCTCTTTTTTTTTGCCTGCTTGCTGTGCTAGCCATCCCTTCCCTTTTTTTTTTTAAAGTTGATGTGTAATTAACTTTCTCGAGGTTTTTTGTTTGCTCCCTAAAATCCCTTGCATGTTTCTTTTTATTAATACAATATATAATAGATGTCTACAAGCACCTGATGATGGACATAAATACGCTCGCTGGTGTAGACACAATGGCATTGATATGTTTATTATTGACTGTATTCCCAGTAAGTCTTTCTAACAGCAGAGCACATGATAAGGATACTCATCTCTCGCATCAGAATTCACTGAAATTGTATTACCACAACTCTTCAAGCACTGCAAATTTGCTTCCTTTGTTAGACAATTAAATGTAAAATCACTAAAATATAATTGACACTTGACTAAACTAACGAAAAAAGGGCAGATTTACGGATTTCAAAGGGACACAGATGCTCGCAAATCAAAAGACAGTAAAGACAAAGAGACATGTCGTTGGCATCACATTCATTTTCGCCCTGGAAGAAGAGATTTATTTCATTTAATACGCAGAAAGACACCGCGTTATTCACGCAGAAAGAGAGCAAGGACCGAGGACGAAGAGGATCCAGAGACGATACTCACTATTGGGTCAGGAGATGAATCTGACACACATCATGAGGATAATGACAGTGCTGTTCATCAAAGCAGCGGTAGTCTGGATGAGAGACGTCGTTCTGCTTCGTCTGCTTCTTCCTCCTCCTTTACCCTGCAGCAGTACGTTCCACCACCATCATATCATCACACTATGAGTACGACAACAACGCCGACGGATAACATCTTGTTTGATCAACAACAAATGTACCCACCTTTATTTAATAACGCATTGACATCGCCTATATCTGTACTGGAAGAAAGTAATCCAGCTGCCTATGGTCAGCCATCACAACAACAGCAGCAACTGGCTTCCACTCTGAGTCATTTGCCTCTGATGACTGAGCAAACAATGACGCATGATGAAGAGCAACTGAAAGCACAAATTATACAATTACGTAAAAGCTATCTACGCATGTACAAGATACTGACGGGTGAAGTGAGCAAGGCGTTCAATCTGATTGATGTCCAAAGATCAAGAATTGAATTTCTAGAGGGTTCACTTCGACAGCAACAGCAACAGATGCGCATCGATACATCCTCTTACCAATATAACCCTATATTACATACAGCACCTAATACACCCGTGTACCACCCATCGCTATCCACGCCATCTACAAATCAGAATTTCCTATTTCCAGCACACAACAAGGATGAACCTACACACTCGCCCACTACAACAATGCCTGATAAATGGTTATCCCCGTACCATCAACACGCCCAAATAACTGGATTATCATCAATGACAACAGACTAATTTTTTTTTTTTTTTTTTTTTTTGATGAGCCATCGATATAGTGAGTTAAAACCATCGATTTCCAACGACTTACTCTTTGTCTCTCCTCCTCCTCCTCCTCCTCCCCCCCCCCCCTTAATTTTTATGATGATTTCCTTATGATACACTACTACTATTCTATTATTATGCCCCCCCCCCTTATATACATATTTTACATATATACACACACACACTTGTCAAATACAATACCCTTGATTCCTCTATGTTTTTACTTTATAAAACACGCTGTTTATTGGCAAATGTCAATATACGTATTTGCCCCCCCCCCTTTTTTTTTCTCTCTTTTTTTCTCTCTCTCTCTATTGCAGAAAATAAAAAAAGCTCGTGTACCAAACACACATACACAATAGGGAGTTGATTGCGCACGCATAAAATGGTGATAAACCAACTTCTTCCAAACTTGCGGAAACAACATAAAGTTCAGATGCAAATGAAATACTCCCGAGTTTACTATTTGTTGGCTTTTTTCTTATACGTATATGTCCCGTATAAGCTTAAAATTGTGTATGTGTAAAAACAAGAGTGAATACCGCATTTATACTAGTATGGGTCAATGTGCATTCAATTTGGCGAGTGTAGCGCACACAGCATAAAAGTTACATGGAATGCAGTAGAAGGGGTGATACCACACACACACACACTTGTTATCTAAAATGATAAAACTCAAATTCAAATAGTATACAAGCAAACACTGTGATTCATGTTTGTTATCGTAGGATATATTACCCTTGTCATGATGCTGTAGCGTGTATCTGTCCTCTCTTTTTCTCTCTCTCTCTCTCTCCTTTGTGTCCAACAATGATGGAGACAGCTACCAGCAGCAGCAGCAGCAGCAGCAGCAGAAACAACAACAACAACAACGCCAATGAAGCCATTGCTATAGATACATCATTCAATACGGGCTATCTCAAGTCCTCATCCAAAAACTATCTGCCTACCGGAACGCCCACCAATGCCAATGCTTTTTCAAGACCTCGTGTGATTCAATGGGATCCTCACATGGGCACAGATCAATCGACTATCACTGTTGTGCTAGAGCAAGCTGTCTCTGATTCCTCTCCTTCCACGCCTACCTTAAACGACGAGATTCAACCCATGAAATTGGTATTTGGTAGGCTTGTAGTCGAGACGAATCAACAACAGCAGCGTGCTCCTACAGCATCTCCCAGCAGCACGCTCCATAGTCAATTGGTCTGGATTACGCTGGTGGCTCGTGTACCAAGATTTGAAGAGACTCAAATAGGACACGGTAATCAAGTGCCCTTATCCATCTGCGTGTACGATAATAGACACAGTGACACAGCTACCGATTATTGGGATTTTGGCGTTTTTACTTACAACAATAAATCAGGAGCTACTGCTACAAGACAAGAGAGTGCAGCAGGAGATGGCTCAGCAACAGATATCATACAAGGTACATACTGACTACATTACATGTGTTTACATTATCAGACGCTGAAATCATAGTAATCAAAAAGGAAAGAAAAGAGGGGCTCCCTCCAGTGATCAAGACCTGCGTAACAACAAGAGACTCAACACAAGCCTAGCCCAACAAGAAGAAGAAGTCGACGACGATCAACAGCTCTTTAATCAGCTGTTGGCTCCATTTGATGACTCGCCAGATAAAGCATCGTCATCAGACACTACCATGCCATCACTACACCACCGTTCATCTCAGGCCATTGCTCCTCATCCATCGTCTTTAAGCTATCATCCCTCAAACACAAACAATGCATTCATTCAACCTAACCCTTATTCCAATTCCGGTAATAGTAGCTTACAGGACTACCAGCATCCTGTCAACATACAACCCTCTCCTATGCATCCATTGGGTTACAATGCTTACCAAAACAACCCATTTACAAATTACTCCTCTTCTCAACATTCACAAGGATACAATGCTGCCTCCACCATGTACCCCAATTATTCACAACAGCAATCCATGTTTAGTTCTCAACCAATGCAAGCATCACAGCAATCACACAGTATGATGGTGCCCTCCATGCCATCTAAACATGCAGATACGCCCGGGTTAGGAGGGGGAGCAGCAGCAGCAGCAGCAGCAGCACCACCACCACCACCACCACTACCCACAGTAGATCATCCTTTTGCAGGCGTACTAAGTAAAGCCAATCTCAACATTTTGGGAGACATGATGGAAATGACATGGAACTGGTCTCCAGAAGAATGGGCCAGCGGACGTCGGTTGGTACAATTTTGGAGAAAGCAACATGCAGCAGGAGAAACCAGCCAACAAAAAGACAACCAAGTGGAATGTGGATTCCAAGCCATTGAACAAGAAGCATATCAACAACAGCGTATACGTGAAAACTTGGCTGCTCAAAAAGACAACCTTGCACATAAGAAATCTTCGCTGCCTTTGGTTATCTCTTGCATCTATTGGCGAGAACGCAACGATTACTACATTACATCAGTGGATTGCATCTATTTATTGGAGGGATTGATTGGCGTTCAGTTTACTGTAGAGGAAAAGAACCGTATTCGACGTAATTTAGAGGGATTCAGGCCATTGACCGTAAGCAAGTGTAAGCCTGAATGCGCTGATTTCTTTAAATTGATCATGAGCTTTCCTCACCCGAAACCACGCAACATTGAAAAGGATGTCAAGGTGTTTTCTTGGAAATCGTTGCCCAGTGCGTTGACCAAAATTATTAGAAAATATACGCCAAGCTACAGTAGTACAGTTGTCGTTGCTAATCAATAAAAAAAAAGTTTAATTCCATGTGTTTAGTTTTATTCATATATATATATATATGCGTGTGTCCATCTAATAGTCATAGTAGCCAGCAAAGAAATATTTGTTTTTCATTGACATCGCTTGAAGCCTGGTTGATTCAACCAAAAGTTTTGAATAGTCTCATCGTTTTGTTGCATACTCTCTCCAAGCATGTTCATAGCCTGAGATTGTAAAATAAGCTCTAAATCGTCATTGGCCGTTGTCGTATGATCATCCTCTTGTTCTTGTTCCAGTTGTACTTGTTCTTGGTCGGCGGCTGTATCGGCTCCAAAAGAGACTACTGATTCTGCCACTTGCCATGATGGAGTAAACAAGCCCTGGTGCTGCTGTGGTGGTCGTGGCGGTCGCATTGACTGATGAGGTAGTTGATCATTCAAATCATCATTGAAATGAGGAGATGGCAGAAATGAATGCGACGTTGGAGATTGTCGAAGAGTAGGGTATAAGGGATGTGGCAACTTGCTACTACTGAGAAAAGACAAGTGGCTTGCATTGATTTTAGAGTGGTCTGTTGCCTGGAGAATTGAATGGGGTGTCTTGACATGAGAGTAGTTTTGCACAGCAGGATACTGACCGTTGTTGTGTGTCAGGTATGGATGGTGCGTGTCTTGACACTCGTCTAGTAATTTGTAAATGCTGACAAATGAATTGTTGGTGAAAGCTTCGTATTGAGCAGGAGACCCTTTTCTCGCGTGATGGCGGTCTGGTGACGCAGGTAAATTATTCTCGACTTCCTCTGGCTTGTCTTTATGGGTCATGTTTGAGTGCTGATGCGTTGTTGTTGGTCTTTTGTTAAAGAATTTAGAGATGGAAGGTGGCTCTCTAGACAAGTCTTCCATTACAACAGATGGATTGATGTTTTCCTTGTCGATGGTATTTTGATTGAAATCAGTAATGTCAGGAACTAAATGTCGTCTTTGTTTTAGTATAGACACATTGATGGTGAGTTGGACTTACTGGGTTTGCCCTGAGCAGATGATTTGCCTTTTCTGAATAAACCGAGCTTGGGCTGCCTGATGCTTGATTTCATCTGTTTAAAAAAAAGAGAGAAACAATTGGTATTAGCGCTGAATAGGATCATTGGGGACCGCAAGATTCAATACATACTGTGATTCTGCTGATCTCGAGATTGGGAGACACAAATTTCTATATAGTCATGAGCTATTTATCAAATAAACATATACAAAAAAGAAAACAACCTGTAACAAGTGCATCCCATGAGTCGCTTTCTTGATAATGCTGGGCTTCGTTTGAGGAGGAATTTTGTTTAAAGCATGTGCTTCTGCTGCTGCTGCTGATGATGATGACGATGACGACAAGGACTTGTGTCTCTTTTGTCGAGCAAGACTCTTGTCATGAACAGAATGAAGTGATGCAGAACGCTTGTTTCTATCAATAAAAGATGAATGTAAAAGAGATTGCTTTCTAGTAAAAGAAGACGACTGTTGCTCCTGATGATGGATGCTAGACAAAGGAGCTGCCTCTGAATGCGATTGCTTTCTGCGAATAATCTCACTGATGGAGGCTGAAAAGGCATTGCTGCTCAAAGGCTCTTGGTCTTCGCATGATTCAGGAACAGAGCTTCCATCAGAACTATCGGGCGATTTGTACTGGCTGATATAGTTTTGCTGATTTTCTACATAGGACTTGACTCGGTTTAGCTTCATTTGGTGCTTGAATATGTCAAAGTCTTTTTTGTGTTTCTCTAAAGCTGCTGTGGATAACAACATTTTTATTATGTATAAAATGGAAAGAAAAAGAAAAAGAGAGAAAAAAATACAAACAGGTTTTTAATGCAGTGTTTTCTCATCAATTCCGTTATTTTCATTTTTATTTCGACAAACCAACCTTTCAACTTTGTTAGAATTATTACTAAAACTCGTGCTTGATGGCAGTATATAAAGAATTCAAGATAAACCTATACCAAGCCCTTATATAATTCAGTATCTCTGTGTAATAAAGCTTACAATAATTCATTTATATCTGTCTCGAGACTCCGTGTAGATTGTGTCTAACGTGATTGCGCTATCTAACGTATGCATATCTTGCTTTGGCAGATTTTAACCCACGTAAAGGGATTATTTCCTGTACCCAGAATACAGATAGACATCATTGATAAGAGTTATCTGAGTAATGCAGCTAATAATTCATGCTACGTTAGACTACTTGCCCTTTATCAAACAGATTGTCCCAGTTGCATATGTTTAGCGATTCGACATGGGTTGCATCTTGTCGGTTTGAATATAGTTTGTTCAATCTTGGTGCTGCCCTGGTGTCCCCCGATAGTGCTCCCTGTGTCTTCTATTACGGCTTCTGCGACAGCAACTTGCGGGGAGTCCAATTGCATACTGACTGGTCACCAGATGTAAGTATTCTCACTGATAACATGAATCAATACCACTAGACGTTTTTTTTTTTTCTTCTTCTCTGGGTCTTTCTACTAGTGCTTCTCTTCGAACTTTTCTTTTTATTGTGTTTTTTTTTCACGAAATTAAAATGAATAAGCTGTACTCCCATTTAGGCACCATACTTAAGTACAAGACCTAATTTATGCCCTATTTCAGCTAATAAATGCCATGCCAGAATGGTGCCATTACTACCATTGCATTTGATATCTAATGAATTAAATGAGGTGACATTGTCTTGTCTGCCAGATCCCACGTGGAGATAGGAATATACCAGTGTTTGGCCCTGTGGTGCTTCTTTTAGTGGTTGACCATTTTTCATTAAGTAGCTTTGACGAGGTTGAATGGCATCCCACCACTCAGTTTCCTCTTTGGTGGTACTGGCATTCGTGCTTGTACCAATGATGCATTGAATTGTATCAGATCTTGTGTTTCGCTCTACAAGTGTGTCTAATGTCGACCATGCATCCACGCCATTGCAGCCTGTAAAGTCAATAAAGACAACATCGTAATCCACTGGCAATGGTGTTGCCATGTCTTGACAATGACAGCCAAGTTGGTTTGCAACCTGAATTGTATGTGGGTCATTAGAAACGATAGCCAATGACATGTCATTAAATCTACGTGTGTGAAATTGTTCAACAACGAAATGTGTCTGTATCACTTGTCTATAAAGAATACCTTTGTTTGAATTCTGATTTGATATCAGTAGCACTAAATAAGCCCAGTAACTGGAGCACTGTTTGATTTGAACCTAATACAATTCAGGGTTATTTAGATACAAATAAATCCTTCTTGTTCTTGCAAGTACCAGAAGGTTCTTTTTCTAATGCAATTTGCCCCGAGCATCCCTCTTTTGCTACTTGGTTCACATGATGCAACGGATGCTGGCCTGATACCGTATATGGACAGTAGTATATGAATGCTCTCTTTGGGATATGCGACATGATATAAAGAAAGAGCGAGAGAGAGAGAGAGAGAGAATACTACATAGCTTAGTGGTAGAGTGGTGTGGGAGATGCGGAACCCTAAATCACAAATAGCAGCAATAAAAATCTTTTAAGCGCTGGTGCGACCTTCTTTTCTTCTCTTTCTTTCTTCTTAGTTGTTGAAACTTGCAATAATATATACAAAATGGCCCCTGATTTGAAAGAGTATGATGAAGAGCAAGTGCGTCTCATGGAGGAAATGTGCATTGTTGTAGACGAAAACGACCAACGCGTTGGCGCTGACTCTAAAAAGACATGTAGGTCCAAATCAACACAGTAGATGAAATGGAGAGGTTTGCTTATTTCTTTGTGTGTATATTAGGCCATCTTATGACCAACATTGACACTGGTCTCTTGCACCGTGCCTTCAGTGTCTTTTTGTTCAACTCTGAAAATAAGCTTTTGCTTCAACAGCGTGCCACTGAAAAGATTACCTTTCCAGACATGTGGACAAACACTTGTTGCTCTCACCCTTTGAACACTGCTTCTGAATTGATTGAAGAAGATCAACTTGGTAAGATAAATAAGGCCTGTGTTTTGTGGGGTTGTGGCTGACATGCAAAGGGGGATAGGTGTTCGCAATGCTGCTCAACGAAAATTAGAGCATGAACTTGGTATCAAGCCCGAGCAGGTTCCCCTTGACAAGTTCAAGTACTTGACTCGAATTCATTATTTGGCTCCTAGTGATGGTCAATGGGGAGAGCACGAAGGTAAGTTTCTTTTAGTGTGGTTCAAGCGAGGTATTGATATGTGGCAAAATAGTGGATTATATCCTCTTTATGAAGGCCAATGTTGACCTGGATGTCAATCCCAACGAAATCCGCGATGTCAAATATGTCACTCCTGACGAACTCAAGGCCATGTTTGCTGACAGCAGTAAGTTTAATTGAATTTATCGAATCAACAGAGTAAACGTTAAACTTGTTGACATGTAGGCGTTCCCATGACACCTTGGTTCAAGCTCATTTGTAATTCCTTCTTGTTCAAGTGGTGGGATCAGCTTGATACCATTGAAAATGTCAAGGCCGATGATACCATTCATCGTTTAGGCTTCTAAACTAAACATAAAACAAAAGCATCTATATCTATAATATTACAATAATCTCACTTTTATTTAATTCATGAAATAAAATATCAAAAGAAAACGTTTTCCTATTCTATTTATGGTGGATCAAGTCTTTTGACACACGTGCAAGAGTAACATTTAGAGTGTTAGCTTTGCTTGTTTGGGCCAAATACCGCTGCTGTTGTCGCTGTCGCTGCCGTCATAGTATTTGGCCTATTGTCCTTTGGCCTTCCTCCTCTTCCTCTCCTCTCCTCAACCTACTCCTCCCCGTACTCTCCTACTTGGGTGTCCCCCTTTTTTTCCCATTTGATTGCCTGATGAATAAACTGGTTTTATTCTAGGTAAATCTTTCTTTCTTTCTTTCTTTCTTTCTCTCACTCTCCCTTATATACTATCATTCGTTCCTTTGTAATCAAACCCTGAGAGTACATGAGTTTAGGGCAAAGTTCTATAACCACAACAAATCATGAATGGCTACCAATGCCAAGTGGTATATCCATTACATCTCATGATTCATTTACAAAAGACTTGCTCTATCAATTCGACAAGAGGAGATCCCAACTATTATCTAATGAGGAACACATCGCATCGTCTATCGGAAATAGCATTCACCAACAAGTAATAATTCAATGTGGGTGTGTGAATCAATCATTAAAATAATACTGTTCTTTTTTTTTTCAGAGCCCCAAATTATCGTCTTTAATAGCTGCTACTGGTCCTACCGCTTCCTCTGCGATACAAAAATCTTCGACATTGGCATCAAGCTCATCACACTCGCATTCAACGGAAACAACGGCAACGGGAGAAAACGCTAACAATCATGTATTAATAGAACAAGAAAGAGAAATAATTCAGGGCAACAATAAAAATAACAGCAACCGACGCCGATCAGCGGGTGATTTATTGCGAAAATCATCCTTGTACCTGAGAAACAAGTTTAACGAAGGATTTCATCATAATACCCATTTAGAACAGCAGCAGCACATTGAAGATCAGCACGGTGCATCGCTTTTTAATTCCTGGACCCTGAAAAAGAAGAAGAAGAGACGAAATGCACAAGATGTCTTTCAAAACAGTGCTGCTTCGATATCGTTACCGCCTTCTTTGCCACCCACTCAGCAACAGTTATCAAAGATTGCCATTAATACCACCATTAACATTCAACCTCTAAACCATACAAACAATAAATCAAATAGCAAAAACCCGATTCAGCCACCCATTATCACTCAATATCCTCCCAAACCTTTAAAGTATTCCCCAGTAGAGCCCCTTCCAGACGACGGTGACGACGCCAACAATAATGATAACGGTAATAGCAGCACAGGTGCAGCATTGCATTACAAGAAATCAAAGACACTACATCGCTTATCCCTGCCTTTACTAAAGCTCACAGCTCAGCAACAACAGCAACAACAACAACAACAATCAGAGAACACATTACAGCGAAGAAGATCAGATTCAGATTTACTAAACAGAGATTTGGTGGTTGAAAAAACTTCGCACTCAATGCTACATTCAATCAGTAAAAAGTGGAACAAACTGCTATCGACTTGCATACAAAGAGGTGTGAAAAAGAAAGAATAATCTACGACCGCATTATATACACTTTTTTGTCGCGATCATATAGATATAGATTGCAGACAAACATAATTCAACAGAAGAAGAAAAAAAAATAGTACTTTATGCATGCGCTTAGGTGTATATGTATATTTATATACGCTATCTGCAGCAACCACAATTAGTAAAATCCAACGCTACAAAGCATCCTTTATTTAATCAACCAAGTTTTTTTATCTTATGTATAATATACAGATATTGCATGACCTTACAGTACTCTTTTTAATTTTCTCTATGTCTTTAATTGCAATAAACTAGTTTTTAAGTTATGTTTTCTTTAAGTCGAGATATAGTATTATAGTAATTCATTGCAAATGCAAGTAGAAAATTGCCAAGTTTAGATTTCCATAAAAAAAAACATAATAATCACTTTTGGGATTGAATTGCCCAGGCTAGATCAGGAAGATGTATGTAGAACTAAAAACCTTTTTGATAGGCAAAAAGGGTAAAAGAGGACGTATCGTGAAATACTAGGTTAGGGTCTGCAAAACTAATTGATCAATTTGTTACCAAGAGGAGGTGTTTCTGGGGGGGGAGCCTATCGTGGTGGAGGTGGTGATCCAGTTCGAATAAAATATGGCAGACAATGGGCCAACGAAAAGTACAAGCGGCATTGACAGTAGGAGGAGGTCGGAGAGGTTTGAGGGCTTTTTCCCTGCATCTTTGGTATTTGTTTGGCAGCTTGTTGAGGAGGAATGACATCGGGTCGGTTACTGTATGTGGCATTATTAGTAGACGCCGATGCATATGTAGACACCAGATAGCATGAGAACGGGGGGGGGGGTTAGCATGTCAACTGGATGGTTTGGGCAGGACTCAGGAACGCCGCCCGGAAGTCAACCGAACCGCCATCGTTAAGCTCGGCTGCGTTCTGTGGGGGTCATGGGCAACCAAAAGATTGGATCACTACCAAGAGTTGGGAGACAGGCAGATAACAGGATCGAGATGAGTTCAGCGCGTTGTGTTTTGAGGTCTTTTGCCTGGTAGTTTTTGCCCACTGCATTCAGTTTGCAATTGTCCAGAGTCTCAACATCATGAGATGGGCAGCGTGCAACATTCTTGCCAGAATGGTGTTTTAGAGAGCTTATATATACCAGAGAGAATGGCTAGTTAAGGCACGTATATATGGCATAATAAATTGGGACAACAGTAGAGTATCCTCGGGGCTGTTTAAGGATTGCAAAAGGAATTTATCCTGTAGTCTGTGGACTCCTTCCTTCATTGTTGGTTGATTATTATTGGCCATATTAACAAAAACTGTGGAATTTATAGCTATTTGTAGATATAAATTCACGGAAAAAAAGAATAAAAAACAAAATGTCAACTTGATAGAGGTATCTCTTTATTATCAAACTGACAGGTGTAAAAATAGACTGAAGAATCTCTACTGGCCAGGTAGATGATCCTTCTTATATATTCTAACAATGGATAAAAGTTCTACTATGAAGGATTGACATATAAGTCAATTCAGATTAATTAACCTAGCAATTCATGCTAAGAGAAATCTCAGTGAACTAAACATACTTTAGCTCATCTGGATGAATGAATAGACTCTTATCCGAAGTACCCTGATCTGTCCTTTGTATGAGGATCACTAATATCGATCTAGTAGCATGTATCCTATAGGTACAGTCTCTTAGTCTACATTAGTAGTATGTGTCTGAGTGTATATCATTGTTCTGTATATATCTTAGCACATATCTAGATATATGGCATGTCTATAGCATGTCACTATGTGCATGTCTATATAGCATAACATATATTGTACAAGTCTGTAGTACATAATGTATCTGTAGCTAGTATCAAGGATATAAGCATATGTCATATAGTGTGGATCTTCCAGTGGTGCACATCTGATGCATACATCTTATATTGCATCGATCTTGGCATTTAACCAAATATGGGAAATATCCGTAGTCAATGTCGGGATACAAGCATCAGTCTATAGCGCCATCCATGCTAATGGTGCCATCTATAGCTTATGTTTGTATATGGTATAAATCTGTAGCGTACATCTAATTCATTAGTGTACATCATAGTTTATATCAGAATATGGTAACTGGATGAACTGTGTACGGAATTCAGATCATAGTGGATGTATTCCACAAAAACAACAACAACAAAAAACAACGTTTATTGCACCACCACTGCGCCACCACCACCACGACGGCTGCCGCCGCCGCCTGCTGCTACTACAACTAGAGCAACGCCATTACTATTCGAGGAAATAGGAGGCATGGTAGAGATGACAGTATTAGCAGAGGAAGCCGGGGTCATCCATTCAAGAAGAGCAGAGCCAGAGGTATCCAAAGCTTTACCAGTAAATTCAGCATCAGGGTGACAGATAATGTCAATATCCAAAAAAATTTGGAGAATGACAGGCCAGCAACGAGACCAAAAAGAAAGTGAAGAAACCAGTTTTGAAGCAGAAGGCTTTTTAGGAGGCAATTGATTGAGCCAAAAATCCAAAGGATTAGGCAGATAATCAGCACCAGGAAAGATATCAGAAAACAAAAGTAGAGAAGCGACACCAAGACACTCTAGCAAATGGTTACGACTAGCATGAGAAGCACCACAACGACATGGAACTGGCCGAGCAGGCAGCCAGCCCATACGCCAACGAAGAATACGACTACGATCAAACACAGACATTGGTAGATACAGTATGGGATCAACCATGAGTGTAGGACGACAGGCAGAGAGCAACACAGGTGGAGAAGCAGGAGGAGGAGGATGCAACCGAAGTTGGAGAGAATCAATGCGATACGACTTGATCTTGTCAACAAGACCACGACGATCTAAAGAACCATCGGCACCACCAGCAAAACCAGAATCCCAAATTGGATTTTTGACACTGCAACTTTTTGAATGGTAAAACGCCGGTAAAACGGGAGTAAAACGTTGGTATATTAATTTGAGTAAAATGATGGATTAGTTGAATATTACTATCTCTTTTTTAATCTATATTACTACTCTAATTCTCTAATTATCATTTTTTCCATTCGCTTAAAATCCCAACTTGTAAATACTACTTTCTGTCTAGAAATCGAGCTTATTATAAACTCTATCTTGCACCCTTCTACAGCCTAAAATATATCCACCGTTTTACACCAGGCTAAAACGGGAGTAATACGCCAGAAAGTTGCAGTGCGCGCCGCGGCGCCGCTCACTACAGCCCTATGGTTACCCTGATATGCCCTGAAACGACCCTGAAATGGCGATATTGTAGGGCGTATCAGGGAAACCCCGAACTGGAGGTTTTAGATACAACCCTCGAACGCCCTCCATAACGGCTGTATAATGGTCCCTGATACGGCTTCTATTATTCCAAGATTAGTGACATCTCAGGGTCCCAAAATTAGCCATTTAATGGCTTCCTTAAACTGCTGCTTAGATGGCCATTTAATCATACCTCAATACGTCCATGGTATGGCCGTCTTGTGCATCACTTAGTGCTCCATGGCAGCTGTATCAGGGACTTTCTATTGTACATCCATTGGCTCGGTAAACATCTATTTCTTAAATATTGCAAATGATGGCATGCATTCATTGGTCTGCCATGTTCATGACACATCGTTTTTATTTTGCTTATTGGCTTTTAACACATCTTAAATCATTGAAATATGGATCTATTGGGTCATTTGGATTTTTTGATTGTTAAATTGAGGTTTATTATTGGGTAAAATACACTGCCATTACGCAATATTGACATGTATGATACGCTGCTGTAAAATGGCGTGAATCATCATTTCTATGGTGTGAAAAATAACAGAGAGACAGTGGATAAAAAGTAGCAATGTCGAATAGAATAGATAATATCTTTTGTAGATACTGTAAACGAGGCTAAAGCAGAAAACATGATGATGATCACGAAACATCAAAACCCAAAGAAACTAAATCAGCAATATTGTGGTGGCAGGAGGAAAAATGACCAACGGTAAAGCGAAAGAAATTCCGTGCTAGCTTATGACATTTGGCATCATGTAATATGGCTTTAATTTATATCTATGACAGTAAACGAAAATGAGATGTTGATGATCAGCTTCAATTAATGTAAAGGAGTGTATTTGCAACAACTTACTATTATACACAGCGGATATCATGAGCAGCTTAAAGAAGCCAAACCAGAAGCAGACATGATTAGCAGCCTTCTTGTTAACAGATGTGTCTCCTGCTGTTTGTGTAAGAAGAATTAATATGAAATGTGCATACCAACAGACATGGAAGTTGAGCAATGAGGACATTTCAAATACCTTTAGCGCGACGATGTGTAGACCAAGATGTGTGATAGCGCGGATACAAGAGCTCATAAAGCATGAACGCACAACGATGAGACATGAGCTTGGCCAGCTGGTACTAGGTTCGCAACGATTAGCTTTATTAGAAGAGCACAACATTATTATGGAACCTACTGCTGAAATCATGTCATGTGTTTCATGAGAAAAAGCATTTCACAATAGCCTTCTGCGAGCATCATCCAAAGAAAACATAAACTTATTAATTTGAGCCTACATATACATCCGTGTTGTTAACCACAAGCAACCTTCTGTACATACCTTCAAACGTTTCTATGTTTGAACAAAAAAAAAATAAGAAGGGAAAGAAGAAAATAGAAGAAAAAGAATCGATAATCTTTTTATTCACAATAAAAACACCCAATTTAGAAATACCAAAACAAAGAAAAAAGTATAAACTGTTTGATGATGATTGCCAGTTGTTGTCATGTCATTTTAGCTATTATCCATTAAGCCTTTTTTTTGTAACTACCATGGACAACTTTAGAAGTAATAGATGCCCTCCAATTGTTGCATCCACCGCCACATCATCCTCCAGTTCCAATGCTGCTCAAGCAGCCAGAAGACAATCCCGTGCTCCTGAATTTATCCACTCACCAATCGCTATTGTACCAGACTATATAGATGGTATGAATGCCTACGTGAAAATGCCCGAACAAATAATTTTCTAATAAAAGGGTAACTAACCAATACAAAAAGAAAGTTTAGAGCAAGCATATTCTACAGTGCTTACCCTTTCTCATGCATTAGAAATGAAGATACACACAGAAAAAAAAGGTTCTGTACCTGAATTTTTCAAAGGCTCTAAACTTTTTCCTACTAGTAAAATTGATTTTTTATTTTTTTAATAATTTCTTTTGGTCGTTTTAGGGTTCCCTAAAACGTCCTAGAACCACTGCGGGCTGTAGTGAGCGCTTTTCTAAAAATTAGCACCGAAATATTAATTTACAATTGTAACACAAACATCCTCTCTTCGGTAGTATAGTGGTGAGTATCCCCGCCTGTCACGCGGGAGACCGGGTTTCAATTCCCCGCCGGAGAGCTTTTGCTACTACAGAAGTAGAGCAGTGTGCGTAGTCTATTTTTGCGGTTTTATTCTGTTGTTACAACTGGCTTTGTCCGTAGTGTGAATAGTTTTATATAATGTTACCTGGCGTTTTGGCCACAACTATCTTCCTGTCTCTTTTGCTTCCCTTTCCAAAATAAAACAGACTATTATCAATAAAAGTATCATTCTCTCCAGACAAAATAATATCTAGAATCATATTACCATACCTTCTGTATCCTTTTTTTGACCAAAAGATATTTTCTATAATCACTGTGGAATACATCCACTATGATCTGAATTCCGTACACAGTTCATCCAGTTACCATATTCTGATATAAACTATGATGTACACTAATGAATTAGATGTACGTTACAGATTTATACCATATACAGACATAAGCTATAGATGGCACCATTAGCATGGATGGCGCTATAGACTGATGCTTGTATCCCGACATTGACTACGGATATTTCCCATATTTGGTTAAATGCCAAGATCGATGCAATATAAGATGTATGCATCAGATGTGCACTACTTGAAGATCCACACTATATGACATATGCTTATATCCTTGATACTAGCTACAGATACATTATGTACTACAGACTTGTACAATATATGTTATGCTATATAGACATGCACATAGTGACATGCTATAGACATGCCATATATCTAGATATGTGCTAAGATATATACAGAACAATGATATACACTCAGACACATACTACTAATGTAGACTAAGAGACTGTACCTATAGGATACATGCTACTAGATCGATATTAGTGATCCTCATACAAAGGACAGATCAGGGTACTTCGGATAAGAGTCTATTCATTCATCCAGATGAGCTAAAGTATGTTTAGTTCACTGAGATTTCTCTTAGCATGAATTGCTAGGTTAATTAATCTGAATTGACTTATATGTCAATCCTTCATAGCAGAACTTTTATCCATTGTTAGAATATATAAGAAGGATCATCTACCTGGCCAGTAGAGATTCTTCAGTCTATTTTACACCGATCAGTTTGATAATAAAGATATACCTTTATCAAGTTGATCTTTTGTTTTTTTATTTTTTTTTTTCCGTGAATTTATATCTACAAATAGCTATAAATTCCACATTTTTTTCAACTCAAAGGTTATCACTTTACATACTCTATTTTATACTACCCACTTTTATTTTTCTACTTAAAACCAAATTTTATCATTATGTCTCAACAACAACAAAAGGATATTGCTCAAGTTTCTCAAAAGGAGATCACTCAAGAGGCTCCTACCAAGGTTCAAAGCATGAGTGACTCAACTATGGAAGTAGATGAGCAACCTCAATTATCTGCAGTTGATCATTTGCAAAAAAAGATCAACGCTGCTCAGGCTCGCTTGGATGAGATCCATCTCAAGGCTGGTGATGTCTACTCTCAGGAAGATCGTTTGGCAGCTGATGAAATTTCTGAAGCAATCGAATGGCTTACCAAGCAAGTCAATGCCATCACTAAGAGAGTCGATTCCAAAGCAAGACCTGTAAATCTCAATGAGATTCCCCGTTTTCAAGTGGTAGGACAAGCAAAGCATTGGCCTGACCATCCTCGGTTCTCCACAGTGGATCACTTCTTCAGCTCTTTTGAAAATGTCATCAGAGCATCCGGTAACGAAGTAAATTTGGTTTGGAAACGTTACATTCCTGTTTCACTTCCATTTGACTTTGACTCATGGACCAAGAATGATTTGCTGGTTTGTAATGATTGGGAACAAGCCAAGGCATTGTTTCGCAAACATTTTGGTGCTCCCATCAACACTGAGGAATCCATGGCTAAACTCTTCAGCATGCGCATGAAGAATGGTGACACTCTCCAGGACTATACTAATAAGTTCATGAAGCATGTCAAGGACTGTGGTTTCCCCCCAAATAGTAATATGCTCGCAAAATTCTACCAGTTTACCTTGTTGCGTAGAAATCAGCAAATGATGGTCAATCAAATGTCTATCAAGCATGATTCCAAGCACAAGTGGACCATCAATGAAATTTATGAATGCGTGTTGCCGTTGTTTCTCGTTGATGAACAAAATCGTGGTGATGATCACTTTGACGGTGAGGTCAAAGGTAAGCGTAAAGGTGGTTCTGGTGATGCTGGGACAAGAGCAAAGATGGCAAGAACATCCACTGGGTACTTCTGTGCCAGGCATGGTGGAGAAAATGCCACTCATAACACTGCCGAATGCAGGTCAAGATTGAAGTCATGTGGCTCTGAAAACAAGCCTAACCGGGCTACTACTGTTGCTGCTTCTGGTCGTTCCTCATCATCTTCTGTTGTCAATACGTGCAATTATTGTCATAAGCCCCGTGTCTTCGGCCACAAATGTCAAGAATTCTATGACTGGAAGAGAGAGAGAGAAGCCAAGAGAAGTATCAATGTACATACAGTACAAACCATTGCTGAAGGATCGAATGATGCTACCAAGGATGACGTTGCCAAGAGTAGTACTGAGACTGATAATGGTGATACTAATGAAGACATCAGCATGGAGGAGGTTGATGCTTACCTTGATGAAATTGATGCAGAGGACGCCTCGCTCAACTGTAAGTCAAACGTGAAAAACAAACATGAAAGCTTTAATCCATTTCAGTTACTGACTCCTATTATTTTAGAGAGCAAAGAAGGAAAGCCAGTCCGCCTCATTGCTAAAGTAGACACTGGGTCTGATTCCACTTTTCTAAATAAAAACGTTTTTCACAATAAACTATTATTCACTTCCCAAGATATTATTTCTGTTGAAGGCAGTTTGAACTTTTTAAGTCATTCAGTAAAAAGATTGGGTAAAACACCAGCTATAAAAATCAGATATCTTAATGACATTTCATTTGATCACTCGTTTGAACTTTCCAATTTCATTCAGGATTTAGGCGATTTTGATGTACTACTTGGTGTAGATACATTGAGTCGACTCAGAATTGGGTTGACTGGCGTTGCTCATAAATTTGCTGATCTTGGAAATTTGACAGAGGAAGAGAAATCAGATTTACTTGAAAGTATCGATTTTGAAAATGTTAATTTTGATACTAAACACTCTATTAATCCAGAAACTGCATCAATCTTTGAATCCCAAGCTGAGGAAAAGAAGTATATGAGCTACATTCAAGATGCTATTGATGAGAATCAGAAAATCAAGCCTGGAACATTTTGCAACGTGCCTGAATCTGAGATCACTATACCAATCAAAGAAAATGTTGATTACTACGTCAAGCAATATCCCATCGCACATCATGCAATGCCAGAAATCGAAAAGCAATTGAATGAATGGCTGGATGCAGGAATTGTTGAGCAGTGTAGACCTAACGGCTTATTCAACAGCCCTCTCATTGCAGTATCAAAAAAGGACAATGATGGCAAACCCACCAAGACTCGAGTTTGTATGGATGTTCGGAGAATCAACCAACATATGCCAAACAATACAAACCAGTTTGAAATACCAAACATTCAAGATATCTTCACCCGGATCAAACAGAAGGGGACAATATATTCCAAAATTGATCTGAAAAACGCGTACTTTTCGTTTAAGGTGTCAGACGTTTCAAAAGACGTTTTGCTGTTTAATTTCAGAGGAAAATCATACCGTTGGTTAGGCTGCTGTTTCGGATTGAGGCCGATTACATCTGTGTTCAGCTCTGTCATGAACATTTTGTTTTCTGATATGCCAGAGGTAGAAATATACGTGGACGATCTGTGCCTCGTATCTTCGACACGCTCCCGTCATTGCGAATTGATCAGGGAAGTGCTAAGACGCTTAACAAACGCTAACTTGAAGATTGGTGTTGAAAAGTGCTCATGGTTTCGATCTAGCATCTATTTGTTAGGCTTTGTCATTGGTCCTCATGTTTCCAAGGTTGACATGCGACGACTCTCTGATATTGATAATTGGAGTCCATGCAAATCTGCGAAACAGGTCAAGCAATTAGCTGGTGTCATCTCGTATTTACGACCATATGTTCCAATGTTGGCTAAATTGATGGCTCCTATTGATGCTCTCCGAAATGATCCCAATGCTGGTAGCAAGTGGACTGATGAGCACACAAAACGACTTGAGATTATCAAGAAGGTCTTGTTATCTGAAGCTTTACTGACTGCACCAGACATGAATAAGAAATTTTATCTTGAATGTGATGCTAGCTTATATGCAGTTGCTGTCATGTTGACGCAGCGCGATGATCAAGGACGCACAGTTTTTGTTGCCATGTTGAGTAAGTCTCTTACAAAATCACAACAGAACTGGCCTGTCTTGAGACGAGAACTTTATGCTGTATTATTTGGTTTAGTTCGTTTGCGACCCTTGCTGTATGGGCATCCTGAGATTGAGGTTCTGACAGACCATCGCGCTCTGATTTATATTTACACATGTAAATGTCCTACTAGAGTCATTCAAAATTACATGGAAATTTTAAACGAGTATCCCCAGCTGCAGTTCACTCACATCAAAGGTTTAGACAATATCTTACCTGATAGACTTAGTCGCTTGTATGAACCTTTAGAAGATCATACAGAGCTGGCGGGAGACAGTGATAAGAAAATTGCTAAACTGCAAAAGAATATTATGAGAAGCAAAGGTTCCAAGAAAAGATTTATTGGCAGTCAAAAGCAAACAAAGCATTTTGTGACCAAGAAAAAAGTAATTTATAACAGAGACAAGAACTTGAATGTACTTGCTACAAAGATCAAGGAGGGCAATTATGAAAGTGTAGCATATATTGCACCACCTGACAATGAACGAGATCAATTGCTTCGTGAGACTCATGAATTTGGACACTTTGGTGCTGCTAGTATCGTTAAGAAACTACATGAAGAAGGTATTCATTGGACAGGTCTATATGATGATGCAAAAGCAATTTGTCAATCATGTATGGAATGTGCAAGACACAATGTAGTTCAGAAAGGCTATCATGAGCTTAGAAATGTTGTTGCGTATGGCCCATTTGATCATGTCGGCATTGACTTTCTTGGTCCATTCACTCCAACCAACCATGGCAATGTATATATCTTAGTTGTATATGACATTTGCACCAGATTTATCATAACTCGTGCATTGCCCAACAAGCAAACTGATACTGTCGCTAGAGCTTTGTCAACCATCTTCTGTGACTTTGGCGTGGTACAAATCATACAGTCTGATAATGGACGTGAATTCAAGAGTGCTATGATGAGTGAACTCACAAAGGCACTTGGTGTCAACCAAAGATACTCCACTGCTTTCCATGCTAGGGGCAATGGTGCATCTGAATCAGGAGTTAAGAACATCCTTAATGCACTTCGTAAAATGGTCAGTGAACACATTCATAATTGGGACTCGGTTTTGCCTGGAACTCAGTTGGCTATCAACACAAAGATTAGGTATCGCACAGAAAGCGCACCTTTTCAATTGATGTTTGCTAGACCTTTGAATAGATTTGTGGACTATGATGATCCCAAAATTAAGGAAAACCTACCAGAGAAACCAATGACTCTTGAAGAGCTACGCAAGAAGGCAAAAATTATGAACCAGGTAGTCTTTCCAGCTATTAACCAAAGAACACAACGCATTATTGAGGAGCAAGCAAAGCGATTCAATAAGCACCACAAAATTACACATTTCAAAGTTGGTGATTGGGTTATGGTAAGACTTCCGCATAGAGAGAGCAAACTTGAGGCTGCTTATGATGGACCTTATCAAGTTGTTCAAAAGAAAAGATCTACATATGTGTTGAAGGACGATATGAATGAACTGTTACATCGCGACTATGTGCCATCTGAACTCAAGTTGGTTGCAATCGACGAATCTATTATTGAACAAGAAGTATTCGAGGTTGATGAGATCAGAGCACACCGTGGTCCTGAACATAACAGAGAGTATTTGGTAAAATGGAAGACATTTGGTGAAACTGCCAACTCTTGGGAGACTGCTGCATCGTTCAACAATCCTCAAACAATTCGTAAGTATTGGGCAAAGATCAGGGAATATGAGTTGCTTGAGAAGAGAAGACAGGCAAAAGAAAATGACACTGCTTCCTCCAAATCAATCCATACAAAGCGTATGCGCGATAATTCTGACAATGGCTCGAGAAGATCCAAGAGATCCAACATTACTAAACAGTAAGTGAGATTTTCATCATGGGTATCCACACAACATGCATTTGCAGTAGCACCCTGAGTATAATACGATGCATCATGTCTTTGTGAGCAAATACGAAATACAGATCCTTTGATCGTTTACATAATTCTTTGAATTAGTCAACATGCGTTGAAACTGGTGGGGGCCAATGTGGAATACATCCACTATGATCTGAATTCCGTACACAGTTCATCCAGTTACCATATTCTGATATAAACTATGATGTACACTAATGAATTAGATGTACGTTACAGATTTATACCATATACAGACATAAGCTATAGATGGCACCATTAGCATGGATGGCGCTATAGACTGATGCTTGTATCCCGACATTGACTACGGATATTTCCCATATTTGGTTAAATGCCAAGATCGATGCAATATAAGATGTATGCATCAGATGTGCACTACTTGAAGATCCACACTATATGACATATGCTTATATCCTTGATACTAGCTACAGATACATTATGTACTACAGACTTGTACAATATATGTTATGCTATATAGACATGCACATAGTGACATGCTATAGACATGCCATATATCTAGATATGTGCTAAGATATATACAGAACAATGATATACACTCAGACACATACTACTAATGTAGACTAAGAGACTGTACCTATAGGATACATGCTACTAGATCGATATTAGTGATCCTCATACAAAGGACAGATCAGGGTACTTCGGATAAGAGTCTATTCATTCATCCAGATGAGCTAAAGTATGTTTAGTTCACTGAGATTTCTCTTAGCATGAATTGCTAGGTTAATTAATCTGAATTGACTTATATGTCAATCCTTCATAGCAGAACTTTTATCCATTGTTAGAATATATAAGAAGGATCATCTACCTGGCCAGTAGAGATTCTTCAGTCTATTTTACACCGATCAGTTTGATAATAAAGATATACCTTTATCAAGTTGATCTTTTGTTTTTTTATTTTTTTTTTCCGTGAATTTATATCTACAAATAGCTATAAATTCCACAATCACATTCGTATTACTTTATCCGGCTCATCTCCATTCAATCTTCCTTTTCACCCGCCAATACTACTCTTTCAACGGCGCCTAGATCCCATAAACTGTACCTGTAACACTTCTTCAAAGTCAATTTCGCGTATTGAAATCAAACGGATAAATCAAGGATATCAAAAACCTTTGTTAACCTCACTCAAAGGATTACCCATACAAATCTCAATTGCCATCAAGAAATCATTCTACCACATTCTATATCGTTTAAATCAATTATTAATCACATATCTTATTTACTTGTTCCTTGCAATTGACACGCAATGACTCATAGCAAAACAACCATCACAAAATTTATAGACAATATAGTAGAATATCATACATAGAAAATTAGTATAAAAGACCATCAATTGAATAGACAGAATAAAAGATCATCTTATTTTTACCTTAAACTTATTCATATAGCTCTATAGCTCATTATATTCTTTATTTGAACTTATATCTTTGTAAGATCCCTTGAATCTGGCATTTACTACTATTGACCTTGATTCATTGTACTTTATTCTTATTTCTCTTTTATATTATTATACTTTACCAGTTGGACAACTATAAACCTGGTGCTCATTATATAGACAGATCTGCATTGGCTATTT
Source organism: Mucor circinelloides (assembly GCA_037974945.1). NCBI lineage: Eukaryota > Fungi > Mucoromycota > Mucoromycetes > Mucorales > Mucoraceae > Mucor > Mucor circinelloides. The sequence goes on along the minus strand of JBBNAA010000030.1, from coordinate 195,742 downwards.
CTTCTATACATTTACTTCCTTTTATTAAACTATTTACACTGCGTACAAACCCAATTGTAACAATAAAGAAGTAATAATTGTATAGTGTTGCGTTGCGTAAGGGTGGTAGTGTATATAGTTTTATAGAAAAATAGACTGGAATACAGTAGATAAATGAGCCTAAGCAGATCTAACTATTAAATGAGCACCAGGTTTATAATTGTCCAGCTAGAGTGAACAAATAAACAAGTAGTAAAATAAGTATAAAAAGAAATATAAAAGAAGTGAATACAATGAATCAATAACAGCGAGCAATAATAGGTAATGTGTATGCAATTCAAGGGATCTTACAAATAACAATTGTAAAATATAAGAAATAATAATATAAAATAGCTAAAGAGCTTCAAGTAACAGTTGTGAGTTAAAATGTAGATAAAATATAAGATGTTTTTGTAAGGCAAATGTAAGATGGTTTATTCAATTGATTGTTAAGATTCATGTTATTTATACTAATTTGCTATCTGAATGTCTGTTAAGTGATCCTTGTTTTCATTGTTGTATCCAGAGAAAAGATACAAGTAGCGATAATATAAAAGATAATAAAGACTTGTAAAATAAGCCAGATACGAAAACTAAAGATTTATTAATTGAATTAAGCACACCTTTTATATTAAATCATAATCGCTAAGTCAATCAATCTATCTTATTGTTTAATGACCTGATGTTTGACAAGTGTCAAACATGTATATTTACAACACAGCATTTTATCAAGAACAATGGTCTGATATAGAATTTAGGTTGAGTCAGGCATTGTCTCAAACATGCCGCAATCTTCCCAAATCTCTTATTCAGCACAGACCATTTAGAATGTTCTCAAACAACTAAGTAGCTTGTTCCTTATCTTGAGACTCTATCAAAAGATCTACTAGCATCAAATGAAGTATCGTGATCCGATTATAACTGAGTTATTCTAACTCAAGTATCCCGCTGGATGCAACATTCATGGATCAGAATGGATCTAAACGGAATATCTGCGACAATATCCGTGTACTAAATGATTGTTGTGTCAGTATCGCCACAACTGTCTATATAAGATTAAGGCACTCTTTGATAGGTAATTATTCCAAATATAATGGAATATGCTACTAGGTTACATCTCATTTGATGGGCAGATTCAGCTGCAAGTGAATAACATTTGTTACTGTCTTGTGTGATAACTCATAAATTTAGTATAAATAGCCCTTTAATTTCATTAATAAACTTCAGTATATTTGCGTCTTGTTCAATTACTATACTATCTTTCGCTGTGCTGGCTATTGTATACGCTGGCTCAACAGTGTGTTATGCCAAGCTCCCAATTCAAAAAAAAAAATGCATAGGGAAACTTTCTCTCGGCATAATTGCTGACATTGAACTGAGATTAAAACCACTACTGTTTAAAATGTGGATGAATGCATTTTGCAATCTGTCATGACCTAAACTTGGCAATTTTTGATAACAAACAGTTATTCAAGTATATATAAAACATGTGCAGAATTTAAAGGCGCATCGAATGGTACTAGTCTTGTCTGGTTTGATCAACACTAGGCGTTTCAAAACGACAGAACATTTTTTGTCAGATTTTGATGCTTTTTCAATAATATCTCCATCTCTGTCAAAATAAACCTACTTGTGACATTCATTATTTTTGTAAAGCAAAACATTTCCTATCATTTGAGCTCTTACTGGAAGTTCTAGCTTGACTCTACGTAGAGAAATGAGCAAAAACGTCTGACCCAAAAATTGCCAGCTAGTTTTTTAACCTGTGAGGGTAACCCAAAATTGGTCAAACATGGCCAATTTTGCAAGGACATAACTTTTTGTGATATCTCTGCCAATACTGATCAGATTTGAACAAAACAAACACCATTTCATAGGTCTACATTAGCTCCAACATAATCTAAAAGTCAAAAACACCTAATAGACGTTCCCTTCATGAAACAACTCAAAGTCATTTATTTTGATTTGCCTCAAGCGGGCACTACCCGACATATTTTTGAAAATACTAATAATAACCATACCATTGTATAGAGAATTAAAAGTGAAACAAAAGTCAAGCACTACGCAACATTGACTCACTTAGTAAACCATAGAGAAATATCCATTCAAAGTTGGTTCATTTTTTACATTTTTCCTTATTACTGCTCTGGATCGTCCATCACAATCTCAAATCTAACACGTACTAATCAAAAAAAGTACCCAAAACAACTTTGGCTAGACATACAACCAACATTCATATATCAATCCAATGACTTTCATTAGTAGCATCCACTCAAATCTTGCATTTTTCACAACTCGTCCATCTCTCAACAACAACTCATCCTATCCAAAATCTAATTGCACTTTCTTCGTCTTCTTGACAAAAATTCGTCATAATAACATGCTAATTTCAAACCTGTAAAATTAACATTTAAAATCTCGATGTTTGATCGTCTAAAAGTCCAAAAGTCAAAACTTGAAAATCATTTCCAACATCCATGACCAGACATAAGGCCCCGTACACAGTATGAGGTAATCTGAAACTATTGTAGTACGGTTAAAATGAAGCAACTTCAAGCTGAGGACATGGTGTTAGAAAGGCCTTGTTGTCGAGATAATTGACATCGAAGAAAGCACAATTTAGCCGAGCGCAAATGCACGCCTCAATTCGCAATGCATAATAGAAACAAAAAACGAAAGCCACAATCATTCAGTTTGGAAAATATCACTGTCGAATTCTTGAAAATAAATACTGTATATGAAAAAACGAATTTATTGATAAGGTACGAAAAATCAAGATACTTTTTATTAAGGCTTCAGTTTCACATTTACTATTTATAAGAATTTCTAGAAGACATAAATTTTTAGGTGACTATTGTAATGGTTAATTTGAATGACTAATTGATTGATTAAACTTCTTTCTATTTGACAGTTCGTTATCATTACAGTCCAATCCTGACATCTCTACTATTCTTGACAGTTCTCTTGTAATTCGTAAGGTACACAAGCTCGTACAACATTTGCCTTATTCTTGATTTGAAACAAAGACTTTTTTATTGTTCAAACTCAAGTATTTCAATTACCTACTTCAATCTCCAGTTGAAGCTGAGCTGCTCAAGCTATCCTTTACTATTTTGGCAGACCAAACACTGATTAACAAGTAAAGTATCGCTCTAATAAAAAAAAATTAACAACTTATTATCAGAATTATGTCACGCTTCGAACTCAAAGAGGATCGTTAAGAACAAAGAATAAGTAAGTTATACTGTAATTAGCAACTTATTAAAATTGTCCGATGTTACAAGAGTTAGGAAGAGCTTAGTTCAATGAGATCAGACACAGAAAGTAGAGATTTACTGATTAAGATGTGATATACGGTACCGTATTCATACTAATTCTAAATGTCAAAAGAGCGGTTTGTTTTTTTGTAGATAGTTCATCACATCTGATGAACCTTGGGACCTTAATAGTTGAGATACACCTTAGTTGTTCTAGCTTGTCCCCTCTTGTGGTTCTGTAATACAGGGGTCTTTACCCATTATCAAGAGTACCTCAATCTTCGCTGACAGTTGTGGCGCTTCTAGCACAACAGTTTCCTCATAAACATCAAAATTTCTATGCCACCTATGGACGTTTACTTCTTCTTTCACATAGTGTAGCTTCTAAGTCGCTTAAGCCAGTGGGAACAACACATAATTTAGCCCAAAAACGCAAAGAACCTATATATATATTAAGTTATGTCCACGGTATACGGATTAAGATCCTAGAAAAAATATTGAGTGACCCTCTCCCTGTCGTGATATTAGGCGGAATTGAAAATGGTACGCAAAACGATAATGTAGTAGTATTTCAATTAGACCACCCTTCAGGTGCTAGAGAATGCCTTATTACACCGCTAGCATGAGGTATTATGTTGAAGACCTCTAGTCACAGCTAGGTAAGCAACCATAACCACGTTTAGACCAGCCTATCCTAGTCTCAGGCTAAGTGATTGTTGAACTTCAACGATAGGTACAATCAGTCAACGCAAGAAAAGCATGCTTCAAAGAAACACAAAAAGGAAATAGCATTATGCAGGAATGAGGGTTACGAAAAAAAGAACAAAAAAACTTCACCGATATCCTGCATCCTGTGTCGATGATCATTCCAATACGCTTGGATATTATATGCTAAAACCAAGACGATATAACAGTAACACATTCTTCAATAATGGATACCATATAGTATTATACGTACGTAATTCGTTGCAAGTACTCTACTAGTTCTTCTTAGATCCAATAGGTTTCCATTAGCCATTGTAATTTCATGCTTGCTTCTGAGTTACTAATAGTCAGTAATGAATCCAGCAATTCACAACATCATATAGAGTTCTCTGGTCAAAAATAGTCAACAGCAAGTTCTGTATCCAACGTCCTAGCTCGCTCACTCACTTATGGCTAGCGTATTATATTCTACCAGAATTGTATAATCAGTAAAGTATTTAGCTATAAAAACCAAATATACTTAACTAATCCATAGTCAGTAGCACTTCTTGCAACATCTTGTATCATTGATCAAAGCCATACGCTTGCCAATGCCCAGCCAAAATGACATATTTGGTAGTGCTGTATGTTCTCTCACCAACACTATGTACCGTAGTATAATACTTACCTCATTTACAGGCAGAAGTTGAATTTACATTCAGTACCTATGCTGGGCTCCTTTAAGTACTCGCCTGTATCCACTGTAGACAGAATTACTGAATCAGCTTTCGGTTTTAAAACTAACAAAATTATAGGTCACTTACATATATATACTGTAGATAATGTTAAACCAGGGCCACTCAGCATTTCCAATAACTTCCAGGTAACACTAAGAAACCAGAGAAAAAAAGTACTAGTGATGGCTTATAGAGAGTACCAAACCAGACAGAAGCAACACCAAAGACCATGCTTCAGTAATTCAGAATAGACAAAACCTTTTCCTAACAATGAACAAAAACTCAGCCAAGGGTTGTTATTAACTGAAAATTTATAATTTAAGATACGCACCAACTGCCGAAAAGAAAACAAAGGCTTCAGAGAAGTTGCGCCGGCAGCACCAAACAGCGGCTAATACTAATACCTAGCATATCAAACCCACACTCTACTTTCCTTTAAAACGAAACTACTGCTTCTACCAAATCCATGTCATAGTCAAGCATTAAAATTACTTCCGTACCAAACAGCCGCAACTTCTAGAATTCACTCCTCCAAGAATATACATCTTCTTCATAATTCTACTGTACAAAAATATTCCTACTTTCAAACGTCTATGAGACAGCCTGTCTTTCCAATTCCCCAAGTCTCAAAGTACACCTACTTTTACCAATCAGTATTGCAAAAGTCTATACCTTGACTTTGCGTTTGTATCATCAATCCATAAGCCATAATGGCTATCCATTACTTCTGCAAATGTCTGCGCAAGCATTGCTTCGGTATAAACAGGCCAAAATGACTACTACCAATCAGCCTTGCAAAAGTCTGCACCTTGACTTTGCTTCAACATCATTACTAATAGGCCACAACGACTACCAATCAGTCTTGCAAAAGTCTATACCTTGACTTTGCCACCAGAGAGCATAGACGCCAGACTTGAACCACCAGAGAACAGACCAAAGAGACCAGATAGATAGAGACTTGCACTAGAAAGAAACCTACAAATAGAAGAAAGGCATATTAGTAATTACGCATAACATATGCATTTCATACCGTTAGCCAGGAAACAATTTGAAACACCATAGACACCAGAGGACTTGAAAAGCAGAGAGATGGCACTAGAGACACCAAAGACATTAGACTTGAAGAACCAGATAGATGAGACCAGAGACACCAAAGGCATTAGGCTTGAAAACCAGAAAGACCACGAAAAGCAGCATAGCCAATAGACTTGAGAAAGCAGGGATGAGACCAGAGACACCAGAGACAGCAGACTTGAAGCACCAAAGAGATCACCAAAGAAAGCATAGACCCCAGACTTCAAAACGAGAGACACTACCAGAGACAGCATAACCAATAGACTTGACAACAAGGGATCAGACCAGAGACAGCAGGCTTGAAACACAAGAAAAATCACCAAGAAAAGCCTTCACAGCAGACTTGAAGCACCAAAGAGAAGACCAAAGAGACCACCGATGGAGAGACTTGCACCAAAAAGGGACCTACAAATAAAAGAAAGGCATATTAGTAATTATGGATAACATATGCATTTCAGACCACCGTTAGCCAAGAGACAACTTGAGATACCAAAGCCACCAGACGGCTTGAAGAACAACCAGAGAGACCAGCAGAGGCAGCATAACCAATAGACTTGAAAACCAGGGATAAGACCGGAGACACCAGAGACAGCAGACTTGAAAACCAGAGAAAGCACCAAAGAGACCAGACCCAGAGAGACTTGTACCAAAGAGAACCTACAAATAGAAGAAAAGCATATTAGTAATTATCTATAATGAGTACATTTCATACCGTTATTAGCCAGGAGACAACTTGCGAGACCAGATATTTGGCTTGAAGCACTAGAGAGAGCAGCATAGACACCAAACACCAGGCTTGTAGCACCAGAGACAGCAGCATAGACACCAAACACCAGGCTTACAGCACCAGAGACAGCAGCATAGACACCAAACACCAGGCTTAAAACACTAGAGGCAGCAGCATAGACACCAAACACCAGGCTTGTAGCACCAGAGACAGCAGCATAGACACCAAACACCAGGCTTGTAGCACCAGAGACAGCAGCATAGACACCAAACACCAGGCTTAAAGCACCAGAGACAGCAGCATAGACACCAAACACCAGGCTTAAAGCACTAGAGACAGCAGCATAGACACCAAACACCAGGCTTAACGCACCAGAGACAGCAAGATAGACACCAACAAACACCAAGCTTGTAGCATTAGAGAGAGCAGCATAGACACCAAACAACGGACTTGAAGCACCAGAGACAGCAGCATAATAGACACCAAACACCAGACTTGAACTACCAGAGAACTGACCAAACATACCAAAGACAGCAGGCCTGAGGCACCATAGAGAACAACTGCAGAACGAACAGCAGACACCAGACTTGAAAACCAGAGAGACCACCAAAGACAGCATAGAAACCAGACTTGAAAACCAGAGAAAGCACCAAAGAGACCAGACCCAGAGAGACTTGCACCAGAAATGGACCTACAAATAGAAGAAAAGCATATTAGTAATCATAGATAACAAATGCATTTCATACCACCGTTAGCCAGGAGACAACTTGAGAGACCAAAGACACCAGACGTCTTGAAAACCAGAGAGACCACCAAAGACAGCACAGAGACCAGACTTGAAAACCAGAGAGACCACCAAAGACAGCATAGAAACCAGACTTGAAAACCAGAGAAAGCACCAAAGAGACCAGACCCAGAGAGACTTGCACCAGAAATGGACCTACAAATAGAAGAAAAGCATATTAGTAATCATAGATAACAAATGCATTTCATACCACCGTTAGCCAGGAGACAACTTGAGAGGAGACCAAAGACACCAGACGTCTTGAAAACCAGAGAGACCACCAAAGACAGCACAGAGACCAGACTTGAAAACCAGAGAGACCACCAAAGACAGCATAGAAACCAGACTTGAAAACCAGAGAAAGCACCAAAGAGACCAGACCCAGAGAGACTTGCACCAGAAATGGACCTACAAATAGAAGAAAAGCATATTAGTAATAATCATAGATAACAAATGCATTTCATACCACCGTTAGCCAGGAGACAACTTGAGAGACCAAAGCCACCAGACGGCTTGATGAACCAGGGAGACCAGTAGAGAGAGCATAACCAATAGACTTGAAAAAACCATGGATGAGACCAGAGACACCAGAGACAGCAGACTTGAAGCACCAGAGAGATGAACAGAGACAGCATGGACACCAGACTTGAAAACCAGAAAGATGGCACCAGACACCAAAGACACCAGACTTGAAAACCAGAGAAAGCACCAAAGAGACCAGACCCAGAGAGACTTGCACCAGAAATGGACCTACAAATAGAAGAAAAGCATATTAGTAATCATAGATAACAAATGCATTTCATACCACCGTTAGCCAGGAGACAACTTGAGAGACCAAAGACACCAGACGTCTTGAAAACCAGAGAGACCACCAAAGACAGCACAGAGACCAGACTTGAAAACCAGAGAGACCACCAAAGACAGCATAGAAACCAGACTTGAAAACCAGAGAAAGCACCAAAGACACCAAAGACATCAGACTTGAAGCACCAAAGAGAAGACCAAAAAGACCACCTAGAGAGAGACTTGCACCAGAAATGGACCTACAAATAGAAGAAAGGCATATGAGTAATTATGGATAACATATGCATTTCATACCACCGTTAGCCAGGAGACAACTTGAGAGACCAAAGCCACCAGACGGCTTGATGAACCAGGGAGACCAGTAGAGAGAGCATAACCAATAGACTTGAAAAAACCATGGATGAGACCAGAGACACCAGAGACAGCAGACTTGAACACCATAGAGACCAGCAGAGACAGCATAACCAATAGACTTGAAAAAACCATGGATGAGATCAGAGACACCAGAGACAGCAGACTTGAAGCACCAGAGAGATGAACAGAGACAGCATGGACACCAGACTTGAAAACCAGAAAGATGGCACCAGACACCAAAGACACCAGACTTGAAAACCAGAGAAAGCACCAAAGAGACCAGACCCAGAGAGACTTGCACCAGAAATGGACCTACAAATAGAAGAAAAGCATATTAGTAATCATAGATAACAAATGCATTTCATACCACCGTTAGCCAGGAGACAACTTGAGAGACCAAAGACACCAGACGTCTTGAAAACCAGAGAGACCACCAAAGACAGCACAGAGACCAGACTTGAAAACCAGAGAGACCACCAAAGACAGCATAGAAACCAGACTTGAAAACCAGAGAAAGCACCAAAGACACCAAAGACATCAGACTTGAAGCACCAAAGAGAAGACCAAAGAAAGCATAGACACCAGACTTGAAAACCAAAGAAAGCACCAAAGACACCAAAGACATCAGACTTGAAGCACCAAAGAGAAGACCAAAAAGACCACCTAGAGAGAGACTTGCACCAGAAATGGACCTACAAATAGAAGAAAGGCATATTAGTAATCATAGATAACAAATGCATTTCATACCACCGTTAGCCAGGAGACAACTTGAGAGGAGACCAAAGACACCAGACGTCTTGAAAACCAGAGAGACCACCAAAGACAGCACAGAGACCAGACTTGAAAACCAGAGAGACCACCAAAGACAGCATAGAAACCAGACTTGAAAACCAGAGAAAGCACCAAAGACACCAAAGACATCAGACTTGAAGCACCAAAGAGAAGACCAAAAAGACCACCTAGAGAGAGACTTGCACCAGAAATGGACCTACAAATAGAAGAAAGGCATATTAGTAATTATGGATAACATATGCATTTCATACCACCGTTAGCCAGGAGACAACTTGAGAGACCAAAGACACCAGACGGCTTGATGAACCAGAGAGACCAGTAGAGAGAGCATAACCAATAGACTTGAAAAAACCATGGATGAGACCAGAGACACCAGAGACAGCAGACTTGAAGCACCAAAGAGATCATCAACGAAAGCATAGACGCCAGACCTGAAAACCAGAGAAAGCAACAAAGACACCAAAGACATCAGACTAGAAGCGGCAAAAAGAAGACCAAAAGGTCAGAATTGGGAAATATTGAAGCAACTGGGAGAATAGTAAATGACCGAGAAGACCAGATATACAAAACTCTTCGTAAGAACTTACCTGTTTACATTTAACGGAGAGATAATCAAATAGGAAATGACAAAGACTTTTGAAAAGAAGGAATGAAGAAGAACAGATAATGATAAGCAAGTATTAGCATTTTATTTCCGTAGAAACAATTTGGAAGGTTATGGAAAAGGTCAACGATAAATTCAGTGTCTCCGCGGAAGTACAGCGACCAGGGTAGAACTTTAGAGAATAAATTATATGAAAGTGACTTCGCAGAACCAATCGGGTAAACCCCAGCGTAGTACTAAGAGAAAGGCTGGAAAAATTTATTACCAGCGGTATTTGCGGAACCTGCAGAAAAGGGATGACCAAGAAATAAAAAAGAAACCCCCTCTTTGTTAATAACGGTCCATAATGAATACAGTGTACCCAAATGTCCAGGATATCATTAGGGAAAGTAGAATCACAGAAACTTGTATCGAGTAGATACAAAGACCAACAGACAGACGAAACCAAATATTATTAGCTGTTTATGATAGATGTAGTGTAGTCTGTATCACGCAGATATGCATGAACCAAAGGGAAAAATCTAAGAAAAAAAAAAAGAAAAAAATTGAAGTCGTTTGGTTGGTTTGCAGGTAGTACAAGAAAATACCGCAGCAGAACCAACTGGAAAATAGGCAGCGTGATACAAAGGGAAAAGCTGGAAATTGTGGCCAACGGGACTAAAGAAATTTGTCGAAAAAGGAAAACCAACAAAAAGATAAAAAAAAGCATAATATTACTAACTACTCATAATGAATACAATGCCTAGCTTAAGCAAAATACTAAGAGTGAGAGCAGAATGACCAAGACTTGTAGCAAACCCATAGAAAGACCAACAGACAAACCAAACCAGATATGGTCAACTGTTCAGATTACATGGTTACGCAATTGGACAGCAGTGTAACCTGTGTCACTCAGGCGTTCATTAACTAGAGGGGGAAACCAACTAATAGAAGAAGCCTGACACTAGCAACGTTTGATAAGAAGTACAATGTCTAAGGTAATTCAAGAAATCACCAAAGAGACCAGAGTGAGAGCGAATTGTACGAGAGAGAAGCGTAGAATTAAAAAAAAAGAAAAAGGTAGTAATAGCTTTGTGTGGTGACTACGGTTTAAGATATAAGTAGAGCAAATTGTAGCAACAAACATGTTTCATGGTGCACATAATACAGCAGAAGTGAGCAAACCTTGGTAATAGAATGGGATAGGTTTGTTCAGACATAGCAAGTAAATGTTAGTGGTGCCATTAGATGGCTAATTTATATTGTGGTGCAGTTACAATCCTGTAGCGCGGTGGCATATGCCGTTGTGATCCTGAGAGTGAGTTTCAATCCTGATAAACGTTCGCCTTCGAAATCTACTATGAAGAACATTCTACCCATTATCTGTATCATGACTCTAGCCTAACTGGTGATATATCAACTCTTATTCACGAAGCTTTTTTTTCTTAACGGTTTAATGCTTAAAGTGGATGAGAAGACTGCTCACATGTTTTCCAATTGTCTGGTCTTTTATCCATAACTCCACAAATAATTAGTGTATGCAATCAAAACTAAAACAATTGGAAAGAAAATAAAGTACATTATAAACTATAGAAGAAATTTCTCTGCTTATATGTAAACTTTTACGTAAATGAAGACTAAGTGGAATGTGTTAAGCACAAGGAATAAATAAGTTATAATTTGCAGCTTATAAAAAGTGTTCAATATTAGAAAAACAAGAAAATACTTATTTGAATAAGATCAGACACAAAAACTAAAGATTTATTGATGAAGACAAAATCTATACTATTTATATTAATCCTGAATGTCAAAAGAGTAATTTATTTTGTGCCACGTTCATCACATCTGATGAACCTTGGCACCTTAGTAACTGAGATAATACACCTTTAATCATCATAGCTTATTCCATGTTGTTCCATAACACAGACATCTTTACCCATCAAGAGTACCTGAATCTTCACAGTCAGTTGTGGCGATCCTGGCACAACAGACTGGCCTCACCAGATCAATTTTTCTGTCTACTGTCTTCTTTTTGGCCCAATACCTGGTTGAACCTCCTTTAGTGGCAAGTACAGCCTGAATATAGGGCGGCATACTCTCAATATAGCGTCCTGATTCTTTCTCAATAAAGGTATTCCACTCCTTCGCAAATTTACCCCATAATTCCTCGACTCCTTTAAGCTTGGTCCCGTATTTGCTCAGTTTCAGCGTTAAATAATGCCAGAGATGCTCAGTCGAGTTCAGAATAAGGCTTACGACTGGCCAATAATCATTGATGCAAGTTACCTTGTTATTTTAAAACTGCTGGTTGGAAGTATATTTGCGGTCATTATCCTTCTGGAAGTAAACGTCGTCCCATGTTGTTAGGCAATAATTGTTTTCCAAGCTATCCATGAGTGTACAGTAGTAACCAAGGTTTGCTGATAACGTTCGGATTTTATGGTGCTATTGTAAACTTGACATGTGTATTCCGGTGCCCAACAAGTCATACAGCCCTAAATCAAGATATGAACCCTATCCTGCTTGACTGTAACATTTGGATGATGAGGATTTATAGAGTCATTAGGTCTAGGCCGGTAGTACTCGCACCCGTCAGAGCGACAAACGTTGGCTGTGGTTCTTTCAAAGAATGTAAGACGTTTGCAGTGTTTTATTGTTCAATAGTGATACTCTTTGGTCCATCGATAACGCTTTTCCATGTTGGTATGGCCGACCATAGGCTTTTTTTGCTTGGTATTTCTATGAAAGCCCATCGATTTCGAGACATTTAGAATTGTTTTACAGTGGCCGCGCTGAATATGGCAAACTTTTTGGCAGCCTTAATGACCACGTAGCTTTATCAAGCGCGCGTGACAATGATCATAGAAAACAGTCCCTTATCAAAAATTACTGATACAGCCAATTAAACATATTCACTTGACACTTTTCCAATGATAAACTTCATTTATTTCTATGTCTTACATACTTGAACGTATTTAGATCATGGGCCCTATGCAACAATCAAGAGAAGAACGTCTTACAAACGAGCAGAAGTACTCTATTTGTATGCAAAACATGCAATTTTCCAGAATGTCGCAAGTAGAGCTCAGTGAATGGGCCAGAAGAGAATTCAATCTTCCCAAGGCGGTTAAACAAAAAACGATCTGAAACATTATGAATACAAAAGACAAAGTGTTTAATGCCTATAGGAAACGAAACATCCAAGGAAAGAGTAGTATAGCCTTGAGAGTTCCACAACTAGACGATGATATCCTCGAATATATTAGGGCGATGAACGCCAGGTCTTACCCCGTAAATCGTGCAACTGTCACTGCTGCTTATGCCAAAGTCATTGCAAACACGAATTAAAAGATGCATGATGGATGGTTGACGGACCTTTTCAAAAATATAGGCATCAAGTCTAGACACTTGTACGATGAAAACAGTTCGATTGGTTTGACATCAGCCAACATCTTTTCTGAGTTGAAGAAAATCGAAAAGTTGTTCGAACCTCGCGATCACAGGGACATTATAAACTTTGATGAAACTGAGATTTACTACGAGCAGCTGCCCACAAGAACAATCTATGAAAATCCAATGGGTGGATCCAAGAAGGGTAAGAATAGGTTTACAATTGGACTCTTAACCAACTATGACGACGGGTCTTATAAAGGCCATCTAATTGTCATTGGAGGAAAAAAGACAGCCAAAACCGCAACAAAGAAGCCTGCTTTGTACAGAAGAGCTACTTGCATTAGGCAAAGTCATTATGTCGTGTACCACTCAACTGCTAGTGGGTAGATGTCAATTGAAGTTTTCAGAAAACACATCAAACGTTTGAATTCTTCTTTCGTTTATGCAAAGAGAAAAGTCGCCATTTTGGTAGACAACGCTTCTGTGCACAAATTGACAGAAGGTTTCAGCAACATTAGACTGATTTTCTTCCTGCCAACGCTACCAGCAAGCGGAAGCCTTTGGATGCCGGTAAGCTAAGAAACTCAACCCTTATCCGCATTGCATTCATCATATTATGCTAATGCTTCGCTTTTGCATACAATCACAGGTATTATCACTAACTTAAAGGCTCACTTCCGCTACCATCAGTATTTCAGAGCTGCCAACAAGCATATTGCTGGTGTGGATCTTAATCATGCCGAGAAATATAGAATGGATGAGGTCGATGCTTTGTTCTTTCTGGCCGACTCATGGCTTAAAATTGAACCCCAAACAATTAAGAATTGCTGGGATCATACTAAGATTGTTGATTTCAAATTCGTTGATAGAGAGGAAACTGAAACAAAGAATGCAATTCGAAATTTCAACCTACCTGTAAGTGATGCTTTAGTAAGACGATTTAACGAAATCATACTTGATCCCCCTGGCAACAGGGATGGTGATGGTAATCCATTAGTAACAGAGTTAGGTGGATTGGATCTGGCCGCAGACGAGTCCGACTTGATTGTCTTTCAGCCTGAACTTGTTGAAATTCATGAAGACAAAAATGATGGCGAGAATTCTGAACAGCCTCTTGTTGTTGAGGAGAAGTAGGATGAAAGGGAGGAAGAAAAAGTAATAGAAGATGTAAAGCAGATACGAGAAAACTGAGCAATCATACGAGACTATCTTGTATTATTCACTGCCAATGGATGATCAAGATAGATCTATGTGAAAAACAATTCGTAAAAAATTGGATTAAATTAGGTCTGAAGAAGTAGGTCAGAAAAAACAAACTACTCTTCGTAACTATTTTTCAGCCATTTAAATTAAATTTATTGGCCAAAAACAAGTACCTCAATTGAAACGCAGCCACTACCTTAGTAGAATAAGGCTAATAAGGCTAAATAGCCGGTAAAAAAATTCTGCAAAATTGTAGCCTTAATTGCCGCATAGCCTTATCTAGGACAGCCTTAATGAGCGCGGCTACGGTATAGCCTAAGAAATACCCCAAAGACAGACTCTATTTATATACATTAAGAATAGTCAGTAAGTTTCCTTTTAGGAGTAGTCGGCGAACCAACGACATTAATAATGTGTCGGCGACAACGACAGGTCGACCACCATGGCTACGGAGCTCATCAGAGAAGGACAACTTTTGTCTATACTTGGAAAGCACGCCCCGCGAAACGCCAAAATTTTCAGAGGTTGTTGTAGTGACCATACCATTGACCATAGATGCTCTGATGTCGGATTCAAGGTCTACGGATAAAGCACAAGTCATCTTTGAAGTGATCGATAATAAAAATGATAGCAATGAAAATAATGAGCAAGGTGCTGGAAAATCACTGACAAAAGTTGGCTCATTTATATCTTTGGATGGCCCCTGCAACTTGTAAAACCTTTAAATGTACAATAGATGCTAAAGGCGGCGAGCTGTACATCGGCTTGGAGAAGAAAGAGCTAACCAAATTGACTCTGAAGATATTACAGTAGAACAACACGCTGTTTTTTATTTAAGAGATACGGTATAATACCAGATGATAAGTGGCCCTCCTCCCAATTTATTCATCTCCAGTGACCTATCTACTGACCTTCATGGCTAACTTTAGGCAATCAACACAGTGATAGTGAAGATGCATTCATGATATTCCTTTCATTTTTCATCATCATGATTCAGCTTTCCTATATTTATCAGAGGTTACAGTGAAGAACCTGATCAAGTTTATCAGCATCCTATTCAAAATGGCTGCTGAAAAAACTAGACTCAATGCAGCCTGCAACAGAATTATTGAATATAAACAGTGCGCCAAATGCTACTCTGTGTACCTTTTAAATTATTCATCGTCTCCACGAGCAACCAACTACATTTTTTGTGCTATCGACAGCATACCTTTTGCTTGTGATGAACCTCTTTTTGCAAACAACAATACTAAAAACCCTGTCAGATCATGAGTGTACGGTAGCTTAAAATACCACATTAAACGGTTTGCAGCTACAATAGACGCGGCTTTGAGGATATCATCCATCATCACCACAAATATCGCCAAACGCCAACTGACGAGTTGAACGATCTATATGACGGTAACACTTGGAAAACCGTCAAGCTCAAAGATAATACCACACCACTTTTCATCAATGATCCTGCTGAAGACAACTAATAAAAGATACGAATTGGCACTACAATCAATCTTGATTGGACTTCAGTCCACAGCAATGTCACCAGTGGTGCACTGTACCTTTCAATCTTGAATCTTTCTTGTTCAGAGCGTAACAAGAAGCCAAGCAATATCTTACTGATTGTTGTATTCAAGCATACATTCACTGGTTATTATCACTTTCGCCTCAGTCCATCCTAGCTATGCAGCACATCTTGGTCTGTCTTTAATTGGCTGTAACCGTTGTGTAGAGTGCTGGTTGATCAACCTATCAAAATCAGCCTACTACACAAGTTTATCTTTAGCCCTCCGTCATTTATATAAGTATTATTCGCAGTAGTCATGATCCAGGGGAGCTCATAATAAGATCAAATATAATATGAGCAGCGTCGCCCTGTAATAAATTTGGCTCTTTGCTTTCGTTTTTGAATACAGTTGAAACCTGATTAATCCTCGTGTTATCAATTGCTTTATTGTCAAATCTCGAATTCATCATTGATGAGCTTTCTTTTTAAAGGAGCAGAGGCACCGACATCTAAGATCACCCAAGCAATTCAACCATTAATTGAGGAATTATTGTAGTATCTGTCTGACAACGGCTTTCTGATTACCATCTTTAACAGCAAGAAACTTCCACACAGAAAAAGAGTTGCTCTTATCAACACCTTATTATTAGAAGTCAATCCGGCAGCCAGAAAGTTGAACTATTTTACAGGGCGCTTCTCTCGCCGATCTTGTTGGTACAGTATTATGCTCTTTATTTTCGTTGATTGCCTGAAAACTGTCGAAAAAGAGACTTTAGCAACTTTCTATACAATATCTCTTTATGGAACAACCTTGATATGACGAAAACCCAAGCGTGAAGCGAGAGCTTGGAAGTTGATCCGTGATAAGTCAAAAAGAGACAACTACGCCAAAAAAAACCAGCTCTATGATACAGTGAGCTTCGGTTTTTACTGTAGTACAACGTCAACAAATGCATCGTAACAGATGCAACGCATGGTCTTTCGCTACCGCAGATTCCTTTGTTAATGCCCCTTTATGAAGGGTTTGGCTTAATTAAGAAAGATGATTACGAAGTGTAAATGTATATTAGGAAGGGCCCTAAAAATAGTTATTAGACTGAGCAAAACCATACTACCGTAGTTCTTCCTTCACCAGTAAGCACACCTTTTTTTGTATGGCCAACGCTACAGTACAAGAACCATCATTATTATTGCTTCCGGCTATCAACCTTATCAGAGCAATATACCCATGGGTTTCTCGTACATTAAATGTATGTGGTGCAAATTGTACCGTGTGTAGTTCTTGTTGGGAACTGCACACTGACACTTTTTCCAGTGATTTCGATAGCTGATATAGTAGTTGCAGAGTCTGGCTGTTTCTGTATGCTACATATACAGTATATTGTACAGGTTGAGAGCTACTACAGTAATATCGGTCATCCATCATTTTGTCTCAGGGTTAAAGGAACCGGGTTTGCAGTAAAACAAGGGTAAAAAAAAGCAGATAGAATACTGTTGAAATCCTTCTTTATTCAAAATTAGGATGATGTGCAATAAAATGTATATACTGTGGGGGACATAAGTCCACCGATGTTTGGTCAATTTGGGAGTTATACTTTACAGACGATGCTATTGGCCAGTTAAACTATTGCATTGTATACCGTTTGAAAGCGTATTTTCTTGCCATTTATGCGTATACAAAACAATAAGTTTGATAAAAAATTGATAGAGATACAACTTAGTAAAAATAGAGCAGTCTATTTTCAGGGGAAATTTGGAAATTTGAATATTTCCATATCGTATCATTAGTACTCGGAAACATATCAAAAACGTCTGGAATTTAGTATGAAGAATGCTCAATACAGTAGCCGCTCGATTTAAGGCTGTTCTATATAAGGCTATTCACGATATAAGGCTAATGATTTTCAAGAATTTTTTTTTAAGCAGGGACTTAGCCTTATTAGCCTTATTTCATATAAGGCTGAAGATTTTCAAAAATTTAGCCTTATTTTGCAGTAAATTGACGGCACTTGAATTTACATGTTTCACTAAAAAAAATTTGGGCAGTGTAAAGACTTCTAAAAATGGAGGAGGTTTTATTGAAATAAATGTAAATTTTTAAAGAGGTTGAAAATAAGCGCGGACATCTGCTTGCTTCTTCTCTGCTACTTCTTGGGACTTGATTTCATCTAATTTTTTACGAGCTATTTTTAACATCATTCTATCTTGATCATCGGTTGCCAATGTATGGTACAAGATAGTTTCATATGCATGTTTTAACTTCTGTCTGACCTCCTTCACGTCAACTTCTTCTACTACTACATTCTCTGCCTCAAGTTCTTCGCGCTCCTCTTCGTTGTCAGAATCATCATCAAATTCAACCGAATCAGGTTGAGAAACAATTAGATTTGACTCATCAGCGTACAAATCTAACTCTTCTACTCCTGTCACCAATGATGTGCCATCACTACCTTGGTTCCCAGGAAGATCAGGGATGATTTCATTTAGTCGATTGACCAAATCATCATCCAAGGGCAACTCAAAAGTTGGGATTGCAGAATCGTTTTGGATTCTCTCCCTGTCGTTGAACTTAAAGTTCAAGACTTTAGTATGATCCCAGCAGTTTTGAACCGTTTGCGGCTTGACATTATTCCAGGAATCAGCCAAGAAGTAAAGAACGTCAACTTCATCCATTCTATACTCTTCAGCGTGATCAAGGCTTACACCTGAGATGTGCTTGTTTGCTGCTCTAAAATATTGATGCCAACGGAACTGTGCCTTGAAATTGGCGATGATTCCTAATACAGTAAAGAGTTAAGATATGAATTCCATGTTGATGAGGATTAAGTGTATTAGATTACCGGCATCCAAAGGTTGCAACTTGCTTGTCGTGTTTGCCGGAAGGTAAACCAACTTGATGTTGCTAAATTCTTCCTTCAGTTTATGCACAGAGGCATTGTCAACCAAAATGGCGACATTTCTTCTGGCATAAGCGAAGGAGGAATTCAAGCGCTTGATGTATTTTCGAAATACATCAGTGGTCATCCACGCAGTGGGAGTCGAGTGATATTCTACATAATGTGTTTGTCCAACACATGTAGTTTTTCTGTATAAAACAGGTTTTTTTGTTGCTCCTTTTGGAGTCTTCTTTCTTCCAATCACGATAAGATGGCCCTTATAGGACCCATCATAATTGGTAAGAAGTCCAACTGTGAACCTATTCTTACTCTTTTTGGTCCCACCCATTGGCTTTTGGCAAATGGTACGAGTTGGCTGTTGCTCGTAATAGATACCAGTCTCGTCAAAGTTTAGAATATCCTTAGGATCATAAGGCTCCAAAAGTTTCTCGATCTTTTTGAGTTGCTCAACGATGTTGTTGGATGTAAGATCGACAGAGCTTTCTTCTCCATATAAGTGTCTTGATTTTACACCAATTCTTTTGAATACTTTGGTCAACCATCCTTCTGAGAATGTGATTCTACGACTTGCAGGTAGTTGGTGCATTTTGTACTTTCTGTTTGCGATTACTTTAGCAAAAGCAATAACAGTTGCACGATTGACAGGGATAGATTTTTCATTCATGGCTAGGATGTACTGCAGAATATCATCGTCTAGTGAAGGGATTGCGGTCTCCTTACTGCTTTTTCCCTTCACATTTCCGTTTGCATACAACTTGAAAATCTTATCCTTTGCATTCAAAACGTTCGAGATGGTCTTCTGGCTGATTGGTTTGCTAAGTTGGAACTCTTCTTGTGCCCATTTGCCAAGTGCTTCTTGAGTAGTTTTAGGAAACTGTGCATTATGCATACAGATTTCGTACTTTTGTTCAATAGTGAGGCGTTCTCTTGTTTGTTGGATATTGCTCATTATGTGATCTTATGTCAAAATATACTTTTCTAAGAATAAGTAAACAATTATAACACACTGGGTATGTGTCAAATTAATTTATTAGCTACAGTAGTACCAGTATAATCTAATCAAGTGACTGTTTTTATAGTAGTAGTCACCGCTCGATATAAGGCTATATTCGATATAAGGCTGGAAAAACCTCGCCAAAAAAGTAGCCTTAAATCGAGCGGCTACTGTACCCCTAGTTACGGAGGTAAGCTAGAAAAGTATAAATACTTATCTATTTCCTTAAATTTCTCCTCTACATTTATATTTTCATCCTTTTTACATTCAATCTCATAATGGTTCACCCTATCCCTCAAGAACGCAAGCTTGCAATTACAAGCCTGCTTCTTAATAACGTCTCTCACTCTGACATTATGTCTAGGTTCCCTGGTGTTGGTTCATCAACTATTACGCGCCTGAGAAAGAAATTTTTTCTTGACAATACTGCACCCCGCCGTGGAAGACGTCCATTGGTGAGTGAACAAAGTCAGCGGTATATTGCAAGACTACTTCGTACGGGTAAATTAGAAGGCCCCGCAGGTATTCAACGTTATCTGAAGTCAATTGGAGTTAAAATGACCTTGCATGGTATCCGTGAAATGCTCAAGAGAATGCACTTCAAGGCGAAAAGGAAGGTAAATACCAACTTTGTCAGCCATACCAACAGGGGTATTCGTCTGGCATGGGCCAAAAGACACCAGCATTTAACGGTGGATCAGTGGAGAAGCTGGATCTTTTCTGACGAAACTAGAGTTAATATGTGGGGTTCTGATGGCAATTCTCACTATTGGACTGACGGTGGCGACATTTTGCTCCCTTACCAAATTCAGCCTCACGTCCAAGGTGATGGCGGTAGTGTTATGTTCTGGGGCTGTATAACCGCGGAAGGTCCTGGTTATGGCACTTCCATCACCCAAGGCACAGTTAACAAGCAAGTATATACTCATATTTTGGAGACTTCGCTACTGGATACCTTGGAGTACTATAAAATGGATCATAAAGACGTTCGATTTCAGCAAGACAACGCCTCTCCCCACACTTCCGCTCCAACTAAAAGATGGCTCACAGACAATGGTTTCTCTACTCAAGATGTCCTGGATTGGCCTGCCCAGAGCCCCGATCTAAACCCTATTGAACATCTTTGGTACCAACTGAAGCGAAAGTTGAACGCCTATCCCACCCATCCTTCGAATACTCACGAATTGGAGGCCCGCATTGAAACTGAGTGGTATAAGATTACCAAGGAAGAGTGCCTTAGATATATAGATAGTATGCCAAAGCGAATTGCTAAGGTCATCAAAGCAAAAGGAGGCCCTATTCGTGGTTAACTTATATTTTCAAATTTCCCCTATTTTTTTTTCTGAATTGTATCACAAATCACTTAACACTGAGTATAATAAAACTAAACAAACTTTATATTATTTTGATGCTCTCTTAATACTCTATCTAATGATATGTAACAATATATTTCAATAGACTTAATTTCAGAGAAATGAGAGATATTGTCATATTTTACCAAACACCGGTGGACTTATGTCCCCCACAGTATATATGTTATGCTATATAGACATGCACATAGTGACATGCTATAGACATGCTATATATCCAGATATGTGCTAAGATATATACAGAACAATGATATACACTCAGACACATGCTGCTGATATAGACTAAGAGACTGTACCTATAGGATACATGCTACTAGATCGATATTAGGGATCCTCATACAAAGGACAGATCAGGGTACTTCGGATAAGAGTCTATTCATTCATCCAGATGAGCTAAAGTATGTTTAGTTCACTGAGATTTCTCTTAGCATGAATTGCTAGGTTAATTAATCTGAATTGACTTATATGTCAATCCTTCATAGTAGAACTTTTATCCATTGTTAGAATATATAAGAAGGATCATCTACCTGGCCAGTAGAGATTCTTCAGTCTATTTTTACACCTGTCAGTTTGATAATAAAGAGATACCTCTATCAAGTTGACATTTTGTTTTTTTATTCTTTTTTTTCCGTGAATTTATTTCTATACTAGCTATAAATTCCACAGCTTTCTTCATAAGATTGGAGCTCATATGACAGGGGAAGGCGCATGTAGCCTTCTGTATTGCTGGCAATCAGCTCTTCTTTGACAGCAAGGCTTTTTTCAACGAAAAGAAGGTTGCGCTTCTTCTCCGTTTTCTAAAACACATGAACTTTTAATTAATTCTACGCATGTACAGTAATGGTGCATCGTCTTACCTCTACTTTCCTGCTCTTTCTGGGATAAAGTTCGCGCTTCACTACCTTGCCTGGCAGGGGCCACACTGGCGTTCTTTTTTTGCTTGACGTACTTGGGGCATATCTTCGAGCGGATCTCGTTTGAAGTCGCATTTTGAGTGCGCATGAGCACATTTTGCGGCCTCAAAATGGCTTAAATATCACCAACTTTGACGAGAAATTTGGGCGCAGACAAGACGACGTTCAGCTGCAATTTATGTTGGTGGCTTTGCTCTTCTTCATCATAAACAATGTCTTTGCTAGAAGAGCTGTTGCCATTGTACAAATCATTTCCAGTGTATAACAAGAAATTAACAATTTATTATGTGTGTTATGCGAAGCTCCCAATTCAAAAAAAATGCATAGGGAAGCTTTCTCTCGGCATAATTGCTGACATTAAACTGAGATTAAAACCACTACTGTTTAAAATGTGGATGATTTCATTATGCAATCTGTTATGACCTAAACTAGGCAGTTGTTCATAGTAAACACTTGATCAAGCTTATATCAAACTTGTGCAGAATTCAAAGCCGCATCGAATGGTATTACTTTTGTCTGGTTTGATCAACACTAGGAGTTTCAAAGTGACAGAACAATTTTTGTCAAATTTTGATGGTTTTTTAACAAAACCTCCATCTCTGTCAAAGCAAACCTACTTGTAACATTCATTATTATTGTAAAGCAAAACATTTCCTATCATTTGAGCTCTTACTGGAAGTTCTAGCTTGACTCTACGTAGAGAAATGAGCAAAAACGTCTGACTAAAAAATCATCAGCTAATTTTCTAGCCTGTAAGGGCAACGCCAATTTGGTCAAAGATGACCAATTTTGCAAGGACATAACTTTTTGTGATATCTCTGCCAATACTGATCAGATTTGAACAAAACAAACACCATTCGATAGGTCTACATTAGTCCCAACATAATCAAAAAGTCAAAAACACCTAATAGACGTTCCCTTCATGAAATAACTCAAAGTCATGTATTTTGATTTGCCTCAAGCGGGCACTACCCGACATATTTTTGAAAATACTAATAATAACCATACCATTGTATAGAAAATTAAAAGAGAAACAAAAGTCAAGCACTACGCAACATTGACTCATTTAGTGAATCATAGAGAAATATCCCTTCAAACTTGGATCGTTTTTCCCATTTTTCCTTCTTACTGCTTCATATCGTCCATTAAAAACTCAAGTTTAGCACATACTAGTCAATCAAAGTACCCCAAACAACTTTTGCTATACATACAACCAACATTCATATATCAATACAATGACTTTTATTAGTAGCATCTGCTCAAATCTTGCATTTTTCACAACTCGTCCATCTCTCAACAACAACTCATCCTATCCAAAATCTAATTGCACTTTCTTCTTCTTGACAGAAATTCGTCATAATAACATGCTAGGCTTGAAGCTGTAGCATCAGTATTTAAAATCTCGATGTTTCATCGTCCAAAAGTCCAAAAGCCGAAATCTCAAAATCATTTCCAACATCCATGACCAGATATATAAGGCCCCATACACAATATGAGATAACTTGAAACTATTGTAGTACTATAAAAATGAGGCAACTTTTTAGTTGAGGACATGGTATTAGAAATGCCTTGTCGTCCTCCAGATAACTGCTGCTGGCATTGGAGAGTGCACAACTTAGCAAAGAGGAGACGCATGCCTCATCTTGGAATACATAATAGAAACAAAAAAAAAAGCTATAACCATCAGTCTTGAAAAGAATACTAATAATAGCTGTTAATAATGTCTTTTGTAGAAGAAGCAAAAATCATTTCTTTTGTTACATCAAAACTGTAACAACTTAGTTTGCTAATCATAGCCCATTTATATGTGATCTGCAGCAATGTGATGTGTCCTCGCATTAAAAGCTTTACTGCGCTTCTTCGAGATTTGGCAAAAGTGTATTATTATGTTGGATTGTATTATCGAGTTAGTCTATATTATTAGGTTATCTGAAAGAACAATACAGTAGCAATAATGCTTCGATAATAATAAGTAGAATAATATTATTATTATCCTTTGCCCCGTGAGAGCTTTATAGTTTAGTGCAAGAAGTACATATTTAAAAGCTTTTAAATATCTGTCAACAAGTTTGCTTTACACAATAAGCATACAAGATTTTAGTCAAACTTTAAACTTTGAAATTTACAGGCTGTTTACAGAATTTTACATGTACTCTCGCATAGTGTAGTGTTGAAATCACTTCAAGCAATGAAAACAACGCATTAAACAGCCCAGAAACGTAGAAAAGCTATATTTGTTTATTACCTCTACATATATAAAAAAGCTAGAAAAATTTTGCCATAGTTCTCCTCTGGATTGATGTTAGGCGGAATTTGAAGTAGTACCCAAAAATGCAATTAGGTAGTATTTCAATTAGACCACCCCTCAGGTGCTAGAGCGTGCCTTACTACACCCCTAACATGAGGAATTATGTTTATTAAGACCCTCAACTGTCGCTAAGTAAGTAGAAACAACAATTAAGTTTGGACCAGCCTATCTAATCCTAGCCTCGGAATCTTGTTGTTATTGTTGAGCTTCAGTGATAGGCACATTCACTTAACGTAAAAAAAAAGGGTATGCTTCAAAAAAACATAGAAAGAAAGAAAAATAGTGAGGGTAATAACATTACATGCAGATGAAAATTAAAAAAATAAGGGCAAGAAGCCATGAAAAAAAGGGGGAGAAAAAGAAGCTAATAAAAATGTATAACTTGTGTCTACTACTATTGCTCTGGCTGTTGTCATCCACAGAAAAAAATAACTTGATTGATCCCTTGCAGCATCCAGTAGTGTCCATGTTCATTCCCATTTGCTTGCCTATACATAATTCAAAGAATATAGTCAGTATTGCATTCCTCAGTCAGCGCCATCATATCATAATAATATACCTACCTAATTGACTGTTAACCGTTCCGTTTGCATCCAGTAGTAGTAGTATTTATCATTAATCATCCATCAGTAGTCGTCGTGACCTTATACTTGTTGCCTACACATCATATCAAAATAGTATAATAATAGTCAGCAATATATTCAGCAATCTACGTCATCATTTATACTTACTTGATAAACAATTCACAACAGGTTCTGCATTTAATGTCCTGGAGCACCACCTTGTGCTTGATACCTATATTCTATCAAATTTGGATAGTCAGTATTATGGTATTATTAAGCAGCAGACACCATCAAAACTTACCCGATCGATTAAACCAATGATACGTAGCAGTAGTATATAAGACTTGAATATACCACCAGGCCAGAGAATAGCATTGCTAATGATTACTTGCTGACAGTACCAAACCAGAGAGAAGAATTGCTACTGATGATAACTTGCAGATATTACCAAACCAGAAGTGAAAACAGCGCTTCATATGCCTTCTTGCAGATAGTATCAGACCAAAAGATAGAAGCAACATCACAGATAACTTGCAGATAGTACCAACCAGAACAGCAGCACCACTATCAATGAATTGCAGATAGTATCGAACCAGAAACAGCAGGCAGCGCCAGATATTTTGTTGAAGTTGAGAACAAACAAAACCATTGTCTACTAATTAAAAAAAACATAAGAAAGTTCAGTTAGGCGCAATTCAATAAAAGTAGCAATCTACGTTACGTACCGAATTATTATGAAAGATATCAAAGATTCCAGCAAGGAAGTATCTGTAGCAGTAAGTCGAATTGTTGTGTCTTTGTCGTCGTCGTCCTGTTTGCTCTAAAGCAGTGATTACCTATTCTAAAAAAGAAACAAAATGAATTAATAAATACTAGTGCTAGACAATCTATTCAGCAACACATACACTCACTAGAATATGGCAACACTGATGATGACAAGCTTGATGAACTTGTTGCTATTGTTTCCAACAAAAACATTGGAGTGAGTAGAATAATAGTAGTAGAACTGTTGCTGTAGCTGTTGTAAAAATAGTATCAAAAACGGTGGAAGGAAAAACGGAAGAGTGCAAAAGCAAACTATCGTGCATTTGACGTCACGAGGTTTCTCTGTATATAGTAGCTGATATCAAACTGAGATTAAAAGCTCTATTGATCAAAATGCTATTTCATCATTCTGGAAATTTGTCATGGCCTAAAGTTAGCAGTTGTTCATAGTAAACACTTGATCAAGCTTATATCAAACTTGTGCAGAATTTAAAGCCGCATCGAATGGTATTACTTTTGTCTGGTTTGATCAACACTAGGCGTTTCAAAGCGACAGAACATTTTTTGTCAGATTTTGATGCATTTTCAATAATATCTCCATCTCTGTCAAAATAAACCTACTTGTAACATGAATGATTATTGTAAAGCAAAAATTTTCCTATCATATGAGCTCTTACTGGAAGTTCTAGCTTGACTCTACGTGGAGAAATGAGCAAAAACTTCTGACCAAAAAATCGTGAGCTAATTTTTTAACTTGTAAGGGCAAGGCAAAATTGGACGAGAATGGCCAATTTTCCATCGACATGACTTTTGGAAATATTTCCACGAAAAATCATTAGATTTGAACAAATCAAAGACCATTCGATAGGTCGTCTACATTAGACCCAACACAATCCAAGAGTGAAATACACCTAATAGATATTCCCTTCATGAAACAACCCAAAATCACGTATTTTTATTGGCCTCAAGCAGGCACTGTCCGACATATTTTTCAAATCACTAATAATAACCATACCATCCTATAGAGAATTAAAGAAGAAACAAAAGTCAAGCACTACGCAACATCGACTCACTTAGTAAATCATAGAGAAATATCCATTCAAAGTTGCTTCATTTTTCACATTTTTCCTTATTACTGCTTTGGATCGTCTATCACAATCTCGAATTTAACACGTACTAATCAAACAAAGTACCCCAAACAACTTTGGCTAGACATACAACCAACATTCACATATAAATTCAATCACTTTTATTAGTACCATCCCCTCAAATCTTGCATTTTTCACAACTACTTCATTTCTCAACAACATCTCATCCTATCCAAAATCTAATTGCACTTTCTTCTTTTCCACAAAATTTCGTTATATAAACATGCTATTTTCAAAGCTTTAGAATCAATATTTAAAATCTCGATGTTTGATCGTCCAAAAGTCCAAAAGTCAAAATCTGAAAATCATTTCCAACATCCATGACCAGATATGAGGTCCCATACAGAAAATGAGATGGCCTAAAACTGTTGTAGTGCTATCAAAATGAGGCAAATTCAAGCTGAGGACATGGTATTAGAAATGCCTTGTTGTTGAGATAATGGACATTAGAGAGTGCACAATTTAGCTGGGAGTACACTGGGCAGAATTGCAAATACTAGTAACAAAAAATCAGCTAGTATTTTACTAGTATTTTCAGGGGCAACGATTGCGGAAGTACATTTGAGCAATGTTCACTTTTAATTACCATGGCCAATGGAGGTATTGATTTTGCTGCTTGAGAAGCCGAATAAATTAGTCATCGCTTGTAATGCCTGTTTTCCAGGAGCTATTGGACAAACCATTGCACTTTGAAGCCATTTCAGTTCATGAAGGATTTTGTAAAAGTGCTATCCATTTAGTTTAAAAACCTTCAAAATACCGCTTATACATGTCTTTTTAGCTATATAGATAAAATTGATTATTCAAACGTGTCTGTAATGTTTTTTTTTATGAAATGAAATATTATGCTATGATCTTATGTATTCATTTATAGTCGATATCGAAAGCAGAAATAGCTTTCTTCAAATGCTTAGATAAAGCTTCTCTTAGCAGCTTTGATTTTATTTTATTTCAAATTGAGAATTGATAAATTTACTCTCTCCATTTCAAAATGTTCCTAATTTAAAGCAAGATGAGATAACTTTACTGCACTTGAAAAGCCTCGTCTATTATGGTATGTTTCTGGTTTCTCTTATGCCCAATTTGATAAGAAGAAACAGACTTTTGAATTCAAAAAGAGGGAAATTGGTAAACGGAGAAGATTTATTTTAAGAATTGTATTCCATCTACCAACATGAAACATAATAATGGTAGTCTACCCAAACCTCAATCCATTGAGACTCGTAGTATCCAGGCTTTATCAGTGATATGCTTTGATCATGAATGTACGCAGAGTATGAAAGGAGCTATTATGAATAAATTATTAAGAAAAAGAGACATTCTAATTGTATGTAGTAGCATCACAAAAAGGAAATGGATCTGACTTCCATTTTAGCAATTCCTGTAGATCATCCAGATTGCTTATTACCCTGACTTTGTAGTATGATTGAAACCATGCTTGCAGTGCCGCTTGTTTTTTGCGCGCATGTCGACAGAATAAATGGGCTTATATATAGCGATGATAATCATTTTCAATGTTATTGAAGAAAGCCTACTAGATGCATCTCGTTGTATATCCTCTGCATTCAAGCTTTTGATCTAGTTGGCATCTTATAGGCATTTGGTAGTAATAATATTGGTCGTTCATGAATGTAGCGCATGATAAAATTGAACCCAACAACCATCATACTCACAACAACATGTCTTTGATTTTTTTGATCCATTATTCGAATTCCGGGATGAGCCATGGCTCAAGACTTAGAATCTCAAACAAATGTAGCTTCCCTTCGTACTTGAATGCTGGATTAGCTACACTAGATGATGCCCGAGTTTCTTCTTTTTTTGAGGCTGATACAACATATTGAAATATATCAATAGTAGAGTATTAGGTTATGTAATATAAATCGTTTAGTGGTCGAACCAAATATCATACAAACATTTGAGACAAGAGGTAACTGACTTGTTTTTTTTTTACCATTGAAATTAAGATGTTATGGTAATTAACTGATGATGCTGTCCGAGATGGTATCATCATCACTAGACTGCCTTGATGTTTCAGGCTGATTTAAGTGAAGATGTTAAAGAAAATTCTCATAAATTTGAACAGGCGGCAATCATTGAAGTGTACCCGATAGATTTTGGGGATATATTAGGTGAGAAATACTTTGGGGATGCAATGGATGAAAAAAAATATAAATAGCTGGAGATTTCGGCATGTACAAACAGTACTCTTTCTTTTTTTTTCTCCCTTTTCTTTTCTGCTATAATATGATGCTCAGTTTCTGTTTACCGTGTGCCTAATGTAAGTAATCTAAATGTATCTTTGTGACCAACCTCTGACATTTACTTTGATTTTTTAGCCCAAATGCTTCCATCAATCTACATTTAATGTATTGGTTACTTTACTTGTTGGTCGCTGCTGAATAATTCCACAAGCAATGGCCTTACTTTCTTGTTTTATACATTTGTGCTGTCATCAGGTATGTTATAGCACCTTTACACTTTGTACTACAAATTTTAACATGGTGATCTTAATTATAGTTAAACTAAATCAATTGGCCACCACGTAATAGTAGACGTCCTAATCTTGCAAACAAATCGTCAGTAGATACTTCATCAGAAGGTAAATTAAAGGCATTTAAATTGACACCGCTGTACATGACATGCTAACTTGCCTTTATATTGCAGTGAATACGGTATAAGGCAACTGATTGCTGCTCCTCTTATCAACGCTGTGCTATTTCCATGGCATCCAGTTATCAACACAGTTTATAGCTCCCTCAATCGTTGTATATGCCCATCTCTAGCTACTGTCATGCCGTGCCCTTGCCGCTTCTTGCACTTTTGCTAGCCATTCCTCACTATTATATTAATATAGCTATTCAATACTGACCCAAATTCAATAACATTCTTTTATTTAATAAATTACCCGTAATAGCAACCTATAAAATCCCCAATAATTTCCATTTTGACCCATGATTTTGCAATTTATTCTGTATAAACCAGCGATTTGCTATCGATAATCAGATAATAGTAAATTCAGGAACAGCTAAAAAAGCATCATCCATTATTGCGTTTATGCGTATGGCTAAAACCTTTTTTCAAAACTCATTAAGCCTATGAACACATTTTAAAGCACGTTTGAAACAGTGTTTTCTATACTGGATTTCGTAAACAGCAATCGATTAGCTTGAAACAAAAAGATTTGATCAACCCAATTTTAGATGTCTCACTCATTTTCGGTGATTACAGAAATATTCTGATCTGTTGAGTATCTTGACTTGAATTAAGCACATTATATTCACGATTCAAACTGGCATCTAAATAATTCAATTCAATTCCCTTCAAATACTAGTCAAAATACTAGTGATAGGTATTCATCATTAGTCAAATACTAGCTAGCTAAAATGTTACTAATATTTTACTAATATTTCAAATATTAGTAAAATACTAGCGTATTTTTTGTTACTAGTATATACAATTCTGCCCAGTGGTAGACGCATGCCTCATTTTGGAATGCATAAACAAAACAAGAAAAAGTAAGCTACAGTCACCCAGTCTCAAAAACAACACTCATTAACAAGTAAAGTATCCCTCTATAACAATAGATTAGCAACTTATTATGTGCGTTATGCCACGCTCCCAATTCAAAAAGGATGGTGCATTGAGAAGCTCTCTCCAGGCATAGTAGCTGACATGGAACTGAGATTAAAATCAACATTGATTCAATGAGACCTGTTTTGAGGATGAACCTCTTTCAATAAAGCCCCGCTATATTTAATCTCATTATTTGCACCACATTAACTACCACATAAATATCACTTCCCCACTCTACTATTGATCTAGTTTCTTTTACCTTTTGTCTACTACTATTATTATTACAAAACCACTACCAACAGTAATTCTGGTAAAGTAGACAATATTACTACAATTACAATACAAAATACTCATGTTAATAAAGTTGGCGGTTCATTTATTCCACTAGAAAACACAGTCTACCTTTCACATCAAACTTAGTAGCCCCTCAAATTAAGCTTCATTCATACTAAAATCTGTTACGACCCAAACCGGGCAATTATTATTGATGACAATAAAAACTTGGTCAAGTATATATCAAACTTGTGTAGAATTTAAAAACGCATCGAATAGTATTAATTTTGCCATGCCCACCTGCTACTCTCGTTACCACGGTTTGGCAATCGAAACGCCCTTTTGTCCCATCCCCAATTTCCTCTTTAGATGAAATGCCATCAAAGAAGATTTTAACTAAGAAGCGTGTTGTGTCTTCTTCTCCCATAGTTATCAATACTACTCGTCCTGAGGTTGCCACAGCATCTCGTATCACCTGTATAATTCCAATTCCCAGAGGCGCTAAGGCCCCACCACCTTTTGCTCTCACACCTTCTGGACAATCCAATGCTACTACTACTCCTACTCCTACTACTGTTACTACTGCTCTTGCTAGGCCTGAAAATACTACTGGTGCCATGGATATTCTTGCTACTGCTGCTGCTTCTACCGTTGCTTCCTCGACTGGATCTCTTGCTAATTGGGCAATTGACTTTCAGGTTCAATTGCGAGCCATGAACAGTCGATTCGCTGCCTATGAGACTCTGTTACATGATATAGAACGTCCTACTACTGAAAATTCTAAGTTAAAATTGGCTCATTCTGATGCTCATCAGTTGATTGCAAAACTTCAGGCAGAAGTGAAGCAACGTAGCAGTGTCCCTCGGGATGCTGTTATGTCTGATATGTCTAGTCTTTCTTCTGGTGCTGACTTTGGTGTCTCTTCTGGTGACTCTGGTAACATTTCTGGTGTCACTGGTGATGTCTTTGCTTCTGGTAACTCTGGCTCTGCTTCTATCTTTGCTGGCAACTCTTCAGTGTCCAAATAAGCTTCTCTCCCGGCCACCTCAGCTGCCACCTCAGCTGCTTTAACCTCTTCTGTTGCTGTCAAAATTAGCTTTTTTTTTTATGCTGCTAAACGTGCTCCAAAAACCAAAAACAAATCCTAGTCAAAACCTTCGGCCAAAAAGGTTGAAGCTGCTGTCCGCTTCTTTTCTGTTTATCCAGAGGAGTATGTCTAAGGCTATCGATATCTCTACTTTTGCAGTCGTCATCGTAAGTCTTATAAAGCTGTTGTTCGTGAGCAGTTGCATACCTTGAATGTCCAAAACTGGCGTGTTCTGGATATCCACTATCCTGCCCCTATGGCTGCTGCTCTTCTCGTTCATCATGATAAATATGCTAGGGAACTGCTTGATACTCTTGCTAAGGCTAAGGTTCTTCCTCTTGCTGATTTTGATCCACGTGATCCTAATATTTTTGAGGATCCTCGCCTTGTCTCTCTGATGACTGAAGCTGAACGTGTTGAAAAGGTGCTTGAAGTCCATCAAGATGGTCTTCTTCGTGATCTCAAATACTTGTACGAACATGCAGGTCGTCGTCCTATCTCTATTGCTGTTGCTACTGACTTCTTTCACAAGGAGTGGACTTCTGATGCTCAGCTGCATGAGTTCAAGTCAACTAGTACTTTTACAATTGGTGCTTCTGGTTCTGGTTCTGATGGTGTTTTTGAGACTGACAATGTTGACATGCCCGGCGCTGATACTGCTATTGCTTCTGCTTCCCTTCCTGGTGGTGATAAACCAGAGGTAGCTCAATAATGAGTATGTCACAAGATATCACTATCACTACATGGAATGCTGCTAATTGTCTGGAGCGCATGACAATTAACACTGTTACTCAATCCCTTCCTTTGTCTTCCGTTATCTTTATTATTACTGAAAAATGGCTACTTCCTCCTCTCCGTCTTCCTACATCGTGGCAACAATTCCATACCTGTGGTTTGCCTGTCCCTATAGTAATATGCGTCGTGGTCAAATGGGAGTCTCATTGCTGGTCAATCCTGATTTCCCGTACCCTGTTACTCACGTTCCTTCTGTGTCTCCTTATGCTTTATCCTGTCAGTTTGCTTCTACTCTCATTCACTGTGTCTACTTGCCTCCTACTGCTTCTTTTTCCGACTCTGATGCTCTAGCTGTTCTACATGATCTGCTTCTTCACTCTAGTCCCTCCCAAAAAACAAACACAAGTATCAGTGGTGATCTCAATGCTTGCCATGCTCGTTTGTTAGGTGGCACTAAGACTATTACTAGAGGTACTCTCCTTTACGACTGGTTACTTGGTACTGGGCTTTATTGTTGGAATGCTTCTTTTGATTTTGGTGATCCTACACATGTTCAACAACGTCGACGTCGTGTCACCAACCATGATGCGTCTTTGTTACCAAGTGTCAGTGCCTCTGTTGTTGGCGGTTCTGGTGCTGTTACTCTATCTTCTAGTGACTCTTTTGGTGCTGGTGGTGCTGGTGTCTCTCTTGGTGTTGCTGTGTCTGGTGTCACTGGCGGTAGTGATCCTGCTTTGTTATCTGCTGACTCTGCTGATTATAGTGACTGTACGGATGATGGTGAGCCTCTGAATGATCCAATATCTTACATTTCTTATGCGGCTGCTGGTAGTATCATTGACCTGTTCATTGGTACCCATGACCTCTTGAATCCTCCCTTGGTTATCCATTCTGATATTAGTATCAACTCAGATCATCATCCTGTTTCGCTTTCGTTTACCTTTGACTCTCCTCCTCCTGTCCGCGTTGATCACCCTCGATGGATGTGGAATCTGTCAAAGTTGGAGGATCCTAGTTGTTCGTATGCCTCTCTGTTTGCGGATTGTATTGATCCGTTTCATGACCATTTAGTCTCTTTGTTGCCTTCTACTACTTGTGCTGACTTTGATAGTCTAGGTGATACTCTCACTGACACTATTCACTCGTTTTTGACAGACTCGGTTGGTCGTCGATTTCCAAAGCCTCCTGGCAATACCTGGTTCTGGACTTCTGATTTGCAAACTGCTTTTGATCTTCGTGAGCGTTTACATACTCGTTGGCGTCGTTCTCCTGATCCCTTTGAACAATGTAAGCGTTGGGCTGAATACCTTGCTGCTAAAAAGGGGTTCCAAAAGGCTATTTTTCATCGACGTCGTTAAAGCTGGAAACAGTTTTGTGACAAGATGGCTTCTCAATCTCTTGGTGAAACTACTGGTACTTTGAAGCGGATCATTCGTGGTCGTAATCTCAGTGCTCCTTTTTCTCACCCTGAGGGACCTGTTGCTGCTGCTGCTACTATGGTCAGACACCTTCGTGATATTTTTACTGGTAATTTTCTGCCTTCGACAAGACCAAATGCCCCTCCTACCTCTCCTTTTCCTCATTATTTGGCTGAATGTCCCTTTGACGACAGTGATGTAGACTACAATCTCAGAAAGCGTCTAGCTAGAAGGCGTGCTCCTGGTGGTGACCATATCCGTGCTGAGATGCTTCTTCCTATCCGCCAAACGTTAGTTCCTGTTCTGTGTCTTTTGTTCCAGCTTTGTTGGCGTTGGTCTCGTACTCCAGCTTCTTGGCGACTGGCCCAAGTGGTGCCAATATACAAGAAAGGTGATCCTCTTGATCCTGGTAATCATAGACCCATCTCTTTGACATCTGTCTTTCGAAAGCTGTTAGAGCGATGTCTTTATGATCCTTTGCTTTCTTCTGCTGCCGCTTTGGATGTGATTCAAGGTGGTTTTCGTGAACACCGTGATGCTCCTGATCAGGCTCTCTATCTTCATGAGCTCTGTCTTCATCATACACTTGATTATGGTTCTCCTCCTGTGCTTGGCTTTCCTTGATATCAAATCTGCTTACGATACGGTTGACAGAACCGTCACTTGGCGTATTCTAGAAACGTACGTATCAGATGCGATGCTTGGTTTAGTCCAATATTTGTTTGACGAAGTGTCTGTGCAAGTCTTGGTGTCGGGTGCTGTCTTTGATCGTTTTCGGCCTGGTACTGGTGTGTTACAAGGCTCTATTCTGAGTCCTTTTCTGTATCAACTTTTTGCCAAGTGTGCTACGTGTTCCATTTAACTCTCGGGTTGTGGAGCCCCCTCCTCGACTATACAATGGTCTTTGGTTAAACAGTTTGACGTATGCCGATAATGCTGTCCTGATAGGTACTTCTGAGCCTATGCCTTTGCTTCTCTCCCGTGTAGAAAAGCATTCTTTGTCTCTGGGTTATCGGTGGAACCCTCTCAAGTCTGTGGTGTTGAATTCTGGTGGTGGTGATACTGGTGTTTCTCCTGGTCTTGGTGGTGTCTCTCTGTCTCTCTATGGTCAAGCTATTCTTAGCGCTAACTCTTTTATTTACCTTGGTTTACCTTTCAATTCGAAGGGTACTCTGAATCTGGATTAGTTACTGAATAGAAATAGTCAATCTGCTATAGGTGCTATGCGTGGTCTTCAGTCTTTTGGCCTTCATTCTGCTGGCTTCTCTTGGTTGCTCTCTGCTAAACTATATGCTACTTTTATTCGTCTAGAACTTGAATCTGGTCTTTCTATCTCTTGTTTCTTGAAACGTCGTTTGAAGCTTTTGGGAAAAGCTCAAAATCAATGTCTTCGGTTGGCTTTTGGTGGTCATCGTACTTCATCTGTTGTGGTTTTTCGTCATATGACTAACCTGCCTACAATGGAGGAACGTGTCAACACTCTTACTTGTAAGATGCTTTGGCGAGTGTATACTCAACTTCCTGATGATACTCTTCTTATGATTTTAGTTCCCAGTCTTGTCTCTTTTAAACATCGTTTAAACAAGTTGGCTATCAAAAATCCAGCAAAACTGTAGATATCTCAGGTTCTGCTCTTCTTGAATGGATGATTTCGGTTTTCTCTGCCAATACTGTCGTCTCCACTGTGCATCCCATTTCCTCGAATAATGATGGCGTTGCGCTCGCTATTCCACATCTTTTGTCCTACTAAGATGCTGTCTCTTTGATGTCTCTCTCCAACTGTTTCTTCCGCCTTTTTTTGAACCAAGAATTTTTTATGTTCTACTACCCAATTTACTTTCAGCCAGCATTCTTTCTGATTCGCATTGTAATGAGCTATTTGCCCTATAGGGGACAAAGCTCCTAAATTATATTACTCAATAAAATATTTCACCTATACTACCGAAGACTTCATATATTTTTTTTAGATGCGAATATGTAGACTTAATATTTGCAATATGAGGCTTGCTGATCAAGATAGTGTGCATAAGATATCTGTAGGAAGATGTATATAGCCTTTTAGTTAGATGGATAAAAAGGTGTCTTTATTATGTTATGGGCTATCCACGTTAATTACTATTTGATATTTCTGGAAGCTGGCGCTGGCGGCCGTGCTGGTGTCAATACAGCCTGCTGTTGTGAATGCAGTTTGTATTCAGCAACTCTTTAAGTTACTGGAGAATGCTTTTTTGAAGTAGATTATATCATGAAATGCTTACGTATGTCGAATTTTTTGTGTCAAAGAATGGGTCGAGTTGAAATCTCCCATTTTACATGTTTTTCAGTTGATTCAAGAACTCAAAAGAAAAGAGCCGCTGATCCATTCTCAAATCAATACTTTATATCACTCATGATAAGCTTCATGGCCATTTTTTACCCATCAAACATGATTCGTCCTGAATGCCAAAAAAAGACAAATCATCGAACAAGCATAGCGATTGAGCAATATGAAAAAAGGGTCAATAATAAATCATTACAATTCGTAATGCTTCATTGCTTTAACAACGTCAGACTTAACATTTTATCAAAAGCTTGCAATAAATAAGAATGTTGAAAACCATGCAGAATTGCTTGTTTCAGAGTTTCAGGAAAGCTAAAACATCATCACTTTTCACAAGATTTGTGAGGGTGGCATTCGTATCTTACTTGTATGCTGTAACGCATTGAAGTATGCTATTTTGCAAAGTGAGTACATTCAGTACCAAGTTATATAAAACTTGCATCGGTAGATAGTTTCAGGCTATTCGCATATTTTTAGTGCACTCAGTGTACTGCCGAAATGCTACAACTGAGTTAAACTATTATTACTTTCATGACAATTTTGCCGCGTAAAAATTGTGCCTACTTGCTATTGAGATGCATGTCAATGACAGTAGAAAATACAGGTGGGCCAGCAATGAATGGAGTGAAAGAAACTGAGGATGGTGTTGTGGTCATTTCAGAGAACAAAGTGATGTCAGAAATAAGCAGATAAAACTAGTGCAAAATATAGTCAACACAAGGAGGATTTTAACACGGACAACCGAATGCAAGGACGGCGGTAACTTTGACGAGCAGTTAATGGGTGTGTTGCGTTTCTGGCTAAAGCAGGATGAGAAGAAAAAGTAACGGTAAAGACAGGTTTCAACAAGATGCTTGTGTTGGTGGTTGGGTTTGTGGGTTTGCTTTAATTGTGTGCTGCTGCTTCAGACACAATTGAATATTTCCTTGTACACTAATGTCGAAGTGTAAATGCAATCATTAGACACGCACTTTAAGTATTCTCGAACCTACTACTTAGCATACAGTACCGTCAAGTGTAAGTTTGTTATTGCAAACCATTTGCTGAGATTGGATGCAGTTTTTGATGATATAAATGCTTCAGAAACCTATTCAAATAGGCAACTTGATGACACTGTTAAAAGGCATATCATTCATTCGATGCAACAGAGTGGAAATCTCAAATGATAGCATCTTCAGAGGCATATATTCATTAATATCACATGTACCTAGGTTGGAATGATTAGTACATGCAACCAACTATGACCAAGTGAGTTGGCTGAATGCACAACATCTCTCGGATCTCTTGTGAAACAAGAATGTTTTTGCTACTGTTTTGATGTGCAAATCAAAGAATTTCTTTATACAGTCTAGCGTATTTCAAAGACTTATCATTGTTGGTTTACTGTACTTTTTGGATTCGTTATCCGCTTTTTCATTCAAATGTCTCCATGGGATTCCCTGGTTGAGATTCAACCCTATTATTACTATTCCATGATGGCGACATTTTCACACCCATTTGTATCCAAAAAAGATCTACACACCCAAGAGTATCACAATCCAGTGCCAAGGTATAATCTTAAAAAAAAAAATACAATCTATAAATTTAGTTTCGATTTTCTATAGATGATTTCAACAACAACCAAGAGATAAGAAAGCTAGATTTTGTGCAACAAACATACACAGAATAGAAAATCATTTAGCCATTCGAAACAATAAGGAAAAAAAAACTTGAATTTTAAAATATAAAAGTAGTGGACCATGAGTCTTTATAGTCTGGACCAGAAAAGATGGCATGCAAGCCACGTTCTGATGGATTGACATGTATGACAATTTTGTATTGTGGGAAATTGAATTTGCTCATTTTACACACGCAAAAAGCACAGCAGCATGTCAAAGATCTGCTCTTTTTGTGTATAAAGGGAGATGATTTTTTTTTTGTTGTTGTGCTACAAAATGTGGATTGGATAGAAGTGTGTGCCTGAATTTATAATTTTTTTTTTTCTTTTTTTTTTTTTTTGTTGTTGTTTAGTTTGATAATTCAATTAGATCCAAATGCTTATCTACTAGTGCTTTTAATGCATGATTTTAGTCTGTAAACTACAGCATTAGTTTTTGAAACGAATAAATAAAGAGCTCTTTAAAGGAGAAGCACGTATCCATTGTCTGCTTATTCTTGTTTGATAATGTGCTCCGCGTAAATGTTTTTGTATGGTATAACAAAAAAAACAAGGCAGAATCTAAAAACAAATTTAAACTTTCTCTGTAGCACAACCTCAAGTTTTGACGGAACCAATCATAAAAGGCATAAACTGATTGTATTGGCAAGATGAAAATTTTTATTAAAAGTAACAGTGTAATGGTATAATAGCAAGGTAATAGTACAAGGCAGGATTAAGTAAATTGTAAGGGTGATAAGGATATACAGCGATATTAACAGGATTTATCTGAATCCCTGCGACCAGGACGAACTTGCAATGATTTAGGCTCATCCATGGCAACCGGTAATCGAACCATGGGAGTCAGAGTAGCCATTTGGTCTTTGCTAAGAGCAACTTGACCTTGAGATACAAAGCCAAATCTCTCAAAGAATTTAACAGTTTGATAATCAGTAGCTTCAACGTATACAGGATAATGCGAGTCATCTGCCTTGTCTAAAACATATTCAACCAATGCAGTGCCGAGTCCCTTGTTTTGTTCTTGTGGTAAGATGCCGATAAATCCGATAATGATGTGTTTGGGATGATCTGCCATGACTTTACGACGTATTTTATCAGCAGATGCAGCGGCTTGTAGTTTGATAAAGGTCTTTAGGGCAGCTGTCCAGCCCAACAAACGAACGTATTTGAATGTGTTGATAGTTTGTGACCAAGAAAAGAGTTGGGATCTGTTTGACCAGATCAAGACGCCCTTACAACCATCAACTTGCACTGCAAAATCTCGGCTCTGTAAAGAGGCAGCATCGACCATGTTTTTGAACATGTTCTTGAGAAAATCATCTCTTTTAATCTGATCCAAGTTTCGAGCGGACCATTCGAGAGATTTGTTTGAAATATAGGCGTCTGTCAAAGTATGTGATGCTTCATTCATGGCACCTAAATTCATTTTAAAAAAAAATCAAATAAAGTTAGTGTCCATGTTTTTTTTTTAATATTAAAATGAGATTGCTTTTACCTTTGATGATGGGTCGTACATTGATTTGATGGTGATCCAGGTTGACAGTGAGTTTTCGTACAATGTGCTTTTCAGCGATAGCCACAGGCATTATAGTTTTATAAAAAGGAAAAAAAAATTGGTTTAGATCTGCCGGTTTTCATCTGTTGCAATGGTCCTTTATATATGATTTTTTGAAAAGGAGTTTGATCCAGAATTTTGAAAGGAAAACACCTCAAATCAAAAGGTCGATTTCCTCATGTTGCACCAAGAGTCTCGACCGATCTTTCTATTTCTAAACCTTTTTTCTTTGTAAAGTATTTCTCATCCTTTTGAATAGACACAATGTGAATCATTCTTTACAAAGAAAACGGAACCATCATCATTGCAATATAAACCATATTTTTTTTTCGCCAGCTAAGATTACACATTACTTTAATCAACATGACGTTGAATTAAATCAAATGCTCACCCTTTTTTTTTTTTTTTTTTTTTCATGCATTCATCATTTCGAATGTTTATGACTTGACGAATGCACAATCAAATCGAATTCCACGTGACGAATCCAAATCATTAAAGTTTACATATTTCCAGCAAGCCGAACTCTTTTTCTTAAGACGTTGATGCCATGGGTGAATGGTAGATGAACTTTGCCGCAGTGTGGTTACCAAGAGCATGAGTCAACTGTGCACTTTTAGACTATGACATTGAAAGCTTGAATCATTATGACGCATCCATGGTGATTCGCACGATGCAGCTGCAATAAAGTCGATGGATAATCAGTCGATGCCAACGAGCATACAGGCAAGCAGAAATTGACATTTGGAGACTCCACAGTTGCTGCTGCTGCTACTATTACTACTACGCATCACATTTTTTATACGGCCGACAGGGCCATATGGGCTATTGATTGGCCATGAACAAATGAATGAACAAAGTATAAACCGTGTTGCGTCCGCAGTCTTTTTTTTTTCTGCATCTTTAGCAGCTATTTCATGGTTTCCATCTTTAAAGCTATTCGAGATAATGATACCCAACTATTAAACTACTTTATTGAACTGGCTAAAAATGACTCTTCATTGTCAACACACCAAATACCAAAGCAAGACAGTCAATGGATACGACAGCAGCTGAAAAGCTCGGGCCAGAAGCAATTTGATTTGAACAAACGTTCATCCAGAGGTAAAACTGCATTGCACTATGCTGTCACTTGGAACAGAGTCGATATGGCTTCCAGTCTGATCAAGTGTGCTCAAGTGGATGTCAATGTGCGTGATCGAGAGAACGGATGGACAGCATTGCACAGGTATACTATCAGGGCCCACTAGGGGGGGGGGGGGTTATTAGTAACGGCAACTCATTATGTATAGATGTCTCTATTTGGGAAATCTCGAGATTGCTCGACTGTTATTGAAACGTCAAGATATCGATCTTCACATCAAGGACTGGGAAGGACTAGATGCCTTTGAGCTGTACAATCTTACAATAGCAAACACATTTCCAACAGAGCGGATTCTGTCGAAACATGATCGATTACGGCAACATGATGACATGGAACAAGAGGGCTATGCTCACCATCACACAACAGACTCTCGGGCCAGACAACGAGGAGGTGGAACAGATCTGTACACTTGGGGACACAATACAAACTACGTTTTGGGACATCCAGACACTGAAAATAGAACAAAACCAGAGCGTGTTAAATTGCAATTGGAATCACAGAAATCATGCTTCATCATGCAGAGACCCGATTATCTGATCGAGACAGTCGTCATGTCAAAGTATCATATGGGTGTCCTGACGACAGAAAACAATCACAATCTGTTACTGTGTGGGTTTGGCAGTGGAGGTAGATTAGGTACGGGTAAAGAGACGGATACACAGTTTACTCCTATTCCAGTACCATGGCCAGAGAGGATTACAGCTGTTGCACTAGGGCGAGACCATACGCTTGCTGTCACAGAGAATGGCAATGTCATTTCTTTTGGAAACAATAGTTTTGGACAATTAGGTATTTATAGCGAAATTACATATATGTGCTTACGGATAGACTGATGATTGGTTGTCTATCAGGGTATGAAACGGATAATCATACCAACAAGGATCCAATGCAACTTGTACCACGAAAGATTCAAGCACAGAGCCTCAAGAAGCAGCCGATCCTCGGTGTTGCTGCTTCCAGAGTGCATTCGGTTGTATATACGACGACAGACATATTCACCTTTGGACTGAATCAAGGACAGCTTGGCTATCATCAGCCCGACAATGAGACATGTCAGATTGTACCGCGTAAAGTCAGCGTGTCCACAGAGATATTGCAAGTGGTAGCCAATGTAAGTTTGTCCAGGCACACACACACACAGGCTCAAGTGGTTTCTTTTTTTTTTAACGCAATGACATAGGACAATTGTACGGCCATCTTGAATAAGTCTTTCCAAGTGATTTTGCTCTTGAATTACACGCAGCAAAAGCTATTGTAAGTGCGACATGTGTGGTATAGATAGAGGCGTTGCTAAATATCTTGTATTAGCTTCCCTGTCAGCCGATTCCCCAGCAACATGACCGTGCATCGCTCAGAGCCGACATTTACGTTAAAATTAGTAGCAAGTGGCACAGAGCATTTAGGCGCTGTATCAAATACAGGCGATGTATTCATGTGGACTTGTCGATCTTCGCATTCGAGAGATGCTAATAGGAGCCACAAGCAAGCACAGCCAACACTTGTGTCCGCCCCAAAACGTATATGGACGCCCTTCAATAAACCCCATTTAGCAGCCGTTGACGCCAGCATTGGACAGCACGGGGAAATGTTAGTGTGTACTGTATCTGGACATGTATTCAGGGGAGGTCATGTCGATAAATTCAGCCAGATACCTCATTTGCAGCGGTGCATCAGAGTATGTGCCAATTCCAGCGGTGCATTTGCTGCTATTCGATCAGAGTACGTGCTGCCACCTATTACCCACATTGCAGAGTCTACCCTCAAACATGATCTATCCAGCTTGTTGCCGCACAGAGAGACAGCCAAGGAATTTCATACGCAACTAGCACGTCTTATGCAGACAATGGACGCGGAATGCGATCAGCAAGTGCAAAAGTACAAAGTAGGCGCTGATGTGGATCAAGATTTGGTATCGAAACAGACGCAGACCACACGACAAAAGTACAGCCAACTGGTCGTCTCTGCAGTGGACCATGCATGGCAGCGTATCGATCAGTTGAGCCTGGTAGATGAGTCGCTAGATGTCCTGTTTTGTGTAGACGGAAGACATGTGTATTGTCATAGTGCCATCGTGCGGTGCCGAAGCAATATGTTTAACCAACTGATAGCAGGCGCGGATCGTCGCTCTCCATCCACCATGAACATCAGTGTAGAAAAACGAGCCAGCGACGGCAGAATTGCCATCCATATCGATCAGTGTCAGTTAGCGGCTATTTTGCTCTTGTTGGATTACATTTACACGGACGAATACCAGCACCCCATGAAGGCGTTCTTTCAGATACCAGATCTATGCTTCAAGGACATGGAATCATTTACGGACAAGAAGGCGGTTCACGCATTGGCTAGTCAGATTCAACGGGATTTGGTAGCTCTAGCCACAGTATTTCAATTACCACATCTACTGTCATCAGCACAGCAATCGTTCAATCATGCGCCTGCGCCTTCCTTGACGGATCATTTGAAACGGATGTTGGAGAAAGCAAAAGGCACAGATGTATCTATTCAAACAAAAGACGAGACACCCGCCACATATCACCAAATTATACTGCGACAAAGATGCCCCTATTTCCAGCATTTGCTTCAGCCTGGATCACAATGGATACAAAAAAGACTAGCGGAATCGGATGGCAACAAGTGTATTCAGGTGGATCTCAGCCATATACCAAAAGACATGATGGATACCATCATACAGTACATTTATACGGATCAAGATAAAACGACACTCTTTAATACGATTCAACAGGATAAAGAAGAGTCCATGGTCCAGTTTCTACTTGGTTTTCTCTGTGAGGCTGATTTCTTGCTGTTGAGCAGGCTCAAGTCAATTACAGAACAGGTGCTGGTTCCCTTTATCAAGCTTAGATCTGCAACAACCATATTCGAATACGCAGATGCTTGCTTGACAGAGTCGCTCAAGAATGCCTGCTTAGAGTTTATCAGCGTCAATTTGCCCGTCTTTCTTGGTTCCAATATGTTGGACTCCATCGCAGATACTCTGTTGCGTGATTTGGAAGCCTACGTGCGTCAAGCTCAGATCAATGAAGCA
Organism: Mucor circinelloides; assembly: GCA_037974945.1. Lineage (NCBI taxonomy): Eukaryota > Fungi > Mucoromycota > Mucoromycetes > Mucorales > Mucoraceae > Mucor > Mucor circinelloides. Next base: position 152,064 of record JBBNAA010000030.1, on the reverse strand, counting down.
CCCACTGTGATGAGAGGCACACCAGAGCATGTGGTTGCAGATACAGAGGAGGACGATATTGAATTTTCAAGCTCATTGTATGCTCTTTCAAGAGGGGACGGTAGCGTGGTGACGTTTGATGAGGTTTTGTATACCTATTATCCCGAGAAACCATCCACTGCCAAAGAAAAACCAGTGCCATCGACGACCAAATTGATGACGGACGCCAATGATTCACAGTTGAAACAATCATCTACGCCAACAGTAACAACAGCAGCAGCGGCCAGTAGAGTAAAGAGAGGCACCAAAGTACAGTTGAATGATCTCGAAAGCGAATTGAACATGCTGACAACTGCATCTACACAAAGACGTCCATCTTCGGCGGGGTGGGCTACATCCACTACCACAGTTGCAAGTGATGCTACGTTAGAGTAAGTGTTCAGTGTGTGTGTTTACAAACAGAGAATTCCCTTATTGACCGTAACTTATAGGTCGCCTACTAAACCATCACTGCGAGAGATTCTTGAAACAGAAAATCAATCCAGTAGTGCATCATTGAAAAGTCAAAAGGTAGTTTTTTTTTCTTTTTTTAAGAGTGTGTATTATCAAGGAAGACATACTGACATGGATTTTCATAGTCTGCGATTCCCAAAAAAATCTCACAAAAGGAAAGAAGACGCCTAGCGCAGCAGCAGGATGTGAGTGAAGCACTGCCCTCATCATCCAAGCCTGTGTGGGGCAAAGTACCAGCTGTACAAGTAAAGCCCATGTCCAGCATCATGTCTGAAATACAAGATGTTTCCAAAGAACCGAATAGCAGCAGTGCGACCACTGCAACCGATAGAAAGGGAAAGAAAATGTAAGTTGTTCTATAGACACGCTAATACAGTCTATTCATCGCGCTTGAAATGATAGATACATCCCCGAATCTCTACTAGACGACATGGATCAAGCTACACCCATCATCAAAGAAACTAGGCCATTATACAATCCTGCAGACAGTCTAGGCGCATCGTTTCAATTTACGCCGATTCGTCGATTGTATAACACTTCAAAAGAGGACAGGGCCTCCCAGAAAAAGTCATTCCAATCCATTTTGAAGCAGCAAGAATTGGAGGACCATTGGCTCAAGAACAGCAAGCCAAAGAAGAGCATTGCACTGATCCAAAAGGAGGAGCAAGCTTTGACTGGTTTGGCGCAGTATTATGTACAAACACTGGATATATTGAGTGGTGAATGGTTTGAAATAAAGAGGCTTTAACTACTAGAGAATAGTCCAAAATTGAATTTGATACAAAACAACACATAAATCACAGTAAAAAAAAGAATATTTCAGCATGAGATTGTTGTTGGCAGCTTTATTAGCACCTCTCTACTGTAGTAGCATAGCAGCTGTTGTTCAAGCGAGATCCATGTATCAAAGAGATGATGCATGCGGCGACTCGAGCTTGGGCTATTTTATTACACCCCAGCACCATCACTGGAGATGAGGCATTTGGCCATTGTTAATCATTGGGTGGACGATTGGTAGACATTGATGCACATAATTTGGCAGCGCTCACAGCATTTGTCAATTGTTGTCTAGGTCCAAGCAGCCGCGTTCAAGCCCAAACATGAGATACAAACACATTTGATACAGCAAGTTTAGCCGTGTTTACAGGTCCAACGCCTGGTTTTGTCATCCAATGGAGAGGCTTTGCATGCTTTGTGTTCAATGACGCATGCTATGAAGGCAATCCTACTATAGAGTTCAAATACCTCAGCAACAACAACAACAAGAGCAGGCTCCAGAATAAAGCAAATGTACACATTTCAAACGCACATTTTCATTTTTATTGAAATAAACAAAAAGCATCATGTATGCTACATACCCACACACACAACTACTGAGGGCGGAATAACTTTCGATTCAACATGAAAAAGACATCAATAGGAATAGGAGAACGGCCAATGATATCACGAACATCATGGTTGGGAATCAAGGGCGGCATGATCATGTTGCGGGCAACCTTGAAATGGTTCAAAATGAGTTGAATACAGAATGGAGTCAACGTGTCAGCTGGGCAAGGATACACATCAGGGCTGTCTTGATGGTCTCGGTGTTCCATGAAGAGAGAGGATCTGCTTTCAAGCAACTCAAGCACATCTCCTGGATAGCTGAGCTTGAGAGTTTTGGTAGCATTCAGAATACTGTTCAATTCATCCGCTTGGATAGAAGCTGCACCACTTTGTTTGGTCTTGGCAACAAGTTTTAAATAAGTTTCAAGCTGCTCATCCGTCAAAATAGCAGCATCGACGTTAAAGCTACTACCTGCTTCACGAAGAGCGCGAGACATGGCATCAGCCATCATGGTAACCGTAAAAGGCTCACTGACCAGTTCGTAAACACGCTTAATGGCTACTACCCTTTGCTGATTATTGTTGTCATCCGAGCTGCTAGAAGTATCGTCATCAGGTCCGCCTGGAAGGATAGTCGAGTCTTGCAACTGAAGCTGAGGCTCACGGTAGGTCCAGACCATGGATTTCTTGGAAAGAGAGGCAGTAGCAACACATTGATGGACGTCCTTGATATTGACTGTCATTAACATGTCGCCTTCAGATATGGGCATACCCAAGATGTTTTTGTTTTCGAGCATTTGGGTCCAAAAGTACATGTACTGCTGAATAAACGGAATACGAAAGACAACCCAAGAGCCGTACATGTAGTGATGGCGCAAATGGGTCTCCAGCATTTTGAATTGAGCAATAGGCATATCTGTAGCAGTTCCTGTTTCCATAGCATCTACACCGTAGCTACAAAAACTATCAGTTAACACTCTACTGATAAAAAAAAAGGCGGGAAAGCATAGTGCGTACCTGGATACCATGACAACACGCTTGACGTCTTGACGAATAGCAGCATCAAGTACATTCATGCCGCACTCAACCATACGGCCCATGGTGGCAGCAAAAGGGTTAAAGATCATGGTCTTGATGTGGACCTTTATCTGTTCAGCGACTGTATGTTGGCTTTCATAATCCACTTGCTAATAAACCACATGTTACTACATTGGGAGATTCTCTTGCATAATCAACTTTGGGTCTATCTACCTTGACTTCTATGCCTCTTCTCTCGAGATGCTTCAATTTAGTCTTATCTTGACATAAAACTCTCACAACACGGTGCTTTGTTTTGAGTTGACCTCGACCCTTGTCCAGTTGATCAGCAATGTGCATGGCCAATGTTTGACCGAGATAAGAATCACCATGAGTAATCACGATGTATTTGAGTTTTTTGGAGATGGTGGTATCAGAAAAGGACATTGTCAATGCTAAAAGAGCTCTTATTTTCCATGTAAAAGAAACGACGGTTCATTTATATAGACTTTTTTTTTTTTGTAGTCTCAAGTACAGATCAAAACTCGTTTGTTTCAAGGTTTGCTGCTATTACAAGTGAGCCAGCGTGAGTAAATTCATTCAATTGAACATGTTTATTGCATGATGGACAGAGAGAGGGAGAAAAAAAAACTTGTATCAAAGAGGCATGATTAAAGAACAGGCAACTCTTCCTTTGTAATTTCGGGTGGGAACATGTTGCCCTTTTCTGTGAAACTAACTTCAGAAATATCATCTGTAGGAGGCAATTTAACAAGATGAGGCCATTGAACAAACTCATCGCCGTGCTTGATAGCGAAGCGAACACCTGAAATCAACACAGAGACCCAGAACAAGAGCAACAGGAAATAGGATGTGTATGATTTGAATCCCGAGTAATTGGGACGAATGAGGTTCAACAAGAGCATGAAAAGAGCAAATAACAAAATATAAGGGACAACACGGACACGAAGAGGTTTGCTGCTGTCAAATGGACCATGTGCATAGGGTGATTGGTCTTGCTCCAAATGGTATTTTCCAAGGAATAGATCAAATGAATCTTGACGAGAGCCATCCAAAAAGTTGTTCTTTACATATCGAGTGATAGAGTTTTGGAGATCCTTTAAAGCACCAACCTTGGTACGGCTACCGGTTCTAGTAAAGTCAGTTTTCAAAGCGCCAGTACCAGAGTAAACACAACTGACACCATCAGCATTGTCAGCCCATACTGTATGCAACATGTTGGCTCACGTTTTATAGAATAGCATGTCAAGACTTACCATTTCTATAGCTATTCATAAACTCTTGTTGATCTTCCACCTTTTGGTTTGCTTCCAAAATACCCAGCTCCTTAAGCTGTTGATCCAAAACATATCTAGCAAGCGTGCTTTGAACAACATTGGTGCGATCCAAGCAATCCATACAATTGGAGCGAATCACCGATGTTTGTGTCTTTTTGAGATTCTTTTCAGCAGTATCATAGTAAGTGTATCCTTGTTCAGTCAATTTATCCTTTAGTTGATCCACCAAAAGCTGGATGCGATGCCAGCGCATCTTTGAACATTCTGAATGGAAATCAAAGTGAGTATAGTACAAACGAGGATCATTCAACTGTTCAACAGTGCGAGCATACGCTTGTCCTACGGGAAGCTCGTAGCCCTTTTTATTGATGAGATTGACCAAGATTTGAGGGCCATAGATACGGATTTGCTCGTCAAAGTGAGCACGAGCAGCAGCCAACTATGTATACGAATGAGATTCAGTTATTACACACACATGCACACCTACACTCTTTCTAGTCTCTCCAATCCAAAGACGAGGTGTGTACTTGAGATTGATCACTTGAGCCCAATAAACAGGAATTGAACCACGAGTTTGAACAAAGGAGAGCTCTACTTCGCCTACAACATGTTGACTAGTGGATGCACCGTCGTACAAGACGATTTGTTCAGTTTCCACAAAATTAGATACATGGCCTTGTGCGTCTATGCCACGTGAAAAGTAACGAGTGCCTGGACGGTGTCTGCTTCTACGAGTAATCAAACCCCAAGCAAAACTCTTGCCATTGATCTTGCATTGATTCAATTCTACAACTACTTCCTTGTTTAATACCCAGTGTATATAGCTCTTCAATTCTCTTCTTACATCCTTGCATGACTGGCAAAATAAAGCTGGATGCCTATGTTGCACTGTAAATCGACTGCCCAAATCTACATCACTCCTTTTTCTTGCCACTTACGTCAAATTTAGCATCAATCAATTTTGTAGCAACAAATCGGTTCCAAAAGAAACGGTCATCTGCTCTCTTGTACAATGGCTCGGCCAGCTTTTCACTACTGAATTGTGCTTGTCTTTGGATGGATTGCGTCAAATCGTAATCATATGAAAAGTAAAAGGTGTTGTTTTTGAGATGAGATTCGAGCAAGTTGACAAAGGTCTGCTCTTGAGATTTCTGCGTCGAGAATGATTCATTATGGTTTCAGCTTATTCACCTCCCCCCTCCCTAATAAATAAAACCTTACCTGATTCTCGGTCAATTTACTTAAATCCTGTGCCAATGGTAAGATTTGGAATCCTCCAACGCGATAAATGGCTTTTCCTTGAATTGTGCCAATTTGCTCGCGCTTAGTAATGGTCAACATGTAATCACCTAATACAGCGTCAACACAGCAAAACACTTGTAGAAAAGTGATTGGTATAATAATTTACCTGCAAAGAGTTTAATGAAGCCCAAGAGACCATATACATTTAACGTGCTCTCTTGCTCACTAGCAGGGGGAATAGTTTCTAATAATACAACCATGAAAATGAGAGATTGATTTGATTGCCATGGTAGTTGAGGCAACTTACCAGTCAGCTCGAGAACACCTGTATCGCGATGCACTGCTAAATTGGAACCCGTCTCAGGAGCAAGAACGTAGGCCTTCTTTGTAACGTATCTACATGATAGCAATGTCAACTTTACATGCACTTGTCAGAATACTCTTTGGCTTACAGTTTCAAATCCTTGTACATTGTGATTGATAATAAAAAAGAAAAGAAAAAAAAGGAGACAAAACGGTAAGGCTGGCAGCAATATACATAATAGATATCCGTTGCTATTCAAACACCGTGATTCTGCTGCTATTACCTTCACATGTTTAATTCATGAGTTTGGATTAAAAAAGATGCCGTAAGCTGTTTGGGGGTGATCTCTCTTCAAAAAGATGGATATCTTGGTCCTGAAAATATGACACAATATGTATATTCTAGATTTGTTCAGATGCAAAGTAGTAGGCTTTATTGAATCGTAAAAAGAACCATCTTATCAAACGACTACATATACACACAATTGCTCAAGAGCTACACGAACATCTCATATCCTTCTCCTACAAACAAGTTGTTGAGTGAGCAAAATTACATATGGTCTTACGGAATGATACTTACGGGTACAGGGCTGTTGATCCAATCTTCCACTCGTTTATCCTCATAATGATCCTTGAAAGGATTGAGACAAGCATCTAGACAGGCATTTAAAATTTCCTTGGCTTCATCTTCGTCGGTATCGTTATCAAAGGCTTGAATGACATCTTCAGCAATCGAATTTCGAAGTACAAAGCGAGGATTCACTGCATCCATACGTTTTTTACGCTCATCGTTATCCACCTTGTCCTTTAACAAGCGATGACGATAGATAGCCAACCAAGGTTTCAAAGCTTCCTTGCTAGCCTCAGTTTGTGCGTCTTCTTCAGGCTTGATGTCAAGCCATTCAGTGATTGCCTTGTCCGCATCAGCATCTTCACCGTGTTCTGTAATCTTGTAATTCGATAAAGATCTGTAAAAACGATGATAATCAATGTGGTAGGCAGTCAGCCAATTGAGCAAAGGAATAACCACATCATCCATGTCGCTTTGAGTGCTTGAGGTTTCTGAAAGACCAATCTTGCTTCTCATCTTAGCTTGTAAATGTTCCATAAAGTATTCCTTAAATTCTTCGTTCAGCAAATCCTGTACAAAAGTTCTGCCCTGGTTTCGATACTCTTCCAATGTATCCTCATCAGTAACACCCTCTCTGGTTTCATCACTAATATCTGCGAAAACCAATTCGTCCACTTTTTCACCTGCACCGATCAATTCGAATAAAGGAACACTCAGCTTCACCAAATTGAATAAGCAAACAGATGGTTGGCGATGAAACGCATATCCTAAAGAAACAATTAGATGAATAAAGCACGGTATAGCAGCATTTGACCTTACGTCCAGATTCGTCTGAATGGTTACAGGTATATGAGGGGTTATAGTAATCCATAATCTGGAACGGCCCATAATCCATGGTCAAGCCCAGAATTGACATATTGTCTGTATTCATCACGCCGTGATTGAATCCAATAGCCTGCCATTCTGCAACCATTTTTGCTGTACTCTTTGTGACATTTCTAAAGAATCTTGCATACTTGTTTCCAGGGCCCAAAGCGTCATCATCTTTTACTACCTGTTCTATTGCATAATCGGCTAAACGTCGTACGTTATCCATATCATCTCGAGAATAAAACATTTCAAAATTGCCAAATCTTAGCCAAGAGGGCGACATGCGGGCAACAATAGCACCCGTTTCGGGTTGTTCTACTTGAGGGTCAGATAGGAGGAAAGCCACTGGATTCCCTAAATGACTACTTACTTCCTTTGGGTCCATCATCTCGATAGACATCTCTTGTTGTTTCAATCAATGCCAGTGCTCTAGTCGTTGGCACACCCAAAGCATGCATATGTTCAGACATTAAGAATTCTCGGATGCTGGATCGCAGCACTGCATAACCATCGCCAAAGCGAGAATAAGGTGTGCGTCCTGCACCTTTCAACTGTATTTCCCATGATTCTCCCTTGGAATTGACAGATTCAAACAATGATACTGCTCTTCCATCACCCAATTGGCCTGCAAAAAACCTATCGTTTTACACATTGCATCAATATACACATTGCATCCAAGACTAGTGTCATTCATTACCCAAATTGATGCCCTGCGTAGCAAAGTGACCAAGGTCGAGTATCTGGTAAAATCTCATTACCAGAGAATACCGATACAAACTTTTGTGAATTGCTCAATATTTCGTTGGCATCTAGATCTAAATCTTTGCAGGCTGGTTTCGATAATGCTAATAAACGAGGATCTGGTGCTTTTTCGGGATATACGTGCGAATAGACAGCGCCGTGAACAGGTCTAGGTGTGCGCATCAAGTTGGTCTGACTTGTCTCGGTTACTTTGGCTGTATAGATATCGCATGGTAATGACTTTGTAAACTTGGTGGGCACAGAAGGCAAGCTCTCTAATGATCTGCTTGTCATTTTAAGTACACTGTTCATACTATGATCAAGTGGAAAAGAGTGAAAGAGAAACTCTTTTTTTATATATATTTTTTTTGTAGCATTTTAATTAAAGGCCCCCATCAGGTTCTTAGCGTAAGCATTGACCAATGAAATCAACATCCATGTCGCATCATGTTCGCATCATGTCATGACGTTTTACAGTCTATTCACTTCAATTTCGTAAAAATGAAATAATAAGAAGCACAAGTAGGAAGGTACAGAGGGGAGATAAAGCATTGATTCATAATATCAGTGAGAATACTTATATTTGGTGGCCAGCCAGTATGCACTGAACTCCCCGCACGTTGCTGTCGCAGAAACTAGCAGGGAAAAAACCGTGTGGAAGAGAGAGATGCCATTCACCGTTCACCATTCAATACATCATTAGACTGCTAGAGAACGAGTCCCTATTACCAAATAGTAAGTAGAAAACCCCATGAGAGTTCAAGCTGCATTATCTCCATGAATGAACACTGATAAAAATGGGGAGAATAGAGACGTGTTCAACAAGTATTCATGGATTCAGAGAGAGAGAGCTTGTAGAATGGCATTCTTATAGGAATACAGTGAGTAGAAGACCTGTATCATTCAGATAACTTGAAACATACCAGAGATGCGCAACCAAAAATGCGTGTCAGACCAACAGAGAGCGTGAGTTAGGTCTTGCAAGAGGTGAGGCATCTTGAACGAATAATATCTCAACGTGCCTTGGCAGAGCATTGTTTAGTCAAGGAAGAACACCATAAGCACCAGGAGAGAACCAGAATAAGGGAAACATCTTGAAGTGTTGGAATTGTCCAACTGACGCTCATTATGTGTATTCAAACAAACAAAATGCAACTCATGTCGACTCGCTAAATATATACAACTGAGACAATCTGTTTGATGAAGGGCACTATTCACGAGTAGCCCAACGTATCATAGCATAAATTATTAGCTGCACGAAATGTGCACTTAGATTTTAAGTATACAGTCAAGGCACGTTACTCTGTGGTGGTGAATCAATAATAGCATGAATGAAATCGTTCATCTTCTTTATGTACCATAGAATATAAACTACTTGTTTAATTCATCTCTAAAATGTCTAATATAGAAAAACTGAATCAACTGCTATCGCTCAAACACCAGTAGAACCATGAATTACGCAAATTCCATCATCAACATATCAAATACAGTATAAAAATTTATTTTAATCAAATTTCACACCAAAAGCAAAATCTTTCCACTCCTCGATAGTTTTTAAACCATTTTCAGCTCTACCTTTGACCATATAATAAGCATCTTCACCAAGAGGAAGGATATCAGGGAATTCGCGGTTAGCAGCACCATTTTCTTGTCTCACCACATCCACGAGCAACTTGGCAAGCTTGTTTGGGTCGCCAGGTTGTTGGCCGTGATATAAGGCAGTGTTGTTCTTGTAACCATCCAGCATTTCCTTGTAAGCTTCATGCTCTGTGATTTTAACCATGTTCTTTTCTTGGAAGAATTCAGTTCTTGTCATACCTGGCTCAGCAACGAGCACCTTGATACCAAATTGCTCAACCTCCTTTCTCAAAGCAATGCTAAGACCTTCCACAGCAAACTTAGAAGCAGCGTATAAACCAGTGATAGGGAAGCCATCCCAACCAGCACCAGAGCTGACATTGACGATGACACCAGTCTTCTTGGATCTCATGTGAGGAAGAACGGCTCGAGTTACGCTGAGCAAGCCAAATACGTTGGTGTTGAATTGATCATAGGCTTGCTTTGTTGAAGCAAATTCAAGCAAGTTTTCTTCGACATAACCAGCATTGTTGATCAAGAAATCGATTTGACCAACGGCACCAACAATCTCATCCACAGCCTTCTTGATGACCTCGAAATCATCAGTGACATCAATCTTCTTTAATAACAAGCTGTCATTCTTGCCGTGCTTTTCAAAAGCCTTTTCCAATTTTTGCAAGTTTCTTGAAGTAGCAACAACCTTATCACCTCTCTTCAAAGCTTCAATAGCTACGGATTCACCAATACCAGAGGAACAACCAGTAATCAACCAGACTTTAGACATTTTGAGTTTTTATAAATTTACGATATAAGAGTAAGAATAAAGTTTTATAAAGCAGTTGCTTGGATCTATTATATATACTTTTTTTTTCTGATCTGCCAACTGAAACACATTTACATGTTGAAAAATCCTCGGGAGACACAGCCATAATGACAGAATCCAATGAAACATTGCAATTGTGGCAAAATAGATCGCTTGTGCTAATTGTTACGGCCCTAACGGCCAATTTTAGCGCACGGGAGCGAAATATCTAGCAGTTTCGAACATTTATGCATTCTTGATTGACAGGGCTATATTTCCTTTTATAGTATGTCTTAGCTAATCAATTACGTTGGCTCACTACCATACTTGTCCATTGTCAACGTATGCTCATGTCCAAATTTGGACATAAAGTTCTATTCGAAAAAAGAAAAAAAAAATGGATTATCGTTTCAGTACAGACGTTATGTCCCAAAATGTTTAAAAATCTTGAAAGATCTCTGCTGATAGTCATCCGGAAGTATCTATGATTGATCCAATGAAAGAGTCTATCTATTGTGATGGTAAACAAGCGAAGCGGGTTGAGCCGAGCAAGGACGTGTAACATGAGCACGTCAATACTGTTGGCCTAATTCTACTTATTTGTTGATTCTTATTCATTCATCGAATCATGGATCAAAAGAAGATCCGGTTTATAGGAAGTCAAGAACAATCTGTCAGCGCTCTTGAATATTTAGGGCTCATTGCAGCTGGTGTCATAATTTACCAATTTTGAGGATCTGCTAGACTGGCTATTTGATGGAAACTATCAAATACTTTATTGTTTATGATTATAATGGTAAAATAAATGGCTATGAAATAATGAAGAAGAAAAAAAATGAAGCACTGTACATGACTTTCGGTTTGAAAGGAAGAAACATACCAATGTATAGTATAAGATTAGAATAAGGGGGAAAAAGACATTAAGAGAATATGCAGAAAATAAGGAGGAGGTTTTTTTTTTGTGAGTGTGTGTGTGTGTCTGTGTGTGTGTGTGTATAATTTACTCTAAGCTGCGAATAGAACCAGATGCAAATGAATGATTATCATTATGCTTGGAAGAACGAGAATGCATAGTGTTTGATCTCTCATTAGAATTCCAGGGCACACGCTCGTTTCCTGCAACATACACTGAGGGAACAGAGTTTTCACTACCCCCGAGATACTTTTCACGAGTTGCAGGGTTGAAGAAAAGGAAACCAAAGATATCATCAGGAATGAGACGAATCACGACACCAATAGGAAGAGACAAGAAGCCAATGACAATGGCAATGCCCCAGTGAGGACCATCGAGAGCGACGACCTGGAAAGCAGCACCACCAAATTGTACAATCACAACTTGACCAAGCACACAGATAAAGAAGATGCCGATAAAGAACTTGTTGGCAAGAATGTTGGTAAAGATATTGATATGGCTATCAATTCTACGGCAACTACAAGGACATGGTGTTAGTACTGGACTTGATGTATACTTTTTTTTTTTTTTTTGTTCAAACTTACTTGACTTCGTTAAAGATTTGACAGAATACAAACGTATTGAAAACCACTGTTTGCAGCACTACGTTATCGGTGGAGTAACTGAGGACATTGCTATACAAAAGCACCAAGGTAACTACCAGCTGGAAGATGGCTTGTCCAATAATCATCTTCCACATTTTGAAGGTGATCAATGGAGCAGAGCGAGGCTCGGGTCTACGGTTCAATAACTCCTCAGTAGGTGGATCAGTAGCTAATGCAAGAGCAGCAAATGTGTCCATAATCAAGTTGACCCAAAGCAACTGAACAGCAGTTAAGACAGACTTCTGATCGGTACTGGCGACAGCAGAGATGAAAGTCAAGATCACAGCGACAATATTAACAGTGATTTGGAACTCTAAAAACTTCTTGACGGCATCGTTTACACAACGACCCCACATGATAGCCTTGACGATACTGGAAAAGTTGTCATCCATCAGGATAATACTAGAGGCTTCTTTAGCAACTTCAGTACCAGCAATACCCATCGAGAAACCAACATCAGCCATTTTCAATGCAGGACCATCGTTGGTACCATCACCAGTTACAGCAACGATATCGCCCAATTCACGGAGGCGACTGACCAGAATACGTTTATCTTCAGGACTAGAACGAGCCAATACTTGAAGACGGGGCAAGACATTATCCATTTCAGACTGAGGTAGTTTTCTAAACGTAGGGCCTTCCATGACGATACCACCAGGAGTATAGATACCACATTGCTTTGCAATGCTCTTTGCAGTGACGAGATTATCACCAGTGACCATGCGAACAAATACACCTGCACGTTGACATGCTTGTACAGCTTCAGGTACCCCTTCACGAAGAGGATCTTCAATACCAACAACACCAAGAAAAGTAAGCCCTCTATCTTCAACGATATCATCGTATGGCACATCATCGTCAGAATTGTTTCTAGGTCCCTTGGGAGGCCATTGCTCGAAGTCGCGATAAGCAATACCGATGGTACGGAGACTCTTGGTAGCATAGCTTTGAATGATGCGTTCAATTCTGTTCTCATCATCGCTTGTAAGTTCACGGGTATTAGCGCCACTGTAGTCATCGTTGGATACGGTACTAGACGACTTTTGTAACGATAAGATGTTAGAACAAAGGCCCAAAATAATTTCAGATGCGCCCTTGACATGCACACGGTACATCACTTGCTCAGGATCAGTTGGATGGGGGATTTGTAGTACAGTAGCCATGGCCTTGCGTTCAGAGCTGAATGGATAGACTTGTTCAATTGGCCAGCGAGATCGAAGTGTATCATAGTGCTCAGCTTTTGTATCACGAGAGAATTGTAAAAGAGCAGTTTCTGTCTTGTTGCCTACAAAGCAAGGCTCTCCTTTTTCGTTTTCGCCTTCGAATGCATTGGAATTGACAGCAATGGACTGATTGATTATGTTTAAAACTTCTTTAGGAGCAGTGGTAGCTACATTCTTGATATCAACGAGATCAGAGCGAGATGCAGGTGGATTATTGATAAAACGATAAGAAGAACCAAATGTACCAGCTACCACCGTCATTTTGTTCTGAGTCAAGGTGCCCGTTTTATCAGAGCATACAGTAGTAGCATTGCCCATGGTCTCACATGCAGCTAGTACACGCACCAGATTGTTGTCCTTGAGCATGCGCTGAGTTGCATAAGCAAGCGCTAAAAATACAAATGTTGGTCAATCACTGGATGTATCAAGTCATCTAGTATAGTACATACCTAATGTCACGGCTAATGGCAATCCTTCAGGAACAGCAACAACGACAATAGTAACAACAACAATCAAAATCTTCATGATGTCCATGACGATAGCGGTAGGTTGGTCAGGAACGCCATCTTTCCATGTCACAAAGTAGCGGATCAACAAGACGATAAGCATCAATAGACCAGCAGCAGAACCCAATTTTGCAATCAATTCAGCCAGAGCGTTTAGTTTCTCTTGCAATGGGGTGCTTTCAGGTTCAGAGCGCAGCGCCATCATGGTGCGACCATAGTAAGAATTCTCGCCTACGCTTGTCACAAGATAGGTGCAGACGCCTTCCAAGACCTTGGAGCCAGAGATAATAAAAGGATCAGGAACTGACTTGTGCTCAGTAGAAACGACAGGAGCCTTTGTTTTGAGACCAGATTCAGACGAAGACGAAGAAGCATTGGTGGCAGTGGCAGTATGAGCATTTGCCAATCGTTCGCACATTTGCCAATTCTGCTTACGGACAGCATCAGATTCACCGGTAGCAGCAGATTCGTCACACTTGAGATTATGACCTTCGATGAAAATACCATCGACAGGCACAATGTCTCCTGGTTCGAGATGTAGGATATCACCGACTTGAATGTCATGCACGGAAATCATGCTAACGGTAGCCTCACGCGTTGCCTGTTAATAATAGCATAAAAATTTAATATGTGTTTATATGTTTATATTTGCTTTTTACAGCATTGTTTGTTTGTTTACCTTGACAGCACGATCTTCCTTCTTTGCGTTCAATTTGCGGAACTGCTTTTCTTTTTGGTAGTCATTGACACTACCGACCAAGACAACCAGCAGAATGGCCACAATGATAGCGACACCCTCCACCCACTTGACACCAGGGATACGGTTGCCAAATGTATCGTATTCAGGCACAGCAATGTCTTCGTACAGACCCACACCAAGAGAGACGACAGCAGCAATGGCCAACAGGATCAGGGTTTTATCTTGAAAGGCAATCCACATTAATGCAAAGATGCTCTTGGATTCAGTTTCAGGTAGTACATTAGCGCCAAATACAGCCTTTCTTTGAGGAAATGCAGTTAAATCAGGAGCTGGGACAGTAGCATCAGTTCGGTGGGTCAACTGTCTTCCGCCCAATGAATGCACGGTAGGAGTTCTCTTGAATTCGATTTCTTCTACATAGACAGAATCATCCTTGTCTCTAATAACTTGGTCTAGTGTGATGTTTTGATGCGCAGGTGCATTTGGCGTTAAACCAGATGCCAGGTCAACGTGAAGACCGCGAGCAACGCCTTCAAGTCCGCCATAGGTACGTAGCAATGGTACGTTTTTAGGGTCCATCAGCGACGATAGTTGCTCAGGTACAAATGCAAACGGGTTGCTTGGATCATTGTGAGGTGTCAAGTTATCTCGAAGATCAATTTTCACTTCATCGTTCAAGACCTTTTCATCTAAAACTGTAGATGAGTGTGTTCCAATGAGTGTTGGATCCTCGCTTTTCATATTTAAATGTTGATTTGACATCTTGCTTTTAATTGTATTAGTAGATGTTCAAATCCAAATGTCGGTAAGTTGACGTCTACTGTGGAGGATTTAGTGTACAAGAAGAGAAGAGAACAGCAGGAAGAGAAAAAGATCAAGAAGCAAAGATATCTGGCTTGAGGGGGGATTTTATACTTGAACGAAGAAAAAAGAAAAAAAAGAAAGAGTTGGATTCAAGGAGTTCAAGGACGATGATGAAAGTCTTTTATAAGCTTCATTGATTGAATATACACGGGGTTAATTGAGCGTATAGATAGACACTGCCTCTGGAGAAAGCAAGCAAATCTATGTAGAACTTTCCTGCAGATTAAAACTTCTTTTGTTTATTGCGAGTTGCATTAGAGGCAGATGATCAACAACTACATGTTGGTTTTTTTTTTATTCTAGTTAACATCTCACTAGTAGCGTAGACAGGCTCTTTTTTGGTTCATACAATATGGTATATATGCATAGTTTCTATTCAATCTATGCAAACACTAAGCCATTCCCCATTGTTTTGTCTTGCTTCCATGTCCTCCAGACACGGAAAAGAACAAGAGGGGAGGGGGGGGGGAAAGGTGGCATACAAACAGGGCCCTTAAAATACGTATGATATACTCTTTCTCTTGATCCCCTAGGAAACCCCCTTCTCTAAGCCCTCCCCTGGCTAATGCACTCTGAAATAAGACATAAATAATAATGAAAATCCCTTTAAGAAAGCAAGACAAGAAGGGAAGGAAAGGAATGTCTTTTGCGTGATCTGGCAGAAAGTCGAGCTACACACACTTGTGTAAAGTGTGCACACCAAAAATGTAGCATTGTTATTTATTATGGTTTCCATATTAAGGCTGAAAAGAATGCCTTAAAGTTGAATTTCTAATTGTCAAACTTGATTCTCTCTCTCTTTAGTTCTTCCTCTTTCTCTCTCTCTCTCTCTCTCTATTTCTCTTCTTATTTTATATATCACAATAAAGAAAATTAAAATGGCACCTATGGTAAGTTGATGTTGGAATCCAATTCCTGCTTGGTTTCAGCGTTATATAAATCCTCCGTGTTATTGTATTGTAGAACAAGAGACGTCAAAATTCAAATGTGTTTGCCATGTTTGATAAAGCACAGGTCATGGAATTCAAGGATGCGTTCAGCAT
Source organism: Mucor circinelloides (assembly GCA_037974945.1). Classification (NCBI taxonomy): domain Eukaryota; kingdom Fungi; phylum Mucoromycota; class Mucoromycetes; order Mucorales; family Mucoraceae; genus Mucor; species Mucor circinelloides. Next base: position 135,931 of record JBBNAA010000030.1, on the reverse strand, counting down.
TATGGATACAAACAGTGATGGATTGGTGGATATCAATGATTTGAAAGTGACATTTGAAAGATTAGGTAAGAAATAAGACAACTGAAAAAAGAAAGGGGGGAACATGAGTTAATTTGAAATATTGCAAGGTCAACCTGCTACAACTGAAGAGATTGAATTAATGATGGGAGATGCAACAGGCCCCATTAATTTTACCGTCTTCTTGACATTGATGGCAGATAAATTGGCGGATACAGACCCTGAAAACACCATCCTCAAGGCCTTTTCGGCATTTGACGATAACAGAAACGGAAAAATCAATGCAGACTATTTGCGAGAATGTATGACAACCATGGGCGATAGATTCACTGATGAAGAGGTAAGGGCGTTTTTTTTTTTTTTTTCTCGAGGTGTCATTGAGATACCAACTCACTCGTGTTGATTAGGTGGATATCATGTTTAAAGGCTCCGTAGTGGATGAAGATGGCAACTTTAATTACAGAGATTTTGTTCGTATCCTGAAACATGGAGAGTAACTCTTTTATAATTATACCTCAATATTTTGTCAATAACTGTAAATAGTATATCCCACACACACACACACACACACATAAAGCAAACATGCACTCCTACTCAATTACTTTTGATGGCCTTGTTGCTGTTGTTATCTCTTATTTAGTTCGCAATAAAAAACAAGACAATATAATAGCCACATACAAATGAGAGAAAACTCCTATTCTTATCATTTCATGTTAAGATCTTCGAAAAGAATTTCGAGAGAAGGGGGAGAGGGGTTGGCTCAATGCATATGTATCTGTAGATAATACATTCATCTTATGCACTGCAGAAAAATACATCTATCATTATGCTGAATCATGATTCAACCGAGATTTGTTTATGAATTGGCACGTGTATAGTTGTCGTTGTAGTAGTAGTAATAGTAGTGTAGCGAGAAAGAAACGGGAATATTATCGTAAATAGTACATGATGATAGGGTGATTGACACCGTGCATTTTTGTTTCTTTTTGTTGTTGTTGCGGATGATTCACGTTTAGGAGAAATTGTACAAATCAAGAAAACATAATGTATATTCTCAGGGGGGGAGGAGGAGGTAGCGGTAATCATTGAATGCTGTTATAGCAACAAATAGTATCAGAGTAGGTCTTTGTTATGGAAGCATGTGTAGAATAGCATTGGACTGGATTATGAATTGCACTATTTCAACTTCCAAGTCATATCATGCTCGCCGAAACAAGAGATCAACAATGTAGTGGTTCGCCATGTACTAAATCACAAATAGACACTCTAGTACATCTCAATTGACAAATAGCTCAGCCTTTGCTCAATATAGTGTCACTTTATTTTAGGTAGTGATTCTTTATACTAAACATCTTATATCACTGTAGCGGTGGCAATGCTAGAAACAGGAGATTGCAGGGATGATTGATACTGATGATAGTGATGTACTCTTGTTATATTTACTACTAAGCTTTTCCTTTAACTGCCACTGCCAACATTTTGATCCATGGATATGCCAAACTGTGCTCCTTTTCCGACATTTGATCACTACAACTAGAAAGTGCTTTATATGCCTTTTCGTAGTTTCCTCTCTTCGTATGGTAAATCCACGCTACTTTAGGCATATGCTCTTCATCCGAAAAGAATACCTCTGTAAATGCCGCATACTGCTCACAAAAGTACCAAATATCCTCTCGATTTTCAGTATCCAGCTGTTGCAACAAGCTTTCAAAGTAAGGATATCCAAAGCGATCAACATAGTATCTCGACTTTTCTTTGAATTCAGTTGAAGATAATCCAAGATATGGCACCGAGGAGACAACAAAAGTGATATCGTTATGCTTATCAGCAAGATCAACCACTGCTCGATGCAATCCTACAGCACATAATCCGTCAAACACTTTTTTCTTCATCGTGTTGTATTCCTCGAAGCAAGGCTCTTGTTTGTGGATGTCTAATATGAGAGCGGCCATGTCTTGTAATTTGGCCTTTTGGTCGTCTGAACTGGATATTGTGTAGTGAGCTATTTTTTGATCAAAGATACTAACCAGATGCTCGCATGCCTTGGCTATTAGAAAACAGTTGGTATATGCATCTTTGTATAGCGTACGAATAGAATTACCAGAAAAGCTATTTTTGGGTTCTTTCTGTATGCCATATCGAGGTAAGTTGGTTTCTTCAAAGGATCTGCATTTCTGAATGACTCTCTAAATAAATCACGTTAGTACTGAATATTATAAAAGACGAATGACATTTACGGGTATGATATCGTCTGCGCAACTGGATGTGTTATTGGTAGATATTTGAGCGAGAAAGTCTTTGATTTTATCCATCTACAAACGCTCATGAGCAAATATCATACAGCATACAAACAAACACTATTACATGATTTGTAAGGAAATCCGCCCATTGCTGAGATTTAGCGCCTGCTTGATCTGTCTGGAGCATTGCTTGACTGAGTTGAGTTACAGTGTCAATCCATTGCACATCAGCAGATCTAACTCGAATGTCAGTATGGAGTTCTCCTCCCCTCTCCCCTCTAGCATTGATAAAGCTTACTTTTCTAGAGTAATCTTCCACAGCTGCTTTGATATATAATACAATTCAAGCAATTCAAACAACTGAGATCTTTGCTCCTTGGATAGCTACAAAAGACAACAAACATCAGAACGTAATAGTAAGCGCATAATATAAACAACAGAATACATTACATATTGATCAAGCATCTGATCCTTCAGCATCTTGTACATGTGATTTTGAAAGTAGAATCTAGATTCAATGGGTGAAATTTCCAACGTCTTTGGCAAGAACGAGCATGTTCCTGTGCGAATCTCGTTTGTCAAATCCATCACTGCAGAGCCTACATCCTCATGGTGCTCTACAGTTAGAGGAAATTGTAATGGTGACTGAGACAACCGAGTTTAGTAGTAGTTGATGTCAGCCAAATAGCGTACATCTTACCTCATTATACACACCAAAGAAGAGAGCTTGCTCTAATCTTGATTTGAACACCATTGTGTTTCTTTCCACCTACCATGGATATCAGTACGTCATGGTCTGAAGCAACTAGCTAAACTTACAATGTCATCAACAATGCCAGCATAAATGTTCCTACAATGAACGTGTTGGTATAGAGAATAAGCCTACATTAGCAAAACACTAACCCTGGTCCCTGAATTTCACTCTTGTTGACCTGAAACTCCAAAACACCACTTTTAGCTGTAACCACCATAGCTGTATTGAATTCCTCAGAAGAATCTACAACATGCACAGACAGAATAGCGTTATACTTATCCTTCAACACGAGCGATTCCTCGAAAACTGACTTCTTATTGAGTGATCTCGCTACTACAGTGCCATCAAATGAAGCAAATGCAATGTCTTTTGTAATGTTCAATTGAGGGATTTTTGAGGACGGAGAGGGTATTTCAGAATAGGGCAACGATGCTGTATGTTGAGCAAAAATCATTACTTTGCCATTGTTGTGGATCATGTTGAACTTGATTACTGCATATTGCACATATTGACTTAATCCAGGGACCGTGTATGATACCAATAAAACCAACTCCTCCTTGCTATTAGAATGGCATGTTAGCTACTACCATGTAGGCCTGTACGATTGCACTCACATCTTGACGTCCATATTTACTATTCTACATTGGAGCATTGATTTCTTGATGTCTGCTGGTACATGCTGTGATATACAATTGATAATGTCGTTCTGGAGGTGGATGCGTGTAATCAGCTGTTTTATAGTCAGTATTTTGCATCTCTCTCTTTCTCTTTCTTTCTTTTTCAATGTATAACAACGTACCTGAGCTTCAGGTTGACAGTTGATTGTCCACAAAGACACTTGATGATGGCTGCAAACATAAATCGTTTCATCCACTGTGCACATGTTTACAATAGGTCCGCTTTCTTCACTTTTTGGTAGTATAAATTCTGAGGCATGTGGAATAGGTGTTGTATACAGTGATTTCACAAATCCCAGTGGTCCAGAAATAGTTTGTTTGTAGAGTGTCAATACACAAGGCGTGGTATCAGTCGATGTTGAGTTCAATAAATAAATTTGGCTTGCGGATGATCCAATCAAGGCTTGATCTGCATTAATCCATTTGACAGCTGTGATATGCTCGTATGGATGATACAGTGGGATGTTGTTGCATGTTTGCGTGAATCTATCGCCACGATGTACTAATAAGATAGCCCTTCCTCGCTCGTCGACTGTCAGTATCTTGACTATTTGCTGTGGATCATGCTGATAATCGTCATCTTGGAGAAATACATCGAATAAGGGGTCTACACCATTTGTTTTATACAGTTGTGCTATTGGGTGTGCAATGTGTCTGTGCGATTTCTGTTGATAAATTCGTAGTGAGTACATGTCTGTATTGATCTATTGAGTGAATTTACCCTGAGATACAAGTAAAAGTGCGTAGTCGTCAAGAGCACCATATAATCGGCCTGTAAAGTAGCCTTCACGCGAAGGTAGCTAACCAATTCTAATTGAGATGAATGCATTAGCAACGCTTGATATTGCCACCCAACAATTGCCTGTGTACCTCGGTTTATTATTTTCTGATATTCATCGGGAAGCTTGCAATTTACAGTTATTTGGTAAGCGTTTGATTTACACAGAATATACGGATCAAACCACGGCTCAGTAAAAGACCCACTCATGCTGTGCTGATTGCCACCAAATAAGACTCGTTTATCTGCTATAGACTTGCTTTCTAAGGTGGGTTCCCTTCTTGACTGGAGCAACAATGTTGTCTTGGACTTTGTCATGATATGAATATGTATTGGTCGAAACAGGCTAAAAAGAAAGAAAAAAGAAGGTAGGATTTTATTGTTTGTTTGCATGTAAACGGAGAAAGAAGGACTGCCAATAATGATTGGCCTTATTTCTTGTCAGTCTTGATCTTCTTGTTGTCTTTGAAGTAATTTGTGATGGTACCATTGGTAGCAGCAGCGGGGTAGTGCTTGATCCAGGTATCGAACAAGGCCATGGGTTCAGGGTAATCTCTGCCAATTTGACACTTATATTTGGCTTGATCTTCTTTGGTCATGAGCCATGGACAATGGATGAAATGTGTAGGCAGATGCTCCAGTTCAGGACACCAAAGCCTAATGTAGTCGCCATCAGCGTCATAGTCTTTGCCTTGCTTGATGATGTTGAAATGTCTGAAGCCTTCACGAGGATCGCAACCAACACCAGCGACTAGAGAAATTCGAATATTGTTAACATTCTATCACCAAAATACGCGTGATGGATCATCCTTACCATACTGCCAGTTGCCATAGTTGGAGTACACATCATGGTCCAGAAGCATAGACTCAAAGTACTCTGCACCAATACGCCAATCAATCTCAAGGTCCTTTGCGAGGTAGCTAGCAACGTTTTGGCGACCACGATTATTTAAGAATCCAGTGTACAAGAGCTCCCTCATACAAGCATCGACAAAAGGAGTTCCCGTTTGACCATTGCACCATTTATTGAACTGGTCGTCATCAGACTTCCAAACCTTGTCAGTATAACTATTCTTTGGCTTGGGCTTTTCGTCAACATGCTTCTTATCATCCTCTTTGGCTAAATCTGACTTTTCCATGTTTCTGAATCCATGCAACATGAAAACTCTTGAGCCATAGCCAGCTACCAACAATCTGAAAAAGTCTCTCCATAACTACGGCAACCATTCACTGTTACTGATGCAACTTTTCAGACTACTACGCAGCATTTCTAAAAACTTACCAACTCAAAGCGTACCCAATAGATACCGTCATCGTCCCCTCCAGCCTTGACACTGCGCTTTCTCTTTCTTTGTTGGTTGAATTTATCCATTTGGTGCCAAATCAATCGAGGCGACAAACATCCATGAGCCAAAAAGGCAGAGAACTTAGTAGAGTATTCTGTACCAATCATGCCATTACGTGTGTGTTTGTAATCATCCACAGCGTGTGTTTTAAACACGTAACTATTGAGTCTATCCAAAGCAGATTGCTCACCACCCTTCCAAGGAAACGCGGATCGAGAGTCTGATTTGACGTGAATGTCCTTGTACAACTCTTCAATGTGTTTATAACCGTCTTTAGCATGCTCAAAATCCCAAGCGACTTCAGGGAATGCAGGCAACTTTTCAGGAATGTCCAGTGGAGCTCGAACAGGATGATCCATCTTTTCAATTCTCTTGCGGAAATGAGTATACACCTTGTAAGTGCGTTCACCAACAAAATCCAAATCGTCTGGATGAACCATCATTGAATCATGATAGTACTTGACATTGTCATTCATGGATTTTGACAGGGCCTTTTCCACCATCAGCTCCTCATAAGCGTACTAAAACACACCAATATGTTGGAGCTAAATCTTTTCAAGTAGTTTGCTATACACCTTACCTCCTTGGGTGCGTGGATATTCTCCAACTGATACTTTTTGGTGGATAAGTACTTTTCCAACTTTGGAAACACTTCCTCTGGACGCCCAAAGAGGATCATTAAATCACTACCTCTTTTAACCAATTGCTGCTTGAGATCCATGATGGATTCGTAGTAGAATTTAGAACGGAAGCCCTTGACACGGTCGAGTTTAAAGAACCATGTCTTGGGAACAGCGTTGTCGCCTTGGTTCTTGAGGATACTGATATCAATCATACGCGGATCAATGCAGACGACAGGCAAGATGTCAGCATCCGCCTTTGCTTTTAGAGCGTGGAATAAGGATTGATTGTCGTGCACTCGTAAAACGTTGCGGAAGAAGCAGATTTGAATAGACTTTGAAGCTGTCATTTTCCTTCTTTGTGTTATGTATATAAAAAGAAAAAGGTAATTCTGCAACCTGCGTGATGTTAGGCCTCTTTTTATATTAAAATCCTTCAAATCAATAAAAAAGATCGAGATCGGATCGTCAATGAAGCAAACTCGATGAAACTTTTTTATGCCTTTTTTTTTCCAACTGGTGCAAAATCAATGGCTATAATGAAGTTTATTCCTGCTAAAGCAATTCCAAGGACTTTAACAATCCTTCACTAGCTCTAGTCACTTGTCTAAAATTATGCTCAAATCCGTCGTTTCCGCCATAATAAGGATCTTCGATGATGAGCTCGCCTTGAGGGTCGTATTCACCGAATAATTTGACAACTGCCTTTGAACCCTTGGGTGCAAGTCTCTGTTTGTAATGCCAACACCCCCCAATTACGTCAATAATCAGAGTTCCTCAAGTTGAGATGATGTTAATTTACCTTCAAATCGCTCAAATTAGATTCATCCATGCAGAGAACATAATCAAAATCATCAAAATCCTTCTTGGAAACCTGTGATTTCGTAGTTAAATCTCTGGTTATATACTCCCACTTCCTTATGATCCATTTTTTATGTTTACCTTTCTAGCCTTATGCTTGACGGGTACCCCATGAGATTTACAACATGATGAGCTACGGCTATCGGGAACACTACCAACCTATTCAACCTGTCAAACAACAACCTTCTATTCAATCTATCGATCGCCACTTACATGATAAGAAGCAGTGCCTGCAGAATCAATCTTTGTGATTTTATCTTCGAGATTGTGCTTTTTCACTGTATGGGCAAACACAGCTTCGGCCATGGGGGAACGGCAAATATTGCCTATGCACATATATCCTTCAGTAAGTAACCTTCATCTTTTTCCTTCTTCACTGCATTGATGGTTACCCAAACAGACAAATAAAACACTGATAGGTTCGTTTGACATCTTTTCACTGTGTGCGGAATAAACGAAAGAAAAAATAGCCCAAGAGGCGCGCAATTTGTAGTTTTATGTAAAATGCAAAATCCTTTTCAGCAACCTCTTTTCCAGGTTTTACATCTCCGAACGAGAGGAACACAATATCTGTCAATCATTGTTTGGTTCCTGCTACATGTGGGATTCATGAGTCATTGATTTGCGCATTAGTAATATTCAATTCAAGGCTACGTGGAAGTAGCTCACATAGCTTATGCCAATCATACGTGGTACATTTCGTATGTTGTTCAATATTGACTGCATGGTACATGGTACTACTAATAAATGAAATGTAAGGAAAAGAGGGGGGGGGGGGTGGGTTCTGTAGAAGAGGAGGACGTTATTATATACCCACTGAAAAATAAAGTGTTAGCAACTTGTCAACTTCAAGTTGTGGATCCTAATGGTCTTTCATATCAATTGTCACTAGTAAAACAAAACACACAGAGATATTCATTGCATTTAATAATGAGAGTCAAGAAGTGCATTTGAAATAACACATTGATAGCAGTAAGTCAGTTTCCTTGGAAAAAAAAAGCGTATTCAATTATAAGTCTTGATATGGCTGCAAACATGTTGAACTCTTGGATAAAAAGCACAAAGTGATCTACAAGACACAAACGCTAAACATACTTTTTTCAACAGCAATTGTTGCATAGTAGTTGAGCATTTCTTGCTATTTATATGAATTGCTTTAAAGCATCTTTCTGATGAGTTACAACTGTTTTTTTTTTTTTTTAGTAAACTCTGGTTGAGTTATCAGGGACCTTTCAAAAGCAAGGTTATATTGCAGTTTTTATGTCGCTTCCATATAGCATCAAGCAAGAGGGGTCTTTCCTCTTATTTCAAGAAAGCAGCAGAGCCAGAGGAGATGCATTACAGGCCCCCCAAAGAACACTCAATCAAGTATTTGTATTCCTCAATCATCGTAGAAAGATCCCTTATCAAATCAAATGAGCGGGATATCAAAGTCGCTTGCTACTGTGATGATGATGATGGTCTGTGGCATGATGATTTCATGCAAAAAATGATTGCACGGACTGCAAATATTCATGCAATCTATACCACACTGTATTTTAACTTCAACTTGAATGGGGTACAAGAGGTCATCCGAGAAATGAAAATTTTAGCACAAAAATTTATAAGCACTGGCCTATTGTAAAATACTAATTCGACTAGATTACATGTTGTCGCATGTAGATACCAAGCAACGGATAACGAAGGTTATTCCATTTATGTCTAGCCATTTGTTTTTCACCATGGTTCATGCTTGGGTTTTCAGTATATGATATCCAATCTTGTTAGAGTAGTTTGCTTATCTTTCACATTGAACATGAGCTTTTCAAGGCGCAATGCAGAGCCATATATCCATGGTATTCTTAGCTACGCCAACGGTTACTCAAATCAGCAATTGCCAAGAATAACGGTGCTTTTCCAAGCCCTGAGTGCAGAGTATATCGGCACCTCTGCAAGCTTATATATCAGGAACCACTCGCTGTTCCTGAATTCCATTTAGAGAGAAAGAAAAAAAATCATTCGTCAAAAATAACATGTTTACATTGCACAATGATAACCCTAAGGTCCCCCCTTTCTACCCCTCTCATCACCAACTATTACTATGCTTATGTGACTTTAGCCCGATTTACATCTTGTATAAATACAAGTATTCCCAACCATCTTTCATCTCTTTCTCTTTCTCGCTGTATTCTTTTTTTCATTAGAAATCGAAATCAATTAGCTGGTATTATATTATGGATTTAAACATTTGTCTTTATTGCGAAAAACAATTGAACAAAGATGTAAGTTGTCTAATATCTGTAGAGTGAGATTTATTGTTAATTAGACTACGCTAGAATATGAACTTTTGTTCTTCTGTTTGCCAGACAAATGAGGCATCTAAACCTGCGTATAATAATTCTGCTTCTTCCTCGAGCTTTCCATCCTACGCTCCTTCACGACTTATTGCCAATGTTCGATCATCTAGTACAACTAGTCCTAGCTATGAGATAGCTTATCATCGACGTCTTTCCTTTTCGTATTCAACGTCGCCTTCATCTTTATCATTTTATCACTACCCCATAGCATCCTCTTCCTCGTCGTCATCGTCGTCTTCATCCTCAGCATCAACCTTATCAAATTCCATTAAGCATGATTCAATGAAACAACAACTTTCATCATGGGAGACATCCCCAAGATATCATCATCAACAGCAAAATGTATATACAAACTACCTCTTTTAAGCAATACCAACAAATGACTAAAAATACCACTCAAAAATCAGAAAATTCATGTAAAAACAAGTATCCCTTCGACTCTCTTTTATTCCTTCTATACATATATATATATATAGCATATTCCCCTAAAAAACAATATAAAAAACTTGTTGGTGATAATACAGCTAAATTGTAACTTGTCATGTACCACCCTTTAGTAGTAGTTTGTGAGTGAAATATTCTCACTGGCCCTTTATCTTCCTTTATACCATGAAAACGACGACCTCTGCCAACGTTGCAAGCCTCTTGTGATTCATGGTTTGGCTCTCTCTTGTATTGATTAGAGTCAATGGTTTGAACCAAATCACGCAACATTAAGCTATATATCATGATTTCTCATTTCAATAAAAAAAAAAAAAGAAAATCATAAGATCAAAATGTAAATGTAACTCTATTTAAAATGCTGTAGAGATATTGTGCATAAACCTGTCCATTCCCTTCAAGAGGGGAGGGGGAAAGCTGCAACGTTTATGTGAATGTCTATACATTTATCAAATCCCTCTGCTTGGGCCGAGAAATTGATATCTCTCGTAAACAAAATAGGCTCATTTTGATGTAATTCTCGGCGTAGAATTCGGTCCTTACACAGTGTATATATATAAAAAAAGTACTTTAAAAAAAAGTTATCGTCATTTGACATTTTATCAGAGAGAACCGTGTGTGTAAGTTAAACTCAAAATAAATGCACGTTGTTTTTGTGTATGAAACTTGTAAAGAAAACAGAGCCAACACTATATTCATACCAATCGTGTAACTGTTTATAATACAACAGTGCTTAATTTGCTACTCCCATTTTATTCATTAGTACTCCTTCATTTTGGGCGTTTCGAGATATAAACGAGTACGAAACGAGAAATTTCTGTTGTCATGGCAGCGCATCATACAGTGAAAATCAGTCATAATTAGGTAGTGTGCGTTTTGGTCTTTTTATGACAATGACAACAATCAAAGTAGACGTTCAATGCTATGATTCAAGCTTCCAGTCAACTTGTTCGCAGGACCAATCAATAGTATAATGGTCACTATTTTGCGGTTGTGAAAGGCGATGCCCCAAGTTTCTGACTATCATATCACACCCTTTCCTTGATTTTTTTTTTCTTCTTCTACACGTAAAAATATAAACACAACACATGCTACCTGAAGACGAGTTAGATTTCGAAGACTTTGGAGATTTGGGAGATATCGATGGACCTGAGCTCACAAATGAAGAATTGGAAGCGTTGGAGCAAGAGCTTCGTTCTGAGAATGTCTCTACGTTAAACAAGCTCGAAGAGGACAAAACACCTGCTGGAAAAACAACACCTTCTATCACCACCACTACTGAAACAGCTGCAACAGCCAAGGCAACAGCTGCCGAGGCCCAAAAAGAAAATCAAGACACTGTAAATAATACATTAGAAGAAGGCGAAACACCTAATGATAGCCCAGCTGCTCCAAGCAAGCCAACTGACTCACAACATCGTTCTTCAAATCAACAACAACAGCATCAATCAACATTCAACAACTACAACAATTACAAGAATAATGGGTACCATCAAAATGGGTTTTACGGTCAACAACAATCAATGCCAATGAAGTAGGTTTTAGTATTTTATTTTATTTGTTTATCACCCTTCCACCTTGTTTCTTTTCACTCTTTTGATTTGACGCGCTTATGCTGTATCCCTTCTCTCTCTCTCTCTCTCTCTCTCTCTCTCTCTCCCTCACTCTTGAATCCATGTTGAAAAAAAAGAAACACTGTCAGCCCTAAAACGAAGATTATGGGTATTTGCACGCACACACACACATTGATTTCTTTTTTCCTTTGACATATTTATGCATTGATATATTCATTTTGTTTATTCCACTTTGTATTCATTTTTTTATAGTAACATGTTTCCACAATATCCGCCATTCTCAAATCGCATCTACGTGAATCCAAAATTCAACAAAGGGGCTGCTTCTCAACAAATCCAGCTTCAACAGCAACAACAGAGACAGTTTATGGAACTGGAGGCACATCGCATGCTTTTAATGCAAAGACAAATGCAAGTACAACAACAGCAAGAACAGCAGAGATTAGCTGAATTGGATCAAAAGCGACGTGAAGCAGCTGAACATCTGAAAAGAAAGCGGGAGCAAAAGAACCCTGAGGTAATTGTCTCATGCTATTGTGCGCACTGTACAAGTATTCATGATTGGTATAGACCGGTGAAAAGCGTAGTAGACCAGAGGAAACTGACAACAATAGCGATCATCGAGCCGCTAAACGTATAGAAAGATTTGCACCGTCTCCTGCTGGTGGCATCACCATCAAAGGTGTAGCAGCAGCTCGTCATAATAGCAACTTACCGCCCAGAAACATTCCCTATCAACCACCAAACGAGAGAAAAGTGTCGATTGAAAGAGGAGTATCTAAACCATATGACGGGAAGCCCAGTATTACAAGCCGGTTAGGAAAACCTGGCAATTCACCAACTACTTCACTATCAGCAAAAGCAGCACCTACTCCCAACAAGAACTCTCCTGCATCCATCGCAGCGACTCCAGTGTTGCCTATTGTCACCAATGGCAAGTCGAATACACTTATCATTAAAGGCCTGGGCAAAGATGCGAAGCTACAAGATATCCGTGATATGGCAAAGGGTGCACATGATGTGAAATTGGATTCAAACGCTAGTTCAGCAACAGTTGTATTTCCAAGTGTTGAGTCAGCTGTTACTTTTCGAAGAAAATACAACAGGTAAGATTGAAATTGGTATCTCTGGTCATCCATGGTACTAACTGCTCTCTATCAGATTTCAAATGGGTGATTCGCACATCAACATTACATTTCAAAAATAAGGCGCAATTTGCAATATAAACGACTTTGTATTCGAATAAACTGTATTTAAAAGAAAATTGGTAAAAGTTTGGCATCGCAAGCATGATCTTTGTACAAGCTAGATCTACTTGAATTGCGCAATACATGGTATTTTAATTGGATGAGGAGCAAATGTTGATGCTTTGCATCTCGGCAAGGAATGTAATTCCGCCGTAAATCACTATTTAACCAGATGTCATGTCATTATGCTTATTTTATTCTTCTTTTACAACTGCAATCCATCGTGAACATGGCCTCAAACACAACAGTCATTGACAACCAAGACCAATTCGACCACTTTTACTCTCAAACCACCGAAAGCAAAGATAATAAAAATTCACAAATCGAAACGCTGATCATCACAAACGCAAAAGTGTCAAATGATCAGCTAGAAAATCTGCGTAAGCACTTGATCAATCTTAAAGATTTGAACTATACTATACCAGCTAAAGAAGATGTCGATGACGATGATGATGAAGACTCTGACGAAGGTGCTTGTCGTTGCTGTAGAAACGATAGATATGAATAGATCTACTAGTACAATAAATAAATGTAGCATTTCGAAAAGCTTAGAAATATAGTTTTCTCGTTTTGTTCGATCTAGTTCATGCAAATCTTGTATACGCTAGCCCTAAGCTAGCCCATGACCCTACAAAACCACGCATTCAAGCGTCCGTTAGCCTTTTTGAGATATCACTTCCGGACTATATTTACTATCCAGGTTTACATAAATACCATGCCCTAATGATCTCTTGCTATTACGCAGTAGGAGGGGTAGTGCTATTTGCTCAATTGAAAATTACTTGTTGCATCGAACACAATTATATACAATATCATGAAGGTGTGCATGTATTTTTGACAGCACACACTTGACAATTTAAACGGACGGATATGCAATTATACTGTGGGATCAAGTACTACAAAGCGCAGTAAGCTTCCATAATAACCGCGCTCTTGGTTGTGGATATAACTCTATACGGTGCTCCAGGCCTATATTAATGAGACCAACTCATATATGGGTAGACAACGTACTTGCATTGACTCTTACTACTCAGTAATATGGTAAAATACAACCAAAATTGGATGCATTTGACGAGTAATATCTCGAGCTAGAAGCTGTCTTAAGCCTCCAGAATGGCACCAAACAATTGCTCTCGTCTAGCTGTTACTTTCTGATGCATTTTCTCAATTTTTTTTTGGAGCTGAAAAATCATTGATGGAAGTCGCCCAAACCATGAGCTACCCCTTTACTGAAATATCGAAATTCAATTAATCGCGTTTTTTGCCCTAAAAATGAAGACTTTTACTATGGCGTACATAAGATCAAATTGATTCTAGAGATCCAGAGCAACATATGAAATTGCTTTTGAAAGATCTTTCTATGTGAGATTTCGAGATTTTGGCAATAAACCACTTTCGATATTTTTGAGGATTGCTCAATGTTTTTGGTTAAAAAGCTGAATGTAACTAGTATCATTAGATGCGCTGTAAAAAGATACCCTAAAGTAGATTAGAAAGTACGGTACGGCGGACACAACTTATATTGTTGAATCTGGCAAAAACGATTTTCCGTCGTCAAATCCAGACGATTTTGGTATTGTGAGACGAAAGTGAAAATGGGATTTAAACTCAGACAATACAGCTGCAAAATGCCTTCTACATGAAAGCAATTGATGTTCTTAGTAGTTAGTCCTGCGTTGATACTATGTGATGTGAGTTATTTAGGTAAAGACCACAGAATTTGAAGTTGGTAAACTATTGCTTGCTTTACTCATTGTTCATTGTCCAAGGTTGTAGCCGTTCTTTGATGGTTGGCAAGCTCTTGTCAGTCTTACAAAAATGAAGGAAGAAAGGCACTTTCAGTCATCAAAATATGCTATATTGACTAGCTATTGATTACACAATGTGCCTGAGTAACGGCTAGCTATGCGAAATATAATGTATAGAGTACAATACCTTTGCATAATATGCTGAAGCCTGTCATTTTTAAGGGCTGACTTCTCCCTTTGTGTGTTATTCCAGATCGTCAGAATGGCATAGAGCAATTGCTCTCGATTCCTGTCAATTCAAACACAAATTCCCCGGTGCAAGTAGCCGCAAATGTCAGGAACAAGAATATTCTTTGTGCTCAAGGATCTGAAGGATACATTGGACATCACTTGAGCCAAAGCGGCAACAAATGATGTCGTATAAAGTGATTGAGGGTGTGCATAAATTCCCATTTAGAATCATGGAAAGTGAAAGAATATCAACATGCGTCATCGCAATAAAATTTAAATGGCCGTAGTGTCTACTTTGATACAAGAGAACGCGTCTGTACAAAAGAAAAGCTTTCATCTTTCTTTCGTATTAAAAAAACTTTTTTTTTTCTATAACCATGCCTCTCCATCCTACTGTTCTCTGGGCCCAAAGAGCCGATGTTCTCTACTTGACTGTTGAAATCTCTGACATCAAGGTAAGTTATTGTTGCTGTTGTTTATATATTGTATTTTTGATGGCTTACACATTAAATTTTCTGTAGGAGCACAAGATTGATTTGACCGAAACCAAGCTTAAATTCACTGGTGTTGGTGAGAAGGAGCAAAACCAATATGAAGCCGAGATTGAGTTCTATGGTAATGTTGACGTTGAGGTAAGTTATTCTACATTGCACTGAGAAGATTTCCGAAATCTTATACCACATAATATGATCAGAAATCCAAGCAACACTTAACAGCCCGTAACTTGACAATGGCCATTTACAAAAAGGAAGAAGCTTGGTGGCCCAAGCTTCAAAAGGGCAACAAGCTCAATTTTGTCAAGGTTGATTTCCAAAAGTGGAGAGATGAGGATGATGAGGATGAGGAAAGCCAACAGCCTGATCCCATGGGTGGTTTAGATTTCCAAAGCTTGATGGCTCAAGCTGGTGCTAGCGGTGGATTGCCCAACATGGACAACATGGTAAGATTGTAGATGTTGATTCTTTTGATGAACTTGAGCTGATATTGTTCCATTAGCCCGAAGGAGATGACAGCGAGGATGAGGAAGAAGAAGAGTCAGCAGCAAAGAACTAAAAGAAAAGAAAAAAGACTCGCTTTATCATCACCATCATTTTTGTCAAATTTGTAGATCGAGATAATAAATTAAATATTACGAGAAACACATTTGAAAATCATTCTATATGGAAGCTGGACACCTTATGCATCGCTTCTCAATATAGTAGCACATGTTTGTCTTGAAAATTTAGCTTGTGACCCAGTATCAAAATAGTAGAGCTTACTCAAATACTTCGAGGAAGCCATGTTTTAAGCAACTGCTATAATGGGATACTTTAGTCTGTCGTTTACTTGTTGGCGTGGATGGTTTTTTTTTTTCTGGAAAGATCGATTTTCCTGGATCATTGCCATTGAAGACAAATTTTCCGCCAACGTCCTTTTTTTTTTTTTTTTTTCTACAAATCAGACTATTTAGATGGTAACACTCTACGTGTTCCGTGCCTTTCACAGTGTTAGATTGGTTCACTCGCAATAGTACGCACAGCTGCTAGCGACAAGATGACGACGACCGAGTACAACAGGATTTACATGTCTGTTTCCAAATACGGACTCACGTTCCAATTCTAAATGGGAAATGCGGAGATACACAAGAAAACATTAATAATGATAGAAGCTTTCGTTCAAATTGAATGATGAGCGTGTGTGCGTGTGTGTGCGTGTGTGTGTGTACTATTGATTCGGATGAAAAAGGACTTAGCACTCCCTTTTGACTGTCTTCCCATAAACACATTATCTTTTTGGGAGGGAAACGAATGAAACAATAGATTTTCTCTTTTCCCTCTTTCCTATCCCCTCTTCCTTCTTTTGCTATACAAACAACATGGCTGAAGGTTTGTTTACTACTTTACTATACTTGTATGAAAATTCATGGATTTGAGATAGAAATCAAGCAAAAGCTCAAGATGGATGAATTGAAAAAAAGATTCAGAGAAGTAGAAGGAGTAAGAAGCGAGTGTTAAAAGGCTTTCCTTGGCTCAGGTTACTTATGGTTTTAACTAGGAAAATGATCTGCTGCAAGAGAAATTAAATCGAGCACACAAGAGCATTAAGAGACTTCGACTGGAAAGAAGGTAAATTCCATCGTCTGCATGACAAGGACGGCAATGCTAACGTTTGGAATCAAAAAGTATTTTGCTGGAAAGAATAGATAAAGGCTTTGAGAATGGCAGCGATTCTGATACAAATTATGATTCATTGTCACAGAATGACTTGGTCATGAATAAGGTGAGTTTCTTTGTGCTGTGTGCCTAGTACACGTGTATTAATATATACGGCAGATATCAACACAACATCACAACCACAAACATTCTAAACAAGCCGAAAAGAACAGCAGCGCAACGAATACAACTGTAATCAAACCACCAAAAAAGAAAAAAGATCCAAATGCGCCTAAAGGCCCTGGAAATGTGTTCTTTATATTTTGCCGCCATGAACGTGATAAGATCAAAGAAGAGAATCCTGAAGAAAGCATCGGAGACGTTACTAGACTATTAGGTCTTAAATGGAAAGGATTGACGAGAGAGGAGAAAAGGGTTAGTGTCCTGAGCATGTAAACAATACTTGCGAAGTATGACTAATGGGGCCAAATCTTTGTAGGTGTACTACGATATGTTCAAACAAGAGATGGACGAATATGAAGAGGCTATGAAAGTCTACAAGAATAATGGCGGTGCTAGTGGTGTTTTACCTCTGGAGGAAGATGACGCTCCAAGAAGCCAATCTGATCCTGCTGAAGAGTTGGCAACAGAGTCTTTGATATCTTCTCCGGCATCTACCAATACTGAAAGCATTATGCAACAGCCTCAAAGTGATTATCAACAAGATGAACATGTGTTTGATCGTAGCTCTCATCATAGCTACATGACAGATGCGCATCAACATCATCATCAGCCTCTGTATCAATCACAACCAACAGATTTCATTTCAAATAATCAAGAGAGCCATTTGATTCAACGCCATCCTCCACCACCACCTCCTCCCCATCACCGCCCACATTCTCATCCAATTCAACAACAACAACAACAACAACAATCGCTCCAACCAGCTTTTATCGATAATACTCTTCAAAAACCTGTATTGTCACCACACCCTCCTTCTGCTCCATATGACCGCTTCTAAACACTTGTATTTCTATAATGATGTAGTACCGCAATTTTCTCCCTGACCTCACCCCATTCCTTTGAAACACTATTACTGAGATTTATCGTATCGTAAAATAAACTTGCTTGTATGAACAAACATATGCGTTGCACTGTTGAATTCAGAAAAAAGATGCTTCGCTTATAAGATACAGCTAGGGTAAGTAAATCAAGTTTGGTAATGGTTTGCATATCAAATATTGGCTGGAGATGAAATGAAAATGGCACTTGCTGATCTTCTTCTTCTTCTTGGGTCTCGATGATGAGCAAACAAAGACGAGCTGCAGACAGTATGCGGATGCTACATTAACTGCAATGTGTTTGCGTGCATACAGTGGTCGTCAATGTGATACATGATTCACTGTATTTAGGGAGTGCGTATGTATAATATGTAACGATTTTTATTGTAATAATTAAAGCAAGCGAGAAATTAATTGAATGAGAATACATGTATTTATATAGGAGGAAAAAAAAAGACAGCTTGAGAGTTTACTTGACATTGTTGTACTTGGGGTTACAGTTGACAGTGACAGATCTGACTGTAGCGCTAATAGTTTCTCCTGAAGTCCAGTTGATAGGTCCTCTGGCCCATTGAGTAGTGCCAGCTTCAGCGCTGGAATCCCAGAGACCGATTTGAACAGTACTAGAAACATACATGTGAGTACAATGTTTATGATTTATGAGATGATGACCTACGCAGCATGGGTGGGGTAAGTGCAATCGCCCTTTGCATTACAGTCGTCCTTGTTCACAACAGTACGGATAAGTTTCTTGTCCACGTAGAATTCGATCTTCTCGGGAGTCCTAAAAATCAAATCAGCAGGTTAACAATTGAAACCCGAATTTGGACAGCAGCTCAATCTCACCAGTTGACGGTATAGTTGTGGAAACCAGAGGCAGTGTTGACAGTGAGTGCGCTATCAACACTGTTCACATTGTAAATTGGGTTAGAGCCATAGAAGAAGTTAGTTTGTACCTTGTCGGTAGTAGCTGTGCATGATGACAGGGCCACGTTAGAGTTTTGGCGGTTATGATTTGATGTGAAACTTACCACCAAGCATTTCAAAATCAATTTCATCGCCTCCAGGGGCCATAAGCACAGCAGCTGTGACAGCACCAGCTTTGCCTGCAGCTTTAAGATCGAAAGAAACACTGCCGTAATGCATCAAAGTAGAGTAGATAAAGTTGGTAGAAGTGGGAGAGGCATACTTATTGTATGGGAGGTCTATAATAATGGGATTATGTCAAGAACAAATACTCATTGTGAGGAATAAGTTACATACTGCCATCAGATGAATTGGTCATTCTGACAAACTTTGCTGGAGGCTCAAGAGTCATGACAAGACCTTGGTCAGTGATCTTCCAGCCCTTGGTCATATTGCGTTCTTCAGTCCAACTACCAAGGCCTTCAGAGAATTTGGTGGTGCCTGAGGAACATTGATTCAAGGTAGCAGCAGAAGCAACGGCACTGAAAAGAGCAACAGCGCAAAGAGAGATATTGGAGATATACATGTTGCAGGAAAGATTTCTATGAACAAAAGAAATGTAGGTGAAAAAAGAGAGACTCATTCGACCTATGGCCCTATTTAACCTTTTTTTTTTTGTTTTCCATCTAAACTTCCATGTGGGTACTGAAATGGGGAGGGGGGATCTGATTTTTTTTTTTTTTTTTTTTTTTGATTCAGTTGATACAAGATAGTTCTAGTCATAAAGATGAGATGATTATTCAGGCCATTATATATGTCTACTGTATTTGATTTCAATGTTGTTATCAATGTGCAGCTATTTACTTATGGCGTCTGAACTCGTAGCATGTTCAATCGTGTATCAGAATCAGACAATGGCTCATTCCACCTGCTTGAATTAAAGATAGCAATGGCATTTTTTTTTTGCTAATAAAAGATGTTACTAAAAATAAGGTGATATTTAAATTTAAGAGCCAAGACAAAGAAACAAAATGGGCTCTTTATAGGCCATGTTTAATCTCTTGAGAGTGTAGCATTTTTGACTCTCACATCTTTGGTGCTACGGTTGTCAAACTCTAATTTTTTGACAGGCATCACCTAATATCAAGCAGTAAGTGATGGCATGGGATGTTAGCACATTTAGAACATATACCCAGAGCTTCCCTGAGCTAAAAAGAGAGGCACATGTATACTTTTTACATGTGATGACAGTAACGCCTATAACTAATAAAGATTCAAGAGTATAACACGGCTAAAATCTACCCAAGTTTTTTAAAAAAAAATGGGATTTTGGCCTTAATTAGCGTGGAATTCGTTGTAAATAAGCTCACATTCTATTAATATCCTTCTGGATCATAACCCAATGAAGCGGTAAGATCTGATGTACAAACGCACTCGAAAATACCAGAATTACAGGACAGAGAGAGGGGGAAATCTAAAACCCAACAAATGCAATTGTTAGTGCCAAGACCTTTTATGTGGTATTGTACTTCACACGCAGGCAAATCGCAAAAACATCTTTTTTTTTTTTTTTTTTTTTTTTTTGCTCACGTATGTATGTGTGAGAGATTTTTTTATTTTTACAATTCTCATCATCACGCCATGAAGGACCTTCTAGAGCTACCTGTTTGCTTATTTTGATGTAACCATGATTGTCAAACCGTGTCATTCGGTTATCTCATTGTTACCGTCATTATCAAGATTGCCCAAAGCGGTGGTCAGTGCGCAGTGAGCTCCGAGGATAGATATACAAATCCGCAATCCACATTGCTTCGAGTACTTGCAATGTATAGTTCAAATGCTTGATACAGCTCTCTAACAATAATATATGCATCTGGTTTTGCGATGTTAAAATGAGGACTGTAGATTATCAAGAGACATGTGTATCAACATCAGTAAAACACCACTAATGTGTGCATCGCCATCATCTTGCAGATCAAGAGCTATACAGCACATGTACGCATTACTGTTATGTAATTGTCGACCTTGAATTATCATCTTGGATAGATATAGAAATACATAGCAGGATATCTGCTCAACAGTACACATATGTATCAAACGCTTCCATTTTAACTTTTAAAGTCTGAAGCAGAACAGTAGCTCCGAATACATCGACCATCCACTTGGCATGAAGGGGGGGGGGGCAAAGTCTTATATTGCTCCTATTTGCCATGAAAAATCGAAGCTTCCAAAGTCCATGAATGTGCGCTACAAATACACTAATAAAGTACCTGCAAGGGACTTGCTTCTGCTGCCGCTGCTATGGAGATGGGAACTGCAAAGTATGTGCGCGCACACTAAATACTAACATTGTGCTATCATGATTTTTATTGTAATTTGAATCAAGCAAATCGAACTGTCTTTTTCTTTTTCTTCTCAGGTATATCACCCTCCTCTTGATGTGGTTCTGCTAATAAAGAAGCTTCTCCTTCAACAAACGGCGGTGATGGAGAGTGCTTTCTTTTTCTACTATCGCTTGTCTGCGCCAGAGATGCTTTGACTCGACGATGCTTTTCTTGATCCATTAATCTCATCTTCCAAGGTGGAATAGAGTCCATGACATCTTCATCGCCTTCTATATCCAGAATCATATCCGTATCATCTTCTTCTTCATGCTGACTTGCACTGCTAATGCTACTTTGCTCAAGATCGTCGCGTCCATCAAAAGCGCCAGTAAATGTTTGAGGCTCCTCTTGCATTGAATGCCCATCTTCTTCATCAGATGCGTCTACGTCAATATTGAATTCATCATATGTATGAGTCACTTCACTGGACAATGAAGAGAGTGGTGATTGCATCGATATAGTCAAAGGCTTTTCTTGGGTATAGTGTGTACTAGCATCTTCTGCTTCAGCTGGTGCAGATGGTTTCCTGGGCACAAAATCCAGCGGTGCGTCAAGAGGTACAACCTGTTGTCGGTATTCACCGGTTACTTTATCGTGATAAATGGATTCTGGCAACGGTACGAAATAAGCATGGTTCAAAATGTTGCGAAGCTTTGAATCCGCAAAGAAGTCGCCTCTCTTTAAGTTTTCCTTGTCTTCTTCCACCTCTACGATACAACACTAGTTTTAGTACAAAGCAAGCAAGAGGCAAGCTTGACATACCATCACCGCTCGATACCTGCTCTCTTCTTTTTAGTAACGCATCTTCAATTGTATTGCGAATGACCAATGTCTCAATGTACACTGGCTTGGTTTGTCCAATACGATGTGCACGTTTGATCGCTTGCTGCTCCATTGCTGTTTGCCACACAGGGCTGACAAAGAAGACGCGAGTAGCCGAAGAAAGATCAATCCCGTACGCTGCTTTTTGCACTGCCATGATAATGACATTTGCATTATCTGATGTGTTGAACGTCAAGATCATTTGAGACCGCTTTGCGTGGTTCTAACATGTATGGCTATTCATTAGTGACATAGGCTATTAGCGCCGAATAATGCTTTACCAGTTTGTTATCTTGGTACATGAGCACACGCACTCTTGCAAGCTCTAAAGCGAGGTATATTTCATACATTTCATTGTAGTGTTGCGAAAAGATGATGCACTTTTCAGTAGCCTGATATTTACATATTTGATTGACGAGGTAGTTGATTTTGACACTTGAGCTGGATAGCACTCGAGCGTCAGAGAATGCATTTCGAGTATAGTAGGTGAATTGCCCTTCTTGCTGTTGTAGCTCTTGCTTGTCGTTGTTGTCCTCATCCATCCTCATGTACGATGCTTCTTCCGCCGGCTTTTCAATGTTGTTGCTACTAATACTATCATCACCGCCACCAGGCAGCACTTTACCAGATACATTGGGCTTCTTCTTTTTCTTGTTGAATTCAAATTCTTGTACACTCACTAATGTTTGGTCTGATCCATTGTAGACAAACAAATCCTTGGTTTCATCATTTTTCGCAGCAACAACGATATCCATGGCTTCAAACACTCTTTCTGCACTCACAACGCAAAAATCATTCCAAGGCAGTGTTCCTAGAGGCTCATAAGCGCCATGATCCCCTTTGAGCCAGCCCCAAGTTTCTTTGAACAAAGGTGGTAAGCCTTGTACAACGTATGACGGAGCATGCTGACCCATCATGCACATAAACATCCTGTTATCCAATGCATGAAAGAGTACTTGACGGATCTTGACAAGGTCCTTGTTCTCATCACCGTAGTCTGATTTACCTTGCTCCACGTCCAAGCATTTTTCAACGCAGTTATCATACGCCATTTGCAACAATTTGAGATCCACAGAATGCCAGAGACAGCTTTGCCATAAATTGAATACTGTCTCACGTAACGCTTTATGGTTTTTTGCAGTAAATAGATAATCGGGACCTTCTCTTTTGGATAAGATGGCATTTAGGCTGATCATGGCAATTTGGCAATTGTGTGCGATCCATTGATAGTAATCGAAATCGAGATACACAGTCTTCTGGTACAAGGGAGGCAGAGTTACTTCTTTTTCCATGTCGATGCGTTGATTTCTGACCATGGTGCGTTCCATGATGCTTGTTAGCTTTGTAATGGCCCATGGTTTTCCCTCCAAAAATGGCTTGCTGACCATTTTATTCCATAGTTTCTTGTTTGACTTGAAAGGTTCCATATTCAACGCTTGTCCGAATAAGGTCCCTAGTCTAGACACAATACACACAGAAATCAAAACAAACACACACACTTGAGAAATACTGTCTATACCTATTTAGATCGTCCATTTGCGACTCTTGTCTGGTTCTCATGGAGGCTGATTCAGTCAAATTTTGAGTCGGGGTGCCCGTACAAACCCATTTCCAGTTTGAAAATAGCTTGGATGATAGCTCTGATTGTCGGTTTTTTGATGATAATCGATGCCCTTCATCTAAAAAAAAAAAAAAAAAAAGAGCAATGTTTGTTTATATTGTTATCAAGAAATATATGGTTAAATTAATTTGTTGTACCAACTATCAATCTCTTCCAATGAACTTGAAGTAATGGCGAAGTATACTTTTCCACTTCTGTAACTGAACAAATGCAAGCTCTTTCTCGGGTGGAGCCAATGTAGGGACATTGACATACATGACCTGTTGGTGTTAGTATGCAAGATACTGAAATATGTATATATTTAGTACAACTTACTGCTAAAATCAAGACCACCTCTAGAGTTTTCAAGGGAGAATCTGTTCTGACTAATCAGCACTAGATCAGCGTCTGCTAATTCCATCGGTGCAGCGATCTTTTGTTTAATATCATCATACACCAAGAACCGCAATTGTCCATCTTGAATATGCTTGTATATTTCTCCTGTCCATTGTGCGACCAAGTTATCCGGTACAACAACCAGTGTAGCATTTGATACATACACTCTCAGTGTGGTGAAATTGGGTTCAATGCGGCGAGATCTTTCGTAATAATTTGTGGGTATATCTGTCCATTCATAGTAAATGGGATACTTTTGAAACCAATCAACGACTTCAGAAGGTAGTTGCTGTCTAATGGGCTTCCAATTGATACCTAGCTGCTGCATCATTTTAGCTGTAATTTCCTTTAGACTAGGAGCAGCACCCAGGGCAGGCTTTGGATAATCCGTTTTCAGTGTATGCGCATGATGGACTGGACTGGACAGATCTCTGGTTGCCATGATGGTTGCTAAGCAAATGCAAGTCTTTCCTGTACCCATATCTTCACATATGATACCACCTTGCGCATCTGGGATATACCTGGGTTCCAATGCAATTTCACCTGTCATTTGGTTAAAATAGTAATATGAATTATCCGTGGCTATTAATCTGACGATTTCATACGACTCCACTGTGGAGGGAGCTAATTCTCTTTGCAATATCTTCCATAAAGAGTGCTATGTAGAATAATTGAGTTGCATTGTCTCCTAAACTGCTTTTTCTTTCCTTCACCTTTTGATAGGTGTATAATCTAGTTTTCATGCCGGGTATTTCAACTCTTATGTCTTCATTTAGGAATTCCAAAATATCGGGATTCTCGCACCAATCTGATAAATGGTGATCAATGTGAGGTGAAGGTAAATGAATGAAGATATCCAATAGACTTGATGTTGATGGGATGTCCATTGTTGATTGGAATTCGGCCGTCGGATCAGGGGATCGATTGACAAACAACATCAAATCCAAAAACTTGCTTGGCTCATTTGATTTGTTTAAAAAGACTCGTATTTGGATGCTACACAGCATCGTGTCGAGTAGAGTGCAGTTTGTGCCGATAATGTGTGATTTCTCAAGGCGATAAATCAACTGCAATATCTCCAATTGGCGACCACTTTGAATGTACGGTTTGATTGACTCTATGGTAGTGATTTGCGAGTGATAATATGGCGTGTCGAACGGAATGATAATGTGCCCCGCATCAATAATGTTCATTTAAAGGAGTTCTATGTGTGTGTGAGTACAATAGGGAAAGAAGTCTGATATTTTTGTCCAGCCATTTGAAATGTGTACATGACTGTCTCTGATTACAAACAGTGCTTTTGTGCATTTGCATTTGACCAAAATAAATTTGCGCGCCATTTATTCCTTGGTTAATTCGACATTGAAGATACAAATATTATTTAAACCAAAAAAAAAAAAAAAAAACAAAAAGCACTTGTCCTCAAGGGGCAGTTTATAGTTGTTTAGAGGGATGAGTACAAGTGCTTCTTAATCTGTATCACCCGAAATATATACAAAAAATGAGAAAAAGGGAGGGAAACCATGAGAGTGCAGTTGTACTTCTTTAGCTATCGATAGCCTACATTCAAATACTTTTGTTATTTATCACATTTAACATGATTATGGTGGAAAAAAAAAAAAAAAGAAGGTTGAGACGCCGTTCAAAGAGCTTGTTGTTGTTTTGATTTAAAATTAGGCCTACAAATCATGTAACTTGCTTTTTTAGCATACAAGACATTGAACGGTTTTGACAACATGTCCTTCGTTTTGCAGACCATGGCATAAATCGATGCTATTCACCATATCTGTGAGAGAAAACCGAATGACTAGATTTGAGAGTGCTTCTGCTGCTGCTGTTGATGTTGTTGTTTATTTGATATGACATCGATCACACGCCTCAATTTCACCCCCTTTCACCCTTATTTTACCTCCTTCTTTGTTTCGTTTTCTCTGTTAAAGATGAATACAAAGGTGAGCCTCCTTAATTTCCTCTTTCTTTTTTCTTTTTTTTTCCTTCTTTTTTCTCTTTTTGCCCTGTTTAATATAGAATGTATAATCCATCAAATCAATCATCCATCATGCTATCGCCAATCATGAATAAACGTGTGTTTGATGGCGGTGAACATCCAGAGAATAGCAGCATTGCATTAGAAACAAGTCAGCTTATGATTCGATCTCCACCTCATCATGTCAATGCCGCCTCTTATCATCATCAAGGCCATCCTCCTCATCCTCATCCTCATCCTCCTTCCCACCATCATCAACTTCATCACTCTAATAAACGGCCCAGATATGAACCTAGCTGGACATTAGACAATCTCTGCACACATCCTTGTAGTCCACTCGCTGCAATTGACCTAGAAGTACATGAAACATTAAATGAGCTTATATAACAGTGTACTAACATTACAATTTCATATAGTCAATTTTTAATATGTCTACATTTCATCTCTTATCGCAAGACAAGAGGGACGAACTATGCTCCATGTTACCACAAGCCGATCAAAATTCCCTATTAAACCATGCAAATAATTATGAAAACTATCAACAACCATATCAGCATCACCATCATCATCAACCTCCTCCTCCTCCTCTTCCTCCTACTAATAACGAAAACTATAACCCTTCCTCTAACTTTCACAATAACTCTTCTGACTTCTTTTCGAAATCTGAAAATCCCATCTTTTGGAACTCGTTGACAGAATGGCAAACCATGCTTGGTCATGGCGACTTTGTAAATGCTGGATCTCCATTGCAACTATCTCCTTCTCCTCCAACCACAACAAACAATAGTAGTAGTAACAAGTCCACTGCATCTTATGGATCAAAATCACACAAATCATCCAGGGCAACTTGTAAAAAAGACAGATTCAAGGTAAAAACTTGCGTAAATGTCATCAAATGCGCATCTAACATTATTCACAGGACGAGGCATTTGAATCATATTGGGGTGAACTCATTGATAAGGATAAGGCGCATAATGTTGCAGGGTGAGTACAAAATGCCTATCGATGTCTAATTGCATTAAAATTAACCCATACACACACATTTTGCAGAGACTCCAAGAGCATCACACTAAAAGACATGTGCCGCAAAGGCTTGATTCGTGAGCAAGATGTGATTGTGTATAAACGCAATTTCAGTGCATGTAAAGTAGTTGTATCGAAATCAATGACGGTAAGAGAAAATATCGCACTATGCTACAATATGTTTATATTAAAACTCTTGTGTTCCTTACAGGTTATCAAAGCATGTGGGCTTTCTGGCATCTCTATCAAATTGGATAAAGAAATTTTTGAAGACTTTGAAACCCCAACTGCTCTGGAAACAAAGATTTTAGACCATCATGGCAAAGTGACAAAGGATAAACGTCCAAACGGGAATGCATTCAAGAGTATCCGTCTAATTCGTGGTGGTAAAGATATGGGAAGATTGTTTGATATTAGAAAAGATGGGTTTGGTGATCAATCTGGCTGTTAGTTGGATGTTTTGTTCTGTACAGCTCTATAAAATTACAAAATAGTAGTAGTACCTCTGATAGAGACAAAAACAAACAAACACAAAACAATCTGCCTTTCACACACACACACACACACACACACACACATTATTACTACCACACACCTTAAAATGTATACATTGATTCCCTTTGTCTAATTTGTATTTCACTACCTTATATGCCCATTTCTCAACCTTTGCATTACTATATCACTGCGCGCTTATTTAAATCATCATAAACACTAGAAAAAAAATTGCTATAAAATGTACCTGATTTCTTGAACTATTATTTCATTATAGTCCAACTAGTCAACGTGGTTCTTATTAAATGCAAACTATTATTAATACATGTCAAAACCATGAGTCTATTTCCTTGTTTCTACCCAAAAAAAGAATGTTCTGCCCCTTCATTTGTCAAACAATTCCTCACCTCTGCCCATCAAATCATCGAGTGATGGTAGTGGCTTATTGGCATTTCACAATTCAGTGACCTTTTTTCCACCCATCAAACTTCTCTTTTTTTCAATATTTCAAGCTTTATCCTTTCAATTCATTCAATCTATAAAACCATGTCACCTATTAGTAAAAAAGCCAAGAAGGAATCATCCGAGAAAGAGCTTGAAGGCTTCTTGTTTGGCGACACTACTGACGAATTATGGACAAAGACTGGACAAGAGCTCAATCCCGATCAAGCTCAAGACAGCCATGTTGAAGATGATGATGAGGAGGAAGACAATGAAGAGGTAAAAAGCATGAGCAAGGCTTTGGTTGAGGCTGCATATTCATCAGACATCTAGGCCTTCTTTTTTGATTCTGGACCAGTTACTTTTACAATGGATGCGCCAACATTAGGTGCTGACGGTTCTGACAGTGAAGTTGACTATGAAGCAGAACAAGAAAATGAAGAGGATGACGAAGAAAATGATAGCGATGATAGCGATGATAGTGAAAACAACGACAGCAATGCCGCTTGGGAAGATGAAGATGATAAACGCTTAAAGATTTCATTAACTGCTACCAACATTACAAAGAAACTTCGTAACGATGAGGAAGAGGATGTCATTGATGGTGCTGAATACACTCGCAGATTACGCAAACAGTAAGTATTCAGCTCAGACATCAGATAAAGAGTGGGCTATATTAATTACTCATCTGCAGATTCAACAAAATCTATCCAAAGCCTGACTGGGCTCGACTTCCATCAGAAATCAAGGCAGAACAACGAAAGCGTAAAGCATCCTCCAATAGCTCTGACGAAGAAGACGATGATGACATGGATAGAGATGAAGATGAACTGGACGACAAAACTAGATTAGACTTGTTGAAGAGTACAATGGGCATTTTAGAGAGACGATCAGGAAAGAATACCATTTCACCCAGAAGATTAGACATTTTGCGTGTGAAGAACGCCAACCGTGCAGTGCCTAGATCCTATGTAAGTCTTGCGCTGGTACTTTGGTGACAATATGAATTAACTGTTTGGTAGAAATTAATCACCTCTATTGCATTCCATCCCAACGCACAAGTCATGTTGACAGCCGGCCTCGACAAAACACTGAGATTATTCCAGATTGACGGCAAAATCAACCCCAAAATTCAATCTGTCATGTTTAAAGATATGCCCATCTATCACGCCGAATTTCACCCTTCTGGAGATCAGATCATTGTCAGCGGACGACGCAAATTCTTCTACATTTATGATATTCAATCTGGTATCATTGACAAATGTCCTGGTATCTGGGGAAAAGACGAAAAATCATTAGAAAAGTTCTCCATCAGTCCTTGTGGTCGTTATATTGCATTTCTGGGCTCAAGCGGCACCATCATCATTGTCAGTTATTTAACAAAGAAATGGTTCTGTGATTTGAAAATGAATGGCTCAGTGGATTCAGTGAGTTGGAGTGCTGATGGTACATTCATTTTCGGTTTTGGATCTGCTGGTGAGGTGTATCAGTTCAATGTGGTAGACAAAGAATGTGTCAAACGTTGGGTGGATGATGGTTGTATTGGTGCTTCAGTTTTGCGTGTTAGTCCCAACGAGAAATACTATGCTACTGGGTAAGCTGGCCATTGATATGAATGTATGCAAATTCTAACGCCGACTCCAATAGTTCATCCACTGGTGTTGTCAATTTGTATGATAGATCTGTCCTGGAACCCAACAATGCTCGACCTAAACCTATAAAAGCTATCACTAATTTAACAACAAGAATCAACAATATCGTATTCAACCATGATTCACAGTTAATGGTGATTGCAAGTCAGTCAAAGAAGGATCAATTAAGAGTGATCCATGTGCCCACAGCTACTGCCTACAGCAACTGGCCCACAGACAGAACCCCTCTCAGTGATGTTGTCGCTGTGGCCTTTTCTCCCAACAGTGATTATCTTGCAGTGTCAAATGAAAAGGGTCATGTTTTACTCTATACATTGAAGCACTATGCTCTTCAATAATAAACAAGTACATTTGCATCTGTAAAAAAAAAGCATATCAACTCTGCGCGCTAGAGTTAATTTATCAGTGTTTGACTAGTGTATACATTGATACTCTCAGATAAACCATTTCAATACCTTTTTCTTCCTCTTTTATATATATATATATATATATATATACAACATGTCATCTCTTAACCGTAACAATGGCTGGTCTCATCTGCCTATTGAAATACTATCAGCCATCTTTCAAGAAGTAAAATCTAGCACCTACACTCTTCAAGCATGTCAGCTTGCATGCAAAGGTTGGAGCGAAGCAGCTCGAAATGAGCTTTACCAACGTGTCCGTTTGGATTCAACCAATGTCACTCAATTCATCAACACCATTCAAGGCTCACCCATTAGGATTGGTGATGCAGTAAAGAGCATCTCATTCACTACTGATAATGCACTCTACAGAAGACTGTATGAGATTTTGGATGCAATCGTTCGCTACTGTCCAAACATTGAAATTTGCTATGCAGAAAAATATGGGAATGAAGACAACTTTGACATGCTGTTCTACGCTGTATTCGCGCTTCAATACAAGGCCACATTAACAGATTTATTTCTGGATGTCAGCTTTTTTAACGAATTCCTCTATACTGATAGTGGATTGCTTCCAATGATAATATACAGAACGGAAGATCCTAGGCCCAATATGGATCGCATGAAGAGGGACCTGGCTCTTTTGCACATTCAATTTGACCAATTCACAGCTTCGAAGACGGTAAATTTCATCAGATGTGTAGTTCCTGATCTGGATACGTTTGATACACTGATTGATCGCTGCTCTCCAAATGTGCACACGGTTTATTTCAGATACTTGAGTTTGTCAAGATGCAATTATTCCACAACCAACAATGTGAAGCTCAACACAAATATCAAGAAAATACAAATCAAAAAATCCGTGATAGCGGCCAATGCACTCAAGTACATCTCCCTCAAATTCAAAGCATTGCAAAACATGGAAATCTCAAACATCACCCACTATCCCTTTCAATTAATCAACGATAATTGCAAAGAATGGTGGGACCAGCTCTCCTGTCTTTGCTTGCCATTAGCTACATTTAAATTGTCCATTTCAAGCGATTATCCCCCTACTATAGGTTTCCTCAAAGCTTGTCTTGACATGTCTACCGTAACCGCAAGGGGTATGGAAGAGAGAATTATGGAAGTATCTTTGCACTCAGATCATTTACATCTTACGGAAGCAAGTTTGCACAAGAAACGCAGTTCTTTTCTGCTTGCTTTGAATTTCCCTAGAGGCTCCATCCCAACAATCATGACAGACCTATTCGAATATTTGCAAGAATTCCATCCCACCCAAGTCAATGGTTATCCAGAGAAGATAATCAAGCCCTATCCCTACTTTTCTGGGCCCTTCAGTTTAGAAGAAGTTGCAAGGCGCTACAGTCTGACACATTGGCCATTTTTCAAGAGCGTCATCTCCATTGCTTCTCAAACTCAAGTACCTGTCACTCGCTTTGCTCAATTGGTATTCCCCGGTACCGACCCTGCTCCCATTGCACAGCCAAACGAAAACGCCAAAGTTAGAGATATTGTACTTGCTCGATCATGCATAGATCACAAAGCATTGCCTGAAATGTCACGCTATTTACCAAGCATCGACCGACTGACTACGTGCATAAGCTGCTTTACTCAAAGCGATTCTAATACTGAACATAGATTGCAACTCTTCTTGCCTGATACACAATTGGCTAGTTTGGTCTTGAACCTTGTACCATTAGAACCCCATTCTCGATATGAAATCAATGATTGCAGAAATCCAAATCCCTGGCCTGAAAACCTCCAAGACCATTTCAAAAAGCTCTCGAACAAGGCCTTTAAAGACAACTACTTGGTCAAGATCGAGACCAGCACAAGTGTATTTGTAAGTTCTCTTCAAGATGGCGTTGCAACTCGAGTATATGGTCAGGACGATATCAGCTGCGGAAATAATGACACTTTTCTGATCTGGATCAAGCTCAAAGATTGGAAAGAAGTGCTCGCTGGTAACGGAAACAACTTTATCAAGTTGTGTAATAGCGCTTGAAAGCCATGTCATGTCATTTTGCTACTATCCATCATATAATAAATGAGGCTCATTGAATACTTGCTAATTGCCATGTGTATTAGTACTTTTTTTGTCATTGGCATTTTATTTATTAACTGGAGAAAAGGTATATTGCGGCTACTACTTTTTACCACCCAACTTGCAGTTTCTCAAGGTCAGCGTGATAAGGAAACAGCAAATGGATGCAGCAACACCGTACTTGAAAGCAGTGTAGATGGACTTTTGCAAAGAGGCAATAATGACAGCTTGTACCTCGGGAGCCAATGTTCGCACTTTGGTGATGGATGTTCTTACAAATTCAATGATTTCTGCAGCCTCAGGACCCTTGATCTCCTTGTACAGGTTGTTTTTGAATTGATATTGCATGATAGCAGCTGTGATGGTACTTCCAGATAGCCAACCAGTGGAACGACATAAGAAGATCATGGATGTCGCTGATGCAGTATCAGCGTGAGCGATATCAGCAACGAGAGCGACCATAGTGGCAACAAAGACAGAGCCAAAAATAAAACCTTCGACGTTCATGCAACTCAACAAGAACCAGATGGGCGATCTGGGGTTCCAAGAGGCCATGCCAAAAGACACGATGACATGAATTGCAACCAAAGTGACGACAAAGTACTTGTATTTGCCCTTGACAGCCAGATAACGGCCAGCTACCCAGCAGCCGACAGCCACCATGAACGTCCTAGGCAGCACCCACAAACCAGCAGAAGAAGCATTGTAACCCAGGACCCCCATAAAGAACTGAGGGGTCAAGTAAGTGAATGCCATGGTTGAATTGCAGAGGAAAAAGTTGTTGAGACAGACAGCGACTGTATTACGGTTCTTGATCAATGTACGAGATACCAACGGATTCTTGGCCCAATTGTACTCATAGACACCAAACAATGTAAAGAATGAAATGGCAGAGACAAGCAGGCTCACAATCAGAGGATCGTCCCAATCATGTGTATTTCCGCCCAAGGAAGCACCAGTGACAAACGAAATGTTGGCGGTCAGTAGGAAACCAGCACCTACCAGATCAATCTTTTCAAACTTCTCACGGAAATTGTCTGTTGATTTTGCCCCTCTCTCCAAGTTGTAGTTCTCCATTTTGTAAATATAGACGTACAAGAGAAACATGCAAAAGGGGATGTTGATATAGAAACAGTAGCGCCATCCGACTGTGTCATTGATAATGCCACCCAAAGGGGCACCCACTGTAGTGCCAATCTGTTATGCATGTATCCACTGTTAGTCTGTGTCACTGTTTGTTGTTTACATGTGTACTTACCGTCTGTGCCATGTTGACATAGGATTGATATTGACCACGACGTCTCATGGGCAGCAGATCGTGAATGACAACAGATGCCATTGTCATGATGCCACCTCCTCCCAATCCAGCAATAGCTCGAGCGATTCCCATTTGAACCATGCTATTGGCAATACCACAAAGCCAGGAACCCAATAAAAAGAAACACACAATGGTGACTAGTGTTGATTTACGACCAAAGATATCTGACAGCTTTCCATCTGCATAGTTAGTTGGTTGGCATGAGTTTCTGACGTTTACATTTCGTTTGATGTGTATACTGTACATAGGGGCTGGATCGCTGATGTACTCAGCATGTAAGAAGTCATGATCCATACAGAAAGATTGGAGCTAGGTAGCAATTGAGTAAGGTTGCGTGGGCCTTTAGTGATCTGTATACTTGTACCTTTTGAACTCTGTGCCAATCTCATTGAAAATTGTAATGATAATAGATGTATCCAGAGCAGCCAAGAAACTCCCTGTACAAAGACTGAATTGCAAGCTAGAATGAGATCAAAAGTCAAATGTCATTTGTAAAAATGAGATGTTACCAAAGCACAATCATGGCTAGTGACACATTCCCTAGTCTGTTATTGACGATATAATCTGGATCATGTACGTTTACGGTAGATGTGCTGCTGTTATTGCTATCAACGATGTATTCTTCATCTATACTTTTTACCGAGACATGATTGGAGCCACCATCGTAGCGCTGTTGTATATCTTGATCCGAAGCAGTTCCTCTCAAAAGAGGTTGGCTTTCACTACTGTTTAGAGACATGATGAATCAAGCACAGTTTAACTGAAAAAAAAGCAATTCATTATGGGTGATAAAAAGTGTTATATATCATCTTGGTTGCGGAGCTGTATGCAATTATAGGGGTTACACACAAGAAGTACATTGCGCCTTTCATTGTTCGATTGCGCAACTGGAATGCGATATGAAGTGCTTGGTTGCAACATATCAGAAAAAACAGCCCTTCTAGCTGTTTGCCAGTTTATCGATTACGAGTGAATCAATGCATAGCGCAATTTAGTGTAGCATTCCGCAACAAAATGAGATTGCAATTAGTTTTGCATTCGAATTTGAAGAGAAATTCACATCATCCCAGAATTGGGTTGAACGTTACTTCACATTGGAGTATTGCGACATTCTCATGATCATAATGAAATTGTGCAAGTCCAGTCATCAAAATTGCCATACTGAGATTATTGTCAAATAAGGGGGAGGGGAATATCAGATGGAACCACAAAACCTTCATTGGGAGCCTTATAGACAGACGAGTAGATTTTCAAACAGATTTATTTGTTATGATGGTTCACAAAAGAGTAGATAATATGGATATATATATACAAGTTGAATCGCATAAAATATGAAACGATACAAGTATCTAAAGGTTGTATAGAAACAAGTTGTTTACAAGTGAAGCAAAAGTGATAGAAATACAGAAGGAATGAGAATAATGATGTGATATAATGATTAAATGTTCTTTTCAGCTTCGTATTCCACGACAACTTCCTCTTCATCAGGGACACCTTGCTTCTTGCTATGCTCGACATCACGTTGGATAGCATCCTCGGCGGCATCAGTAGCATCCATCTTGTGGTGACAGATATAAAAGAGAATGGTACAGACAAACATAGCGCCACAAATACCAGTGTACATCCAAACCAACTTGGGGTCCACTGTAACAGAAACCAAAGCAAAAGCAAGAACAGAACCAAAGCAATTAGTGAGCAAGAATAGAGCCATAACAATAGACTTCATAGATTGAGGAGCCTTCTTATAAGCCAATTCCATACCAGTAATGGAACCAAACACTTCAGAGATGGCAATCAAGACGTAAGAAGGAATCAAATAGGCTGCAGAAATCCAGTTTTGTCTACCTTCAGGATGATCGTAGTAAGGAGGAGAGGCATAGACCTTGGCTTGAATACCAGCGGTATAACCCATAGCAGCAGCAGCAAAAAAGAACCCACAGGTGATACGAGTAATAGGACGCATCGGCATATTGATCTTACGAAGGAAGGGATAAAAGAATTTATCCATGATAGGAATCAAAATAATCAAGGCGATGGGATCAATGTTTTGCATAATATCGTTAGGAACGTTGCCAGTCAGCATGGTACCAGCCATAGAGACCAAATTGTTAGTCATTTGAGAATAACACAACCAGTAAATGGGGAACCAACAAAAGACAACGCATGCCTTCAAGGTACGCTTCAATTCATCAACGAATACATCATCCCAGGTGCACTTTTCA
This sequence comes from Mucor circinelloides, assembly GCA_037974945.1. Taxonomy (NCBI): domain Eukaryota; kingdom Fungi; phylum Mucoromycota; class Mucoromycetes; order Mucorales; family Mucoraceae; genus Mucor; species Mucor circinelloides. The sequence goes on along the minus strand of JBBNAA010000030.1, from coordinate 100,173 downwards.
GCCAATTCAGGACGCTCGCGATTAAGGTTGGAGGGCTTACAAGCCTCTAAACTCTTGGTCTTAAAGGCAAGTAGGAACAGTCTGCCAGCTTCGAGAAATACGGAACCACGAGGAGGATTTTGCACGTAATGCTTACGACCGAGAAGGACAACAATGATAGCGGGAATAAACATGAGTGTAGGCAAAAGGAAAGCAGGCCAGAAACCGACATTCTTCTCCAATTCCGTAGTGGCAATTGCAGACAAGGATCCTACGTTGATACTCCAGTAAAAGTAGTTGAAGATTTTTTGATAGGTAACTTGGGGAGTAACGATGACACGTTTGCCGTTTTTGAGTGTCTTTACGTAGGCAGACTTGCTGCGATATTGCTCAGCGACCAGAGGAGATACATTAGCTTTAATGCCACCAGTAGCAAGACCAATAATAATAATAGCGACAATGAAACCAGGAAAAGCGGAGCCGCTTGCAATACCAGGAGGAATGGATGTGAGAGTCAGGATGATTAAACCGACAAAGTAGATGATGGCAAACACAAGAATTGTCTTGTATTTACCCCAAAATTGATCAGCAACAATAGCACCAAATACAGGAGTGATATAGCACCAGAATTGGAAAAAAGTAGTTAATGAAGTAGCAGTTTGCTGACCTCTGCCCATAGCACCTGGCAAAGCAGCGGGATCTAAAGAGACATGATTAATGGTTTATCCAATTGAAAGAGAAACATGCTGTGTAAAACTTACAGGATGCAGGTGCAGGATTTTGAATGTAATTTTGGAAGGGTCCAGAGAGACCATAGTAAGTGAATCTTTCACAAAACTCGACTAGAATGACTAGAAATGCAGCCTTGGGAATAGCATCGGATACTTCGGGTAATTCAGCCCAATCTTCATCTGTAGGTTCAGGTCCTTCCGTATCTACATGTTCTACATAAGAAGGAGCAGGATCCATGTCTGTCTCAGCATCGTATGTGAAGGTGGTTGACTCTAGGATATCATTCTTCTTTTCTTCTTCCATATTTTAAAAATAAGAAAATGCAGTATAAATGACACTTTTGACATTACAAACTAAATGCCTTTATATATACTAATTTTTTGTTCGCCGTTTACAAAAAAAAAAAAAAAAAAAAAAAAAAAAAAAAAAAACTAGTTGAAACAACTCTTTTTTGTATAATTCGTAATGATAGAGTATTATCCATATTTGACATCAATCAAGATTTGACTGATGCTGCTAAACTCTTTACTAATAAAGTTGCCGTTATTAGCTCGCTTAAGATGAATCAATACTTTTTTTTTCTTTTTTTTTGTCCTTGTCTTTTTTCCTCTGCGTTTGAGTTCAAGTTGCAGAATTTTATTAATTACATCAGATATTGCCAGAAAAAGTCGACAGTGCTTCCACCGTCGTTTGGAAATTGTTGGTCGAAATTTAGAAACCATTTATCCAGTGCTTCCACCGTCAATTGGTCATTTTTTTGAGGCTCAATCTGTCACTTTTTTATATTTATTTAGTCAAAAGAGGGGTTATTGGCATAAAAGGGGTAGTTGATTCATATATCAGGAATCATCACACAATATCACTACTACATAGAGCTACATCATAGCCGTCCCCACTTTCTTACTTCTCATTTTCTTATTTATTTTCTTCTTGTTCATCTTCAGAATAGGGATATGGTCGTTTTGCCAACTATATTCATGCCGTATACGATACGCTGCGTTGAAACGAATGTCATACATTCCCCCAAACAAGATCAAAAACGTAGTTGCCCCCCATGATTCAAATTAAGGGATTGTCATGTATTGTATACGGAATGAGCACAATCGACAAGAAAGTGTATACCTTGCAGAAGCTGTGTTTATTCAATTATCCTTGCACACTCCGTGAAATAAAGAAAGGTGGAAGGAAGGCGTTATTGAGAGGATTTGGCTTGGTAGAAGTAAGTAAACTACGTGAAACATGATTATTTTAGAGGAAATGTTTAACTTTTTGTTTCCCTTTCCCATTCTACCATTTTTCATTTGATCCTGTTAGTCGATGATCAAAGAGATTGAAGCGATGATCACTGAGTACAGTAGAACACCTACTGCTACCATGTGTAATATCAAGAATGGAAGAAAAAAGAGTAAAATTGCCGCAACGACCAGTATTGATGAATACGTCTCTGATGTTATACCATATCCCGATTCTGAAGATGAACAAGATGAATAAGAAGATGAATTAGAAGATAAATTAGAAGACGAGAAGCAAGAAAGTGGGGATGGCTATGTTGTAGCTCTATGTAGTAGTGATATTGTGTGGTGATTCCTGATATATGAATCAACTACCCCTTTTATGCCAATAACCCCTCTTTTGACTAAATAAATATAAAAAAGTGACAGATTGAGCCTCAAAAAAATGACCAAATGACGGTGGAAGCACTGGATAAATAGTTTTATATTGCCTAAATACAGCAAATAACCTATCAGGTTCTTTCTCACGCTCTCCATTGTAACAGAGCTGGAATGTGGGAAAACTTTATTAAACCCTGAGCAAAGATAATGTCCTAAATAAGGTGAAATTCGCTCAACATCCGACATGACAGATAGGGATTAAATCCTTTGCTTCTTACTTCATCCAGTGCCTTCTCACTCCGCGCTGTTCTGTTAGATGATAGGCTTAAAGAATTACATGATACTGAGCGAAACATGGTATGGCGTATTGATTGGTTTGAACAATCATCAGGGTCACGAGATAATTAAATATTAGAGCTATCCGGATATTAGTTTATATGTGATATAGGGGTCTTTGTATCTCAATCAAATCTTAGCCGCCGGGTCTTTCCTTGGCTTTGATTATTCATTTTGGATGGTCTCCGCGATAAAATAATCTGGATACCATGGATACAATCTATAGTTGCCTCTTATAGCTTATATTCAACTACTTATCCTCGTGCACAATTTCATAGACCATGTATTTTTGTATTTTAAATATGTACGTCCGGTCTGTGAGTTATTATGAGTGTTGAATAATTCATTCGCATCAGTGAATCTGGGTTATTATGACAGCTTTGAACGCGCCTTTTTCTTGTGTATTGTAACACGGAAACAATATGATAATAAACAAAAAAAGAGCAGCCGAGAAAGAAGCATCACGGCAGAGTAACAGTAAGCCTGCTACCCTAGAAAAAAGTGTAATCCTCAATTTTAGAGTAGCCGCGCTTTGATCATATCAAATGTCTATCTCTTCCGGGACAAGGAGACACTGACATGATAGCTTGAGTGTGATTTCGCCGGTGCAAATTAAGCAATAAAACTTCGCAGTAATTTATTCCTTTCGCTGCTGCAATCGAAAACAAAACACACAATGAAGTTGAGTAACGATGTCGCAATTTAAAGGCATCTCATCTCATTTTGGCCTTAAAACAGTGTGTCCTAGGTCTAATTAGCAATGCATCCTCCAATCAACGGCTTTTTGAAGTATGCATTAACGGATGTACCGATTGCCGTGGATGTATTAGCAAACTAAATAGGCACAACAGGTAAGATTGTGTTCCTGGCGGGAAACTACAGACTTTTTCTTATTTAATATCATTTGCATACTTTATATTATTACAATTACCAAATTGATATTAGCAAACAATGGCCTGGGGATAATTATTTATAGTTGTGATGGCATATGCACTAAACATAGGACTCCTTTCGCTTCGATGCGAATTTCTCGCAGTCATATTAGCACTTCTCAATCCATATGCTGAATACGACAACTCATCTTTTATAAAACAAAGGATCGCATTAGGTGTAAAGCTGAGTCATTCTCAATTCATACTACTACTACTTTCACTTGATTCTCTTTACCTCAAAGCTTATGAATGTGAAGTTTCTCTTGCATATAAATTGTCCTAAATACTTGAACAAAGCGTAAAAGCATACGTTTTATAAGTACGCCATTAACTGTAATATCGCTCTTCATCATGCGAATAAATAGAGAATCTGGACATCTTTACACATCCTGCCATCAGCATAATATCATTCATGTTTATATTCGGCTTCATCATGCGAATAAATAGAGAATCTGGACATCTTTACACATCCTGCCATCAGCATAATATCATTCATGTTTATATTCGGCTTCATCAAGTGATAACTAATCTTCTTACTGAGCTTCTCTAACTAGCATTCCTTTGGCAAATAGTAGCTTGAGCAATATTCAAATGAAAGTTGCAATTATACACCAAAATGACACTTCTTGGTAATATTGTATAAGCGTAGGACAATACACATACTACTCGAACAAATAGCAATCTTATTATGCCTGACAGCTGCTATCAATTAATAAAGTTGAGCTTTGTATTTCAGCAGTGAGCACAAAGACATTTCAGAGGAAGTTTGCCTGCTAGTTGGATGCGTTGAGACAGCTTTTGCGTTCTTATTGCAGATTGGTAGTAGCAAAAGGCTTTCATACTAAAATAATGATCCTTAAACCATGTCCTTGACTCAAATACAAGGCACAATTTTATTTTACTTTACTGTTGTACTACGCATTTATTAGCAAGGTACCTGATAGATTAATTTGTTTTCTGCAGTTTGAATATTTTCAAGTAACTGTGTAAATTTACAATGCAAAAAAATATGCTGATATGCTTTAATATCTTCTACAGACGCAAGGTTATGAAAGTACGTTTTGACATGATCTACGCACGCGGCTTTACATTAATCCTTAACTTACATCTTCTAATTCACAGAGATCAGCATGCTTTTTCTTTTCGCATAGAATAATATATTATTGCGCTTCATTCATCCTTGAAAACCAGCTACTGCTACCTAAGCTTGCGTTGCATATCTTCCCCTTTACTTTAAGCACAAATTGTTTTCAAACAAGGTTAACTAACTTTAAAGGATCTCGGACATAAACAACTATAAACCCGTTATTTGACTAGTAGATACTATAAAATACAATGATCAGCAGTACTGTCAAGGAAAGATATGAAAAACAATCCAACTTTGAAGCTAGTAGTATTATGAAAATTGAAATAAATTTGAGTTTGACTTTTCTTTTATACTTCTGTATCTTTATTTCTGAAATTTTATATACATTATTAAACATTCCACGCTTCTGCTGCCATGAAATTGTGCTGCTGTTGGCAGCCAATGCACCCAACAAGCTCAGCCAAATTTTCAAAAAAAATTATATATGATCATTTTGATAGTGAAAATGAAACAAAATGTTTATAATTAAATTGAATAATTGAAAACATTTTAGTATAACGGAGAGGCTGGAAGATACTACCTTCAAAACTTGGTAGCTATACCTTACTTCATTCGCCTTTAGTGAGCTGTCAATGTCAATATATCCATTTTCTGCCCGCCGCTTACAGTAGAGCATAGGTCTTGTGCTACAAGGGCTCTACAGCTGTCTACACAAGGCTAAAGTATTCTTTAATAGGTAATTCCTTATTTAATGAAGTATGCTACTAGGTTAAATATTAGTTTATGTTTGCAATTATTAAACTACCTTTGGCTGTGATGAATTCAATCTACTAGTGAACTACTTGAGAAGCTTTCTCCAGGCATAGTTGCTGACATTGAACTGAGATTGAAACCACTACTGTTTAGAATGAGGATGTATGCATCCAGAGATTTGTAATGACCTAAACTTGGCAATTTTTGCTAACCAACACTTGTTTAAGTATATATTAAACTTGTGCAGAATTAAAAGGCGCATCGAACGGTACAAATCCTGTCTGGTTTGATCAACACTAGGTGTTTCAAAGTGACAGAACATTTTTTGTCAAATTTTGATGCTTTTTCAATAATATCTCCATCTCTGTCAAAATAAACCTACTTGTAACATGAATGATTATTGTAAAGCAAAAATTTTCCTATCATTTGAGCTCTTACTGGAAGTTCTAGCTTGACTCTACGTGGAGAAATGAGCAAAAACTTCTGACCAAAAAATCGTGAGCTGATTTTTTAACCTGTCAGGGTAAGGCCAAGTTAGTCCAAGATGGCCAATTTTCCATCGACATGACTTTTGGCATTATCTCAACCAATACTCATCAGATTTGAACAAAACAAACACCATTCAATAGGTCTACATTAGGCCCAACACAATCCAAGAGTCAAATACACCTAATAAATATTCCCTTCATGAAACAACCCAAAATCACGTATTTTTATTGGCCTCAAGCAGGCACTGTCCGACATATTTTTCAAATTACTAATAATAACCATACCATCCTATAGAGAATTAAAGAAGAAACAAAAGTCAAGCACTACGCAACATCGACTCACTTAGTAAATCATAGAGAAATATCCATTCAAAGTTGCTTCATTTTTCACATTTTTCCTTATTACTGCTTTGGATCGTCTATCACAATCTCGAATTTAACACGTACTAATCAAACAAAGTACCCCAAACAACTTTGGCTAGACATACAACCAACATTCACATATAAATTCAATCACTTTTATTAGTACCATCCCCTCAAATCTTGCATTTTTCACAACTACTTCATTTCTCAACAACATCTCATCCTATCCAAAATCTAATTGCACTTTCTTCTTTTCCACAAAATTTTGTCATAATAACATGCTAAGCTCGAAGCTGTAGCATCAATATTTAAAATCTCGATGTTCGAAAGTCCAAAAGTCCAAAAGTCAAAATCTGAAAATCATTTCCAACATCTATGACCAGATATAAGATCCCATACACAATATAAGATAACCTAAAACTATTGTAGTACTATGAAAATGAGGCAACTTTAAGCTGAGAACATGGTATTATAAATGCCTTATTGTTGAGATAATGGACATTGGAGAGTGCACAATTTAGCTGGGAGTAGATGCATGCCTCATTTTGGAATGCATAAACAAAACAAGAAAAAGTAAGCTACAATTTCCCAATCTCGAAAACAGCACTTATTAACAAGTAAAGTGTCCCTCTATAACAAGAAATTAGCAACTTATTACGTACAATATGTCTCGCTCCGAATTCAAAGAGGATAACAACAATGAAAAGTAGTCAGTTGTGATGAGCTGTATATTGAAATAATAAAAAAGCAAAGATCTACTTTATTACAGACAACTATTCTTTGGATTATATAATGCCGATATCTCTGTGCCGTCCCTCTATTTCATATGACGTTTACGCTAGAAATAACTACTACTACTTTCTCCTGATCTCTCCAAAAGCAAAATATACGGGCAATATGGTGCTAGTAACCTCAGAAAGTAGGCATATTTGATAAACTTGCCACGCAAGCCCTTTTTAAATCGAGTGGATACATAGAAAGATACATACTACCCGAATCCTTACTATTATTACAATAATTGCCACCCAAATCCCTGTTATAGCGACGGGGCATGATCAGCAACACCGTAAAATGAGTGCCTTTTTGAACAAGAGCGAGCCCTGGATATGTATTTGTAAACAAAGCCATTTATTCAAATATAGTCTCTATGTCGCCCTATTGCTCGAATCCTCCAGGAACAGGAGCACGAGGCGCTTCAATGGTTGGAATCAAATCCTTCATTTGATTGGCAATTTCTATTTGACTCTCTCTATCTCTAGCAGCACGAATAGCTAGGTATTTACGGCAGAAAATGTTGACAGGTTCATTATCTGATTTATCGTTACCACCGGCCAAGACAATACCACCAGATTCAGCAACAATGACAATAGCGGCAGCTACATCCCATTCCCAACAACCTACTTCCCAATACACATCAATGATACCTTTGGCGACATTACATAAGTTTAAAGCAGCAGATCCAGTAGTACGCACACTGTGAGCCTCAGCAGCATAAGGGCTAGCCTCTGATTTCTTTTGAAGCATATCATGAATAGCAGCAATTTTAGCATCAATGACAAGCTTGGATCTGTCGGATCCAGCTTCAGTGGCGATCAAGCAATGGGACAAATCGACCAAAGGTTGAGGAGGATTGAATAATGGTAATTTTTGGGTCTGATTGAGGTAAGCGCCCTTGCCCTTAGCAGCAGAGTAGAGTTCGTTCAAGAGAGGATTAAAGACAACACCTACAGTTGGAATCTTGTTGATTGTCAATCCGATGGAAACAGCGACAAATGGATATCCATGAATGAAATTTGTGGTACCGTCTTTTGGGATTATATAAGCAATTAGAGTTGTGAACAAAGTTAGATGCAATTGTTTGTGTGTTATTTTTTTTATTTTTTATACCTATGGGGTCTACAATCCAGGTGGGATCATGGGTGAATTCTGTCTTTGTACCACTAGCAAAAGTCTCTTCGCCAATGAACCTATGTACTCGTAAATCAATAGTGTGAATGGATAACATACAGTCATGCTTTACTTGTGTTCAGGATATGTCTGAAAAAGACGCTCTTTGATGAATTCCTCGACAGCTTTATCTGTCTCTGTCACAAGGTCTGTGGGGTTTTCTTTTTTTAGTTCAATGTTTGAACCTGTTCCTGCCATGCGAGAATCAACGGCAGCCTTGATGATGGCGCCGGCTTCCTTGGCTAAATTAATGGCGAAATCAAGGTATTCTTGGACGCGAACTGAGGATTTTGTTTAGATGGAGGAAATGAGCACTTGAATGTGGTTTCCAAAATTACCTTGTTCAACAGACATGTTTCTGTAAAATTAGAAGATAGAGAGAGAGAAAAGAAAAGTGCTATTCCCATTGGAATAATGTGGAGAAAAGTGTATTTATAGCATTTCGTCCGGCCGTCAATCGCCCATCCCATCATTGACCATCAAATCATATGATATTTTAGACCCAGAGAAAGGTTGGGTTTTTTTTTCTGGTAACTGAATATCCCTGTTTGATGGTGTAAGATATCAACAGATAACGTATGATGACATCCCGATCAGTAACGACAAGCAAGAGATTTCCAACTATCCAAGCGATTGAGGAAAGCGCTGTTCTGTTACCCACTCGGAAAGGAACAATTAATTTGTGCGAAATGATAGGTTTATAATTAGAGCTTTGTGTAGTGTGTAGCACCAAAAATAGACCTCGAAGGGGGGGGGAGATTCATCGTATAAATACCAAAAAGAAAAATTTTCAGCCCTTCTCCTCGTTTTACTACACTTTTTATATAGAGAGATAATCAAAATGCGTCTTATTCCCTTAGTTTTAGCAACTTTTATTGCGATTGCTAATGCAGGTACAGTCATTTCATCAGAGAAACATAAAGTACTTGTTTATTGACAGTTTGTTTGATTCTAAATTAGTCCCTCAAGGTAAAGAGATAACAACATTTTACTGTTCTCGATATTAACACATGTATAGCTCCTGCAATCACATCCACTACTGCAGCTTCAGCTCAACCTACCAGCGTACAATCACCCGCTGCTTCCGCAACACAACCTCCTGCTGCCTCAGGATCAGTATCAGCATCAGTATCAGCATCAGGAAGCCAACAGCCTATTGCAACAGGTATTCTTCCTGGTAACAGCACCGTAAATGGCACACAATCAGCAGTTGCAAGCAACGGCGGAGCAGCAAACAACACATTAGCTGGTTTACCAACATCCGCCAGCTATGGTAACAGTGTCTATCCTGGTGCTGCTTCATTCGTCACCCCCACTGCCAGTAAATCAGTTTCACCATTATACCGTATCGATCCCAAAGAAAACGTCACCTTCATTTGGTCCTTTACAGATTTGCTTGTTCAACCTGCTAACTTGACTTTGGCTGCTGTGGCACCCAACAAGGTCACATATACCATTACTGCTATGCCTGGACTTGCTACTAGTGCTGTTTGGCAAATCAAAGATGTACCTACTGCCTCACCGCTCATGATGGGTATGTATCAGGTTCAACTGTACGATCAAAGAGGTGTCTCTGCTCCTGCTCAACCTGGTTGGTTGGCTCCTTATACCAGACTTTCAATTGCATTTTATTCTCCAGAGTCTTATTCAGCCATGACAGGATGTAAGTATTCAAGGGGTTAGTGTATATCTGCATACATTGATTGACGTTTTTTCATTGTCTAGCTGATTATTGTCCTACTTGTTTCTACAATGCTGGAAGAAGAATTGCAGAGAGCTTCGGTCCCATTGCTGTCGCTTTGAGTGTAGCTTCTGCTACATCAGCCATGATCTTGTATGGTCTTTTGTATTAAATTGTGTATTGTTTCATGTCATGTATAATAAAGGATGTAGTTTTACTGTAGCTGGGAAATGTATGGGCTCATATCAAATTGTTCTCTGCATGGTTTGTGTGCTGAGATGCTCTTCACAATGACAGTAATCATTAAAACTGAACAACAAGCATGACTAAAGTGTTTAAAAGCGCTTTGTGGTGTTTCTTGGTTCCACAATACGAAAACATGGATGATCATTATGTATAAGATTTTATTCAAAAATGCCAAACACCTAGTTCAAGCGTTGAGGCTGATAAAATCCACCTTGCTGAGGTGGAGGAGGAGCTCTCTTGGTTAATGGAGATGGGGCAGCAGCGTTCATGGGAGGAGGAGGAAGAGGATTGTTACGAGGAGGAGCCATACCCATTGGAGGTGGTCCGCCCATCATACCTTGAGGAGGAGCCATGGGACGCTGTTGGTATTGCTGCTGAAATTGTTGTGGGGGAGGTGCTTGCTGCTGCTGCTGCTGTTGTTGTTGTTGTTGTTGTTGAGGAGGAGGAGGATGCATCATACCAGCACGAGGAGGGCCTTGAGGTGGAGGAGGAAGATGGCTACCTTGTTGCGACACATGTCCACGACTCATGGGAGGAGGAGGGAATGCTCCTTGAGGTGGAGGAGGCAAGGCAGATTGTTGTTGCTGATGAAGTGGTTGATGTTGATTGTGAGGCGATCCGACAAAAGAAGTAGAAGATGGTTGATTAGGGAAAGGTGAGGTAACACGCTTTGTGGGTGTGGAAGCCATCTTGGGGCTCTTCATTTTCTTGGCGTTGGCAGCAGCAGCAATGGACATGGGAGGATCATTCCAAGCACCTTCAGGCTTCTTGGGTGGTGTAGACGCTTCTTGGGATTGAGATCTAGCAACAGGTGCAATACCTGCAATTGGTGGAGGAGCAGGAATTGTAGGGCGAGCAGTAGTAGCAGCAGTAGCACCATAGTTGTTGTTATATTGACCATTACTACCGTAAGCATCGGTATTATTGTAACCGCCGTAATTGGGCTGATTATAGCCGTAGGATGGGGAGGCTGCACTGGCTGTAGCTGAAGTAGCTTGAGGAGCGTAGGTGTTGGTAGGGGCTCCAGTTGCTGTTGTAGGGGCGTATGAATTGGTCGTGGGAGCAGTTGTAGGAGTGTAAGCATTGGTGGCAGTATAGTTACTAGTCGTGGTGGATGCAGTAGGAGCATATGAATTGCTGATGGGAGCATAGCTATTAGTTGCTAATGGCGAACGGACGGGTGCGTAAGATGTCTGTTGTTGTTGAGCAACAGCTGAAGGTTGATAAGATGGGTAAGCTGATTGCTGCTGTTGGTATTGGGAAGGTTGATTGTAAGCATGTTGCTGGGTTTGTGCTTGTTGTTGAGCTTGGTTTTCAGCGGCAAAAGCAGCAGCCTTGGTGGTAATGCCCTTGCTCTCGAATGGGATAGCAGGTTGAGTGAATTGACTAGCAACACTGACAGGGCAAGCTTGGTACACACGGTCACGGACAACAGAGAGCTTATCAAAAGTAGCCTTGCGGTAGACAAGAGGAGTCAAGCTCAAGTAAGTCAAGGCAGTGGTCAATTTACCCTGCTCTGCCAAAAGTTCAGCATATTCGCAGTACTTGTCATACAAAGGAGAAAGGGGATACTCATAAGACATCTTGGAGTCAGAAGTCTCATAAAGATCAGGATCTTCAAAGGAAATGACCTTACGGAAAATAGTGACCTTTTCAATCAAATGTTGAAGACTGGTAGCCTTGACATTCTCTGCAGCGTTCTCTTGTTGCACTTCTTCTTCCTGTTCAGCAATCCAAATACGAGAGACCTTTTCAAGATTACCGGCAGCGAGGTAGCAGAGAGTGGCATGACGTCTAAACTCCTTGGCATTCTCAGACTCGGTGCTAGAGCTCCAACCTTCTTCAAGACGAGCACCCAAAGCCTCACAAAGAGGTCTGAAATCCTCAGCCTTTGCAAATGTACACAACACAACAATGACAGATGTCCATTCTTCCAAAGAGACGCTAGCAACAATAGAGTTGAGATCCTCGTCAATGATGCTTTCCAATAAACGCAAGTAAGAGTTGGATTTGGATTGACGCTTGAAATAGGCTTGTTGAGTGCGAACAAGAAGATCTCCTCCACCGCAGATGGCAAACAAGAGTGCATCAGAGAGTCTGTCTGTTGAAAGACATACATTGACAGCGGATTCAAAATCGCCCAACACAACAGCACGTGTGATTAAACGTTCTGTTTCTGAGCTGCCCTCTGCGTAGAGTTGAAGAGGCTCGTGAGAGATGGCTGACTTCAATGCATTAGCAGCAGCAGCAGCAGCGCTGATTCCTCCGTCATCTTGGTCAGTTTCTGTAGATTGCTCAGCGGCATTGTTGTCAGTTTGAATCAGGAAATCGTCACCAGCATCATCACCACTAAAGAGACCAGAGGCAGAATGATCAGCTTCATCAGGCTTTGCTTCCTTGTGTTCAAGGATGGCTTCACCCTCTTCTTTGGTAGTTGCTGTGGTAGCAGTAGCAGGCTCATCTTTGGATTCTTCTTTTGATTCTTCCTTGTTCTCTGACAAAGGCTCTTGCACAGCCTCTTCTGCAATTTCAGCAGTAGCAGCAGTAGTGCTTTCTTCTTGCTCCTCCTTCAAACCTTTTTTACCAGCAGTGGCCTTAGCAACAGCAGCAATCACTTCTGATTTTTGGAATCCAAGGTAATTCATCAATTGTTCTCTAGCATCAGCAGCCAAAAGGGTCTTGATAACTTCCCAACTCTCCTTTTCATCTTTCTCTGCAGCTTGCTGAACACGATCTTCTACAAGTTGCTCTACGCTCTGTTGCTCCAAAGCAGTTTCCAATTCCACAGCACGCTGAACAGTATCCTTATCAGTTACAATAGCATTGATATGAACAGTACGAGGAACAGATTGTGGTGCAGGAGCTTGACCAGGAGGCAAAGCAGCAGCAGCTTGAGTCGCAGCTTGTCCAGCCTTGTTGTTGAAGGAAACCAGTTTACCGCCAAATCCAAATGTTGCACCTACAGGGCAGCGAAGCCATTTGGGAGGATGTCTCAGAGCAAATGCAGAAGAGGAAGAAGCGTTCGTGTTGGCAGAAGCAGCGTTCAATGCAGCAGAAAATGGATCATCATCAGTGATAGCTTGAGCAGCGCTCTTTGATGACTCTTCTGAATCATTGGCAGCTGAATTTTGAAGAGAATAGACACCAATCTTTCCGTCAAAAGAAGCGGAAGCCAAGAGATCGGGGTTGCGAGGACACCACTCAGTTTGGAATGTCCAGTTGGTATCTTGAGCCAATTCACCCAACAGTTCTCCAGAATTAGGGTTCCAAATCAATGTCTTGCAATCCTTACCGCAAGACATCAACAAATCAGAATCTTGACGACACCAAGAGACACCCAAGACACCCTTTGAATGACCAGCCAAAGTCTTTTCAGGAGAATGAGCATGACGAAGATCCCAGAGTGTAACGACTGGGTTCGAATCATCTTCAGATGCAGTTACTAATTGTGTGGCCTAAACATGAATCAATGTTAATATGTGTGCTCAAGTATCAAAATATAGGTATCATCCTACCACATCAGGGTGCCAAACAACAGAGGAGATGCTTCTACGGCCAGCATTGATACCACCTGTGTTGGGAGCAGAGAGTGTCATGACTTCCTTGCGATTACGAAGATCCCAAACAACAGTGTGGCCAGTTGAAGACGAAGTAGCCAAAATGTGCTGTACCTGGCCGTTCCATCCTACGCTGGTAATATCATCTAGTTTCTGGGATTTTTGGCCGGGTGTATAAGGTGTATCAGGCTTGGTAAGATCCCAAATGTAGACTTCATTGTTACTGCCAGCTGAGGCCAATAAATTATGCTGAAATTTATTGAAATCGAGACCACGAATTTGACCTGTGTGAGTGGGATTGGATAGAATTTTGGCTTCCTCATCACTGTATTTTAGCGCACATGTGTCAGCCAGTCCTCTATGCCCATCAATGCAGCTGCAGTGCTCTTACCTCTTGCCGTCGATAATCTTGCTAGGATCCCAAAGCGATAATTCACCGTTTTCTAAACCACCAGCAATAATGCCATAGGGGTTGGAGGACGATACATTTCCCCAGACTAGCTTGTTGAATCTACAGTTTAAACAAAGGATGAGCTATGGCAGGCAGGATCAAATGCTGTGTTGATAGTACCTTGAAGGGCTTGCAATTTTGCCAGCAGACTCAATACAATTGGATGGTGACGAAAGATCAAGTCTGAACAACTCAAGCTCTGACGCGTTGGAGAAGGAATCATCTAAAGCACCAGCAGCAGTACCAGCGGCAATGATTGGGGCTTGCTGTCCTGGACTCCAAGCAAAGACAGCTGTTCTATTAATCTCATCAAGTCTCTTTACCATGCTATATTTTTTTTCTTTTATTAGAGGATTGTTAGCTAAAAGATTAGTTGCTACAAAATCACTGTTATTACCTAGTAACCAATGTAATGTATAGAGTAAAAAGAAAAAAAAAGAGAGATAGAGAGATAGAAAGATATACTGCTTCATTGATACGTGTTGGCTTCTCCAAAGGTCAACGGAGTACTAAATGTTGTCGTCACATTCGCTTTGTGAGAATGCAACGCAGGACAAACAATGTCAATTGGCTTCTTTTAAAGCTGTGGATGATTTAGTTGGTATTCGATCCATCTAAGGCTATCTTCTTCTTACACTTGGGAACCCCCAATTAAAGCTATAAGACATGTCTGTATACAGCACACTTTTTCAACATAACAATGACGAGGAGAGTTTGCAGTGAGTAAATGTTTTAGTTCGTGTTATGATAACGGGCACTCATTCAGTACAGATCAATTATTACAGTGATATTGGATTCGCTGAAAACCCGCACAAAGGAGGTATCAGAAGCAAACATGTCTGTATCCGTGGAACCCTGGGCGCTTGTCATTACCAAGGATGTCGAGTCTATCAAAGGTGGACTATCCAAGCGATTTTATCAAAAGCCGGATGACCGGATGTGGTTCGATTCAATTCAAATATGGTAAAAAAAGACTCATTTATACATTTTGTTTGCAAACTGAGAACGGTTCCCTTTAGCCGTATTGACGCTGTGGACCAATTGAGGACCAATTTATGTTCGTTGCATGTGCCTGCGCAAGAGCAAAAAAACGACATTCTGGACATTGTCGAATACGAGAAACAGGGTCAGTCGCCGATCATGGTTGTAGTCATTGATTTCTTTAGTTATTTGGCTGTCGATCCAACACAGAATGGAATGCAATATTTGACTACCAGGTAAGAATAAGAAAAAAAAATTTTTCTCTCTTTCTCAATAGGAAAGGTATGACACAAATGACTAACGCTTTCTGTTGTGGAACCCATGGTAGTTTCAATGAATTAAGCAATTTGTTGGCCTGCCTCTTGGAATCTAGCATCTACTTGAGTACAAGGAATGATGGAGTCAAAATGAATCATTTCGTCCAACTGTTCTTGACCGACTCTTCGCCTCCCAAAGTGAATGAAACGATGAACGATTTTCAGCAATCCTATACTGCCAAACTATACCAAATTCTAAACTATTATTTAGACCATGTCTACATATCCAACACCATATAAAAAAGAGAATAGCGGATAACTCGGAAGCGCTACTTGTAGCTTATCGAGCCAATTGGAGTTTTACAAAACGATAATCTCTTTCGGTGCATCTTTTGACAAGGGACCACCACAGTCTCAAATAGAGTTTATGGCGCCTCTTGAACGGTAAAACAGTATAAATATACGTCAAATCGAAAAGTTTGCTTTTACTCTTCTTAAATTTATTTATTATTCCCATACAAAAAAAACATTTATATTACAAAATGAACACTTCAAATACTACATCAAATAACAACTTGGACCTGATTAACCTTGATTCTTTGGATGATTGGTTAGAAAGTGATCTTCGTCAATCTGGTATCATCTTACCTGCCAAGCCTAATGACAAGCCCATGACTCCTGTTACTCCTGCTCAAATCCTCATGGCTTCTCCTCCAATCTCTGAATGCACACCTCGTATGGATCCTCTGCTAGAATTGTCTACTCCCAAGATCAAGTATGAGCCTCTCTCTCCTATGGAAACTCCAAAGATTGAACCTCAAGACATTTGCAACAACACAAGAACTTCAATCGACATTCAACCATTTATAAAGGCACTCTCACTATTAAGTTCAATTCAACACCTAGACAAGCAACAAAAAACACAACAACCACAACAACCACAAGCACAGCAAACACAACAACACAAGCGTCAAAGAAGTGAATCGATAGATGAAGATCAGCCTCAAGATTTGGTAGCTTTAAAACGACAAAGAAATACGGATGCAGCAAGAAGATCTCGTCAACGCAAGGCCATGAAGATGGACTCTCTGGAAAAGCGTGTGATGGATTTGGAAGCCGAGAACGAACGTTTAAGGCTACGCGCTGCAGTTGCCGAAAGCGAGCGCGCCAACATTGAAGCCAAGGAAAAAAGAAGTAGAGTTAGAATTTTGGAATTGGAAAGACAGCTTGCCGACACTCACAGATCATTATTACGACACAACAACAAGGACTCAACGACAGCAATGGCAGTAAAGGTTTAACACTTGGATTCATGACACCACCCTCATCTATATAGTCATCACACATACACCACTCCTTTCATTCTTTTGATTTTTTTTTTGTTTGCTATATCAATTTTCTTGTGTTGATATTTGAAACAATAACAATACTTTAATGCGATAAACTATTATACAAACTCAAGGAGGCTGTGTTCTATCACACCTTCTTTACCACTCACACAAAAGCGTGTACCCCATGACTTGATAGTGTCGAAAAAATGTTTTTTTTTTCATGGCTCTTTTGATAGTTGGTCTTCTCGCTAACCCCCCTTTTATACCTCTCTTATTTATGACAGTTTACTAACTAGATTGATTTTTTTTTCTATCTAATAGGTACTTTTTGTTTTGATGAGAAAAGAAACATTCATCTTCTGGTCTTTTTTATTAGTGCTTTATTGAGAAAATAAGCATCTTAAAGATAACTCTCTTCCTGGGTCTTTATTTGTTTTAATGAGAAAATAAACAATAAAGAAAATCTCTGTAGGCGTCTCGACATGTTCAAATGAGAAAATGAACATGGAGTGATGTTGGTTTCCTGCATGTTTTAATGAGAAAAGAAACATAAAGGATGGCTCTATTTTGTTGTTGGTTTACTAGGTATCTCATTTTGTAGATTTATAAACAGTTACTAGATGCTCTTTTTTATTTCATAGTAGGTTTCAATGTCCTGGCAGCCACGATTATGTCAATCAACCAACATTGCATCATGTATACACGATTTTCAACTGTCTAGCAACTCAACATTTCTTCAACGCCTTCCATGAACATTAGCCGAGTATTCTTAAGTTTCAACGATTTCTAGTTTCAGTGGATGCAACATGCGATTCAGTTAAGCGCTTTCCTTTCTCGAATTGATAATCTCTTCTTGAGCACCCGTATCAATCAAACACTTTTTTTTTTTTTTTTTTTTTTTTTTTACTCGGTGGAATTGTACATTTGCCATTTTCAAATATTTTGGATGCCTCCAGCCTTGATTGGTTTTAGTTTGAGTCGATTACTTGACATTGAGAGAGTCAATTTACGTTTTTTTTTAGAGTTTGAATCAAGGTCCGAAATCCTTCTTGTTATGTCTTGTATTGCATTCGATACGAGATCACATATTTGACACTTGAACCTGCAATCAAGATTTTTTTAGGCTTGTACGGTTTAATGAAAAATTGACATAACGAGTAAAATGTCGAAAAAGCTTGTATCCAAGGAGAGCGATGCTATCTGATGATAGACAAAATGGTGAATGGCCATCGGAGCATCTGTGGTTACATCTGTCTGCCTCTCATTACATAAACCCGAATATGCGTGCTTAAATTAAAATGTTAAACTCATCCTTCTTTTGATAGGAAACGATCGTATCCTTGCCAATCTTAAACACGCCTAGTTTTAAACGAAAATTGTGAATGTTCTCTTGAAAGATTTCAGAAAATTGCTATTGCAGATGTCAGTTTATATATTACGGTGAGACATGCAAGGTGAGGCTTGTGCCTGACAGCGGCTTCACTAATCATAGAAAAAAAAAAAAAAGGAAAGAACTAGATTCGCGTTCTAAACTTTATATTTGGATGTTACATCTGCCTCTCCCAATAGTTCCGGAAATTCAGGACACCCAGATGAATTGGCCGAATAGGAAGCAATGTTTGATTTCTTATCATTTTCACTGTGCCTTTTTTGAAATAACGAGCTAAAAAAAATTATACCCCATCTTTTCAACCAACT
The DNA here is from genome assembly GCA_037974945.1 of Mucor circinelloides. Lineage (NCBI taxonomy): Eukaryota > Fungi > Mucoromycota > Mucoromycetes > Mucorales > Mucoraceae > Mucor > Mucor circinelloides. The sequence goes on along the minus strand of JBBNAA010000030.1, from coordinate 81,741 downwards.
TGTATATTCAACGGCAATCAGAATCTGCGTTTGAGCTTTCTCCTATCTCTAATTTCTTGAAGGATACACAAGGAAAAAAGTTGAGATCATGAAAATTTTTACGATAGAATATGTACAGTCCTTGGATGATATTACTATTCTCAGAAAGCACGTTTTGATTTAACAAACCTGACAGACAAATGAAAATCATTGACTGATTTTCTCACGATTATGAGTTCTTTTGGAAAATGTTGCTGAAACCTTCTTTTTTTTAGGTGAGATTTTTGCCTGTGACCTCACATGGTGTCCGAATATGGCACCATGTTGCCACGTCTCCCTCCTTAACGTGGATCAATGAGAGCTGGTTGTGTGTTTTAAATAAATGAATGGATAAACCAGAAAGATATGCAGTATCCAGCAGTTTTGTTGTAACCATTAGTACAAGTACTACATCGGATAATAGTAGGAGATCATTGTTTTCATAAAGGAAAAAAAAATACTATTTTAGAGCAGATATCATTACCCAAGCCCTAAAAAAAGTTGATTCCTAGGTAGGATTTGGAATGGCATTAAATAGATGTTGGCAATAACTGTAGGAAAGGAGAACAATCATATACCAACATGGCTTGGAAGTTCATAACTTAAAAGGATCCGTAACGTATCATTTAAATGGGTATCGCTATTTCCACTAGTCAACATTACGATGTGCACTATTTCGAGTTTATTCAAACTAAAAAGCTCTGTTTAATGAATATACAGTAACTTGTTCTGTAGCGGAAAGACCCTGCGACCCCAAAATGCTGCATGACACTAGGACTACTACGCTCAAAGATACTAATGAGTTGGCAATCAAAAAAGCAAAGAATCCAGGCAAAGAGACCTCCACCAAAATAGTAATGATCAACGGTGAAATACGTTGTACGTTTTATGAACTCCGCTTTCCACATCAATGGCAAATTCAAGGTATATTGATAAGCTACATAAAAAAAAAAAGTAATACCATGTCCTCAGCTCCAAATCACCTCAACCTTATAATTCTATAGTGGGTCTTCTTTCAATTGCTACGACTGTTCAAATATGAGCATTCAGCACCGCCAAACATCAGATGTCAAGTTATTGAAATTGGAAGTTTGGAAATCAATGCTCTTAAAATCTAGCCATTCAACACTGCAGCTGTTGTCATTGATAATTACATTGTTAGACTTGGTGAGATAACAAAGAGAATGCTTTGTAGAATAGTTATAAAGGCGAAATAAGCAAAAGAGTCTATGGCCTTTGGAGTGATGACTTAAAGCTCAATCGCTGAATATTGCAGTCATCAATATCATCCACCACAGCCATCATTAGCATCAGCATCAGCATCAGACACCTCTAAATTGATCCAAAGATGCACGTTACCAACGCTGTCAAGTACATAGACCTACAGGATGCTCTCCTTGGAATACATAATGTACTACAAAAAATTGCTGGAAGATAGTCTTGCTCAAAATATTGATACTGACAAGCCCTACCTCTTTAGTTATATGGATACGGGAACTATACCCACAGTATTTCTTTTCTTGTTTCATATCTGTTGTAAATACATTCTAGTATATGATATTCGTTTTTTTTTTTTAGCGGACACACTTTAGCTGTTGCATTGTATATGGCAATCACATAAACTCCAAACTCTCGTAAATAAGATCTCGTAAGGATATATTTTCGGCTTTTTTTTTTAGGAACACTTAATGTATGATGTAGCAAACGTATAGGCTCTTTGATAGCTTCTACGACTCGTTTGTGGCTCTATCCAAACGAGCAAGACTACAGGAAGCTGTCGTATGTCATTCTATCAATGCTAAATCAGTATTTAATCAAACTTCAGAGGTTGAGTTATCTGAAGTGCAAGATAGAGTGATGAATACCTTCAGGGCAAGTGTAGAAGGGGCTTTTTTTACAAGCTAATACTCGAGCAAGTTTTGTAAATCATGCTTACAGATGTGAATACAGAGCTGGAAATGTTTGTACAAGAATTTCTTTGATATAAACCAAAGTGTAGGCACAATAAAATACTACCTGCACCTGTGGAACACAGGCGCGAGCACCATATATGCCCCGGTAACTGCTTGCTTTGGAAATCAATCAATTGCATCAACCTTTGCCTTGAGCAAATGTGCATAATAATAAAAAAAAAAAAGGAAGAATAGGAAAGTTTCTGTAATTTCGGCTTGTGTATTGTAGATAAATTGCGTTTCTTTATTGAGAGGGTCACGCCTGTATTCTTAATGTTCCAGATTTTCAACATTTACGGTTACTCCTCTGGCCTTCATCTGTTATTATTAGTGATGCCACGAACGAATTAGGCAATAAATTTGAAGTACCTTCTACACACGACATCAAGTGACCCTATCTACCATTATTTTGACATTGTACATGATTAATTTGATCCAACTGAATGTGGAAGCGTATAACTTGATTACAAAAGCTCAATTGAAGAATCTCGGTGTGTATTATCAATTTCTATGTGATTTTGTTTATTGTCATCTGTAAAAGTTTGATAAATATTGTACTTTAAAGAATAGGAGACAAAGTATTTGTTTGGTGTACTATTATATTCACAAAATTTTACATTATCAAAATGAAAAAAGAAGGAGAAGGAAGGGGATATGAGGGATATGAGAGTATGATGGATTAAGATGTGTACAATATAACTATGAGATCAACTGATAGTATATCACTTTACAAGAGGACGAAAGGAAATTTTACAAAGGAGAGGAAAGGAGAATAACATGATTATTCTTGTGAGCCTTGATAGTGATCAATCTACTGAATATACCAATCCACCTTGAGGATACCGGTATCAAATTTGCCAATTTGTGCAAAGGCAGCAGGAGAGAGATCAATATGAGTCTTGTCGCAGCTCTCACAAGCATCCTTGATGGTAACAGTAACACTCTTGCCATTAGCCTTGTTGACAACCTTGACCTTCTTGTTACAGTATTTGCTTTCACGACTGTAGCTACCGTAGAGAGAACCGCCAATAGCAGCAATGTAGTCATTGTTATCATTCCAATCACCACAAGCACCTTGGTTGGGAGTGAAGAAGGTAGCTTTACCGCTGTAATGTTCACCGCTGGAAGAGGAGGCAGATCCACTTGATGATTTCTTGGTGGTCTTCTTGGTGGTCTTCTTGGTAGTCTTCTTGGTAGTCTTCTTGGTGGTCTTCTTGGTAGTCTTTTTAGTGGTCTTCTTGGTAGTCTTCTTGGTAGTAGTCTTTCTCTTGGTAGTAGTCTTTCTTCTTCTGGTGCTGTGCTTGGACTTCTTGGTAGAGGTAGAGGGAGTGGTAGAGACATCCTTGTTACATTTGATTTCTTCAATGAATCTAAGAGGGACATAGACTTGGGTCTTCTTCTTGTTGTCATTGTATTCATCAGGCTTGTTATACCATTTAGCAGTGATATTACATTCATTACCAGAATGAGTAACTTTGTTGGCATCTTGGAAAGAGAAATTCTTCTTTGATTTGAAGATGACGGTGGTGATGACATTTTCAGTATCATTAGTGGTTGGCTTACAGTCATTGTTGCCGACATCAATGTTGCCGCGAATTCTAAGATGGGTGTCTGAAGGTCTCAACTTGGCCTTTTCAATTGACAATTGACAAGCAGTGTCAGCAATGGCAGTGCCAATAGCAGCCAACATGACAACGAGGATACAGGATTGGAGTTGCATTTTCAAATTCTTTCTAAAAGTGATTGATATATGAAATGAAATGGAATTGGCTTTTTTTAAGGATAAAAAAAGGGTAGAATTTAGAAAATATAGTAGAAACTAAGGGAATAAAAACGAGGTTCATTAAAAATTAGCTAACTATTTATACAAAAATCGATTGTTGTATCCGTTGTATTACATCTCTACCAAAGTATGCTAAAACGTATTGTTACCCGCATTTTTTTTTTTTTTTTTTTTGCTTGACAAATGATGCACAAGGTATCGTGAAAAGAGAAAGCAATTTATTATGGTGTTACACGGCGTAAAAATCAAGGGATCTCTATTTTCTGGTCCTGGTAGAGTACTGGTATACTAGCATTTTCTGTAACTTGGGTATATAGAGTTTGCAGGAAACGAGGTCAGCTTTGATAAGTAATTAAGATCTGTATATATTAGTCAATTGAGAGTATGTCTATTGTACCTGAAAAGGCATGAGTGATTTCTGAGTTGACAAATATCTTATACTGTTTAGCTTGTCTTTGAAGTGAAATTTATAATTGGGTAGCACATACCACTTGTGATTTTCTGTATTTCCTCATTATTATTGAGAATTCTTGGTCTACTGCTTTGTTACAAAGAGTACAATGATAAATTGCCCCTTTTTTCACATTGTTGAAAGAGAACCATTAGAATTGAGCATGGCATCTTCAATTCAATGGCAAAATGATGAAACGGGATCGAGCCATAAAAAAAAGGAAATGCCGGCCGAGTGTATTACGATGGCGAACAGGGTACATGCCACCTCATTGTCTTGCTATTTGTGATTGATGGGGGTTGGGGGGATGGTGTTATTACCCAACGCACACACACACACGCGAGCACGCTTTACTTATTGCTTGAATGGCGGAGATGGTTCAAATTAGGCTTTTGTTACTCCACGTACTCAGCATACGATATTTCATACGCCTTGACCGCATTTTATTTCGAGGACAACTAGCAGCGTAATACCTCGATTTGATCTCCTACTCACTGAGCATGCGTATTTCCTATTTTCCTGTTCTTAATTATCATCTTGAATTGATTGAAATTGTTGTTTTGATGTCTTAAGACCCATTGCGCAACTAAAAGGGGAATTGAGAGAGGATGCAGTTCATTAAATTCTCGGCTTGTACCTTACTGTTTCACAACGTAGCGGTGTCGTAAAGATTTTGTACCTTAAAAACTAAACCCAAACAAGATTTGGGATGGAACATGTATTATCATTAGCGTCTTTCAATTGATAAAATCTGGACCCTCTCTGATTTCACTATAAAAATTTGATAATTACATATCACATCGAAAATTAGAGTGAGGTGTAGCTTTTCACGGGATGTAAACCTGAAAAACAAATGAGAGAGTTCATGAAAAAGTTCGGAACAACGAGTATGGCAATGCTGATCTAGACATGTACCCGAATTTCATTAGTTTTAAAGGGTGCTCTCCATCGTCACCGAAATCATTATCATTATCACATCTCTTTGTTGGGTTTCATGCCACAAACCGCACCATTACGATGAGTAATGGCTACACAAACTTACAAACAAGGAGGTGGTTTGAAAAGGAACTCTTGGACTATGACATTTCGGCACTTCCTACAACCCTTTGGAATTCATAATGTACACTGCAATCTGACTCACTGAAAAAAAACGAGATTAGAGAAGATGTCGTGCTACAAAATTGCTTCCACATTCTCCATGATGATGTGCAAGATCTCCTCTCGAGCAGGAATGACAGGCATTTTTTGTGAAACACTGTTAGCCCTTTCGGATCACTACGATTTCATTTGTAAACCGGTTTAGTTGGAAAAGATTTGCAACACTTTCAAGTGAAATGTTTATTAAACGCTTCTGTACACTCTATGGAATCTATTTGTATCATATACACCATTTTAAAGAAAGTGGTAGCATGTTGTTTCGCATTTATTTCCATGTATCGCGATGGATGGCCGAGAATATTAAAATGCTACTGACTTGTGCTACTGTAATATACTTGATTTGTATCTTGAGGATAACAACAACGAATTTTTAGGAGAGGCGGGTGCTGGGCGTGCTGTCGATGAGCGGGAGATGCATCATATCGAGAATAGTTGTCGTTACATGTAAAAGACGGGATCCCGCATCATGAATTAGAAAAGTGCTTCTAATACAACAAAAAGTGATGCACATGTTGTCATTTTTTAGGATTGATACAAACAAATCAATAATTTAGCTAATTCACATGATTCGTGGCTATTAACGAGTAAGGAGATTGACTGTACCTGGCATTTGTTGCGACTAGTACGTTGACATAAAAAGGTGCTCGCTTCCGTCAATAACCTTTGTGGTTTTCTGCCTGAGATAAATTGGAAACTAATCTCAAAACATGTGGCACTTTAGATCTATCAATTATAGCATATCCTGAAGATTAAAGAATTTTTTTTTTTATATGGTTGATAAAAGATTGACAGCTTATAGGGACCGCTACAATCTTAGGCAATACATCAAATCAGTAATAAATATCGGGTATTTCAGACAGTATTTTAGCAGCATTATATATAGCTACAAGTAAATGTGATTGGCCTCAAATAGTATCTGTGCAGGTTTAGCTACTGGAAATATCAATTGCTTTCATAAGGCATATTGCAGCAGCAGCAGCAGTATTATCGGAGATTGAATTATTTTCGCAATAGTGAAAACTTTCTTCCCAAATGGGCTTGATTCGTACCAAAAAAAGATTTCAAAAACGTTTTTGGAAAGTTCGGCTATATAAGCTACAATTTTCGTGCCCTGCTTTCTAATGCGCTTATGTATAGCTCTTTATGGCGCATCTATTGGTATTAATTATAACAAGTGTTTCAAACAAGAATATTGAGCAATCCTTAAAAATATAAAAAGTGAATTATCGCTGAAATGTCGAGGTTTCGTATAGAAAGGTCTCACAAAAGTGATTTCGCATGGTGCCCTGGATCGCTAGAATCCATTTGATCTTACATACACCATAGTAAAAGCTCTCATATTTGGGGTCAAAAAAGCAATTGAATGATTTTGGATGTTTGAGTAAAGGGGTAGCTCATGGTTTTGGCCAGCTTTCATCAATGTTTTTTCGGTCCCAAAAAAATTGAGAAAATGTATCAGCAAGTAACTGCTAGTCGAGAGCAATTGTTCTGTGCTATTCTAACGGTCTAAAACAGCTTCTAGTTCGAGAAATCACTCGTCAAAATCATTCGATTTTGGCTGTATTTTACCATATTACTGAGTAGTAAGAGCCAATGCAACTATGTTGTCTACCCATATATGAGTCGGTCTCATTGATATAGGTCTGGAGCATTGTAAAAGAGCCATACTCCCAGTTAAAAGTGGTGCTATGAAGGATTTGCCATATAATTTTGCAAATAGCAATAATAATCTATAAATTCAGCTGATATCTTACGCCTTCCAAAAAGACGCAATCATTTTATGAATTGTGTACACAGTAGCAACATCAAAGATAGTGAAAGAGACGTATGTTTAAAGCGAATGGAATAATTTGATTTTTATTTGATATGAACAGAATTTGTAGAATACTATAAAGAGGATCATATACCTACAAAGACAATGGTATATAATGGCGATGCAGTGAATAGGGGGAATATGGCTATTTACTCGATATTAATTTGGTTGTTGGTTTGCTTGTTCTCAGCCTTGGGAATAACGACCTTGAGAACGCCATTGTTATAGGAAGCCTTGATAGTTTCGGATTTGACTGCAATAGGCAAAGTAAAGCTTCTTACAAATGAACCAGATGTACGTTCTTGAACTAACCACTTATGTCCAGTAGTGGGCTTGCCAACCTGTTTGTCTTGATCCTTTGCAGTGGTAGTCATTTGTTGACTTTCCTTTCCAGATGTAGAGGCTTCCGTAGTAGCGCCAGAGTTACCTTGGTCAGAAGGGCCTTGAGACTTGTATTCCTTGTTTACATTACCACTGATAACTAAGGTATTGCTATCAGCCATTTCAATCTTGATATCCTTCTTTTCATAACCAGGAAGTTCAGCATGTAACTCGTAAGCATCAGGAGTTTCGACCATGTCTGTGGTAGGATAATAAGCACCATGATTAGAGCGTAACATAGAGGGAGCGTTGGAAGATGGACTCAACAAAGTGCCAGTAGGAACAGCAAACAAGGGTTGTTCAAAGGCTGCCATGGCTCTTTGCATATCACGAAGGGCGTCAGAGAATAAACGGTTTGAGAGTGATAAAGACATGCTTATTTTACTTGATTGAATAGACGATGAAGAAACGAAACTTGGCGTAGGTGGTGCCCTTCTTTTTATACCTTCTTCAGGGAAAGCACTCGAAGCTTTTCATTTGCCTATGTCAGAGTTGCATGAATTTTCGAGCAATTTCCACAAATGAAATCTTCCACCCTGGGATTGAAAAAAACAGCGTGATTTCAAGTTACCATCATCTTGATGCTTTAATGAAGTTCTAGTAATTTCTAATACCTGATGAATCAGGTGTCAATGTTTGTATAATTTCTAGATGTTTCCTGAATAAGATAGCGCATAAAAAGAATTTTGATATGTTTCAGGCGACATTAATTTGGTCAAGAAAACAGTGTGCGATAAATGAATAATCCAAGTACAGTATGCCATTGTTTACAAGCAATACAGCTTGACTCTATCAATGAATCTGCATATGCAGTATTAATTTCCACAGCAGTAGTGTACAAGAGCAAAGTTTGGAAATGCCAAACCCTGGAGTCATGCTACCTGTGTGTTTTATTGATACCCTTTCACATCATTGATTAGTATTACCAATCTGCTTTGATGTTTCTGGTTTCATCAAACTTGACTTGATCATCATAGAATGAAGTTGGCTATTCAATGACGCAGAACTTATCCATATAAAAATTATATTCTTAAACTTTCTCAACAAGACCGCCCGAATGCAAGGATTTCTGTTCAAACTGTCAGCTTGCATTTATTTGTAAAAGTACGGTACTGTTGATGATGGTAATAGTTGTGAGGCTGTTGAAATCAAGATCTCGGTTTTGATTTCTTAAACCAGATAGAATGCCTTTGGATATTCCTATCTAATCTCTTGAGGGCGATGATGCTCGCTTTCTCGTGGCTACCTTTGTTAAATAGCAGCCTTACTTTTATGTGAATGATGTGTAAACCAAAAACATCTTTTTGTGAATAGAACCTTATTCAAAAGTTTTTTTAACCATGCCTAATTTGATGTTGTAAAAGTAACAGAATGCCACTATCTGAATTTAAGCAGATTCCCTAATAATATTCAGCTTTGCTCAACAGTGATTATTTTTGTTGTATACATTGCAAAAGATCTGTGTTTCTGAAGCAAGTGCCTTTTACATTCATGCATTCTAGCTATCAATACTTCAGGCAGTAGTGTTTTAATAAATGCAGCAGTCATTGGCAAGGTCTTAACTTCACAACAACCCTTAATAATTGTCAATTGAGCCTTGAAGCTTGAGTACGTGTCTGCCCTTAGACACAGCCTGCATTCTAATTGTGCTTGATTATTGATACAGCAATAAGCCGGCTTATTTCAAAGAGCTTACATTTGCATGACCTACATCAATTTCTCATTAAAGTTATGACTCATTGATAGTGTGTTCATGAGCAGAATCAGCTGTTTCTGTCAAAACATGTCTATCGTATCTTGTGCGCTGGTTATTTTGATAACAAACAAAAAAAAAAAAAAAAAAAAAAAAAAAACTACCCTTTGTATCTGCCTTAGATGTCGAGTGCCATAGTAAGCTTTGTTTGGAATCAATACTGTTGTAAAGCAGTTGTATTGAAATAATTAATTGCAGCAATGTATGCCATGTAATTAATGCCATTTTGATATTGAAATGATTCTAGTTCAGTTTTGAATATCTGCTATATTTTAATCAAGGCATCATGAAGGTCATATACGGCTGTCAGAGTTGAGCCATTATTAGCAATGGGTCTATGGTATGCTTGGTTCAATTAATATGTAAACATTGAAAGAATAGCGACATATTATGTTTGATTGCATGAATGTATGGCGCATCTTAATGCATTTGAATGAGATAACGATCAATTCGAAATACGATAAGAGGGAGATGTTATTACTTTGAGAGGGAAAGTTTTATAAGCGCCTGCATTCATGTATAATGCATAAGCATGTGCAAATACAATTGTATTATGATGTGCTACTTGGTAATTTACCCAACTTATGCAATTTTGAAGAGAATATGCATTTTCGACCAAGGGAAAAAGAAAAGAAAGAGCATCATGCAAATTTGAATGTTCAAGTACAACGTTGTACGATTAGGCTATCAAATTGCTCATATCATGAATACTAACATAATTGCCGACTTAACCTGTTGCTATTGGAAGGTGTATTCATTGGTGCAAGCCAATGCATAAATATCAGTACATGCTTACACATCGCAGTTTAGATATTTGATGGCATAGCATAGAAACTAGTTGAGTATTTGTATCCTAGCTCCTAAGAGTAGATCTCTTGCACAAACATATGATTTATCTCGCCAAAGAAAATGAGCCAGCAAAGCTCATATGTACGGCGCCAAGTGTATAGATGACATACCAAACAACTTCTTTTTTTTTTATAATATGCATCAACCGTTATATTACCAATGTTAATACAATGCAAAGGAGGATATACACCAGCGAAACAAGGATATTGTGCTACAAACACTAAAACTTCCCAAGACACCAATCATGATAAGATATAGACACTATTTTGTTTGTTGGAAAAGGGAATAAAATATATATGTATAAAAAAGTATATGTAAAAATGATAACATAGTATAAAATAAGGGTAAAAATTATGATGAGCCAAAGCGAGATATGGAGCTAGAAGCCAGGAGGATAATACAAGGATGCATAATGTATAGTTGATAGAAAGATGAATAGTACCATAACAATAAATTAACGCAAAAGAGACATTTAGCTATCTCTGTTAAAGTTTGCATGACTCAGATGTGGTTGCATTCCAGATAAATCCAAAGGGTGGCCAGGTGGGATCATTGTAGCGGTCTGCTGATGGCCCATCCTGACACGATAAACTTCCAACATATTTTCAAGTTCCTGAATACGCTGTTGATGCTGTCTTAATTTATCATGTAATTGTCGAATGTGATCTACTGATTTCCTGAGAATGGTGCCCTTGTTTGATTTCACTGCATCTCTGTCTGGTAAGAGTGTTGCTAGTTCAGTAATGCGATCATTGATATTGTCTCTTCTTCTACGCTCCACTGCATTATGAGATTCTCTTCTACGTCTCTTTTTCTCAAAGATATGTTGCATGCTACAAGGGTTTTGTTAGTTTGCAGATTCGACGTAGGTTGAGCAGTACTCACTTTCTTTGAAGAATCTCATCTTCCAAACTACCTGGGCTAGTGGGCGACACAAGTGTGTCCGATATTTTGCTATCGGGAACAGATGAGCTATAGTAATTTTGATGAGGGCTTGTCGCCAGAGTAGGTGATTTGGTATGAGCATTTGTGTTTGATGCAGCAGTAGGTATAGTGATGGGCTGAGGAAAGTTATTTGTGTTTGAGTTCATGTACATATCATATTGCTGTTGCTGTTGTTGTATTCTGTTTGCGTATGATGATTTTGGTGAGCTGGATAAAGGCATAGTGTTGTATTGATTATGCACCTTGTTGTTTGGTGGTGAGTCTAATGAAGAAGCGGTCATTGGCGAAGGCAAGGCAGCTTTGTTGTTACTATTCAAGTCATATTGAGACTGATCCAGATAGGTAGAATGTTGGAATTGCATATTATACATCTTGCAAAATAGCGAAAAAAGTAGTATATAAAAAGGGAAAAAAAAGGGCTGGTTTTCCAAGCGCAAAGTATATATAAATAATCAAAGTGTGTGAGAAACTCCAACATATTGTTTTGATCATAAAATGACGTATTCTTAGAAGCAAAAGGAGGGAAAAAAGGGAGATTTGGGGAACACACAGACATTGCAACTTGTGATACAGATCACGGGCCAAAAGATTGGGCTCTCAGTAATCTGTTTGTGAGTGTAATTAATGAAATCAAGAGATTCTCCTATTCTTTTGAACGAAATGGCACTACTGAAGGGTCCGGTTTAACATATCATGTATTTCGGTTTGTATTGATATGTACATCTATCTGTGAATAGCCTTTCATTTCTCCGTACTGCCTTGCTTGCAATAGTAAATGGCTGCGCTATCTCTGAACTTGGCATGATAAGAGGGGCTTAACAACTCAACCTTATTGGTCTAATAAATGATCTACCTGAATAGATCATGAAAGCTCGATAACTTCAAAAAACACATGCCAGAATGTTTAAATGACGTACTGATGAACATCATTTAAATGTCCCGAGAATTCTTTTCCTTCCATATATTACACCTCTCTTTTCCTTTTCATCATTCGAACAAAAATGCCCAATACTCCAGCAGATCCCAATCATCCAACAAAAGAGCCCTTTACATCTGCAGGCGAATCAAAGACAGGCGGTAGCAAGACACTGTTTGGCGTCATAGCAGCTCCATTTGCTGCTGTTGGTGGGTTAATAGATCAAGTTTCTCGTAAGGTGACAAGAGCAGCAGACAATGAAGAACCTACGCCCACTGCAACGCCAACAACAAAAGAATGATATCATGGACACATATTTCTGAATTCTCGCTTTGATAATAAACAATGAATAGTAATGAATGCGTTGTATGTTGTGGGTGATTGACAATGAACAAATGCTTCGTCAAAACTATGACATTGATGGGATTTAGAATGTTGCTCAAATTATCCAATGTCTGACCTGTAAGCCAGCTTCAATCTTAGGCGAGGAAAAAGTCAATTTTCTGGGTAGAGACAATAAAGATACGTTAGAAATTGTTGTCAGATTAATGATCTCATAACAATGAATGTATCCATTTACTGATGTAATGTTCTAGGATAATAGTATCTTGAGTATGCCTCTAATTGCTTGGTTTTTAATATAAAAATCAAAGAAAACTAACGTCATCACCAAGGATTTATCGAAACGAACATGGATTTGACCTTCATACACAGCGAGAATGACTAGCGCTACCAATGCCCTTCCTGTTCCTTGCATTTTGAGACACTGGAACAAAATTATGCAGGAAGTAGTTTACTGTCACAGCTTTTAAAGTTTGTTTCAAGAGTTCTATGTAGCCATAGACAAGGCTCGACTTCGACGCCTTATGATCAGTCTATAAGTATGTCCATAAACTTTCTGACATTCACTATTCACTATTGAGACTCATTTTTTTCTTTACAGGAACCGAAAGAATCGTTAAAAACAACTGATAAAATAACGAAGTTAGTACAGCAGATTCAACTGAAGCGGAAGAACTGGTTGAGAAAAGAACCGCCTATTCACACTGCGGTTGAGAGGGCCATTCCAGACGCACTCACTTCAATTGTACAATGAATCCAGCTTTTTTCATTAATGATCAACCTCATCTCAACATTGCAAGAAATCCTAACGACAATAATAGCAAGGAATTCAATAGAAACATTAGAACGTACGTATATAATTCTTCTTGGGATTGGCATTTGGCATGATCATTAACAAAGTCCCAGGACAGACACTTAACTCAGCTGGGCTATATCTCCCATTACAGGTATTCGGTCATGGTTAATTATATGTGGCCATGTCCAGAGTAAAAACACCTTCTTCTATCAAGGTCATGATAGAGCCTGATGTATCGCATCTGGGGCCCTACGTTTTTGTACCGGAGCGAAGCGAGGATCAGCGACTAGTCATATTAAACGATGTCATCTGCAGTTGGGTAAGGTAGAGCCAGAAAGGTAAACTTTTTGGATGATATGAAAACTTGTGCTCACAAAATTGGTTTTACAGTACCATTCTTTTGGGAGCAAAAGATTCAATGATAAATCAGGGACCACTGCCTACGTTACCGCCTGAACTGCAACCTGGCAATCTTGATGTCAAACCCATAGAAATTATAACATCACGGAGACAAAACTTTGACGAAGAGGTGATCAATGCCTGCCAAGGAACAGACGACCATCTGAATGACCAAAAAAAGACCTTGTTCATTGTGGATACCCTTCAACTAAAGCCATTGACCGGGTTTAACAAAGATGGTACGGAGCAAAACGTCCTGGCTCATGAGCGTATTGTCAGTCGCATCATCGCAGATAACGATACTCTCATGCCCATTTCGCCATTGAAGCGTTCTTTTGATGAAATGGACAAAGTTGCTTGCATGAAATGCGCGCCCACGACTGTTCCAGGTTTAGAACGTGTTCTTGCCTCTTCACCTTACGCAAAGCTAATTCGGCAACGCCAATATGTTGAGCTGTCTCCAGACGTTTGCAAAATGCTGAACAATGACTGGGAATTCCATCCACAAGTCAGGTATTTTATTGCCAAGGTGTTATCTGGCGCCATAATGCATAACACTCGCAATAGTCAAGCTATCATTGCCAATACTGTGGAAGCTTATGGAAGAACCAAGTACGTCGATGCACACCGTGAAACATTTGGAAAAGAGAAGGATACTTCAATAACTACAGTAGCCGCACTGAAGTTTTTCTAGCCTTAATGACCCCGTAGCCTTATGTAGCGCGCATAACTATGACTATAATAAACAGTCTTATGTCAAAAAAGTACAGATACAGTATCACATGTAACCTCCGCATATCTTCTTCTGGTAAAGCTCTTTAGACATCAAAAAATCGAAATTCTCTCTGTACAGACACATTCTAGTCCACTATAGATAGCGCATTGATACCAATGTTATTACTGTATGATACATTGTCTAGGAGGTGATTTTATTAAATAGTAGAGTAAGAAAAAAAAAGGGTGGGGGTCTTATTCTTGCATCATATCCTCGTCTTCATCACCTTGATGATCAGGGTCATCCATGTTAATGGCCATTTCATCCATCATTTCTTCCAAAGAGATTTCTGGGAACTCTTCTTCTGAACCATCATCATCAGTCATTTCATCGTTATCAGCTGGCGCAGCAGCTGCAGCAGGGTTATTTTGATTCTTGAAAATATTGATGGTGGATCTGAATTCAGGATCTTCTTCAATGTCACGCATAAAGAGTTCCATGTCGTTTTCAATCTTGGCTTGTTCTTGTTTACGAGGCAGCATTTCATCAACCTCTTTACCCAATTGTTGCAACTTCCAGTTTCTTTGTCTAGTCTTCTTTCTACGAGCAGGATATGCTTTACGAACCAAAACGACATCAGGTAAATTGGCGGCATTTAAGTGATCGAAATCGTCGTTGTTGAAGTTGGCACGAGCAAGATCGTAACCTAGGACAGTATCACCAGGACTCAAGATGGCACCCAAATGAGAACGGGCAATGAATTGTTCATCATTACGACCAAAATCTGACATACGAGCGACATGCACATCACAAAGCACCTTCTTACCATTGATGGGTCCAAGGGGTTCGACATCCAGCACATAGTATTCAATCATAGATTTAGCGCTGCCCAAGGGATTGAAAGGATGACGATAGTATTGTGTGGTAGAGACATCAGCCATAGCTAATGTATTGACATCCATCAAGTGAATAGAGTTACTGATACGTGTACAGATCAGTAGTTGGTTGATGTTGCCAAAGTTGTTGGCTAATTTCTTGGGTATGCAGACAAGATCATCTTTACAAACAGGCACGATTTCAGCAGAGTATGTAAATTTGTAATTACTGACACTAGTATGGATATCTTTTGAAATGAGCTGTTCAGAAGTTTTGTATCTATTACAAATTATTAGTAAGCCATTCAATTCACCCTCTGAATGCTGCGGATCTTACTTCATGGGCACAACAGCTTGTAAAAATTCAACCATCTTGATAGCATGACCACGAGCACCATAGTAAAAATCAATACCGTCCTTTGTTTCCTTGATGTTGGTTGTATCCTTGTGTGCATTGTGCTTCAAAATCAACTGTTCCAAATACAAGAACGTACGCTTGTGTTCAACCTTTTGACGCAATTGTACAACGGCCTTCCAGGTATTCTGAGCAGCTAAGCGAGTACATTCATCACACTGCTGACCAGACACTACATATTCGACCTCAAAAATTTGTTGTAAAATGGTGTTGACAAAGACTTCTTTTTGGATAGTCAATTTGACCTTGATACGTTTACTGTGAGGTTCTGTCCAAATGAAACCGGCATCGATCAAACGCACTTTGTTGAGGCCCTTGAGCTTCTTGAGACAAAGTGTCAATAATTCTCTGGATTCGAGCTGAGCATTGACCCACAGGCCGGGAGGTTGTAAATAACGTTCACAATTACGACAGAAATGAAGTGTTGCTTGCTTGGGGATGCCTTCAGTGATGTCGACTTCGTTACGGATACAGTTGACACACATGTTGGCAGCATTGGGAGGTGTAGGTGCACCACAGCCAGGACACTGATTCAAGTAGAAGGGTTAGTATTACTGCGGCGCATTTTGACATTTCACATGCTGCATTGAATTTACCAAACTACATGACAGAAAGTAAAGGGTTAATACAGCGTCTATATCGATCCAGCTGGCTATACCTACATTAATTGTTCGACAATTTCAGGGTGATAATCCATAATGATTCTTGATTTCGAGAGAAGTAATCGATTTAAAGGTATTGATTCAAGGAAAGAGTTTTTTTCATTGCCTTTTTATAAAAATTTAATATGAAAAGGTGTCTCCCTAAGCCACTTTTTAGAAAAGGGACACATTTGTCAGAAAAGCTTTTTTTTTTTTTTTTTTTTTTTTTCTTATTCTCTTCTGATTAATAATATTGTGTTATTTGACTAATCAAAGATGCACATTACTCGTTGTTATTTCTGTTCAGGACCTTGCTATCCTGGTCATGGTACTATGTTTGTTCGCAATGACAGCAAGGTAATTGTTTCTTTTTCATTCAGCTATTCAATGCCGAGTATTCATACCTGTGAGTAGACCTTCCGTTTCTGTAGATCTAAATGCCACAAGAACTTTAAAATGAAGCGTAACCCTCGTAAGGTTCGCTGGACCAAGGCTTTCAGAAAGGCCAGTGGAAAGGAAATGGTCATTGTAAGTATTTTGTGTGTGTGTGTGTGGATTGGGATGTGTGGATACTGATTTGGTTCTGTAAATAGGATTCCACCTTTGAATTTGAGAAGCGTCGTAACGTTCCTGTTCGTTATGATCGTAACATGATGGCCACTACAATCAAGGCCATGAAGCGTGTGCAAGAAATCAGAGCCAAGCGTGAGCGTGCATTCTACAAGAACCGTATGGCTGGTAACAAGGAGAAGGAGAAGGAAGACGATATCCGTGTTGTCAACCAAAATATCGAATTGGCTCCTCTCGAATCAAAGAAGAGAGTTCAAGCTATCAAGGCCGAGAAGGCAAAGAACGAGAATATGGATATGGAGGATTAATCAACTTGTCAGATCAGATCAGAATTAGTGTGCATCGTTTTGCGAAATTTGTAAATAGAATAAAAGAACCTTTTTTTAGAGATTATTATCGATTTGAGGCAATTAGAGTGTAGTATGCAGGACCATTCGTTTATGCCATGATGAAAGGTGCGCACTCTTGTTGTGACATATGGAGGCGCTTTTATGTTAACGAAGGAAGACTGGAATATGGAAGGAGTTGATGGGAGCTCAGAAACAGCAATAAGATGACCTTTCAGAATGCTCCAAGCTGAGCACCTTGCTCTTTTACACAACAATACACTTTAAATGAACTTGATGTTTGGAGTGGCGGTGTCTTGATATGCGCATTAATTCCAAGCGAAAGCTGGTCTCTTGTCACTTTCATAATAACGCTACTAATACTAATGCTCAATATATATGTAGAAGAGCATTCGAGCCGGTTTAGCTAATCCATAGCGTAGCATTTCTAATTAGATCGATAAACGATATCACGATAGATGCTACAGCATTTTCAGGTACAGGTTTTGGAGCCTTCGATCTGAAATGTTTGTTTTTCTTACAGCAATCTTGATCATCTCAGGAACATGGCCTCTGTGAAATGTCATGTCGAATATTTTCTGTTGTACAAACACTTGGTTATCTATTTATAGTCAAAGAGAGGTTGTTATTGTTATTGTCTAATCCTTTAAAAAGCCATAAAATGGATTGAAAAAAAAATCTCTCAAGTAGTCATTATGGTTCAAGTCTGTTTTGGGCTTCGTTCTTGTGCCTTTATCAAAATAAACCCACAGTAATTCTATCTCACCAGGTAAATCATTGGTGTACCACCCCATAAAAGGTATTGTTTTCTATTTGGTCTCTTCTTGGCAAAGAATAAATATCATCAGCAACATCGCATCTCGCCTTTTTCTCTCCCTCTCCCCTTTTCACACACACACACACACACACAAAACAATGCAAGAAACATTTGAGCAACAACCCACTGTTAATGGCCCAGTCAATTTGGAACAAGCAGAATTCATCATATCACTATCCAACAAGAAAAATGGAGCCTTCAAATCCATGATGCATCTTTTGAGACAGATAGAGTCTCAGATAGAGGCACGCAGAAAGCAAAACGCTCAATTTTATCAAGTAGTGCGAGTGGTCGATGAACGTTATCGACGCAAAATGTACGCTAATCAGCAGCTGGTACAGCGCATTCATTCTGAAATCACCTACATTGTCCATGATATGGATCAATTGACTTGTCGTCGCACATCTCTAAAGGAGGAACTGGACGCACACGAACAAGAATTAAACGAGATACGAGACTACGCAGAACAACGAAGAAACAAAAAGTCAAAAAGAGAGCGCCAATACCATCAATTATACCACGTTCCTTTGGTTGCTGCACAGTACAAGAAGAAATACATGCGTGCGCGTGATAAAAACTCGGATGCTGAGGAAAAGGTGTCTGAAATACGAGCTGTTGTGGATTCATGTCAAAGAGCCATTGGTGAGCTATCCAAGTCTCTAGGGGATTGTCAGCGAAAAAAGGAACAGCTTGTACTCAATCAACAAGATGTGCAAAACCAGACCAAGGAAACACAGGATCTCATGACCAACTTGCAAGAGGGCTGCAAATTCTGGCAAGGTTTCGATCAGCATCAATCCATTACTGCTGAGAAAGCTGTAACTCACTTTATTGAATCTGTGCAAAGAAACAGCACAAACAGCAATACATTGCGTCAAAGCATGGACCCAAACAATGACGTTGTCAAGCTGTTTAAAATGGCTCTGTATGAATACGGTGAGGCAGAACGATATGCGGATCAAAGATGGGGCCGTCTCAATGTAGAGTTTGATTGTGCCAAATGTCAAGTTTCTCACATCGGATGGCCAAAGCCCGACAAGGTACGACCCAACAACTTGCTATGCGCTGCTTGCTATCAAGAATACCGAACATCCATGATCTTGGAAAAGAAAATGACAGGCGTATCACAGCAATTACTCAATCTACCGGGCGGATCCATGCTATCCTTCTCATCTCAGTCCACCCTGAATTCCGCCGCCACCAGTTCCAGCGATGAACACAGCACCAAAAGCAACAAGCCTGGATTCAAAAAGATGTTCAACATGCTAAAGGGCAACAAGAAAAAGAACAAGAGTGGCAGCAGCGACTCTATTCCTTCAGACACCTTTATTGAGCCACAGCGAAACAGCCGTATGATGATGGCATAACATTTGAAGGTTGAAAGTAATATTTATGTACAAAATAAAATTCTATATGAAAATAAAATAAAAAAAAAAAGCTTTTAAAGATCACCTAAACTATCCTTGACAGCCTTGTAGTATTCAGGTGAAAGGGTCTCTGATAACTCCTCCTTGGTCAACCAAGCGAAATCACTGACTTGCTTGCTAGGATTCACTTGTCCAGCGTATACACGGGCCTTCATAAAGAATGTCTTTATACCGTTCTCTTGTCCCTTAGTTGAAGCTTGTTTATAAATGCCAATAGGTTGGCGTCCAACAAACCAGGTATCCATATCCGAACCACACTCCTCCTTCAATGTACGTTCTGCTGCCTATCCTAAGGTGGTTAATATCCATGTACCCGATCAAAGCTAGTCTAATTACCTCGTGTAAATATTCAGATGTATCAACAGCACTTTCAGGGAATTGCCAGGGTTCACTGCCTGATTTCTTTACAACGAGATACAAAGTGCGTTGTAAGCAGCGATCTAAGCTCTGCTTGTTGTTCTCGGCATCTGCCTTTGTTGTGCGTTCTGCTTTGTCTGCTTTTGTGGTAGTTGCTAATCCTTCATTTTCCTTTTCCCAAGTGGCTTGTGATTGTTGAACAGCCTGCGTGAGAGAAGAAGCATTGTCCTTCATTGCTTCAGCACGAGCTTGTTCTTCATGTTTCCAACGACGTTCTGCGACAGATCCCTTTTTGAAATAGAATTCGGTAGGTGTAGCTGTGGATTCTTGACGTTCGAGCTTTTCACGATAATCAAAATAAGCTTGTTCAAATGGGGTAGCATCACGGGTGATTTGAGGTGTGCGTGATAAGATGACAGATGCTTGAATGCGAGCATTCTTAATGACCAGGGGAGAGGCGGTAGCTAACCCTCTTTTAGTGTTGAAAAGAGTACGTCTAAGCATTTGTATAGAAAGAGTCGAGAGGAAGAAAAAAAAAAAAAAAAAAAAGAGAGAAAGAGAGAGGTTGGTAAACTGGGCCACCCCCCATATAATTCAAAGAACCGGGGTTGGCAGGGATTGAATGTCAAATTCTCTTGTCCCCTTTTTTTTCCCCCCCCAGTGTGTGTGTGTATCTAGATTGGATCAGTTTATTTCAATATACAAGCAAAGAAGAAAGACCAAAACAAGCTGAGGGTACATGTAGAATGCAAGATGGCTAGAATGGGAGAGCACTCTATCGATAGAAAGAGCATTGAAATGGGGTCCAACTAATTTATAGGCTGCTACAGGACTCAGCTTTTGACAGGCTGATTCTTTTTTGACAGCTGATACATGTTGATTTACAACGGACAGCAGCTCACCTTGACCTTGGCTATCGTACGCATCGTAAGCTAAGTCCCAAATGCCTACACCCCTTGCATTCATACAAAGGGCAAGATTAACTTTGATTGAGATGCTATCTGGATCATCATAGCTAATCAAATGGCGGGTCACTGTAGACAGCAGCGTTAGACTCGGAACCATCGCTATTTAATGTGTAACTACTACCTGGATTATACAGCCACGGCGTCTGTGATTCCTGGTCCCAGTTCTTGATCCATTGACCGCCTGGTGTCTTTGCGTCAAGCAAGACACTTGAAGTATACATTGACCTCCATTTCCATAATCCCGAGTAGCCCCGTCTTTTGGTTCCTGGACATGACGATATCAACGAAAGATCGTCATCAGGGTCTCCTTGTGGCCTGGAAGTGTGTGCTGTCACTAATAATCGCTTTAATGCCACTACATCTTCTTTGGGTTTTGACGCATATCCATAAAACGGTAGCCCCATCACAATTTTATCTGCTGGCATGTGTGCTGAAGTCCAAGCGTTCCATGCCTGAGAGAAGCTTTGTGAACTGGCTCCTGCTTGCATAGAGGTTTGCAAAGGAGCGTTAGGCCCAATCACAGACTTTCCAACGTAGGTGTCATACATCATGATGAATATCCAATCCAACACTTGAGCGTAATGGCTTGTGTCCGCAATGGGTGCGTTATTCTTAAAAAACGGAGTTGTTCCTACTGCTGCTGTTAATAATTTATGGCCATTATCCACTGTCGCCGTGTTGTTTTGGTTGTTGGCAGCTATTTGAATCGTACTAGACGCACTATCTAGTGATTCTCGTAGCTGTCTCAATAACGCTAGATAGTTATCTGCATCATTAGCATAATCAATGGTATTGCACTCTAATGCGCTCTTTCCAGGATGTTCCCAACCCATATCCAAACCTACACATTGATATCAGTATCGTAGCGCTTTCTTGCTTTTTTTTTTTTTTTTTTTTTTTTTTTTTTTTTTTTATTATTATTATTATTACCGTCTAATTCATATTCTAATACCCAGCCTACAACTTTATCCACAAGCAAGGTTCTGTTCTCATGCGTTGCAGCCATGGCGCTCATGGATCTACTACCTAACCAGCCGCCAATTGAAAGTAGTGCTTTTACGTTATGCTGATGAGCAACATCAACCATTCTTATCAATTGAGCCTCGTTGGTCAGAATAGGCTCAGTGCCTTCATTCACAGAAGCAAAGCCGTAGTTAATGTGTGTGATTTGAGACCAAGGTATATGGTCAATTGGCAGCAGTTTTGACTCCCAATATCCCCAATAACCAACTATTACTTTTTCAGGGGCAATAGCATCCTGCTGATTACATGATGCACGTACTGTTATACATGCTAATATGAATGCTATAAGATATATCATGTCCAGTAGGTGTGTATGTGTATGCAAAAGAAAAAGAGATGTTTGAGAATGGCAAATTGTGCTGTACATACAGCATTTAATATCTATTGAAATAAGAGCCATATATGTACACACTCTACACGTTCTGTATTAAATAGTATCAGTCTCTTTGTACAAAGCTCTGCCTAGTATAGACTACATACCCCTCGTCATTTCCAAATATCAGACCTGCTACATGTATGCCTCAGTAGCTTACATTACGGGTATTGCTATGTATCCGTAAAATAAATACCTTGAGCACAACTATCGACTTGACACGATTATACAGTGTATTAGCCTACTGTGATATAAAGTGTCATAAACTGCGCTAAAGCTTCCATAGCTTCACTTGCAGCTGTGGATATAGCTCTTGTAAGATACTCCAGGTCTTTATCAATGGGAACAAGTCAGTAGCACACTTGCATCAACGCTTATTTCTGGATAATATACTAATAAATTAAGCCGCATTTCCTTTCTGCTACAGATTAAATTGCTCTGTGTTCACACAGTAATGTCTTTTAGTTTGAATGAGCTCGATAAGCATCAGTCGTCATCTTGAAAATGGTGCAAATGGCAAGAATAGCCCAAGCCCTTGAGTAAGAGACTTATAGCCATACAACATACATACTGTATTACATTGTGCGGTAATTTAAATTTGACATCATCATTATCATCACCACAACCAGCCTGACATTATACAAGTAATCTTTAAAGCGTTTCAAGGAGTAAACAGTCAGTGGTATATTTAAAGCTTTGACAGTAGCCAAAAGCTGATATTGGTTATCTACCTCATTGCATTTTACATCTAGCATTCACCTCTCAGAAAGGATGGCAACCATCATTTGAGAAAAGCATGTCATTGAATATCCATAAATCTTCAACATATATTATGCGAGATCTATGGCGCAACCTGCCGTAGTCAAAGAATAGAAATGTAACCACGGGATCCATCCTTTGTTAAGAGACTGGCTTGATCCTCTCATATTACAGCATGTTTCAAACCTGATCTAATTAGAGGGGTGCGCACAGCAATTGCGGGTGGTCCTCCCCCATTACAATTCAGGAAAAAATATCTTACAGTGAGGAAAAAACAAAAAAGCCTCTTCTCTTTCTTTCTCTCACTCTCTTCTGCGCACCTTCTCGAAACTTCATCTTCTTACTTTTTTTCTTTTAAATTTAATAAAAGACTTGCAAAATGACTGTTGCACCAACAGCATATTACGATCAAGTAATGATGGTTATTGCCATGATGATTGAGGTTTATTGAATCGATTTTTATTGTATTTAGGAAAATGGAGGTAAAATTCCTATATTTACACCGACTTGGGACGAATTCAAAGATTTCAAGGCATTTGTCGAGAGCATCGAAGAATACGGCAAAGAGTCAGGCATTGTTAAGATCATCCCGCCAAAAGAATGGTATAGACATGCATTGTGTGGTTCATCAGTCAAACAAGAAAGCTAAAAGAAGCAATAGGAAGAATCAATTACCTAAAATACAGCAACATCAGATAAATAACATCAAAGTGACCAAGCCGATTGTGCGTCCATGATAAACATAAACAGTGGCCAGTCATTGATTATTCCCTTTTTCCCATTGTAGACGCAACACATTATTGGTGGCAGAGGTGTGTTTACTCAAACAAATATCGAAGACAGAAAGGAGTACACACTGCAACAATGGTACGAGATCTGTCAAAAGGACCAGCATCGACCACTACTACGGAACAACCATCAGCATAGTCAGGGTATGTGATTTTAGCATGCGATATTGACAGCATATTAATGAACCTCTTACGCAGTAATGCTTTGGACCCACAATTTCAAACAGTGTATTGACCTATCCCACTAGAACAAACGACAGCTTCACCACATTTCTTTTGATTCAGAAACGAGCAATCTCACAGTAGATCAGTACAAGGAAATTGAGAGAAACTACTGGCGAAACATTACATTTAATCAGCCCATGTATGGAGCTGATTTACTTGGCAGTACGTATATATGATGATTCAGGCCGACCGCTTTCATGTGACTCACAGACTCTCCTCATTTATATAAGCTTTATTCAATTCGTCCATCACTTCATGGAACCCAAATACATTGGACAATACGCTCAACAAGCTGAATCAAACATTGCCCGGAGTAAACTCACCTTACTTGTATTTTGGCATGTGGAAAGCGACATTTGCATGGCATGTCGAGGTATGCAATGACATTGATCTTCATTACTGTTACTTACCCAATCATATGGAACACAGGACATGGACTTGTACTCTATCAATTACATCCATTTCGGTGCACCCAAGCAATGGTATGTGGTTCAACCCTGTCATCAAAAGCGATTTGAAACTTTCATGCAATGTAAGCAACACACAAAACTTTATCTTTATCATTGGTGTTACTCACACACAGAATGAACAATAATAGCCACGTTTTTTAATCAATACAAATCGTGCCATGAATTCTTGAGACACAAGACATTTATTGTATCACCCACAGTGCTTGAAAACAATAATATCCCAATTCAGCGATGTGTTCAACAAGCAGGCGAGTTTATAATCACTTACCCTTTTGGCTATCACTCTGGCTATAATCTCGATTTCAACTGCGCGGAAAGCGTTAATTTCGCCATGGATTCTTGGCTGGAGATTGGTAGAAAAGCTAAACCTTGCACCTGCATTGACGACTCGGTTGTGATTGACGTGAATAGTCTGTTTGATGGCGTTTTAAATAGCACAGTTGATCACTCTACTACTACTACTACTACTACTACTGCAAAGAACAAGCGAAAATTTGATGAAATCACTCGACAGGAAAACGCATGTGTACTCTGCTCCAACCCTACTCTACAGCAACATCAAGAGCCCTTATTAGCGACAAGCGACAATAGCCATCATAAGCATATCCACAAAGTTTGCGCTGAATCGGTCGATGAAACTTACATTGTAAAGAACATTGTCCATGGTATCGATGCTATTCCTGCCTCAAGATGGAAGCTGGTTTGCGTCTACTGCAAAAAGAAGGAAGGAGCGTGCATGCAGTGCTGTTATGGGCGATGCTGGAAAGCCTTTCATGCTACATGTGCCATCAAGCATGATGCAACACTAAAGCGCATTCATTCGGATGCATCCAACTCGCATTCGCTGTATGATGGTTATTGCCCACAACATGACCCTAAACGCATCGACGAAAAGAAAAAGTTAAAGGAAGCGCAAATGAGGGAGATGGCTAAAAAGTTTCAGGTAGGCTTGGAAGTCCTTATGAAATGGAGAGGTGGAGGCATGTATACAGGTACTTACACCCAAGCCAGAAAAATGCGATCAATCCACACTCATCGTTTGATTAGGCACTGTTAGCGAATGCTTACCGGATCAGAAAATGTGTCGTGTCTTGCTGACGGATGGCAGCGTGCGAAAGGTATCTTGGAGAGACATTGTCTAGGCATCTCATCCATCAAAGTGTGTATATTTCTCTCTTATAAAACTGTATATATATATATATGTGTGTGTGTGCGTAAAGATTGGACATGCTCTGTGCATGCGCTTTATTTGCTAAAAAATTACTATTATCATTATTTATTACATTGCCATTAATCTTATCCATTTCTCTCCCTACTTGCATTTCAATAAATCATCTCTCTCTCTCTCTCTCTCTCTCTCTCTTTAAACCAGATATTGGTACGGATTAAATAACCGCCGCAACCATAAAAAAAAAAGAAAGGCTGTCTGAAAAAAAGATACCCCGTCTTTTGTTCGTAAAATAATAGCCATGCTTCAACAAAGTAAGCTATACTTTAATTCGGTCGCATGATCAAATGTAGCCAACAAAACTTAGTTAGATTGCTTGCAAGGGTTACTCGAGTCAGCCCTCGATTCTATTCGACACAAACAGCAGCGCCAAGCGTCTGGGTTGTCACGGATGGTGGCATCGAAAGCTCTTTACAAGCTGTGGCACTAGGAAAGCAACTGTCAGGACCCAACAACAAGGTCAAGATCAAGACAGTGGTAGCCAGCAAGAGTAAGAAGAAGCCTCTCAAGATGAGTGTGGATATCTAACTATTACTTGGTAGAATTGCAAATGTTTCCAGCCATTATTCAGAAATACCTGATCGATTACAGCGCATCCAAGCATAAAGGCACATTGAGCAAATTGCCTTGGTATTTGACAGCCAAAGACGAATCATTTGATGAAGCCCAGCCAGATTATGTTGTTTCAAGCGGACAAGATGCGGTGCCTGCTTGTCTTTACCTGACTAATTCAGATAAAAGCAAAAAGTGCTTTTCAGGTAAATTACACAGTGTGTGTGTGTGTGTGTTGTCTGTTTTGTCATGGATCTAACATAAGATGACAGTCTATGTAGGATACCCCAACATACCATTCATCAATTTTGATCAGGTTGTATTGCCAAAATATGAAGCCAATGCGAAAATGGGTAAGAACGTAGATGCACAGCATTTCAATTGGATTGTTTACTAACACAAAGAGCAATCCAGCTGCCCTTGGTCCACTGGCAAGACAAAAGAATGGCATCATCACACCAGCACCACTGTTGGATATAACAACAACAACAACATATAAACAATTGGATCAAATGATACCGCCATCATTTAGCCAAGGCTTTACAACAGTGGTAGTAGGTGGACACTCTCCGAATTGCCGATGGTATTCGGAAGATGCCGTCAATCTAGCTGACAACATCAAGGTAAAGAGAGGTTTATTGCTGAATCATGTCAGATGGCTCACACTCTATAACCTACTGCCATAGCGTATGGTCCAGCACCTCCATGACAAGGTAGTTGTCGTGTATACAGACAGAACACCTCCCTTGGTCAAAGACAAGATGAACAAACGCATTGCTGAATTCGACAGCACACACACATCCGTCGTGACATGGGATTCCACGCTGGAGCCATCCACAGTGAACAAACTGACATCCTATGAAAACATGATACACTATGCACAGCGTGTTGTGCTGACAGCAGATTTGGACTATGCTTGTGCTCATGCTATTTCTAAAGGGAAGCCTGTCTATGTCACTTTCGGCGGTCAATGTAGATCCTATCTATCTCACTTTTACCGTTGGATTTACGACGCACATTTAGCCAGGAAATTGAGACTAGAGCGTCATCAGCATAGATCCAGAGTGGACGATGCCTACAGTTACTTGGGAAAGCATGCTGCGTGGGGCAATGCAAGCAAAGTGTTTCAAATCAAGCACACAATGTCATTTGTCAAGAACGAAATTGAGGAAATCAGAGCTGAAAAGGTTACTGGCAAGAGAAGGAAATAAATAAAATGGGAAATATTATACGCTTTCGAGTTGCACAAGCGCGCATGTTATGGGTAAATGGATAAGTAATTGTTAGGAAAGAAACCCGTACAGAGCTGGGGAAGAGAAGGGGTTCCATTGGCTGCTCACGTTGGTAGATATCCGTCGGCATCTCCTACTGTAGCATCATAGCTTTCACAAATGACAAATCCTAAGTTTGGGTCACCGGTGGGTCTATATATTAAGGTTTTTTTTTTTTAAAAAAGTGTGTGTGTGTGTGTGAAACTGCTGCTTTCTTTTTTACTCTCTCTTTTTACTTCTTCTTCTTCTTTATTCAACATGTCTCAAGTCATTGCATCTGGAGCAGATCTTATTGCTCAAACACTAAAGAACCAAGGCGTTCAAGTCATTTTCGGTATTGTAGGTATCCCTGTGGTTGAAGTAGCTGAAGCCTGTGTTGCTGCTGGCATTCGATTTATTGGCTTCCGTAACGAACAATCTGCTGCTTATGCAGCTTCAATTTACGGCTATCTCAGTGGCCGTCCTGGTGTGTGTTTGAGTGTAGGTGGTCCTGGTGTTGTTCATGCGCTGGCTGGTCTGCTCAACTCCAAGATCAATTGCTGGCCTCTTATCCTGCTGTCTGGTTCTTGCGAGACAGATCAGACAGACATGGGCGCATTCCAAGAGCTGGACCAAGTGGAAGCAGCCAGACAGTATTGCAAATACAGTGCTCGACCCGCTTCATTGGAACAATTGCCGTTTGTCATTGAAAAGGCTTTCAGAACAGCTTTGTATGGTAGACCTGGTGCTGCCTATGTGGATTTACCAGCAGATTACATTCAATACCCCATTACCAACAAAAAGGTGTTTGATGCTGTTCAAGTAGCCCGTGTGCCAAATGCGCCCAAATCCATGGCTGACCAAACCAATGTACACCAAGCTGTTGCCTTGCTGAAACATGCCAAGAGTCCACTCATTGTCATTGGCAAAGGGTAAGTGGTTGTTGACTTTATAACACGGCAACTTGATCGACTGACGTGATTGATAACAGAGCGGCATATGCTCGTGCCGAGAACGAAATCAGAGCACTTGTTGAAAAGACACAGGCTCCATTTTTACCTACACCTATGGGCAAAGGCGTTATTTCCGACAGCCATCCATTGTGTGTCTCAGCTGCTAGATCAAAAGCATTAAAGGACGCTGATGTCGTTCTTTTGATTGGCGCACGTTTGAATTGGATCCTTCACTATGGACACTCGCCTCGTTGGAGCAACAAGGTTCGCTTTATTCAAATCGACATTGCACCCGAGGAATTGGGCAACAACCGTCAAGACACATTGCCGCTCTTGGGCGACATCCAACTCGTTGTTTCTCAAATCACGCAAGCATTGACTGGTAAACTCAGCAATATCAACCCTGATTACGTCTCTGGATTAGTCAACAAAGTAAAGCAAAATGTGGAAAAGACCAAGACAGCTGGTAGCAAGGGATCAGACAGCGCTATTTTGAATTATTCAACTGCCTTTACAGTCATCAAGAGCTTGCTTCCCGAAAACGACATTGTCTATGTGAGCGAAGGTGCCAATACCATGGATATTGGCAGATCTTACTTTGACGTTCATGAGCCTAGACATCGTTTAGATGCAGGTACAGGTGCTACTATGGGTGTTGGTATGGGTTATGCTATTGGAGCTCAGTCTTACTACGGTGATGCCAAGCGAGTCGTCAGTATTGTGGGTGATTCTGCGTTTGGTTTCTCTGCCATGGAGTTGGAAACAGCCATTCGCTCTCGTCTGCCACTCTTGATCATTGTCATCAACAACAATGGTATCTATCACGGCTTGGAGGACGAAGAATACCATGCTGCCCTCAAGGACGGTACTTTACCCACTACCTCTCTCTCTGTTGAAACTCGCTATGACTTGATTTCAGAAGCGTGCGGTGGTAAAGGCTGGTTTGTAAAGAACAGAGTTGAATTAGCAAAGGCTGTCAAGGAAGCTTTAGCTGCCAAAGATCAAACGTGTGTGGTTAACGTCATGATTGCTCCAGGAGGAAGAACTAAATTAGATTTCGGTTGGATGCAAAAGACACAAAAAGCTAGATTGTAGAGTGAATAGAGAATAAAACCGTCAGTTGACAAGTATCCATTGCCATAGCTCAAAAGGCTATTCTTTCTAATGTGTGGTAATAGCAGTGTGTGTTTTTTTATTGCTGATAACGTTGCATGTCGTTCAAACATCAACATATGGGACACATAAGATTATCATCGTGCGTTTGTTGATGCTTGTGCTGCTGCTTTAGCTGCATTAAAAAGAGGGCACATGATGTAGCAAATGGAAATCATGCTACTCCGCCTTGCTGTTGTCTCTCTGAACAGCAAAAAGAGAGACAACAACAACAAGACTCGGAATGCCAGGCACCGTCTGATCGTATGTAGATTAAGGATGGGAGACACAAGCAACAGGCAAATCACGTTTTTTACGATACATGCAAAATTGTACGAAATCAAACAGGGCCTCGTGTAATAAGTCGTCTATAGTAGTACCACTCTACTTGTCGAATCAGCACACACACCCACACATTAGTGTACACAAACACACCTTCGGCTCACATTCGATGTAATAAACGGTATTGTAACACAACCAATAGAAAGAATGTATATAAAATGTAGCATGGTTTAATAAAGTTCTTCACTTTTTTTCTTTCTCTTTTTAAATACTAAAATGTGTAATATTAATGACCCTCGCATATTGAATGCTTATATAGCCATCACTGAAGATGAGCCTACGGATTGGTATGGTGACGATGATTGCAATGCCTTGTGTAGTGTGTGTGTGTGTATATATATACTTATCAAGGTTCTAGGTTGATTCTTGGATATAGAGATACAAGGGATGTTATCTCTTTATACGCTAGTGGTGTCCATGGTTTAAGGTGTGTACTGATGGCTTGGTCAGTGTAATCCAGATGCTAATGCAAAAAATCACAGTGAATTTCGAAACAATTTGACAAATGAAATCCTATTTGGTTTTGTCCGAGTGGAAGATAAATTCATCTTGATCACTTATGTGCCTGATAGTGTTAGGTAAACCCCTCTAAATAGCATCAACAAAAAACCAAAACTCATTTTGTTATTGACTTGATTTAGTGGCGTAAGAAGAGGTACATGTCATCAAAAATAATCATGCCATGTTGTGAATCTAACATATATATATATATATAGCTCGAGCACTTGTCCATAGTCGAGCTGTAGCTGGTGTATTGGAGCTCTCTCATGCTCAATTTACAGCATCTAGTCTATCGGATCTGAGTGATGCCAATGTACGGACCAGACTAAAATTAGGTCAAAACCAAGTGCCAAATAGACCCCGTTCAGTGACTAAAAGGGCATCATTCGTTGTCCAACAAAGAAGACGTAGATCTGGCACATATTCACCATCACCATCATCGCCTTCTCCGATATCCGAGAGGAACTTGAAGCTTCATTTAAACACCACAGAGGAACCCTATTCGTATTACGAGGACAGTTCCGATCGCATGACAGCAACACCCACTCCCTCCACACCTACTTCCGTTGCCTCGTCATCTTATAACAACAGCGAATCTCCTTACTTTGCTGTTGCAACAGACAACAATGCTGGTTTTAATGCAGTTGTAGATGAACAAGAACGCAAGAGATTGCAAGATCATACAGAAGCCATGCTGCAATTCCAGTTGTCTAAAAAGAAGGAGCTGGAAGAAGCACGGTTTCGTCAATTCCAACGAGATCAGCAAGAGGAACGATTCAAACGAGAGCAGTCTGTCAAACGTATTGAAGAGGAAGAAAAGCGACAATCTCTATTACAGCAGCAAAAGGCCACAAAGCAAAAAGAGCTGCCCAAGTGGCAACAAGAGTTGATCCAACGCAAATTGAAAAAGCAGCAAGAACAACAACAACAACAACAACAACAAGCTGCCAAAGATCAACCATCAGCTACTGTAGAACTAAAGCCAACGCAACCCAACGAAAAGGTTGTAAAGCCATTACAACAGTTGCAAAAGCCAACACTTTCCAAAATACAGATACCAGAACGATCAGCTAGTCCTGTTCCTCAAACACCATTACAGATGGTGCAACTCAAATCAACACCAAGATCCTTCACGACTCCAGTAGAGCCTAGCAAAAGAGAATCGATCATCTTGAAGCAGAAGAGTATATCAGACCTTCAGACCAAGAAAACACAAGATAGACCAGCATCTCCTGCCATGGCCACTCCTATAGCAGCTTCTACTGTCAGTGTTTCTACTGCTGCTGAGCCAGTGATAGTTGCTTCGCCTGACGTAATAAAGGAGGTAAGTTCCATTACACCCGAAGCACTCTGGGGTAACACATAATAAATGATGTGATTTTAAAACTAATCTGCTGTTTATTTCAGGACATCAAGGTTCTTCCTTCCGAATCAGCTACTCTGATGACAGGCTTTATTTCCGTGCAAACAAATGTCAGCCCAGTAAGTTTACATGATTTATATTCATGATTTTATTATTGACACATACAGTATAGTTTTGGAAACGCCGGTACTTTGTCATCAACACTCGAGAGTTTTTGCTCTATAAAGACGAAATGGTAAGTGTAGTAGCAATCGTTATTACCACTTAGATACTGATATATTCTCTCCAAAACAGAGCAAAAATGCCTTGTCTACGGTGAATTATAGTAATGATGCTAAGCGCATTGCTCCTGCTGACGAGGATGAAGATACCTTTGTACCCAATTCTTACATGATTTACACAAAGCAAGGCGATTCCTTTCAATTATTGGCAGATGACAAAAAGTTTGGAAAGCAAATTTATGCAACTTTAAAGCAATTTGTCTAATCTAATGTACTGTATACCATAAAAAATACCCCTCTCTCCTTTTTCCTATAGATTATCATCCTCCCTTCTTACATATGTATATCACTCAATAAATCTATTTTTTTTAAGAGCCTAAAACGATTGATGGATGCATGAGCAAGACTATAGAAAACTTTTATTTGTAAACCTTTTTTTTTGAAATTAGAAGGAAGGTGTATATAAAATTAATGTACAAAGAAAGAGAGAGGGAGGTATTACGGCTATATAAAGAGGGGATGTAGATAAGTGTGAGTAAGGGTATATCTAGATTAAATGATCTTGATCATTGTCCCAATCGTTCGTATTCTTAATCAATCCTTTTCTATCATCTTGACCCTTCTTTTTGTTTAATCCCAATCTCATGCTGCTAATAGAGTCGAGTGTGTCCTGCGCACGTCTGCTGCTATTAAATTTGTTGGCGTTGCTACTGCTGTTGGATTCTTCATAGCTATGATCTACAAGCATGTCCACTAGTAGGTATAAAATCATGTCAGCCATGCACATACGACTGCACTCCTTTTTCATGCACGGTACCTGAGTCTCTCATCATGTTATCATCATGCGGTGTCTTGTCATGTCGGATCGTATTGAGGCTAATGTTCTCTGTAAAACTATTGTCTCGGGAATGGTTCAACTCGACTTTACGATAGTCCTCTAATGAAGCTCTGGATCTGTGCCATAAAGACGAATCCTCTCTGCCGTGTGATGAATATCTGCGTTGGTCTGTAGTCGATGAAGATCCACCCACATGCTCAATGTGGTTCACGTCCTCCTCTGACGTCAAATACTTTTCATTTTCGTACACGGGCAACAAACTCTCTTGTGGACTGGATGAATCCCCTAATAAGGGGTCTCCTCTGCTCTTTTCGCTTCTCGAATGTTGTAACAATGCGACACCAGAACAGATGATCAAGAAGCCAAATACACATGTAACGACATTGACGGGCGATGCATCGAAACCGCGATAGAATACAATCGAACTGACAATGGTGAGTGTTGTAAAGATAACGTAATACGTAGGCGTGACGACAGCTGTGTTGAAGATGTTTAATGCCTTGTTGAGGTAGATGATTTCAATGGCCAGCGTGACCAATGTCAAGATCAGCACCAAATACACAAACCAGTTGGTGAACTGATTCTCCACAGTGAACGAATGCACGATGGCACCACCAATACCTTGTGTGAAAACCACTGACAAAGATCCAATAAGTGAGCAAATACTAATGTAGACCAACATGTTTGTTTTTCCCCATCTAGGTCCACAATAAAACACCAGAAAGAGCGATAATGCTACTGCGATACAAGCGTAAGTCAGAAAGCCTATGGAATTCCAGTGAGATACGAGGTCAATGGTCAATGAGCGAGTGTGTCTTACCGACAGATAACATGAGATGCTTGAATGTCTCGATTGAAGTGTCAGCAGCACCCTGTTCTGGGGCATGCATGACAATAATGATAGCACCCAGGACACATTGCAAACATCCTACTTTTCCTTGGAATGACAGTCTTTCCTTGAGAAAGATGGATGATAATACAGCACTTTTTTTTTTTTTTTTTTGGTGCAGAATAATGATTAATCCATGCTCCTCTCTCTATCTCTTCAAACCCCTTACCTTAAAACAACACTCAATGCACCCAGCGGTGTCACCAAAATGGCTTGTGTAAATGCATAAGCTACGAAATTACACGCCTCGCCCACAACCACTAGAAGGAGAAATGTCAATGCAATGTATGATGGTGAGATAAGACCTTGACTTACTGAGAATCATCCCCGACCACCACATGGGCGATTTGAGATAGCCGTAGCCTTCACCTGCCACACCGCCTGTTCAGGACATGTCAATCACAATGCTGCATGCATGTTTACATGTATCAATTAATTAAATTACCTGATTTTTCTGTTGATTGCAATAATCCCTTCTTTTTAAATACAAAACTACTACCAATAAATATACCTATACACATGGCATAAGTCTTTTTTTTTGGGGGGGCTTTTGTCTCTCTGTCTGTGCCAGGCTTACCACTGCAAATAGCTAGAGTGACGCCAATTAGCTTGTATAGTGAGCCATGTGTGTCTGCTGCTAATCCTAGCGGATTCACTGTTGAATTTCCACTTGTTGCATTCATTTCAGAAATGAGAGAAAAGAGTGAAAAAAAAAGAAAAAGAAAGAGAAAGAGAAGAGAGAGAGAGAGAGGAAAATAAATTGATATTTTTGGATCGAAAAAGAAAACAAAACTCCACTTTTTTGATTCAAATTATATATATATATATATTAATTGAAAACAACCACTCCACTTTCTATGGCAGGTATGAGATGCTGCCCATTATACTGACACCAAAGGGGCTATTTTTAGGCGATTCCTTGTATATGGATGCAAGCATTTTGACATGTTGCTATGCCTCTATTTATAACACATAACAATGTCCTTTTTCTGCTGCAAAAAATAAAAAAACCGTAATTTTTTATTGGATTAATTTGTGTAAATCCTTTATTTGGAAAGTAT
Source organism: Mucor circinelloides (assembly GCA_037974945.1). Lineage (NCBI taxonomy): Eukaryota > Fungi > Mucoromycota > Mucoromycetes > Mucorales > Mucoraceae > Mucor > Mucor circinelloides. Next base: position 47,065 of record JBBNAA010000030.1, on the reverse strand, counting down.
TGATACTATTAAATCGCCAAGACTATTTAGATGTAACTGTAAACAGTCTTGTTTTCTGGCTTTTTCAGTGATTGATAGTCTTCCTGTGCCCATGGATCTGGGCTATCCGTCATAGCAGCCCTGAACGGGTTATAGTCTACTTGTTTGGCCAAAGCAGCACCTCGTTCTGCAGCTGCTACTGGTATGGTGAAATGATCGGCATTTGAAGCACAATGATGATGTTGTTGTGGTTCTGTCATTGGAGGTTCTGGATTCAACATGTGGGCCAAAAAATTATATTTGGAGAGCCGAGCATTACCTTGATTGGTGTTGCCGTCGTGTTGCTGATGGCTGGTATGACTAGCTGGCAAGATGGTTGTTGTAGCGTCATAGAATGCGGGCTTCTCGTTACTGTGGTTGTTGGATTGAAATTTGTTCATTCTGCGATTGATGATTTGAGATCGTTTGCGCCATCGAATGAGACCAAACAACAGCACAGCAGCACCAGCCACAGAGCCAATGATACTACCAGCAATCTTGCCACCTTGGCCTGATGGCTTGCTTTCAGGTGCAGCTACGCAAATGTGATTTGTGCAGTAAGTAGAGGCGCATTGGAAATCTTCATAACATGCGCTATTATCCTCTAGTAAAAAGACGCAGGAATGCGTAGCAGCATTGCAAAAGTACTCGTAGGTACATTTGCCATCTACAGCGTGAGGGTCGTCTGTACATTCAGTAGAAGACCCAAGAACCAGCATGGGAGTAGCAGTCGAAGAGGTCACAGAGAAGGATCGAGTAGAACTAGGATAGTAGATGGAACTACTTGACTTGGTAGGCGTGGTGTCCAGAGAAGTCTCTGCAACAGCCTCGGTGGCAGCAGGTTTAGTTTGTTCCTCAGAGGATGACATGGCCCCAGTTTGGCTTACAATGTTGGCAATGGCATCTAAACTACTGGATGTTGCTGCTGCAGCAGCAGTAGGCGCAGAAGTAGCATCCGTTGTAGGAATATCATCGACTGCAGTAGTAGTCATAGCGTCTGAAGCAGTCTGTTGTTGTTGTTGTTGGTTTGCAGCTGTAGAATCAGTGTATATGATACTAGATAAATACGAAGACAAATGGCTATTATCAAATTCAGATGATGAAGAATATGCTTCTTCTTTGGTCGTTTGAGTTTCCTCAGTCGTGGCAGGCTTTGACCAGGACAAAGTTGTCTCTTCTTTACTGTCAGATGTGCTTGTAGGCTCACGTTCGGTGGTGGCATCCGTTGTTGAGGAATCCCAGTCAGATGTGGCAGTGGCAGTGGCTGTAGCAGTAGCTGTAGGCTCTTCCTGATCACTGGTCAAAGTCGATTCCCATTCTTCGGTAGTCGTGGCAACTGTAGTGGGAGTAGGCTCTGTTTGACTCGATTCAGTTGCTTCTGTTTTGGACGTCTCTTTAGAGGAGGTTGTCGGCTCTGTTTCTTCAGTAGATGTAGCAGTAACAGTAGGTTGCGAATCAGTGGTATATTGAGAGGTCTCTGCAGTACTTTGAGCAGCAGTTTCAGTAGGTTTTTCGATTGTGCTGTGATGTCCTTCAGTGGTAACACTGTTTTCTATGGTAGTGGTCTCAGCAGAATCTGTTTCTGTAGATTTTTCGTCTTGGGTATGGTCATCTGAAGAAGGTGTAGAAGTACTAGTGCTTTTACCGTGGTCTTGCGTGTGGGTTTGTCCATCTTTAGTCATTGTGTTTTCTTCGGTAGGAGTGGGTTTATTCGTTTCAGGCAGTGTAGGGGTGGGTTTATCTTGAGTATGCTCATCTTGAGTAGGTTTCTCTGTTGTTTGATCTGCTGTTGCTTGATCTTGCGTGGGCTGGTCTTGAGAGTGATCTTGCGTAGGTTGATCTTGAGAGTCATCTGAATGATTGGTTGGCTTCTCTTTAGAATGGTCATTTGCACTTTGCCCTTGATTGCTGTCGTTGCTGGTGGGTGCATCTTTTGAGCTACCCTTATTTGTCTCTTCAGCATGCGTTGGTTGAGAGTCATTAGTTTTGGTTGCACCAGCTTCATTAGTCTGATCAACGTCATTATTCTTTGTGCTGTCGCTGGCAGCAGCTGTATCCTGCTGCTTTTGAGATTGATCGTGTTGCGAATCTTGTGTTTCACCAGTCTTTTCACTAGTTGACTTTTCATTCTGATTGTCATTTGAAGATCCCAGACCTTGTTGTTGTCGTCGTTGAATGCCACTTATACTTGTCGTGGCTTTAAACGTTCAATTTGATTTTTTTTTTTTAGTCCATGTACTACATTGAAAGTTTATTGATTTACAGTGATATATACCTCTCTCTAAGAAATTGCCATGTTGGATATAATATTTTCCAGGAAGAATAGTGTTATTAGAGACGCTGAGTGCATCAGGCTTGCTGATTGCTATGATTATATACAATGGTGAATACATGCATTGGTGCTCAACTGGCAATACACATTACCTTCTGTTGTCAACGCCGTGATCATTAGCAGCGCAATGGCGGTGCATTTGAGATGGAACTGGTAGAGCATTGGTAGTAGTTACTGTGTATGTAGGTAGAAATTGGATGTGAGCCTTCAAGGATGGAGTGTGATTTGGTTCCTTGATCTGAGCGGGAAGTGTATTAAATGATGGATATTTGTTTAAATGAATGTAAATTAATTAGTAGGATTATAAAGCGTATATATGTATATTAAATAACAAGAAAAAGATTCTTTTCTTGGTCCAGATGTTGCTTGTATTATATATGATATGATAAAACACACTAATTCATACATAATGAAGCACAATAACAATAGTCTCAGTTACTAGTAGACGCAACTTGTTTATATGAAATGGTGCCACTGGATCATACCTTTTAAGGCTACATACTTTGTAGTAAAAGAAGTGGGAGGCTTACCTTATTGGCAGCCTGTAGATATTCTATACATTAGCAAATTGTATGTGATCATCCGTACATGCCATGTATCACTTGAAATAACCTTAAAAATATAGAGATACCCAGCATCATTGTTTTCGTGGGTAAGCTGACATGTCTTCCGGGGGTAATGGCAAGTTTATTACATTTTATTTTAATTCACAAAAAAGGCAGATGATATAATAGATTTGAAGTGAATGAATAACTGTCATTTACGCAGTTGATAAGCTTGTGGTATTTCCAGTAATCGTACTAGGAATGACTAGCAGGCAATACTGGGATAGTCCCTTGACTCTTGCAAGCGTTGACCTTGTTGCAAAGAAGACTTTCCCCGTTTGATGGAAGCTTTGGTTGAATAACAGCTACCAGATACGCCATCAACAAATCTTCTGTCAAGCCTTTTACATTAAGCATATCCACTTCCTTTTTCAACGATCGAGAGACCACATTGCTTCTGGAGGCATTCATCTGGGCTACCATATCTTGGACTTTTGAAGGCACTGATATGCTTAATATCGACGTCAGTGGCGAAAGATTGTACTGACAAGATTCCATGAAAGTTGCAGTTACTGATACAATCTGATCCTTTGAAATAGCATTCATTATAGAATGCTACCAAAAGTCCAGGCTTTTCAGAAATAGCAGAGTCAATCATCCAAAACCCTTGTCTGTTTCCAATTCGTCTTCTCGATTTAAGTGCTCATATACGTTCTCATCACTGTCATAATTCTCATCGGTATTGGCATCACCGCTGTCACCACCAACAATTAAGAGCTTGTTTGCGCCTGTTAACGATTTTGTCTGATATCAAACGTCACATGAGATGCAAACCATCCAGGTCTGTCATGGTTTTTTGCAAGAGCTCATGAGGGTCATCTTTGATTACCGGAGGCAAGGAATGCTTTTCGAGAATGGAATCACGGTTAGAGATCAAGTTTCTATCGTACGCTGCAGGACGAGGAAAGTTGTCTACAGCGAACTGACGAAACCAGCCTTTAGTCAGAGTTGTACAGATACTATGAAGTGCAGAGCGGTAAGCGGAAGCAAGATTCAATGCCAATAGGCAGCAGCGCGAGACCTAATAATGACACCATGGCTACAGCTGTTGTCTTCCTTGTTAGTGCTTTGAATCTTTCCCAGGAGTTTGGCTTCGTTGGCTGCACCTCGAACGGCGATGATAGGTTGAGGAAGACTAACAGGTTCTTGCAGTAAAAGAAGTTACAGTGGGTGAGGAAACAAAACTGGGTTCTCCTTTGATGATGAGATTGGTATTGGAATCGGTACGAGCACGCTTATCACCCTCATTCTAGACAGGATTTTTGTTATTAGAGCGCTTTTTTTACGGTAGTCATTGTTGAATGTAAAAAGAAATCTAGAAAAATTCATAGTGGATGCAACAATACCAAGCTGATTTGAGCGATCAAAGATATCGGGTCGATCGTCAGCATCATGCAAATTGGACTTTCGCCCTGTTGTTACTACAGTAAACAGTTGTGATCATCTCCTAATCCACGTTTGGATAATTGGACCGACGAAATCGTTGGCGAACGTTCCTTGCATTTTCAGGTTCAAGAATGATCATCATCACAAACGCGATTTTATTGTTGCAGCAACATGGCTCCCCGTGCGCAACCCTGCCATAACCTTAAATTAAGCGTGATTGAGTTTTAGGTTTGAATTATACGGGTTTAAACCTTGATGTGAATAAGCATTTTTGATAGAACAGCCTCGAAACAATAAAAAAAGTTTAACTCTAAGATGGATTCATAGAATTTGTTTACATGCCAATGAAGGAAATATGCGCGAATATGTCAATTTGTCACATGTACGCAAAACAAAAATGTGCTGTATAAAAACTACTTGAAGCAATGTACAAGAGGCAATTCGAATTTTGCTTCTTCGTTTACAATTACGCAATACTGGATGAAAATTCTTATTCTCGTACTAGCGGTGCTATTAGTGCAAGAAACAATAGCATGGGACATGAAGAGTTGGGGTAACTGGTGGTGGAAGCAAGATACTACTCCAGTCAAAAGCAAGCACCACAAGCACCACAAGCACTATAGACATCACCACCATCATCCACAAGTTTGCATACCACAACCGGCTACAACTGCGACTACAAGCGGCGTTCAAGGCACACCCTCAGGCGGTCCTATCCCTATTGAAGTGGGTGATCCATTCTTCCCGCACAACATTGGAGGGATGCTGAACGATACAGGCGTAAACTGTAGTGACTCATTGACTACCCAAGCTGTAAGTACAATAATGCTCACTTGCAATAAGAGCTCGACTGACCATTTGCGGTAGTATGCTAGATTCAATGCAATCTTTTTTGGCAACTTTATCACGTCTGAAGCACAGGATATTGTCGGTCCACTTGCAGTAGCAGGTGATTTCTCTGCCCATGCTTATACTGTCAACACACAGCATGGCGCTAATTGTACTGACGTTACCAACAATTTCAATGGATACGGCTTAATTGTAGGCGAGGAAAATCCTGCAGTTATATATAGCGATGTCCACGTACATGGCGCTGTATTCTTGCCGGATGGCAGTAGCAGAGGGAACATTCAAGAGCTAGATAGCGCATGTTCTGTATACAATGATAGAGGCACGGGGCTCATGAACTTTACTCAAGTAAAGTTGAATGCTATTGAAGCAGCCCAGCAATTCGCTTTAATGTCACCTACTCTGCACCTTAGCTCGGATGGTACTTTAACAAGACTTTCCGAGAGCATAATTGGTTACGATGTCATCACATTTGGCTCCTGTACCACCTGTAGCTACGACTCAAATTTCTCTTCTCCAGATGCAATCTATTATGGTCAAGGAAACTGGAATGGTCCTATGGGCATGTCCTGGCCTTCTAAATTGATTATCAATGTAAGCGACTGTAGGGCATGCAAGAGCGCTTCTCTAACGGGTTTTTATGCTCCTATAGATAGCGGTTCTCACAAATACAACAATAACCATTCAAGGAAATCAACCAAGTCTAGGAATGAACGTTTGTAACACTGTCTTGAATTTCTACCCTTCGGACAATGTGGGATTTTATCAATCGGGACCCTTTCAAGTGGACAGATCAACTGGCGGACAGTTGGGAGGCTTTATGCTCTTGCCTGAAGGTATGTGCATTTTTTGAGACGCAAAGTGCGGGCTATTCATACGCCTATCAATAGGCGATATCATTGATGAAAATCACGGCGAATTCGCGGGACAAATCGTAGCAAACAATTATCGTTGGAGTGGTAGTGGCATTGAAATACATGATTACTACGCAATCGGTGGTAGCTGCCTCACAACAGATGTTTGCATTCCAGTATTTGTGAACGATACTATTGATAACAGGCCACATGAGAACTATAATCCGGAAAATGATACTTCCAGCAGTCAAGAAAGTAGTACCGACAGTAGCAGTAGCCAAGAGAGTAGCAGCGACGACAGTACTATTACTGATGAAAGCAGCAGTGTCAGTAGTGAAGAAAGCAGTGAGGAGAGTAGCAGTTCCAGTAGTCGCAGTGGTGCAGAGCTTAGCAGCAGCACAGAAAGTAGCGAAAGCAGTACAGAAAGCAGTGAGAGTAGTGCAGAAAGTAGCGAAAGCACTTTAAGCAGTTCAAACAGCGAGAATACCGAAAGCAGCAGCAGTGAGAGTACTGATAATAGTAGCCAAAGCAGTGAGAGTAATGGTGAAAGTGATTCTAGCAGTGATTCCAGCAATGATCTCAGCAGTAGTTCAAGTAGTAGCGATATCAATTCAAGCAGCAGCGAAATCAGTAGCATTGAAAGCAGTACTAGTAGTAATGAAAACTCATCAAGCAGCGACTCAAATACCAACAGCTCCCCAACTGTTGGCGACCATTCGAATAGTATCTCATCTAGCTATGGAACTCCCACATCTACACAGTGCCCAACAGAAACCAGTAAGGCCTCCCAGACTCGTTATGTATTTAATAGATCTAACATTATGTATAATAGGTGCTACTGTCATATGTCATACTCATCAACATCATGTAACAAGAACACAGTATCAGTGTGAACAAGGATTTTTCCACGATGAAGAAGTTCTTGTATGTCAGGATGACAGTCATCATCACCACCGAAAAGATTATTACGCTGGTAATGACGATGACAACTTTGAAGATGATCCAGAATTTGGATTATATGACTTTAATCAGTTTGATGAAGAGTGTGATATTGACCATGGTGTTGTTAATGACTATGACCAGGAAGACAGATATTACAAATATAAAGGCAAAAAATATTATGATGATAGCGAATATGACGACGATGAAGAGGAAGATGATGACGAAGATGAAGACGAAGATGACGACGAAGATGACGATGAGGAGGAAGACGAAGATGAAGGCAAAGGCAAAGATAGACACTACTAGACCCTCTAGATTACGATTTATTGTTTGAAAATAAAATCATGCTCCACATTTCCATTTATAAATAAGAATTTTAACATCATTAATTGACTTATAGATCAATTGTCATTTCGATTTATGCTAATATGATACCTCACCAGCAAACTAAATGCGGGCTGGATCTGCTCGAATAAAGACAGGAACTAGGCTTAACCGTAAATACCCTAATCTATCCTTCGTGCACGCTGTTATGTCAAAAGTCAAAGATAATTAAATCTGCCAAAGAATTACACTTTTATTCACAATGCATCCAGAGGATGCATTTATATACTTTTCATTATACTGGGGTCTACAGTATAATGATGAACTATCATACCATGCGATTACTATCTACCAATAAGTGACATGTAAATCATGCTTCTCATGATTTACCCAAAGGTGATTAAGAATAGCCTAAGACCTTGAGTGTGAGACTTTACTACCATAATATTTGATATAACACACGCAAGGATTATTAATATATCGGCTTATTGGCATGTACCTTATAGGTACGTTCTATCGATATCTACTAGTCTATAAGCATTTTGTTACAATTACTGCTGACATGAGTCGAATATAGCAGAATCGTCCCAACGAATGTAGCTTTGGTGTATCAGCAGCATTAGCACTTGAAATGTATTTTTTGCAAGCATAAAAACATCGCATTTGACATTTCCAAAATAGCATATAAAAAACAAAATCATAGATTCCCAATCATTACTACTTTTATGTAAGTCAAGCGAATATTTAACAGAATAAAGGTTTATCAATTTTCAGCAGTATAAACTTTTATTCAATCAAATCGCTTAAAATTACGTCTACATATTCGACAAACATAGAAAAAAATGACGGCACTTCCCTCTGTTTTGATGTTAGGCAGAATTTGAAGTACTACCTAAAAGATTATTAGGTGGTATTTGAATTAATCTATCCCTCAGGTGCTAGAGCATGCCTTACTACATCGCTAGCTTTGGATAATATTATTGGGACCCTCAGTTGTTGCAGCTAAGTAAGTAACAATAACCAAGTTTGGACCAGCCTATCTAATCACAAGTCATCATCAACCACACTACCGGCCTCAAACTCCCTCTGCGTTCTATTTTGTATACCGCATACGCTGGATCTTACAAATTCCCCAAGAAGCTCGCATCCATGCCGGTAGCAGATATATTCCAATTGCATCCTACTCTTCAATTCTTGCATTGGAAAGCCCCTGATGATCCTTCCCTCGTTATCTGGCAACGTGCACCCAAGCAGCTGATACAGCGCCTAGGGAGAGGGGTTCTCCACCTTCAACCCTTTTTTCATCGTCTTTACCGGCCAACTTCTGTGCCTCGTTCTCTCTCACTAGATGTCTTATTACGACCTTTTGCTGCTCAGCAGCTCTTGGATCACAACGATATCCTTGGCCCCAATTGCAAGTCAGAGCGTTACATATAGGCTTGTCTGTCAGCCCATCATCCTGTTCCGTCTCATCTCGATGCCATTGATACTGCTGCCTGGACCTTCTTTTGGGCATTGCCACTCACAATGATCCAACGCAATGTCATCTATCGGTTCATCAATACCTGCATCCCGCACCAAGCTCTACTTCATCGTTTGTTTCTCCAGATCCACCTGTCTCGTATGTGTGTTGTTTGTTCGGCCTATGTCGATTCGTGTGATCATTTTCTGTTCTCTTGCGCGCCTAAAGCCCTTGTATGGCAGAATATCATCATCATCGCAGAGTTTCTCTGGCCCACGGTCGGTATCCAGGATACCAAACATTCCCTCCTCTCCCTCAACTTTTACCCCCATCCGATACAGTCAAAAGCCTCGTGCACCTTCCCATGTCGTATTCATCATCACGCTCGCTAACATTTGGAAGGCTCGCTATCGGTGAGGTTTTAACCAGCAAACCGTCCTCCCCTCTTCCATCCTGAGCTCGATCCAACTCGACATCCAAAAGATGATTGATGAAAATCAAGTTCATAGTCAATTGTAGTTCTCCCTGTAGAATGATTAGAAAGTGTTAGTAGTAGTTTCAACTCTAGACTTGTAAAAAAAAAACAACTCGATAATTGCATCCGCCACTTGACTTTAGTACCTTAAATGAAATTTACTACGCGGAGCAAGTAATAAAAACCCTCAAAAAAGATAATAGATCATCTATTCAGGAAGAAGAACTGTTTTGTTCGTTTTTAATAGGTGTGCCTAATAGCAATTCCAGTGCCAATGAAAACAATTGCATACGCATAATGAGAGAGTATACCTTGAACAATAGCTACAAAATATTTAATAGACTATAGAAAATAGTCATTTGATGTATGTGTTCAACCGAAGTCCTCGAATAAAGTATTACCTGCTTCTACGAAAGTGTTTATTGATAAAAATCAATTCTGAACTACATTTTTGGTATAAAGCACATGCAGATTCCATTCGAGGCGCCCATTCGAATGCTCAACTTGCTTTCACAAAAAAGCAGCCCTCTGCAGCTTTTCTAACAAAATAAAAATGGATCTACAGCAATCTTCTTGTTTCGAACTTTGATATTGCCTCGTTCAAACTTGATATTGCGAGACGTATTTTAATCTGCTTACCTTAATTTAGATTGGAAAAAATGATATTCTCCAGTTTCGTGGTACATCTACAATGGCAAACATTAAACTGTTGCCTTGAAAATTAAACGGTCCTGAATAATTGTTGTTCCTCAGGGACTATACCTAGGGGTCGTTTTTTTCTTTCTTTCTCTAGTTGTTTTTTTTCTCTTTCTTCATCTTTCTATAATCTTTGAATCAAGCTTTGATTCGAGCTTTTAACATGTTATTATGACAAAATTTTGTGGAAAAGAAGAAAGTGCAATTAGATTTTGGATAGGATGAGATGTTGTTGAGAAATGAAGTAGTTGTGAAAAATGCAAGATTTGAGGGGATGGTACTAATAAAAGTGATTGAATTTATATGTGAATGTTGGTTGTATGTCTAGCCAAAGTTGTTTGGGGTACTTTGTTTGATTAGTACGTGTTAAATTCGAGATTGTGATAGACGATCCAAAGCAGTAATAAGGAAAAATGTGAAAAATGAAGCAACTTTGAATGGATATTTCTCTATGATTTACTAAGTGAGTCGATGTTGCGTAGTGCTTGACTTTTGTTTCTTCTTTAATTCTCTATAGGATGGTATGGTTATTATTAGTAATTTGAAAAATATGTCGGACAGTGCCTGCTTGAGGCCAATAAAAATACGTGATTTTGGGTTGTTTCATGAAGGGAATATCTATTAGGTGTATTTGACTCTTGGATTGTGTTGGGCCTAATGTAGACCTATTGAATGGTGTTTGTTTTGTTCAAATCTGATGAGTATTGGTTGAGATAATGCCAAAAGTCATGTCGATGGAAAATTGGCCATCTTGGACCAACTTGGCCTTACCCTGACAGGTTAAAAAATCAGCTCACGATTTTTTGGTCAGAAGTTTTTGCTCATTTCTCCACGTAGAGTCAAGCTAGAACTTCCAGTAAGAGCTCAAATGATAGGAAAATTTTTGCTTTACAATAATCATTCATGTTACAAGTAGGTTTATTTTGACAGAGATGGAGATATTATTGAAAAAGCATCAAAATTTGACAAAAAATGTTCTGTCACTTTGAAACACCTAGTGTTGATCAAACCAGACAGGATTCGTACCGTTCGATGCGCCTTTTAATTCTGCACAAGTTTAATATATACTTAAACAAGTGTTTACTATGAACAACTGCCAGCTTTAGGCCATGACAAATTTGAAGAATGATGAAGTAGCATTTGGATCAATAGAGCCTTCAATCTCAGTTTGATATCAGCTACTGTATACAGAGAAACCTCCTCGTGACGTCAAATGCACAATAGCTTGCTTTTGCACTCCCCCATTTTTCCTTTTTTCATTCCCCCGTTTTTGATACTATTTTTACAGCTACAGCAACAACAGTTCTATTACTATTATCCTACTCACTCCAATGTTTTTGGAAACAATAGTAACAAGTTCATCAAGCCTGCCATAGGTGCTGTCATATGCTGGTGAGTGTATTTGGTGCTGAATAGATTGTCGAACATTAATATTTAATAATCCTTTTTATTTCTTTATGCAAACAAACAACAGGTACTCACTGCTGCTCTTCTAAAAAACTAAACAAGACCGAGAGACGACACTTCGACTTACTGCTGTCGCCACCACTTCTCTAACGTCTCTGTTGTCTTTTCAAGATTTGGTACGTACCACAGATTATTACTTTTTGAATTGCGCCTAATAACTGAATTCTGTCTTATTTTTTTTTTAGGAAAAGGGGTTTTTTTTCGCACCTCAAACTTAACCTCTGGTGCTACCACTTTGGTTTCATGCTATCTGTAAGTCATCATCTCAAGTGCTGTTACGTTCTTGTTCAATACTATTTGCAAGTCATCTCAAGTATTATTGTTGTAACTTTCTGGTTTGGTGCTGTCTGCAACAAGTCATTGGTAATAACAATGCTACTCTCTGGTTGGTGCTATCTGCAAGTCATCTGAAGCGCTACCTCTCGCTTTTGGGTTGGCACTGTCTGCAAGTCATTAGTAGCAATGTTTCTCTCTGGTTTGTTGCTATTATTATCTGCAAGTCATGAATAGCGCTGTTGTTGCTTCTCTCTGGTGTGGTGCTATCTGCAAGTCATTTGTAGTGCTACTACGTTTCTCGAGCTCAGTGTATCAGGTTAGCTTCAATGGTGTCTGTTGTTCAATAGTAGCTTACTGATTATGCTCATTATTTGATAAAATATAGACAGCAAGCACAAGGTGGTGCTCAAGGACATTAGATTCAAAACCTGTTGTGAATTGTTAATCAAGTAAGTATAAATTATAAATGACGTAGATTGCTGGACACATTATTACTGACTATTATTGTATTATTTTGATGTGATGTATAGGCAACAAGTATAGGAGGCTACAACAATTAGTGGATAATTAATGGATACTGGATGCAAACGAAACTGCCAACAGTCGATTAGGTAAGTGTATAATACGATGGCGGCGTTGACTACTGAAGAGTGCAATACTAATTATATCCTTTGTTGGACTATTATTATGTATAGGCAAGTGTATAGCAATGATCATGGACACTAATTCTGGATGCTGCAGGATATTATCAGTCAAGTTATTTTTTTCTGTCGAGGACAACCATCATAGCAATAGTTGTGTATACAACCCATTATTATTGATTTTTGATTATTTATTTTTCTCCCCTTATTATTTGCCTTAACTCTCTTTTTTCTTTGGCTTTTCGCCCTTATTTTTTTTTTTTTTTTTTTTTACTTTCATCTGCATGTAATGTCATTACCTTCACTGTTTTTCTTTCTTTCTATGTTTCTTTGAAGCATACCTTTTTTTTTTTACGTTGAGTGGATGTGCCTATCACTGAAGCTCAACAATAACAAGATTCCGAGGCTAGGATTAGATAGGCTGGTCCAAACTTAATTGTTTCTACTTACTTAGCGACAGTTGAGGGTCTTAATAGACATAATTCCTCATGTTAGGGGTGTAGTAAGGCACGCTCTAGCACCTGAGGGGTGGTCTAATTGAAATACTACCTAATTGCATTTTTGGGTAGTACTTCAAATTCCGCCTAACATCGTTGCAGAGGAGAACTATGGCAAAATTTTTCTAGGTTTTTTTAGTATGTAGAGGTAATAAATAGATGTAGCTTTTCTACGTTTCTGGGCTGCTGAATGCATTATTTTTGATGATTTAGAGAATTGGTGACCTACAGCATGCGAAACAGTGCCCACATTTTTTAAACAACAACCTATATATCTGAAAGTTTGATAGAAATCCGCGAAAGACGAAGTATGGAGCATGTTTAGAAGACTTTTTATTGGCAATAAAAAATGGTGCGATAATTCGACATGTAATCATACTTATTATTGACTTGCTTTCATGAAGTCGGATGAAATAAGCCAATTGATAACACTACTGATGAAAAGTAATCCATTGCTAAATATGCGTATTTTAGAGCTTGTCAAAAAGCAGGGCACGATCGTACTATGAATTTAATTTAAAAGCATAAACGAATGCTAAAGAATTACGCATAATATACACACTATGTACTAAATTCAAGCATCTCAAGAGGGTAATGCTCTGTTTATCATCTCTTTGGAATCTATGTTGTGTATAACGTTGATTCATTTTTCACGGCAGCCAGCACACGAGTAACCCGTTGTTCGGCCTTTTGAATTAGAGTTAAAAGAAGCTATTAATTTAGTAAAGCTGCTGCTGAATGTTTGTAGCGGCATAGTTGTGTAATGATGCCTTTATTCTCGGTAACATTTGGCCAAGTGGAAAGGTCATAAGATTGTGCACTTTCAAATAATGATATACAGTCTATTAAATCATAGGCTTCAAATGTGAAATGTGCTATTATCCATCAGAGAAATCGCTTATTGCTCCAGATAATTGCAGGAATGTTAAATTGTTGAGATTGTCATAACAAGGTCATGCGAAATTTAAAGAACGATTAGGTAATAGGCTTTGTCTTGTATACTATGAACAGATCATCAAACGTCAAACCTGGAATCCAAATGAAATCTGTTGGTTGATTTTGCATCGCATAAAGAGCTTTTATTGTCATTTTAACCATAGTATACAGGCGATCATTTGAATTTGACGAGTCTTGAAAGGCATGCACGTTGCGTAGCAGTACAAGTCTCTGTGCTGAATTAAAAAAAAAAAATCTATCCATGTTTCGTTAAAAGCTTGAATAGCATTTATTGAGCCAAGATTTGCGTATTTCATATCCACTAGCAACTGACAGCTACATTTGTTTTGTTCAATGACATTACTAGCAGTGAACGTCTGAATGTATATTCAAGAAAATGCATTTACAAACTGCCTTTGAAATCAACGCACGACGATCCCCTCTAATGCATACGGCCTTCTTATAATCATAATAGTAGCAAAGTACATTAATATGCATGGTTTATTATATTCATTAAATCCAAATAAACCAAAGCTCTAGACGTCAGCACTTTCTAATTGATTGGATTCCAATCGATAACAATAGACAAAACTCTTTGTATGACATGGCTATTAGTTAGGAGCACAACCTTTTTTCTCGGAGAAGAAAGGTGTTTGTGTCGCCTCACAAAAAAAAAGACACCCCTTTATAAATTTAGTAACTTTTGTGATATTTTAAAAGCTTCTTCTTTTTATTTGAAAGAGCAACAATGTGGAGATCCTGGGTTGATAGAATAAATACGATAAACAAAAGCTCTGAAGAACCTTCCATTTCAAAGGAAGATCTACTAAAGTAAGTACGTCAACTGGAGAGCAACCTGTGTAGTGATTCACTCGAAATAATGTGTATAGACAAGAACAGCAACAAGCACGTATACGTGATATATGGCAGCGATGCAATGACTTACTATCGAATGAACAAGTAAACACTAAAAAACTGGATCCAATATGCATTCACGGCTAATCACTCTTTACAACCACACAGGAACGATCGCAAGGATTTTTGACTGAATTTTTACCCATTTTGATTGAAACGCACGAGCAATTTGGAAATGCACTTGTGTTTGAGTCTATTCCAGACGACCGTGCATTCATGAGCAGCTTGACCAAAGAACTTATCAGTGGTATACGTAAAGTACCAGAGCACAAGAGTAAATCAGAATCGAGCCAAGGCAAGCAAACTTTTTCTTGAATTGTAAATTGGGCTGAAAATTAATTTCGAGAAAATAGCATTGATGGATAATTTAAGGTCAAAATCGCATCTGTACAATGTTATACGAGCCATTCGAGTCGTATCATTTGGGCCGGTAAGTGATCTACTCTACGGTTTGTTTGCCTACTAACAAAGGATATACAACAGAATTCCATTTTGCTGCTTATGTTGCAACAAAGGATACCATCAGTGATCATCAAATTATTCAGATCTTTTATCGATTTGGCACCTTCATACTACGATCAGACGCAACAAGTAGAGGACATGGTCAGCATTGAGGACGTGGGGAATACAATGGCCGATATCTTGAAACAGTGTGTTAGGAATGCATCTGTATTACATCGATTGATTACAGAAGACACATTTTTCATGATGATTCGTATTATGACAGCTAAGCCCATCGACAGTGTGGCTCAAGATAGCGAACCTGCATATTTGATTTGGAAGTCAAAGACTGTGGATATACTTAAATCAGTGGACATGAATGGCGAAGTGTGCCAGTATCTTCATAATCGGCGTTGCGTTGATTTGGTTATTCGACTTTGGAGGGATTGTATATCAAAAGACTATTTGACATTTGTGGATTACCGAGAAATCCATCTTGGATTGGATCTAATTTACTTTCAACTGGAGAGATCAGCAAAGATACAGTTTTACAGTCTATTCGAGGAGATGCTGCAAGGATATGAACTGTTGTGTAAGATATTGAAACTAGGTCCATTCAGTGATCCTATACTGGATTTAAAGGTCAAACAGTTTGTGTTCATGTTTACTGTTACAAGGTAATTAATACTTTCCTTTTAGGTGGAAATTGTAAATAAGCTAGTGGATTTAAGCTTTGTGGGTAAAATAAGTCCAATTCCATCCCTCTCTGATGGCCTTCCCTATCAGCATGCAGACTTCTCGACACCACAGCCAAGAGGGCTCACAGGTATGTCATGTTCCGTGATTGAAATGACAATGTACTCATACCCTTGAGAAAATAGACAAAATTGTAAAGAATACACCAGCATATCAATGCCTGCTAGCGTCACTTCTATACCCAACCACACCAACCCGACACGAAATACCCATTTCACTGCAATTTCAGATTTTTAGTGCAATGAAGGACATTATCGAAATCCATCCATGTAATTATTTCGTTGTAGAACATACCAATTCCGTGCCTCAATTCATCGAGAGTATGGAGAATTACGATATTCAAATTCAAAAGGGCATCATGGAATTATTGATCTTTATCATGGTGGATCTCAATTTTGTTCCTCTCAAGGAACTGGCTGTATTATCACTCCATCTTCAAAGTAAGTCTTTCTTGAAAGGTATATGTCCAACTAATACTAACGTGGTCTATAGGCAGCTCATCTGGAAAAATGATTGCCTTGATTTGTAAATACCTGACAGAACTTGTAAAGACATCACCCAAGTTCTATATTGTCGTACAAGAGGCTGGCCTTATCAACATTATGAGTTTGATGCTGTCAGATGTCACTGAAAAAGTGCAAGCACAAGCCGAAAATGACGAGTTTTTGCAAAACGTACTAGAGAGCTTTGACCAGATTATCGACTGTATCATTGCCATGACTTCCACCCCTACCAATGTAGTCATGTTTCGAAAATCGTAAGTAGAAAGCACTTTGAAGTGAGCCGTACAATGAATACTGACTGTTTCCATAGCTACAGAGGAAACCTGTTTGATTTGCTGCAATATCCAGAAACCCGTATTGGCGCATTGCGATTATTTGAAAGCTTATCCAGTCAAGCGTACGACTCCAAATCGCCTTCCTTCAGCGAATCGCCATCACCAGGATCACCATCCTCTCCTGGAGCAGAAGCTGGCAATGCATTCAGTAGAGTCATGGAAGCCATTCAGTACATTCCTCGAGATGACTTGGACTTTCGATTGGAAGTGCTCAAAACCATCAAGCGTATCTTCAAAGCACACAAGTCAACCCGAGATATATTCAGACGAGTAGGCGGTTATGTCAGTCTCGTATCGATGATTGTAGCGTTGGAAGGCGCATTTGAAGAGCCAGAGAGATTCGGAAACCATGATAGTTTGGAGACGGTGCAAGAGAAGCTTATTGCAGTCATTCAGACTATATTTGCAGTGCTGGCAGAGTCTATGCATGACTACGACGTCAACAAAAAATACTTTTCCACGAATGTGGGCTATGGATCATTAGAGAACGCCATTACATTGACAGGTGCATTGAAAGAAGGCTTTATACCGCATCAGATATTTGGTGTCTTGTTTGCGTTTGCCCTGGATGATGAGTCTGTGCATGATTTGTTTGTTGAACCTCCAGCGATCGATACAGATTCTCAAGCAGTAACACTTGATCTTCTGAAACGCATTGAACTTGTATTGAAATCATCTGGCGCCAGAGTGGTCAATCCTGAAATTACGCCTACCATATTGAATTTGCAGCAACTCATATCCAAGAATGACGCTAAATTATCTAGAGCTGTATTGTGTGCCATCTATGCTCTGGCTCAAGCGAGTCGAGGTAACCAAGTCAAGATGAACACCAGCGGACTCATACTCGGTTTATTGCACCGTGCGTTCCCTCAAAACGAGCAACAAGAGCCTGTAAAGGACGCTGAGCGAGAGATCATACTACAAATTATCAAGAAATTAATGACAATGGGTGTGAGCTACCAAGAGATTCTGTACATGTTCCAGCAATTCAATGTACAAGAAGGTGCTATCCTTGATGGATCAGGTGGATTGATGGACCTCATCTTGCAGGGCGCTTCTCGCAGTCGATGGCCCAATTTCATTCAGTTTGATATGGGCTCCAATCCAAACGCTTGCTTGGAGCTGCCTCAACTAGAAAACTTTCCTCCTGCCAACCCTGGCTACACTCTACTCTCATGGATCCATATTGAAAAGCTAGACGATTTCTCTAATTTGTCGCTGCTTAGTATTTGGGACAACGGAAATCTCATATTCAAAATCTATATTGATGCAATGACCAAGACGATGAAAGTGTATAGTGTGTCTTCCAAGCAAGATACTGTATTCAACTCGTTTGAGTTTCATGCTGGCTTCTGGTATCACTTGACTATTGTGCACAACAAGTCTCGACTCTCTGTGAAATCAAGCACCATGAGCTTGTATATCAATGGTGTGCTGATGGAGCAAGTGAGTTCCCCATACATCACACAACCGTCTGTCCCAACGATACCTCTCAGAGCCGTGATTGGATCTCTGGGCGATGAACATCTTTTGCAGAAATCGCAGCTGGTGTGGGATCTCGGCCCTACTTACTTGATACAAGACACATTGGAAAAGGAAACCATCAACCTCTTCTTTAACCTCGGTGCTCGCTACAAATCCTTGTTCCAAGACTCGTTGCGCCAATTCCAGACCTATGAAGCATCTGCCTCTCTATTCCTGACGTTGAAAAGCCTGTCCAAAGCCAAATCGAGTCAAACCTCACGAAGGGATTCTGTGCAGACGCAAGTGATGCTGGCCAATGTCATGAAAAGTGCCCATTTCCAAAGCATACCAGAGCACAAGATCTTGTTTGCCTTCTTTGCTTGCAACACTCTGGCTGAGGGTCATCGCACGGGTTTAACATTATCGGGTTTAAGTGACACTACTTTAGCCACTATCGCCATGGAAATCGACCACTCTCATATGGTGATCAATTCTGCTATCCCCAAGTTGGACACTGCAGTGTACATGCCTAGAAATATGGGCTATTTGGCCGGCGGCCCTACTGTAGCGTATCCATTCGGATTGGATGAGTCCATCTGGAAGATTGGCGGTTGTGGCATTGCGTTGAAACTAATTGAACGGTCAGAGGTAAGTTAGACTATAAACTCACCCACGCTTGCCTGAATAACATGATGAGATAGACACCAGAAACACTATGCAAGGCAACTGCCATCTTGTTTGAAATTATTCGCTATTCATGGCGCAATTCTGAAGACATGGAAAGATGCCACGGATATGAGATCTTGGCCTATTTGCTGAAACAAAAGAGAGATTTGATCACGCCTGAACTGATTGAATTACTGCTCGTCTTTATTGGCAAAAACCCTCATTCGCCAGAGTAAGTTGTGCTTTTATAGGCTACATGATAGACACTCATCTATTCAACTGAACAGGGAATCCATCATCAACAACCCATTGGCATACCGTTATGTTATCTTGAACTTTGAAATCTGGAAAAAGACGGCCATTGCGGTCCAAAGAGCTCAATTGGATCAATTTATCCTCTTTTTGAATACGAGCAAGATGAGAAATTTCAACTCGAAGCGTCTTCCCAAGATTCGTAAGTTCGATTCTTATCTATGCTATGGTCATCATTCTAACTGCAGCACCACTAGACTTGGTAAAGAAGATTCTTTTAGCATTCAGAATGAACATTTATGCAAAAGAACTTGTGCCTCATCTGATTGACGCTCTCAAGGCAATCATGCTGAGTAACTGGACGACAGAGAGTATCCGAGCAGTGGCTACATTCTTGGCTTCCACGGTATCCAAAGTACCCTCTTCTTTGAAGGCACCTCGTCGACTTGGCAGATCAGACAGCACACACTCCACTTCATCCGTGTCGTCCATAGACTCTGAAGCGCCTTCATCAGCTACGACAGACATCATCACAGACTCAAAGAACCACCACAGCAACACGACCAAAAGCGTGCAGATGCGTAATATTGTTCTTGAAATGCTGCATGATATTCTGTGCGATAAATCTAATGGACCTGACTACATTGGCAAGTTTGCAACGACTATTACCAACAAATGGCCCTTGCTCTTTTTTGCTCCCAACTTGAATCCTTTTACTGTGGTGTTGACAGCTCGTATCTTGGCCCGTATCTGCATCACTCAAGGCCCTGCTTACGTACAAAAGTTCAGATCTACTTCGGAAGGATTCCTTGTGTTGCGCCATCTACTGCCTGCTTACTGGAATCTTACTCAATTGCATGAAACCCTAATGTTGATGATGATTGGTATTGATGTTGCAGAGTATCCCATCTACAGCACATTTGATATCAACCATTTGAGAACGTGTTTGCACGACAGCAAGGAGGGTAATAAGATGGCTGTACCTGATATTCTACCTATTATCATTGCCATGTGGGATGAAGCAAGAAAGACGATTGAGGTGCCTGCTACCAAATTGACCAGCACACCTACTTTGATGAGACCTCGTACCAGAAGCAACAGTGTCAATGTCAGGCCCATGACTGAAAAGCAAACCATCTCGCCTGCCTCTCGCGCTCAAGTATCCAAGACGATCGACGACTTTATCCAGCTCTTTGACGAATTGTACGATAGTCGACCTGTGTTCAAGGAGGCCTGCAACAAGCAAGATGTGGTTGATTGTATCGTTCAAGTGCTGTTTCCATCTGTATGTCCTACACATCAAATGACTGCAGACGACGAACTTGTTTCAAAGGATGTCGTGCTGACCAACTTTGATTTGGACCATCTCAACTCGCCTTCGTCTGCTGCTGCGTCACCCATTGATAGCCCTTACTTTGATCGTTTTGGTAAGCTCACTGACGATGATACAGCTTCTATCGACAGCAATACGGCTACATCTGGAAGTAGCATAATCAAGCGTGGTGGCACATCGGCTCTCATGACCAAGACGTCCCCTCACGTATCAAAGAGAGGCAACGCTTTTATGACACGATTGAGATCTGCTTCGTGGAGTCAAGCCAATGCAACACCAACAAACACACGAGTACTGCAAGATGCTATGCTGGATTCTCTGCTGAATTTCGTAGTGGATATTTGTATAGAGTCTATCACTGATCCGCAGAGCAAGAATCTCGGTGCCTTACTGCTGGTCTTTGGTGCGTTCCCTCCTAGTTCGCATGAACAACAGCTTTTATTCGAGAGCTACTTGCTGACACACATTGCTCAAAACCTAAAGAGCACTGTTCAACTGGAAATGGAGATCATGCTGGATCCTCGTGTCCTGGCAAACCTTGCCAAGTTTTCTCAAATGGCTGCTGATGCTGTTATTCAGGGTCGATTTAGAGAAGGTGGAACTGAACAAACGTATGATTTGCTGGCTACTCTGTTGGAGATCCTGCACATGGATGAGTTCAGCAGTCGCTATAGTGCTAATGACGCATCTGTAGTTGCTATTTACCGTGCCTTTAATCGCATGATTTTGGTCAAAATATCTGACCTAGAGCACGGTGATTTGGACTCTTTAAAGACGGTAGCCTTCCTTGATTACTGCATTCATCATCAAAAGATCATCCTCAGCGCCAAGAACAACGACATGGAGTTTATGAAATGCTTCTGTTACCATCTGTACCGTTATTTGCTGTCCAACGACGACAAGGTCCGTGATTCAGCTGCCAACATGTGGAAGCTACTGGTGCTGCAGAGGCCCGACACAGTAGATGCCGTCTTTAATATCCGCATCAAAGGTGTAGAATTGGACGACCTCATTGACGGCTTCAAGCACATGCTGGAGATGGACGTCGAATCATTCTACCGATGGTTAGATTCTCGCAAGGTAGAACTCAATATTCTGTTTACCGAGCACATGAGTAAAGCATGGGAGAACACCATCATCCAGGAGAACAAGTATAGCAAAGAGACATTCAAAAACTACATTACCAGACGTATCAACAAGCTCAAAAAAATCCAGAAACGAGAAGCCTACGAGCAGGAGGTTATGATAGACTATACGCAAAAGACACAGTCTTGGTCTCAAAGCATCCAAGAGATTGAAATGGGCCGTTTCACCAAAGCACTGCAAGATTTTGATGGACACGAAAACTTCATCTCGAGTGAATGGACTCGCATTGCTGCTGATTTGATCCGAGAAAGGTCCATTTGGGGTCCTCGCGTGTCACTTGATTTGAAATGGAGACTTGACTACACAGAAGGTCCTAATCGCATGCGCAAAAGACTACAGTACATATCCAACACAGACTACTCGTCCTACATGCCCAAACAAACCACTGCACATGGCTCTCCTAAACTTGTCAAATCTTCTATTCATAATGCTCCTAAATCTGAAGTGCAAATCGACAAGGAGCTCACTCAAGAGCAATCCTCTATCATGGGTAAAGAAGATGAGCCATCCGCTGCCGAGGATGACAACTCTATCAACAAAGGCGAAGCAGAAGAAGAAGAGGAAGAGGAAGAGGAACAGCAAATCTCGTATGAAGAAGACAAGAACCGCAAAGTGCTTCGTTTGCTGGATCAAGGCGATATGGTGCTTGATGTATACAATGTCAGTCAAATTGCTGGTTTAGATGCTTGTGAAGGTCTCCTGCTGCTGTGTAAAAACAACATTTACCTTATTGACAACTTTTTCCAACTCGCTGATGGAGAAGTGGTTGAGATCTGGGATGTCCCCAAAGAAGAGCGTGATCAATACCTTCTCTTGGTTGCTCAAGCCGCTGGAATGGAAACAGAGCCTTTTATCAGTTCCTCTGGTGATTTACACACCTGCAGAAAATGGGCTACTGCTGATCTTCGCGATGTGTTTAAACGTCGTTTCTTGTTTAGAGATGTGGCGCTTGAAATCTTCTTCACAGATGGCCAAAATGCATTGATTACGGTGGCTCTTTCTGAGCGAGACGAGCTGTATTCCAAGCTAGTAAGTCGTGTTGCTGTGCATGAGGAGTCTGGTGGCACTATATTCGGCAGAGAAAAGGACAGCAACACCACAACGGGTCTCAGCAGTACGTTCAGGTTGTCCAGTCTCTTTGGTACGTCCACATTGCATGATTTGACTCAGCGATGGGAGCGTAAAGAAATCACCAACTTTCAGTATCTGATGTATCTGAACGCCATTGCTGGTAGATCCTACAACGATTTGACACAATACCCTGTATTTCCATGGATTTTGGCCGACTATCACAGCGAGGAGCTTGATCTGAACGACCCCAAGAGCTTTAGAGACCTGACTCGTCCCATGGGCGCACAAACAGCCGAGCGAAGACAAGAGTTTGCTGAACGATACAGACAGTGGGGCGAAACAGACGATCCAACGCCCGCCTTCCATTATGGTACTCACTATTCGTCCGCCATGATTGTGTGCTCCTTCTTGATCCGCTTGGAGCCCTTTACGCAGCATTACCTCAAATTGCAGGGCGGCACCTTTGATCATGCTGATCGCTTATTCGATTCCATTGGTAAAGCTTGGGAATCTGCGTCAGAAAAGAACATGGGCGATGTCAGAGAGCTAATTCCAGAGTTCTTTTATCTTCCTGAATTCTTGACCAATGTCAACAAATTCAACTTTGGTGTCAAACAAGGCACTGGAGAAGCAATTGACTCGATCGTTCTGCCTCCTTGGGCTCATGGCGACCCAAAGATCTTTATTCAGCGTCATCGTGAAGCGTTGGAGAGCGAATACGTCAGTGCTCATTTGCATCATTGGATTGATTTGATCTTTGGTTTCAAACAGCAGGGCCAGCATGCCATTGATGCCTTGAACGTGTTTCACCATGTCTCGTACGAAGGTGCTGTTGATCTGGATTCCATCACAGACATTGTGGAAAAGACAGCTACGATTGGTATCATTAATAATTTTGGCCAGACACCGCGCCAGTTGTTCAGAAAGCCTCACCCAGCAAGATCGCCTACTGTCACTGATCCCATGGTACTGGGCCACTATATATTCCAAGAGCATTTAAACAAGTTGGTACAATCACTGATGCCGCTGCGAGGTAAGTTATTCTTTAGTGTCTTTGATTTGATGTATTGGCATTCAACGTGTCTTTTGGCAGATATTAAGCAACAGATTGAAAGCATTGATTTGTACAATGAGAAGCTGGGTGTGACATCATGTCAGCAGCTGTTGATGCCTCCTGATGGTCTACGATACATTGAGTGGGGATTCTCGGACAACAGTTTGAGATTGTTCTCTACTGAAACTGGAAAACAGCTAAATGTGTTTGAGAACATGCATGTTGGCTTTATTAGCGCAGCATGTTTCCCTGATTCTCGCACGTTGGTTACGGGCGGTACTGATAATGTGAGTGTCGTATTTAGCCGAGTCAGAGAGACATGTTACTCACTCTTAATTTGTGTAGCTCGTATGCATCTGGCAAGTCAAAAACGAAAAGACGGCCACAGACTTTGCCTTGGTGGAATGTCTCAAGGGCCATTCTTCCGTTGTCACTACCATTGCAGCTTCAAGAACGTATAGCATCCTCGTCACTGGCTCTGAAGTATGCACCGTACACAGAGAGTATTGTATCAACAGTAGCTAACATTACATGTCTTGTAGGATAAAACAGCCATCGTTTGGGACTTGAACCGCAAGCAGTATGTCAAGACTTTAGATGGTCATGAAAATGGCGTGCAAATCATCCGAATTAATGATACCACAGTAAGTTGTTTATGTCTGTACTCTTTGATGTTCGTGTTGCTTATTTCATCCCATGTCTAGGGCGATATCATCACTTGCTCTGGTCATATCATTCGTGTATGGACCGTCAATGGCGACCTTTACCTCACAAAATCTGCTTGTCCTAGCTCAGAGTCTATCTTGTCCTGTATCTTTTATGAGGTAAGCAAGACATCTTTTGATTCACGAGTCTGTCTCTAACTCCATGATTATTTTAGCGCAAACTGACTGAATGGAGCAGCAAAGACTTGATCATCACAGGACATCGAAGAGGTGTGGTTAAATTCTGGTTAAAGCACGTTGAAATAGATGCAAAGACAGGACAACACAAGTGGTCTCTTGCCTTGGTCCATGAACTGCGCCATAAAAGCAGAGTAGACGGTAATCTGGATACATCAGACATTGTTGCATTGTCCATGTCCAGCTCAAGAAAGACGCTATTCACGGGAAGCAAGCAAGGACAAGTATATGGATTTGTGCTGCCGGATACCTCTGATACCTATCATGTGCAAAGAGAGGATAAATGCAGAGAATGCATGACATGTAAAAGAGCTTTTTCTGTGCTAGGTATGCTTAATTGAGAGATTCTCTGTTGTATGCATCAAATATACTGACACATCTTTATCTTTTGCAGAACGCAAGAGTCATTGTAGAACATGTGGAGGCATCTTTTGTTCCAATTGTATGTCAAATGTCGCATTAGTGTGTCCTGATAAATCGGCACGGTTCTGTAAACCTTGCTGTGAGCTACTTTTGCCTATTTGTAACAGACCAAAGGCCGAAGATGATGGACTCTAAACATATCAAATAAAGCGCTGCTCGTCATCTCTTCTTGTTGTCTTTCTAGTGAAGGTTGATACTATCATTAAATTCAGTTGTGTACATAATACATCCGTCAAAAAGTGCAATTGCAGTCATCTCACTGGCACTTGGAAATTTTATTCGTCAGAGAAAATAATTCGATTTGGCCACTCAAAAGCGTTGGCTTGGTTGAACGAGAAGCATGCGGCTGGTCTGTAACAAGCAATGACATCCTTGTTTTTGCGGGACATCATATAGAACAACGTTGGTTCTGATGGACACAAGTTGAACGAGTCCAAAACGTTCTCTGAGAAGCCTAATTGAAGAGCGCCTGGATTTGCCAGCATTGAATGTTAATGCAAAGTTGTTGACCCAAACTTTTATACAGAAATGCTTTGATCAAACAACGCTTTTTAGTTTGAGTAAGCTCGATGAAGCAAGAAAAAAGGCCTATTCATGATAGCAATTGATGCTTTTAGTTGCTGATCCTGAATAGATGTTCTGTGAAGCCAGTTATAGATAAATGGCAATGTATATGAAGGTGGCAAGGTACTGTGAGCACTTTTCAATGGCCACTATTGACTCGATGCATTGCCCAAGATTCGAACCGTTGTTTTATAATTGAAGAGATGTCGACAGAGGACCTTTTCAGCCACCACAATATGCTATTGACTGACCATGGGTCGTATGATCCGTCTGAATAATGGCTAGTTGTCCAAATAGCAATACAATACCCTAAATGTATTACCCCTTTCTTTTTTTTACTGACTGCTTAATTTTTGGTCACAAAAAAAAAAAAAAAAAAGTAAAGCATCAATTTGATATTTGCTTTTCATCTTGTAAATCACTACACAACACATTTATATAATATGTCTCGAGGAGGACGTGGAGGAGGATTTGGTCGTGGAGGAGGAGGCGGTGGTCCGCAAAGTGGAGCTATGCAGCTTGTATCCTTTGACCTTTTGAAAGATCTTGGCTCTGGCAGTCTGTTCAACGTCAACACTGCCTTGTTTCCTGTAAGTGAATCCTGTATCCCACATGAGATAGTGTTGCTAACAGACATTACTATAGGAAATGGATGCCCCTATCCCTCGCAAACCCACATCGAATGAAATTCAACAATGGAAGTTAAGGAAGGAATATCTCGGCATGATTAAAGATTCACCATACCATTTAACTGCACCGCCGCCACCACCAGATATTGAACGCTACTCTGATAAATACAAGGTGATAGCAGAGAAACGTAGCCTGAAAGACATAGAGACAAGTAAGGCATCTCATGGGTAGCATGACAAGCAGACGTGGACGATTAACAGTATGCAATGTATAGATCTGGACTTTTTCCCTGAAGAACTTCAAGCTGTCATTGATCCCAAACGAGGAAAGAAAAGTAAGTACAGTGGGGCACGCTTGATGCATTATGAGGCTGACCATGACAATCAGAGCAAAAATCTCGTGCGGTTGTGGATGATTATGGTCAGATTGAGGCATTGCTGAATGCAGAAGGCAAAGATGGAGAAGAGGAAGACGAAGATGGCGAAAAGAAGGAAGACGAGGACGCTGAAAATGAAGAAGAATATGAGGATGAGGAAGAACTGGTCGATGATAACGATTATGCAGAGAATTACTTTGATAATGGTGAAGGCGATGATGATGATGACGGTGATAATGAAGATGCTTATTCTTAGATGCAATGAATAAAGAAACCCTGTGTATAGTTTAATTGTGAAATCAATGCTGCTGTGACACAACGTGCACTGTATTTCCCACCTATTTGGTCTCATCAGCTTTTGCAGGAGCATAGCACCTTCTTGATCTAGTTTCAATAGGCGCGCTTATCCTCCATCTTTGAGCAGTAATGAAAGTTTATCCATGAATCGCCATGGAAAATGCAGTTTTTTTTTAGTGCTTCGGTTGGCTTGCTTCCATAGTGAATGATTGGCTTTTTATTAGCTGATCCGAGCATAATTAAAAGCCATTTCAATTGTTTAATTCAGCAAAAAAAAAAAAAGAAAAAAAAAGCTAGAATGAATGGTTTGGCAATGCAGAGCGAGTCTAAGTTTTATTTCTGTTTAGGATAGTTGGCGCAGTAGTAGGTTTATAATGGTCAGTGTCATGAAGACTCACTTACTAGCCACGCGCTGTGCAAGGCTCTTCATAGTTTTTTTTTTTTTTGGATCGGAATGATTCTCGTGTTCTCCAGCCGAGATTTTGACTCATTTCTCAAGTAAATGAAGGGACCTTCCCGAGCGCTGTAGACTTCTTTACAGTACACTCCTGTTACCCCCGCCATGCAGTAAAAATGTAATATCAAACATGATGAAAGTATATGCTGCCATTCGACCTTACAAATAATTGCCAATGTTAATGCAATTTACATATGTTATCAATCATGGTGTAACCTGACTGCTGTGAAAATTGACTGATTCAGATCATGGGAGACTGAAAGGTCCATGTGCTTATCAATGAACTCATTTAGAAGCAAACGTTTGATATCAACATGTAGTAATGTGGGAGGAGGGGGGGGGGGGAGGAGGCTGTTGTTGTATTTGTAATATTCAAATGGTCCAAAGATTTAGCCTTGGTGACAATCCAATCAGATAACTTTCCTGATGAAGTCATTCTTACTTTGAAATGTCAACATTGTTCTCTATAAATCAATGCAATAAAAAGCTCCCTTTTTTTATTATTTGGCTTTTTCATTTCCTGGTTTATAGATTATCCTATTGCTAGTAAACATGATGCAATTCACTTTATCAAACTATAACGTCAAATGTGCTGCTTCCAGTTGGAAGTTGATTCAAAAGAGATTTAATACCACCAATGTGTCCAATTCATTGCAAATCACAAATACTGCATTGGCACTGCCTGTTACAAAACAACAGTGTAAGTGATGCACAGCGTTCGCTTCGAGAGACTAGTATATATATTAACTGGGCGATTGTCTATATAGCCAAACACTTTACAGTGCAAACCAAGACTAGAACATTGGGCAAATCACAAGGTCGGTTTGATATGCTATTGAATGATGAGATGATGATGATACTGACGCTTATAATGCTATTTGCTCCGGTGTAGGTCGAGTCGTCATTTTGGGTAATATCATTGAGAAAACAACAAAGAATATTTGATTAACTCGTGTTCTCAATCTGAATCTGACAGGCTCAGGATGGGCAGGTACGCATAAATGCATGCATGAGATCTAGCTGCTGCAGTACGATTAACATGAACACATAGGCTTTCGCTTAATTAGAGAATTGGACAAGAAAAACTACGACGTTTCTGTAGTATCACCAAGGTATCGTATCAGCTTGATCTTGTGTCATGTTGACTGACCCTGAATGATGCACTCTTGTTATAGAAACCACTTTGTTTTTACACCGCTTTTGGCGAGGTTTGTATTGCTGAATGCAACGCCAAAGCCAAGATACTCATGCAAAACACAGTACCTCTGTTGGTACCTTAGAATTTAGATGTATTACAGAGCCTGTTAGAACCTACTCAAAAGAAACAAACTTTTACCAAGCGTTTTGCGACAAGATTGATGTTGAAAAACAAGTCATTCATTGCACATCCAACATTGATGCTGGTAATTTGAAGTGGGCTGAGGCTGTTTCAGGCAATGTGTATTGACACGAAGCTTTCTGTAGATCCCGACAAGAAAGAGGAGTTTACGCTCGACTATGACAAGCTAGTCATTGCAGTGGGCGCCTACACAAAGACATTTGGTATCCCTGGCGTCAAGGAATACGCCTGCTTTTTGAAAGAAGTCAATGACGCTAGAAAGATCAGAAAGCGATTGATTGATTGTAAAGTATACTTTGAAATCTGGCAGGGTGTATTTAAACTAACTGGTACATAGGCTTTGAATATGCTTCTCAACCCGGTATCAGTGACAAGGAAAAAGAAGACAGACTTCACTTTGTTGTTGTAGGAGGAGGTCCAACCGTAAGTGCTGTACAGAAAGTAGTAAATGATCATTGTTAACACTTTCAGTAAAAAAAAAGGGCGTCGAGTTCTCTGCTGAATTGTATGATTTCATTTCAGACGACCTTTCACGACTTTATCCAGATCTTATGAAGAAGACTCGAATGACCCTGTATGATGTAGCTCCTACGATTCTCGGTGCTTTTGATTCTCATTTGTCAGATTATGCGTCCAAAAAATTTAGTCGTAAAGGCATTCAGATCAAGACTCGTAAGTATACTCGCTATCTAAAATGACGTGCTAATGACGCTAAATACAACAACTTACAGAGCGCATTGTCGATAGAGTCGAAAAAGACCATCTCGTTATTAAAGATGAAGGAAAAGGTATGGTCTAGTATGTAGCTGTCATGACTAGTTGCTCATCCAGGAATGCAGTGCCCTATGGTGTCTTGGTTTGGTCCACTGGGTTGACACAAAACCCATTAGTCGAGTCATTCACTTCTGCTGCCAAAGACAAATCGGGACAGAGGTAATTGCAGCCGACTTTATTATTCAGGTACCAAATGCTAATCATCACTTTTTGCTGTAGAATTTTAACTGATGGACAATTGCGAGTGCTTGAAAAAGAGTCAAATGCGCCCTATCCTAATATTTACGCCTTGGGTGATTGCGCTACTATTTTGGACAATGATTTGCCTGCCACAGCTCAAGGTTTGTATAGCCTAGTCAAACAGATAATGTAGTGCATTTTAACTAATAGTGTGTGTATACAGTTGCATCCCAAAAAGCTGGCTTCCTCATTAAAAGTAAGTAAAGCCTGGCTGCCTCATAAAGCCCAGTGTGCTAAATTAAAATGTCGATAGATTTAAATGCGATTGCTAAAAAGGGCTACGAACTTCCTGACGGAAAGGAATTCAAATACAAAAACAACGGTATCATGGCGTACATTGGCTCTTATGAAGCACTGGTGGACATGTCTGCCTGGCATAACTGGGCCAAAATGTCTGGACATTTATCTTGGCTTCTTTGGCGGTCAGCATATATCAGCAAGAGTGTCAGCATTAGAAACAAAATGCTGATTGCTTATCACTGGTTCTTGACATTCACATTGGGAAGAGACATTAGTCGGTTTTAAATAAATCTCTATAAGTACAATTTTATTCATTTTTTCTACAAGAAGAAGGGCTTCTTTTTTGTGTCCTTCTTTTCAGCACCATCTACATTCACTGGGGATTCTTCGTCCTCGTCTTCCTTGATCCATGTTGATTCTACAGCAGGCTTTTGTTGTTGTTGTTGGGATGGGGCCTTGTTTTCACTTTGCTGTTGTTTCTCGGATGAAGCAATTACTACTCCACGTAGTTAGTTACAATCTATCTTGGCTACAGCTAAAAAAGTGCACTTACAGTGATTGAGGTATTCATCATCAATATCATCATCGGAACCACCGACTATATCGCTATGATGTCTATTGTTCATCAGAACCATCTTGATTTCCTCTCGCAGACTGTCGTCAATTTGCTCCCCATTCTCAATTCGTTTGATGAGTTCCTCCAGTAATTTGGTTTTGTGAGCTGTCTTTTCTTTGTATTCTTTGTAGTCCATCTTGAGCCAGATGAGATGCAATGCTTCAGAACCAAACACAACCCACATGAGGTATTCTAAAAAGTATGGCATGTGTCGTTGTCTTTTGAAATGATGAGCTGCTGATTGCAAGCCGTTGTATTCTTTAGGTGCAGCATGTACAGAACGCACAGGCACCCTTGTCAACAGGGATGGACGCTGTTGTAACATTGTGGGTCGAGGTAACGCTACATTAATAGCCCTTGCTGTGAATATCCTCGAGAATAATAAGCTTGTTGGTTTGGACATGTCAAATAAGGTAAAATAACGAAAAAGAAATGCGGGGAGGTGGAGGGAGGCTATGGAGGGGGATGGTAGGTAATGGCCATCTGATTAAACCTCAGTAGATGTGACTATAGACATCGCGTGTGTCAAACTCGGATGCTCGAATCCATTTCACGCGCAAATCTTTTCTCCTGTTCTTTTGCATCAAATCATGGAAGTAGACGACATTGCACCCTTCTTATTACCCTCAGTGACGCTACCCTTGACGAAATCATACACCTATTTCAGCAATGTGCCATCAGCATTGGTAGAAAACAGGCCCGATAAAGTCAATGAACCTTGTGTATTGGGTGTTGATGAGGCAGGAAGAGGTCCTTGCTTGGGCCCCATGGTATATGCCGTGAGCTACTGCCCTTTATCTAGACACCAAGAATTCAAAAAGCTAGGATTTGATGGTAGATCAGCTAGTAGAAAGGACTTGTAGATATAAGACTGACATTTGCAACCTAGATTCGAAAAAGTTGACAGAAGAGAAGCGTACACAATTAGCACAAACTATTGAAGCAAGCAAAGATTGGGTAGGATGGGCGGTTTATGTCATTTCACCACAAGATATCTCAACCAACATGCACAAGAGGTAAGTGCATGGCTTACTATAAAAAAAAGGGGGGGACACGCAACTAACATGAATCAGACCTGTGTATAATCTGAACGAAATGGCTCATGATGCCACCATCAAATTGATTAGACAAGTTATAGACAGCAGAGTTAATTTAGAAGAGGTGAGTCTATGTCTCTCTCTTAAGCATTGTCAAGTGCTCATCCATGGCCCTGTAGATTTACGTTGATCCCGTTGGCCCATCCAGCTCTTACAAATCCAAACTTCAATCTCACTTCCCTGGCATTGCCATCACAGTTGAACCCAAAGCCGATTCATTATATCCTATCGTCAGTGCAGCCTCTATTTGCGCCAAAGTTACTCGAGATCAATTTGTGCAAAACTGGCAATGGACAGAGGCAGATCTTGCATTATCCAAAAACTTTGGATCTGGATACCCGTCAGACCCCAACACTGTGAAATGGATGAATGAAAATGAGGTGGATTTCTTTGGTTTCCCCAGCATTATGCGATTCAGTTGGAAGACTATCAGTCAACGTATGATGCAAAGCCGCAATATAGAGTGGTCAGAGGATGAAGACGACGAACATGAGCCAACAACTAAAAGAGCGAAAAAGATGTTGGAAGAAAAGATTGCACAAAAGGAGAGGCTACGAAAAAGAGCTGCAAAGTACAATCATCATCGTAAAGGCAAACTGAATACACAGTTTAGTTTAGACACTACTGATAGTCTTGTATAATTGCATAATAAACGGAATACACTTTAGAGCAACTTTTTAAGCAATTTATTACAGTGGACAGCTTGCACGATCGATTGACTGGTTCTAAAGCAGTGTAATGATAGTATTTGGTCACTGGACCCCGTGGTGAAGCAGGAGACATGAATAAGGCACCACCACCATAAGCGTCTCATGATTCAAAGGGCGCGTAATTGCTTGGTGAAAAAACAAGGAGCAAACAACGGATTCTATTGGGTATCTCGACGGATTGCAGTATAGTTGAACCTTAATATCAATGTTTATATGTTTGAAAATGACACGTTGCAACGATAAAAAGCCAAGATCAAACAAATAGTGTGTTTCTATTATACAAAAATTGGGGCAAATCAACAAGGCACGGCTTTGCAGCTGTACCATTGCCTTGGGAACCCTTGCTTGGCGAACGTTCAAGTGCGATAATGATATCTTTGTATTGAGATCCAATCATCCAAATCAATGTTACACTTTTTGACAGTGGAAAAAAATAAGTTTAAATTGCTTCCTTTGCGGCGTTGGTCACCGAAGAAGTGTAACACTGTGTGCTATTGTAAATCTTTTTTTATTTGTATTATAAAAAGAGAGGGGGAAATAATGTAAACATGAAAACGAACAATGCATTATTAAGAAAATTGGTTGTATATGTATAGATAATAGTATTAAGTATGTAATTTTTTTTTTTTTTTTTTTTTTTTTTGCTGTTGCTGAAGCAATGTTTCTAGTTCATCTTCAACTTGCGACGCTCCTCAGCTTGACGTTTACGATAAGCACGGTACTTGACATCGGTTCCAAAGAGATAATCCCACCAACGGAAACTGGAGGCATAGTTACCGATGAAAGCTTGGTGATGATAGTCATGGTGGTCGGCACCAGCCCAGAAGGGGACCCAATTGCAGAGAGACCAAGGGAAATCATAGCCGGAATGAGCATCAATAGCTTGGAAAAGTCTCAAAACAATCCACAACAACATGGTGACTAGATGAAGACCCCAAGCATCGTCTAATTTGAACACGAGAGAAGTCAAAGCATGATAGATAAGAGGACCGCCGATGGTACCAAAACCCAAAATCATAGTTTCAATAGGATGAGCATATTCAGCAGCGATACCAAATGGAGCAGCGTATTCATGGTGAACTTTGTGAACTCTTTTATAAAATGGTGGCCAGTGCATGAAACGATGCATATGATAGTGATAGAAATCCTCAAAAATAAAGAAGATGGCCAACTGTGGCAACATGTTTTGCCTATAGATCCCCATTTCGCTTATCAGATGTCTTTGCAAAGCAAATTTAGTGTGTTCAACTTACCAAGCGGGGAAGGGGGCAGAAACCTTCATACCTAAAATGGTAGCAAAGGGATGGAATAAAAAGATCAAGGGACCTTCGAATACAAAGTGGGCATAGAGTACTTTTTTAGTACAATTCCAGTAATCTTGATTTGAGTTTGCCTTGTTCTGTTGGATGGATCTGTGTTAGCTCCTTTGTGTTCTCTATCGCACCTTACACACACACATTTTACCTGCTGTAATTTGTATTTTTGAAAGTATGGAATGAAATCGCAAATCAGGAATGGGATAAAGCGGCCGAAATAGACGAATTCGTGCATCAAAAAGGCGAATACGCCAGTAACCAAGAGGGGGTTACGGCCTTCGTACATTTGCTCCCACTTGGATTCAACCCAATTGAGGTCTGAGGTGGTTGCCATGGTAGCGTTGCTGTTTAAAAGGACGTCCATAGTGTCTGCTTCTTTCTCTTTTTTGTTGCTGCGTCTATCAAAAGGTATGAAAAGAGAGAAAAAAGTGATGGAAAGCAAGAAGAAAAAGGAGAACAAGACGAGATTTTCAACGAAAAAACGTCCTAATAAATAGGCAGTTGCATTTTACTACGGGCCAATCGTGTTTGTTACAGATGAAATTTTTACTTGCAATTTCTTCTCTGAGATGCTCCGTATATGTTACACGCGTAAATTACACACGTGAATGGTGGATTTTATTCAAGTTGGATATTAGATTTTGGGTGGGGTAGAGAATTCACAGTAGTGCTTGACTAGCATATACAATACGCTTCTTATCAGATTTTGGTACACAGAGAAACAATGGCATTGTTATTAGAGCAATAAACAAGTCATAAAAGGGATAAGCAAGAAATGTCTGGGGTTTCGGTGATGAATTATTTCAATTGTTGCTGTTTAAGAGACTCTTTAAAGTCAAATGATGGATCAATCTGGACAAAAGGATGTTGTAGCAGTTCCGAGGCCGTGGGTCTGTCTTCTGGTTTACTATGCACACAGTCAGTTATCAGTCATACGTACACAAGAAACCACTTACATTCGCAAACACTGTCCAAGGAAATCCTTGGCTTCGTCTGATATGTTCTCTGGTATAGCAGGCGCATTATGTAATCCAATCTGATACAGCGCTGCCAATGTTGTCAGCTCCATCCAAGGATGTTCGCCGGTAATCATCTCTAACACTGTGCAACCCAAGCTCCATACATCCACTTTGGCACTGTAATTGTTGGTGAGTACCTCGGGTGCCATCCAATATAGAGTTCCCTTCATTTGCGTATGATTCGAGTGCGTGTCGTAAGCGCCATTGCTGTCCTGCTGCTGATTCTTGGACAGCCCAAAATCAGTAATCTTGCACACACCATTCTGATCAATCAACACATTGCCGCCCTTGATATCGCGATGCAAGATGTGTCTTGAATGTAGATAGTGCAAACCTTGCAAAATTTGTCTTGTAAAGAACTTTGTCAATGGCTCGTCCAAAAACTTGTATTCGCACAGCAAGCTAGAGATACTTCCGCCCGGCACATACTCTAGAAAGATGTAAATATGGCCCTCTTCCTTGTTGAGATTGTAGCCCAAATACTGTACAATATTGACATGATCCAGGTCCTTGAGCAACAAGATCTCTCGGTACAGCGCATCCGAAGCCTCTTGAAGATCAGCATTGCGTTTATCTGATTGTGTCACCACAGCATCCACTTGCTTTACTGCAAACCACTCTCCAGTAGCGATATTGTAAGCATGGTAGACTCGACCAAAGGAGCCGCGCCCTATCAGATTACCTCGCATCCAAATCATCTTGCTGGGCGTTACTCCTATAGCTGAGCTGTCGGGCGGTAACTCAATGCTGCCTTCTTCTCCAGGCTTCACTCGTTCAACAGGGCGATCCCACATTTTGGTTGATTTGCGACGCATCATTAGGTTGTTCACTACCATAACATTGTTGGTAGCCTGCTTCCAACGACGATGTGCTTCTTTTGCAACCACCCGAACAGATTGACGATAATTTAGTCGACGCGATGTAGCAGGCGCAGCTATCGGTGCTTGTTGTTGCTGTTGTTGTTGTTGTTGTTGATCCACAAGAATTTCCTGGTCTAAATCATGACCAGGGAGATACTTGTCAATATCTCGATAGAGCCTCTCCACAGTGGGTCTCTCTCCAAACATGTCTTCCTCGCTACTGTTTTGTCTCATGGGCGTAGTGACGTTTGTCGTGGTAGTGGCAGCTGTAGTGGCAGTAGAAGAGCTTGTGCCGCTTTTTTGTGATTCAGGCCGTTTATCTGATCCGACAGGTGAAGGAGGTGATTCCACTGGAGAAGTCGGTGATGATGATGCAGTGGCCGGAAAGTTAGACTGAGGCTCGTCGTGTATAGGTGTAGGTGGATCAAACAAAGAGACGCCCTCAAACACTCTTCCGACAGATGACGACGACGGGTCACTCAGCTCTTGTCGTTGATCTCCTGTTGGCCATAATGTGCTTGCAATAGTGCTTTCTGACGTGGATGGCGGCACATGCCATAACGACGATGCAGAAGGTCGTCTGTTATCTGAGGTGATGACTGATGGCGGAGTTGCCCAAAATGCATTTGAAGAAGATGATGATGCAGGAGTGAGATCAATTAAAGGTGCATCTTCTTTGGGTGTCTCTGGATCCACGAGCTGAATACCGCCGTAAGATGCTGGGCTTTGCGGACTGGATAATACATAGCGAACACTGATACATGCAATAAATGATGTGATTAGCAGCCATTTGATCTCATGTAAACAAAACGTTACCTGGTATGTAGCTGCTGTCGAACCAAGCTAAACCCGTAATGAGGAACCACCAATATACGATTGGTTTGATTGTCGTTGGACGTTGTACAAATAAACACCAATTCTTCATCCACCAAAGGCTTCGCTGTAAAACAAAAAAATTAAGTGAATGAGTTGTTTGTATTAATTTGTAATATTTATATTGGCGCTGCTTACAAGATTGTCTACCGTTCTCGTGATAAAAGTAAAAATAAATAGGATCTGCATCCACACACAGCTTGTATAGAATAGCCCGTTTAATTTCAGTAGCAGTAGCATCTTGCTGGATCCATAAACGAACAAATGTGTCTGCATCCAGTGTCACTTGAATACGACTATCTTGTGGTTTTAGACTCGGCACAGGCAATCTTTTCCCAAATAACTTGATCAGAACATCTGGATCAGTTGCATTGATGCGAGGACTTTTCGGTTTATTATAAAGTGTGTTTGTTTTACAGATGGTAGGATGGAAGTTTTCGAGCATTTTTGATACATTTGTGTCGCTAGAAGAAGTCCTTTTGGGTATAAACTGACTGATATCAAAGTTGATGGGAGTAGTTGGTGTTGTAATATTAGTAGTTGTATTATTATTAGCATTAAGAGTAGTTGTAGAAGTATTATTTATGAGTGAATAAGCAGAATTAGTTGCTGTTACTGATGAATCAGAGGTGCGATGAAAAGTGGGGATGGCTATTCGAGGCTTTTGCTGTTGTCGATGTCGCTGTTGCTGCTGCTGTTGTTGCTGTTGTTGTTGCAGTGCCTGGAATACAAAATAGGTCATGTTAGCTCAGCTTTCCTTTTTCCTCTGTTGTGTGATTTCATCCATTTACTTGATCCTCTGCTTTCAGCTTTTTGATGGACAGTATCAAATGTTGTTTGTCAATCGACGATATATTCAAGTTTTGCAGTAATTCAGTTATATTTTCCTCGCTTAGATTTAGAAAACGATCATGCTGAATATTATAATCTACTCATTTTTAGTCAGTTTCGAATCATGTTTCTCGACTTTCGATTTTCATACTATGAAATGTATCCACAACTGAGCTCCACCCATTTGATATTAGCCACTGTGTTACATTTTCAGAAGACCAAACAACTTTATGTTGCTGGCTATCGTTCTTCATACGAAACAGTTTATAAAAAACACAAGGAAAAGTTGGAAAAATGAAAAAAGAAACAAGAAGGGTTTTCTTTGTGTGGGTTTTACATCTCTCTTATTCCCAAAATAATATACTACTAATATCAACGCCGTGGTGTAACAAATGTGACGTTTTGGAAATCAAACAATACCTTAACAGAAGCAGGCTCATGCCTCATCTTTACATATAAAGACATTTCATTAATGGGTTTGCTGACATGTTGAATGTTCCTGACTTATTTATGTACTCCTGGTTATTGCAGCCAACGCTGCTTTTGCAGAAGAAAAAAAAAAAAAAAAGATTGCCAAACAAGTGCTGAAAAAGAGATTTATGCCTGCGCTTGAAACCTCGTTTGATGGTGGAAGAGAAACTTCTATTGGCTGCAACTGTTCAAACATGAGATGAATTCATCCAGTACAAACTGCAATAAATGGATCCGTATGATGCTCTCAAATCACCATTGATACTAGTTTGCTTTTGCTTCTTTTAGACGTCCCAACAATTGGATCGTGAATAGATTTAGTATCTGTGATATTGGAAGGCATAAAATTTTACATGCCAGACTTGCCATCTCCTGAAACTGTGTCTTTGCCAGAACACTTGCTTAGTTTAATGCCATTCCTTGAAATCAATTTTATTAGCCAAAGAACATGTATTTATAAATCTTTTTAAGCTGTGCAGATGCATCAGTAAATTAGGCTATCATCTTGTAAGCCAGAGCCATTCAACGACCATCACTGCAATAAAATCCTACACATTTCAAGCTGGAATCAAAGCTTGCTAATCACATGGCACCAAACACTTTGATCACTCAAAATGCCCTTTCCGTAACAGGTCAGAGATATGCTTAGAGTAGAATCACTTGAGACTAGAAAGTGAAAGCTGGTTCAAATCCAAGTGGCGATAGCTAACAGTACACGAGCTGTGCCAAACACATCAAATCCTAATCCAAGCAGTAGTAGTATATACTATTCAGTTGCCGAAATAATGACGTCGGGTTTGCTGAACTGCTGGCATAAAACGCTGTGCTGTTCTTTTTTCCTCCGTCCCAATATTAAACCAATGCCACCAAGTTTGAACAAGCTGAAAGGCCACTTTAAACTGAGATATGAATTACGTACGAAATACGGCTTGTCCACCAATGCATTGACTGGTACAGCAAAGAAAGGGAGTAGCATCAAGGAAATTGTCGATAATTATTTGGATATCTCTCAAGTCTGGGGAGCACTTTCTGTTACTTTTACGCTAAAATCCTCAAATTTATCAGCAAAAAGCCAGAACACACCACCTCCAGCACAAAGCTTCTCCTAATTCAACATTGCACATCTCTATTGGCATTTTCTCAGAATCCACTAACTATCGAAGATCTGCAGGCATACTATAAAAGAAAGGAACTGGAAAGACAAGCTAAAGAAGATTTACATTAAGCTCACATTCAATCTTCTGCCACTACATTTGTGATGGCGATGGAACAAAGCTGTCAAATGGAGGAAAGCTCTAAAAAGAGATCGTATGACAATGATGAGTTGACTTCTCAAAGAAAAACTATAAGAGTAAGTTATGCTTACATCAACTTTATTTTCCCTTCAAGAGAATGGACTAATTTCTTTTTTCTATAGAGCCCCGCTGAAGAAGAATTCAATTTGAATGGCATTAGTAGAATAAAACAATATATGGGCGATCTTTGTTTGACACCGACGATCCGTTTAATACAAATCCTTCTGTATCCAAGGTAGTATTTCTTTTGTATGTGTGGTTGATGATGAAGCAGGGTTCCTCATGATATATTTATTTATTAGAGCCAGTACCCCTTTGTAAAAAATGGAAAAAAATTCGATTATTATACTCTCTCTCTCAACATCTGATCTCTCCGAAAAAGCCTCGCCTGTCTTCAAGTGATCATGGTAATCTCAAGAACTTGTTCGAAATTCGTTTACAATCAGACACAAAAGTGGCGTGTACCTCTCTTACTGAAGCCATTTACCGAACATATCGAAATAGGCAATACGTAAATACCTACATCAAAGCTCCCCAAGGTGCTATCTCTTTTCTAAACGAAGCTTTGAACTCTGAAAACTTTATGGATACTCGCATGCTTTGGTCGCTTTCAGGAGTGGGCAAGTTTATTGACATGATGCGACATATTTTGGCCGACCATTATCAAAGCTGCCGGCGCTCAAGTTCTGTCGATCCAAGCCAAGAGAGAACCTTCTTCTGTGAGACAATTGTCCCCATCTTTAAAAACTTTGGTTTAATGATTGGTGATTTCGGTGGTTCTTTTTTGGTAGATAATACAAAGTAATTTTATTAGAAAATAGGCTTAAATGTATCAAATACGAGACAAGTGTATGTGAACAAAGTGACTTACAAGATATATACTATTAGAAACTAATTGCAACGTAAAGAAGGGAGACGTTTGTCCCAACACAAACTACCACGGCTCCAGCAACCTGATAGACTTCAAGCTTCTTGCTATACATCAGAGATAGTTTTGTTGGCTATCCCACTGAGGCTTTTCGATTCCACAGCTCGCAGAGCGGTCCCAATGGACATTTCAGTGGTTCTTGGTAATTGTTGGCTTTGTCAGAAAGTTAAATGTAAGGTGATTAATTATTCAAAGGTGTGAGAAACAACTAGTTGGATCAAGATGCGTGTGTCTCCCATTAAAATACTTTAGAGCTTCTGGTATCAATAGGAAACTTCTAGACGGTATTTTAACGAATGAATCAGAGACTTTGGCAGTAATATTGGAATCTTCAGGATAAGTGAGATGCTTTTTTTTGTCTTTCTTGAAAGAAGGCTCAAATATTTTTTGGACAGATCGGAGGCCACATCGCACAGTATTGATGACACATACAAGCAACTCAAAAGCACATCAGATTTCTTGAAGTATATTATGGCAAAATACAAATTTGGCGCTTTAGGCACCTTGATGAAATTGCAGGTCCCTTGTGTTTCAATCATTGATAATTGCCTTGACGTCTGTTCATGATCAACGCAAATGGAAGTTTGTGGAAGCAAGAACTTGTATCATCCCTACCACAAGAACTGAAAAGAAACGATGGATCAAGGTATTTTAATTTCTCGCATTTCTCAAGGATGTCATGGAAAAGTCTTTAGATGTCATCGATCAATTGGAAAATGAATCATAGGTTACGTTGAGCTGGACACTGAAGCATTAGCCAAGGGCCACTTTCTTTGAATCAATTTCTTTTATATCAATAGTTTATACCTCAAAGCATTATTCCTCATAAATCCATGCTACTTTCATAAGATATATTTTACATCATATAAGTTTTCTTTCACCCTATAATAAACCATCATCAAATACAAATAATTGACATTCGGGTTGCATTCTTGTGGAAAAAAAAAAAAAAAAAAAAAAAAAAAAAAAGTTGCAAAATGAGAAGGTATAGCATAAACAATCATATATTGATCATTGATAGGAGTAGGACAACAATCATCATTTGAAACTAATTGGGCAGTATCAACTACTGAGCATGCATTTCCAAAAATGGCAGTTGGAAGACCATCAGCCTCGTCAAAAGTGTCCAGTTGATCTATTGAGCTCAACCATTCATGTGAAATAGCTTTTCGCAAATACGACAATTATGAAACTCTTTTGCAGCATTCGATTAAGTATTTAACGAATAAGAACAAAGTATGTAACCTTCACACTATCGAAAGATCATGAAGTGAGGACATAATGGATAGGCACTACCAACAACAAATACAAGAAGCCATCTTATCATATCTTACCATGATATAGGCACATTTCAATTAGAATATGCTCTGCTTTGTGATATTGACTGATCTGCATAATGTGCTCAAAAGCTTTGTTTACCATTGATTTATTAATAGAGTACAGAATATATCACAAACCTACATTCGGTGGTACCGATAATGACATTATTGTTTTACTTTGCTATCATTGGGTTGAAAGGAGATAATGTCTGCCGAGTGTGAGTGTGAGTGTGAGTGTGTGTGTGTGTGTGTGGGGGGTGTGTGTGTGTGTAAATGCTATCTTATCTAAGCATTTGATTGTGTACACTATGTTGTAGTGACCTCATTCACACTTGTATTTGCATGAACTCGTAACCGGTTTTTTCGGTTTGATTGCATATAACTCGTAGACAATGGACTTCAGAATACCTTATCTTACTTCTTTCAAAAGCAACGATCACGAATAACACTGTTTGTTCATATCTATGCTGGTAGCGTAGATACAATTCTTTTTGTTCGCTATGTCAAAGACTTGTCATTAGATGTATGTGTCTGACATCTGATCGAGACCATTTTGTTTACCATGTCTCGAAAAAAAACACATGATTCTGAAGCTTACTAGCTGTTAATTACTGCCTTATTTGTCTTGAAGCCAAAAATTTGGCGCAAGTAATTAGCAGCCTGTTTACATGTGATTCTTGCACTCTCAAACAATCAAACATGTCAAATTTTCTCCCCCCCCCCTTCTAATTTTTTTTCCGTTTTTTTTCCCTTTTTTTCTCTTTTTCTCTTCTTTACGGGTGGTAGTTCTTCTTTCTGGAGCCACTATTTCGTTGAAAGTGCATAGTCAACAAGTAAGACTTGTCAATTAACCTGATTCCATAAACTGGGGGCTCGGGATATCGAATCATGGTAGATGAGCATTGCTTTGGCGTTAGAGCACCGGAAACTGCAAATAGCAAAAAGACCCTACAAGTCTCTGAAAGGGAAATCGAGCATCGACTCTCCCTACATTGATACCTGTCCCTTTTTCTAGCGAAACAGTAAGTTGCCCGGCCTCTCGAAGGTGATTTGGAGGATAATACGCACTAGAGTAGTTAGACAACGGTAAAGACTGGGTAGTCTCTAAACTTCCTATCGACTGGATGTAGGTTACATGTGTTGTGGTGCATTCAGGTTATTTTTTATATCCAAAACGAGGCTTGTTCTGCAGTAGCATCTAACCTTCAATGATTTGATCAAGGGGCAAATCGAATGAACATTGACTCTTAACGATGATTGTTCTGCAGTAACGCCTATTCTTCAATGATTTGATAAAATGATGCCTCGAAATGAAATAAAAGCTTTCACCCACACTTCTTTTCTTTGGCATCACAAAGTCTAGAAGATTTATTTTCTATCATCACCTAGGGCTGTCGTTTTCTCATACGCAGAAATGGCGTCTACCACATATATCAAGATCTTTCTTGACGAATCTGTTATTATACCTAGTTGCTTGCATGTGTTGCCCTGTGCATACTGCCAGTTGTCATCCTGGGTCAATTTAACGTGGTTGCTCTCCTTACATTGGACTTGCCACCTCTCCCCTCATTGTGCGTGCTTTATTTCTCTTTCACGGTAACCGGCTAGAGGTCAATAAAGAGACACTTTGGGCAATCGGAGTCGTGCTGTTTTGTTAAAGACTCTGGTTGCGACAATTCAGTGCCACTTTATAGCTACTGTGGTATAAAGCTATAAGGTTAAAGATCTTGGCAGCATGTAGATAAACCTCCTCGTGGTGCTGCTGGTAACGATTTCTTTTTTG
Source organism: Mucor circinelloides (assembly GCA_037974945.1). Classification (NCBI taxonomy): domain Eukaryota; kingdom Fungi; phylum Mucoromycota; class Mucoromycetes; order Mucorales; family Mucoraceae; genus Mucor; species Mucor circinelloides. The sequence goes on along the minus strand of JBBNAA010000030.1, from coordinate 4,009 downwards.
AAGCGGCTGATTATCTACAACTCTTATATGGTAACATTGATTATCTTGAAGCTAGGATTCTATGAGTGCTGGATATTTTTTATATTTTGTAAATAAAGCTTGGGTTTGACGGATTGCTTATATGTAACCATTTTCCAAAAAATCTAAAATATAAATCATTGTATACAATGAGCATACCTTGGCTCTTCTCTGACTGGCAATTCTCAAATTCACACCTATTAATTATCAAGCTGCTGTTTGCTTGCTCACAATGCTTATATAATTATTCTTCATCATTGAGCCAGGCCATATTGCCAAATAACTATTAAATAGTTATTTATTAAATACCTCCTTCCATCCTTACACTAGTATGATTCGCTTTATCGCTTCCAAGGATTTGAAGCAGAGAAACATACAATTTAAAGTGAAATGCAAATACAGATTTTATTAAAAGGATCAAGCACATCTGTTTGCGCTAAATCAATTAACAACTTCAACACGGCGTTTCAAACATATGGCCAACATCCCGGACCATTCAGATGTTGTTGTTCCTAAGCATCTTGCTCACAATTGATACATGATATGAATACAATTGAGTTACCCTGACTCATAGAGCCCTATGGACGCAACACTTTTAGAATGGCATATAAATTTATTTAGTTCTAATTGAATTTTTCTTTCATCTATATTTCTATCGTTCAGTTGGTATAGTCAACGGAAATGGGCAGCTACGTGATTCTGTTGCGTATTGTTACATATGAGAATGTGGTGTGTGCCATGGAAAATAGTTGCTAGATGAGTTCATACTACCACTATTATAACTTGACTAGACAACTATATTTGATCTACAAAAATTCATCCCATTCATCAAAATGGAAGGGCGGCCATCTGTTTAGACATTTATCTAAATTTTATCTGGAGTGTAACTTAAAAATGGCTACACTCCACATCAAAATCGTTGTTATCACTTGAATTAATCTCACAACGCCATGACTTGAGAAAAAAAAAAAAAAAAAAAAAAGAAAAAACCAGACGGCGGTACTTGATTTACAAAAGAGTATTTTATTCATCAAAATGGAAGAATGACAGTCTGTTCAGACATTAATCTAAATTCTATCTGGAGTGTAACATAAGAGTAGTTACACTCCACATCAAAATCGTCGATATGATTAAAATTAATCTCACAATACCACCATGACATAAATATATATATGCATATAAAAAAAAAAAGTAGAGACAGTGGCAAAAATATCTTAGGTAAACTGATTTAACGAAATAGTTAAGATGCTTCGATCATTCAGTCCACAATTACGCTACTACCAGTGACGACCTGCACTGGGCGGGATGATACATTTCATTCTTATACTACTAATGTAACGTACAACGTAATGATGGCCTACTATAATACAAAAAATCTAGTGTCTACACAACAAGCGTAGTATAATTTGCGGGATCCATGGTTTACCCAAAAACGATTCACTTGGGAATAGCCGCTTGAACTCTAGTGTGAGACCTTGTCACCACCACCACATTATTTGATATAAAAGTAGTAGTGCCGTCGATCGTCTCATCAGACATAGAGTCAGTATCCCATGTCATGAAAAATTCCTCATATATCTATTCATAACTGAGTGTAATCCACATACAACTGAGCTAGCGAAACGTATGCAGCCTTAAGCAATATAAAGTTCAACCCTGAAAAATTACGTTTACCGTTAGTTCTTTATATAGAGTGTAACCGGAGAAATTCTGGAGTGTAGCCTTGTATATTCATGGTGTACATCCATGGAGTGTAACCGTGTAAATCCAGGGATTATAGCCGTAAAGGTTCATGAAGTGTAGCAGCGTAGATGCAAATAGTGCAGCCATGCATTTCCATGGAGTGTAACCATTTAGACTAATGGAGTGTAGCCTTGTAGATTCATCATGGAGTGTAGTCTTGTAGAATCATGGAGTGTGGCCTTTTGGATTCATGGAGTGAGGCCATATAGATGCATGGAGTGCAGCCATGTAGATGTAGGGAGTGTGGCCTTGTAAACTTATGAAGTGTAACCGTTAAGAGGCAAGAACAACAGCCGTGGATATTCATGGAACATAGCAGCAGTGTAGATTTATGGAGTGTAACCGTTTATAGCTAGGAAGAAGTGTAGCTGTGTACTGGTTGCTAAAGGCGAGAATGCTACAGGAATGTCGGTTTTAATCAATTCAGACAGTAGAGAGCTGTGTGCTTTTAACAGGTAAAACTGCTTTTTGCAATGCTGCATCAAATTTTACTTTTGTAGTAAGGTTCGGGGCTTGCTGGTGATCTGTCAGCCAGTTTCAATATTATGGCTGCGGACTTCCACACAGCTTCATGAAGGAGAATAGAGAGGAATAGGTAACAGCGTAAAAATCAGTACCTCAAAATTTAGCATATTAAAACATCTATGAAAAGAACATGCATTTTAGAGTAGCATCACCGAAGGAGGTAGACGGTTTAGTATAAAATTAAGGTCAAAAAAATTCTTTAAAGATTAGACCTCACAAGTATAATTCATGGTACATACTTGGTAAAAGTTGCTACCGAAGGAGATATAGTAACAGCAGGTAAGACTGTTTTCCCTCGTAGTACCGAGGGGAAAAATTAAAAAAATTCAAATATTTAAGAAGTAAATTTTTTTCGAACTTTTTTCTTATGCTTGATTTCTTTTTTCCTTATTTTTCCTTTGTTTTTCTTTGGTTTACGGGTTACGGGCAGACTATTCGCAATTTTTTTTTTGCGTCGGCGGGGTTCCCGCCGTGGTTTTTTGCCTGGTTTCTGCCTGTGATATCCGGGTATTCTGCCTAGCTGCTGCAGTGTGCCAATGTCCTTGAAATGGCTCACAGTTATAATAATAATGATGATGTCCCATAATACCACCATATCTCATTATTCTTTCTTCATCCTCCATACTTTACTCCCCCCCCCTCTCCAGTTAGATTGTTTTATCCCACCATTTCACAATAAAATGTTTATTTTAAAACTGAAAAATATCCAGTATATGGGTTGCTAAACTCATGTCTCGTCTCTTAAAACTATCTCCACTGCTGCGAGTAAAGTGTACGTTTCCACTCAAAATTGAGTTGAATTCAGTTTACAAAACAATCTGTATAGCTTTACATCTTCATCCTACTACTACCGTGTTCTCTATTATTCAGATAGCCTAGTAGAACTCACAATCTCATCACTCAAATAACTTTACTACGTTGAGGCAATATTTTGAAGTGCTTACACTGTCGTATGTAACGATGTCGTCTCAAGTGTTGTACAACAACCGTGTAATCATATTCTCGATCGATTGAAATTTCATTAAAAAAACATGTGGATAAAATAGAGTTCATTGCCAATAAACTATTTCAAGCAAGTTGGACGGAAAGGTGTAACCACATGATATTGTCACATTGTTGTCTTTACGATCAAACAAGTAATAAAATATGCATCAGCATCATGCGTTGAGGCAATATTTCTATTGGTTATAATAAAGAAAAAAGATAAATGATGTTTATTACATAACAGGTAATAATTAGTTTATTAGTCCACCACGTGAAAACGAAGGTAATATCATCACTTGAAAAAAGGTAAGATTGTAAAACATTTAACAGTACAAAATTGTCTTGAAACACAATACATAAATTCTCTGGACCTCAAACCGATAATATAACCTTGATCCTTGCTTCGTTTACCTGGATAACGAAGATATCTTGTACGACAACTACCTACTGTTATAGTAATAATTTCCCTATGTGAAAAAATATTATGGATGATGTAAAGACGGTAATCGTACGATTTATTGAGAATTTTATTTTTCCCACATCACGACGATAAGGTACCACATGATTTCATTCTTGTGTAATTTTCCAACATTGTTACAATTATTATTATTATTGTTGTGAGGCGAAAAAAGGTTGTTGATATTCATTAAAATATTAGTAGAAAACAAAGGCGTCATTGAAAGGCCATTTAAGGAGGTCAAGTTTTTAGAAATGCATGAAAAACAAAAATAATACATAG